>OX596171.1:7184775-8384775 GCA_951394245.1 Cyclophora punctaria
TACAAATCTATTTCTGTCTGAAATGAATACACAGTGTTTTAACTTAATTTTGGCGCCGGAGATTCATTTACTTGTCTTTACATGGCTTTGTCGTGAATGGGTTTAAAGAAAATATATTTAAATTGGAGTTACCTTTTATAAAAGTCAAAGAGAGTTTATTTCTATTAAGACAATCATCAGGGTTTTGTAAAACAACTTCAAATGATCTATCTAGATTCTTTTTATATAACGATTGCCGTTATAAGCTGATCTCGCTGAATATCTTTTGATTATTGATTGATTGGTAGCATTTTTTTTTATTAAAATGATTCCAATTTCACTTTATTGCAAGTCAAAAACTTGAATGTGTATTTTGATTGACTTCTACGATATCTGCCAGCGGAGGTATAACATCATTTCGGCCAATAGCTATTCCAGCGGCTACCAATTGGTCTCAATGGCAATTTAATTTTGATGTATTTGATCGCTCTGACTCCTAACTGTGCCTTCGGCTCGTATATTAATGCTTGAATTATGTCGAATGTTTTTGCCGTTTAATCAATGTATTGCAATTTAGGTCTTTTCAATTCGTTGACAGTATAATTTGAGATATTTGTCTCTACTTTAAAGTTGGCAAAGCTAATTTAGATGTTAAGATAAAATGTGCAACTTAATATTAAATACGCACTCAACAATTTTGATGTTGCAACACTTGCAACTTATAACTGATGTTTTATCTCATTTCAAACCTTTAATTACGCGGTCAACCTTCATTGGAAATGTCGTTATTACCATATTATTGTGTTCCCGTACACGTTTATGTGACTTAACGCTAAGTCAAATCAATTCATTATCATGTTTATTATGCCCAGTGAGTACCTTATGATTGTGTTTGTATTTATCATACATATTTGGCTTGAAAGTCCATAATAAGCAAGTAATAATGTTATATTCGTTGGCATTATTCCAATAGGACAAAGAGCAGTACCTATACTAATAAAATAATGATCCTTGTTATGAACGTTCACTATTACTACTTGTTCTACGAATCGAGTGACATGTTTATTGTGCTCTATTGATAAATTCGACTTTATTGATGTTGATTATTATAATTTCGGTTATTGGTAATGTTACTAGTACATTGACCGTTACTTATGTTTCGTTCGAAAATGGAATAGTATCGTAGCGTAGATGTTATTTACATTTGTCCGGGAATACATTTACTCGCTATAATTTTAGACTACCTAACCTAGATAAAATATTAACTTGATATGCAACGCCTCCAAGAATAGAGTTCTTATCACGTGGACTCTCGGTGTCAGCATAAACATCTTAGTTGAGCATATTTTATGCTATCTCAGTTTTAAGCCATTGTCTTTTGTTTGCGTTAGCAAAGTTAACAAATGTTGTATCTTTGCCGCGTGTGCGTCGAGAGAGACGTTATCATATGTAACACGAGCCTCTGACCCATAAATCGTCTAAAGTGTTTGCGTTTGCGCAACAAGTGCCTCGCGTTGAACGATAAAATAGTTTTTTCTAATTAAACCGACCTCACTCGAGACGGGAATTGGTACTAAAATGTTATGTCCTTGTAACATTTGTAAATTATAACGCTAAAGGTGATCCTTTAGGATAACAGATATTTAATATTACTTAAAGGAATAAAACTATGGAAAATTACAAATAATGCAACAAAATACGTACGAAAAATTCTCACGATCAAATATTGAAACTTGTCACAGTACTGGTTCAATATAGACGATTTAATGTGCCATCGTTTTCGTTCCCCACACCCTAAACATTACCCCTGTCTATCCTGTTTGGAATCAATAGACCGTATGTTGCTAGTTTTATTGGTAATCCGGGTTCCTTGGGTTCCGTGACTCAGTTAAATTCAATGCGGTCGGGTACAAGCGCGGCACCATCACTCAAACTTGCCAGCCAGTGTATACGTTGCCTTGTCGCGGGGCGGTCGCGCGTCTCCGCTGCGACCGTGTTTACACGTTGTTTCCACTGCGATATAAACAACACTTACGTGAATAAAACTTGATTTAGTTTGTGATTATTTTGTGTGCATCAGTGATAGTGGCCACGGGAACAAGTATTGGTACTTACCTTTATGGAGCACACGGTTTTTGATCTCCATACAAGCAAAACACGTTTGATTATAGTTTGTTGTTTTGTTACTAAGACATCCGGATGTTATTACTACTTCTCATTTGATCGATATATGAAGACGAACATGATTTGATGATGATTGTAATCATTGAAATTACTTTTTATATCCGATTTATCTTTTGATTAATGGAAAACATCAACGGTTTTATAAAAGGCTTTTATATTATTTGAATTATCATTACTTACAATCAAGCTTATATTATACTGATATAATAAATTATGTTAAGTTAATTTTAAGTGTTCTCTTAAACGTTTAAGCATAAAATATTTCCAAAAACTTTAATGGCTGTGCTCGTTTCAAGTAGGAAGCAGGTATAAACTGTGTCCATTTTTTACCAATGTTTGTAAGTCCCCTTCATTGTCAGGACTTCGGCTGGTACATTGGGATATCTTTTGTGCACTTTATTGTTGCACGTACAATTGATCTGCTGATCTTGTCATAGTAATTCAACTATGCTTTGTCATACAGCATCATTAACTACAGGAAATTGAAACCAAAGGCAATAACTAAACAAGGCAGAAAAAAAATACAATTTGTGGAACAAAAAATGTTTTAAATAAACCTCAGAACCTGTTACCTGCAGATACTGTTAAAGTAATTGTATGTTGTGTTTTCGGTTATTATTTTTAAACACGTTAACTAAAAACCGCGTAATTATAGTAAAAAAAACATCGTGTTTTTCAATTACCATCGTCCAACACGACTCACAACCTTCTGCCTTTTGCAGCAATAAAACATCTATATTACATTGCGAAATAGTTATAAAATAGATATCAATAGCTGTAGCATACATTAATCCATTAATGTGCTCAATAATGTAATTGGCATCATCTCATATCTCGAGAGCAGCTGTGGAACATCAATCGATGTTAACCAGTGCAACTTGTCAATTGGGAAGAGTTGCGCAGACGCATGTGTCCCATTCGCAGTCATTTGCTAGACGATAAAAAGCGAACATCAAAAGCATTGACCAAAGTTTGTTTACACCAGTATCTGGTTTTATTTGGGGTCAAACGTTTGATATCAATAGTGTTTGATGTGTTTTATGGTTCTGAAAGAGGCTGTCTTTACCTAGATTTAACGGTATCTTTATTAAATCTGTCCGCTTTAATGAATACCTTTATTACTAATTAACTCTGTTTCTGAATTTTGGACTACTTTTATGTTTGCTTAAAATGTTTGTTTATATCATTTTAGTATGGTCCGTGTTATATTGCATCTTATTCAAACTCCTGGTTTATTTTGATAATACTAACACTGAATTTCAAAAGTTGTTTGCTTCCAAATGTCAATTTTATGGGACCCAACACAGTAAATCTTAAACTCCTATGACTTCTTTGACTCGTAACTTCGTAACTCTATTGTCATTTCGGGCTTTCAAGGAATTGTTTATGGAGTAGTAAATCAATGGATCTGTGTGTAACTTGTTTGTTGAGACCAACTGCGGTCACTCGGTATGTGACTTGGATATGTCAACGTATTAGGACAACACCGGTTCACGTCCTATTCACCCAATCTCTAATACAGCGGTAATATGACCTCTAAGTATAACAAATCTTGCTACTTTATAGTTCGCTATCATAGATAACAATTACTAGAACATTTTTAACTTCAAAAAGATTCTCGAGGTACTTAAAATTGTTCTAATTTATGTTCTTTGCGTAAGTTACACCACATCAACCATAGTTGGTTAGTGGTGTTGTTACTTTAACGATCTTTTGTGTATGATTCAACTCATCCTGTTTATTGAATACCGTTTTATCGTCGGATGTAAGTGTTGTAGCAATGTTCTAAAGAATTAAAATTCTTTTAATTTAATCAGCGAACATCCTCTTCAAAAATTCCTTTATGTCTAATAATGGATTTATCGTAATAATATGCAGGTATTCTCAAATGACTAATTTTTGGTAGTTAGAATGTCCTCCACAAAGTTTCTATCAGTTTAGATATAATTTTATCAATTGATAAGTTTACTGTACTCACAATATATTTGAAGTTATCTTTATCTTTGGCAGTAATGCTTGCATTCTTTGAAATAATGGGCAAATATAGTTTATATTCAGCTGAATATATTATCATGTTAGTTTGAAAGGGGCATTTACCAGTTGTTAAAAGTACAGAGCGTTCAATCAGCAGAGCGCCTTGTCGACACTGTCAATTGAGGTTAATTCGTATGGAGACTGGCTACGGATCTCTAGATAGCGCCCCTGCATTATTTATTCGTTCAATAAGCTAAATAGCCTAGTAAATAGCATTTGAGCCTATAAATAAATGTTATGAATTTATTTCGTTGTCAATGTTGCTCTACGATATTATCTACTGCTATCATTTGCCGTATTAACGCTCCCACTTTTACTATTATCTTTACCGACTGCTTTATTATCATTACAAACTACAAATGTATACAATTAGACTATTTAGTTTCAAGTTAATGCTCCTGTAACGCAGTAATTCAGTTAGGGTGCAGACATCTGAAAATAGTGTTTACAGTAGAAGAACAACGAACTCGTAAAAGCTACAAAAAGAACAAGTTTACCTTTGTATCAGCACGTACCCCAATGTTAACAATAGTTGGTAATACAATAATTGTTATTGTACCTTATAACCGAGCCACCGGCTGCTATGCGAATTTAATCAAACGTATGCGTTGTACAAAAAAGCTAATCATATAAGGAGAATATAAATTACTGAAAAATAATAACGTGCTACCTTACATATGTAGTCACGTGTAACAATGTAGGCACAATCGATAGTTCCAAAACTTGTATATACTACTTAGCAGGAAACGGTTACGAATTAATTGTTTAGTACCTAATTAATTTTGTCCGCCAGCAGGTTATCGTTTATAGACGATGAATATTTACGTAACAGAACCAGTATAAAAGGAAAGAAATCGTGTCTAATAGCATTTTAATTAAACAGACAAATAACAATTTATTGCCCTCAAAAATTGCTTTATAATATTACTTGTTCGCACTTGCCGTTCAGTTCAGGTTCAGTAATTGACTCAATAATTGTTGAATCTTGACATTTCGACCTCATCACGGCAAGGAGATTTATCAATGAATCTTAAATGATACGAAACTTGTTTTAATAATCATTGCGTCACCGCCAACGGTCGCGTGGTCGACCTTGACAGGAAGACCATTGAATTCATGTACCATACCATCTTTTGAAAAAAGCTGTGTGGTTACAACGTGGGCGATACATTCTTCTATAAAAACTGTAACGTCGTAAATGTACCACATCACTTACCCACGTGTATAAGTGAATCGCATAAACGTCATCCGGCTGTTCGGTTATCTCTTGGTGTAGGTGCAACTTCCCTAAGTGGTTTATCCGCTATCCTATAATAAACAGAGCTCAAAATTGAATAGCCTTAGCGGAAGGAAGCTCTACAAGACAGGATCATACCGTATCTATCCAGGAAGCATCATCGGTAGCTACAGTACTTAATTATGAAATTGGATAAGCTTAGGATCAGACTCAAGTTTCATCCGTTACATTTATGACGTTTAGTCTTTTAACTCATTACAGACTTATTTAATTTGTTCCATAAATAGCATCTTTTTTTCTGTTTTAATTTCATTTTACTCGGATGTAAAATGTTACCGAAATGAAAACTTGTGCCTTTGTTGGAATTTTAAAAAGCAAGGTGGTCTAGACTGGCTCGGCCGAAGGATTTAAATAAAGATAACGTTGACAACAGCGACCGTTGGATATTATGCTTTCCTTTTAGTTTAACGAGTCATATCTCTGCCTCTAACAATATAAAAGATAAGACAAGTATTAAGATGGTAAATCCTGTTTAAAAATTGTAAATACAGCAAAATATGAGTCCTATTCTCTACTAGATTTCGTCACAGCTGATTGGTAAATGCGATTGTCATTAGCATGACAATAGGTGGGTTATGGAGGTCGTAGGTCACGCTGCTGCCCTTAAAATTCAGTGTTCTCTACAACACAATGCCGCAGACAAAAAGCCCTACCCATGTGACATATTGACTTCTTTGTAACTGTTGTCAACGTCTGCGAAATGTTCTCAGGGATCAATCGTCTCGTTGATTTGCGAATGCCTATCAGACTGTGTAGTGACGGAATCGTTCCGTGTCACTGGGAATTTGGGTGAGCAGGAAATATTATCACTGTTTATTGGTTGCTACCTGCATTCTTACTTATCTTTCGTAACTAGGAATATTTCTTAGAAGGATTTAATGCTGGTACACAAATTAATGGTTCGTAACGAGAAATCCTAAACTTGGCACTAATCCCTTTTTTTACTCATATCACACGTAAACTAAATATTTGTCGTGAATCGTAATTTCAATAAGACGATCATTCATTAAATTACAAAATTCACCTCCCAATCAAACTGCTATTATAACCGTATCAGCAAACATTACTCAATACACCTGTTAATTATGGTAACGTTTTATCAACAAGAACTAGATTGTAATTTTGTAACGTTTGCTCAACCCACTTAAGCAGATTAAGTTCTCTTCTAATATTTTCACGATAGTGTGTCAGTGTACACAGTTGTCTATCCATCATGTTACTCCTTGACCGCGTTTTGAGGAGTTAATTAGGAAAAAATACGCATATGACGTAGTTGAATCACCTCGGGTCTCGAATCTCTTCCCATCGACTGCGTTGTTGCCTCAGCTCGACTACTGAGCCATGTGCTCAACATATGCTCCTAAAGCTTCAATTCCGAACCGTTGAACACACAGTATTCATTAACTTGTTATAATATTCAGTGCATATGCTATTATTAGTATACATATCTTTATTGGGAATTTACGTATCTATAAATTAAAATTCATTACTTAATCCCTATTAAATGTCATGGAATTTTATGTTGTGTGTTAAGAATATATAACAAGATATTTTATATACTACGTTGAGATCATTCCTATAAATAATAACGTCGTAATCGAGTGTTTTTGCGCATCACTTGTAACTTCCAATCTCTTAATCGTTATACCCGTTCAATGTATTATTCAGTTTTGTTATTAATATAAAATTGTCCGGTTTTTAACGCCATTAAAATGAATGGGATGGGTCCGGTATATGATTACGTAACATTGGTACAAATTAGTAGGTACAATCGAAAACTCGAATGCTTTCTAATAATATTTCTTTAACTTCTTCACACTATAAATTTTGATTATGATAGCTACCACGATATTTCCTTCAACTTACGATACATGAGAGCGTAATAATGATAACTTGGGGTTATCTCATGATTGGTCGTCATTTGAATTATCTTGCAGCTAGTTTTTTCTGTACTCTACAGACATGACGGTCGGTAGAGCCGACTCTAGAATTAGATTGCTCCAATCTTGTAATGGGCAATGTGAAATTGGATCAAATTACTAGTCGACTGAATTGGTTGCATGTATGTAATAAACCTGCAGAGTACTTACATGTACTTGAATATTACTTCAATTAAAATATATTACTCGATATCAGTAATAAATACGTTCTTAAGTTTATGATTACGCCTTAAGAATTTAAAACTTCCTCCTGTTTGTTTTTGGGTGTTGATATTAAATAAGTTACTACAGTACATACATATTTATATTATACTCGTGGAAAATGCTGCAATCAATTATGCAAATTCATATTCTTTTTTAGTTACATTGCATTAATTTTCTCACGCTACAAATTAAGGTCGTACTGTTTCTACGTTACAATTTTCCTTCAAAGGCAACATGTAGGCGTGTGTTATGATGTCGTGAACTGTTCATAATCACTGTTTGATTACTTCTCCAAACAATCAATTCTCATACGATTCTGTACGCAACGTTAGACCGAAGGTTCCGTTACTTAGGGTCGTGATCTCTTTACCACACGTGTCATTTTCTTATGTGAATGCCTGCAACTGTTGCTTGACTTACATCGTAGCAATAGAAAGATATTGAGGTTGCATAATTTAGAAATAATCACAGTAACTGGGTAACAGTTAGGCCATTAAGATAAATATTTCTTAAATTGTTGTTTCTTAATAAAAAGTTTGTAGAAACGTATATTAAATATTTATTGCTTAATATATGAAAAATAATAATGGGCTATCTTTAAAATTAACAACTGATCGCCGCCCATCACAACAAGTTATGACCATGTTAAAAATCATTATGTTTATGGGTATAATGATTTCATTATATTACAGTTATCTGATGGCTGCGTATGTAATCATATGATTGTTGTTCCTATAGTTGCGCGAGTAGTTATCGTGTTTATTTACAAGCCTCCAATCAGGGTACACTTGCATAGGGTTATTGAAATGTTACGAAATGACCGTGAAATGAAAACACATATTATGTTGAGCACACTGTTACAACGGCCTCGGAAAGCGAAGCTAACACAAACAGGTCGTTGATACGCGAAAGATGCATGCGCTTGCACTGGTGTGAAAGAGAACGCTATATAAACATTATGTTTGTCCTATTCACTATCAAAGCCATTGGTTCTCAATATTTAAAAAGCTCCATGATTATGTTATTCGTATTTTGAAATCTGCTCGGTAGATTTAAACATTGTGAAAGGGAGTATCGTATATGCAGTATCATGTTACATGATTATAGTAATATTTGAAAGCTTTGTGAGAGCAATATTAAGAAACATAATATTACTAAATATATTAAGGCCTATAACATGGACATCACGTCATAATATGACCAGTATCAGTATAATTGTATTTTATGTTTATTAGATTGGGATAGAGCAAACATTAAAAGTTTGAGAAGCGTCGTAGGACGGTAAACGAAGGGTCTGTTTCGTCCGACCTCCCCGTTCGCCGCCCGGAGACGTTGGCCTGTCATTTCGTTCGTCCACGATCGGCCCCCACATAATTTACGGCCTTACTTAACCCGTATTACACTACTATTGTTTGATCACCAGTAGCGAACACAAGCACCACTTTCCTTTGTATTATGTACATACATTATAACAACGTCACGATATTAAATGACAGTATTGATTTGCTGCCTAAATTATATGGATTTTACAATGAGGTAGGCACTGATGATAATGTTGTAACATCACCATACAACATATTTATAGGACACGATTTCAAAATCGTTGAAACAGTCCTCTGCCCATATTAATACAATGGTGACCTCAGACACACTGATGTGAGCTTTAAAGCTATTTAGACTATCGAGGGTTTCATTGTGTTTTTATAAATGTTTAGTCCGTTATCAATTGTGTGGTCATTGATCAGAGCCATAATTATTCATTGACCCGTTTAATACACAACCGGTATACCATTGTTACGTTACTGACAACTTGAAATTATTCTGTGGTACAGATGAATAATGCAGACCTCGTAACTCATGGTTTTATGAGTCGATTTATCGCCAGTAAATCATTATTATAAGATGTCATTAATCTCGGTTTGTTCAACGTTAAAGTTCAAGAGCTTTGTGTTGAGACATATTGTTTTTCCATAAACCTTCATGTCACGGACTGACGTTTCCATTTACGTGTGTCATTGTGATAAACAGTAGGCTGGTGGTTATGGTATCGGTCTTAATTACTAGCTAAATGAGTTTAAAGTTTAGTCCCTCGGGTTTAACGACCTTTTCTAGTAAGTTAGTAAGTTAAGCGCGTCGTAAAAGTTTTGTACAAATCACTGAGCGTACTTTCGACGTAACAGTTTATGAACCCAATTTTATTAGAAATGGCGTCGTTACTTTTCCAAGGAATAGTTGTTTTTATCTTCAACTTTGAACTTCTGCGTTGCTTTATTTTTGAGTAAACCACAACCTTGCATTTATAATTCTGTTAGATACGTAACTGAAAGCTGATGTGGCTAGGAGTACAAAATTAAACTTGCATAGTACACATAAAATGACTCATGCACGCCACACCGACCATAAGAGCCAGTATAAACCTTTCTAGGCCCTTATTACAATAGTACAAAGTCCAAAGATGGTCAAAGAGCTTTGTAACTGACTTCTTTTGAATACTGACTAACGTGTCTGTCAACCTATGAAACGTACGGCCATTGACTGGCAATAGGATGAATACAATCGTGTACATTAGTAACGTATGTTCTAGCAGTAAATGAACACATGACATATTGGGTATTCTAGCATTGATCCAGGCCTAAGTTTCTAAATAACTTACTATAAAACCCCTACTCTCTTTTGCCGCTTGACACCTAACTGTTGGATAATAATTTAATATTAAATATAAAGTCTCAAGAAACGTGCTGCCGCATAATTTAATTATTATTAGAATAATAGCTTGAATGAAATAGCGGTAGCTTTTTGTCCTGCACTTTATTGAAGTGATATATCTGAGACCAGTCGTGGTATTTGCATAAAATGTTTTGTTACATAGTTGCTAATGTACCTGAGATAGTCATACAACGGAATCTCGTATTGTTTGTTTTAAATGTACCGGACGCGAGCTGTCTGGTTTCTCGTTCATAAGAGTACCAAATAAAGCGAAATTTGATCCAGTAGTTGGAACTACTTCAATATAATTACCGACACTTTTGCACAGTCATGTTCAGAGAACACGTTCATATGTCAATTGCTGAATTAGAAAGTTCATATCGGAACTCATAATATGGAAGCTTGATTTGAACTCTCCACACATTACATATGCCCATAACTTGTCTTTAAAGTAATTTATCTTACAGTATAAAATATAAAGCTTGCACCATATTATCTAATGCCACTAGAGAAACCTTAAAATAGATAAACTCTCGAATATGAAGATGTTCTATAACAAGCAGAGTGCTTGAAACCGATATAACTTACTTGAAAGCTTCTATTGGACGGGCATCGTTTTATGACGCCCTAAAACTTCCACCTATCATATCTAAAAGCCTTTTATTATCATATTATGTAGAGCCAAATACACGATTATTAATTTCAATAAAATTTTGATGTTTTCGAAAATAGCGTGATAATACCAAATAGTTATAGGAATTAAGAGATGTTAGTAACAAAACAACCGCTACAATGTGTTTGAGATCAAATAAATAGTAATTGATGTGTTTTTCAGATACCATAATGACAAACTTTAGTTCATTAAATTTCGTTTCAAAGTGATGTGATATTGTTTTATAAAAAATGCCTGAAATGGCAGTGACTTCAACGTACCATGGATCACCGATTCACGATGGATTTGCAACTATTCGTGCTCCGAGAAGCAGAATCAAGATAAGGAATTTGGTAGAACCACCCACAGTAGTCAACCTACCTCAAAGACATTCAGAATACTTTACATTAAACAGAACTCCAAAAAACAATTTCCTAAACAGTTCAGAAGTACAATACGTAGTCAATAATCCCAATAAGAAGACACTTGAAGAAAAATCAGCTCGACTAAGCTTGACTGAACCGATATACGCCAAAGTAAGTCCACCGCAATCAATTAGAAATTCACCAGTGAAAAATTTTGAAAACAGACATGAAATTCATTATGATTCTATCAATACCAAACCTAGAAGAAGGTTAAGAAGTCTTGAGATACAAAGTGATCAGGATATAGGAGAAAAAATTGGAAACATCTTGTATAACGGCGAACGTATTTCACATGAACAGCACGTACTTCATGATGGCGCTGAGCAGCATTCCGTGCGGACGGACGTTACGGGCTCGTCTGGCGACTGCCGGAGAAGCCATAGCGATCGAGATAATTGCTCAGAATCCTCCTCATACCTCACAGATAACGATAGGCCTATATCAAGTTACAGTGACAATTCCACAATCCCATCGACAGACACGGAAGACGTACTCAAAGATTTGCCAAATAAATCGAAATTCCATAGGTCACCACAAAAGTTTGCCACTCTAAATCTACGAAGACCAAAATTCATAGACCTCAAACCTCCCAGTATTAAAGAAGATCCGCCTTACGAACATTTGAAACGCAATAGCATAGGTTATCACTCTGAACCAAATACTCCACTCTCTGGTGACTTCGGGGGGTTAAGTGATGACCCCAAAATTCTGAGTGAAGTGCATCAAATACCGAGAATGCCATTGCAAAATAATAGAAATAATTTTAAAAGGTCAATCAGTGAAACAAATGGCTTTTCGAAACGGCTCAACTATAGACATTCGTTCAGCGCTGATTTCAGACCGCCAACTATTACAAAAAAGCCTCATAAATGCTGCGAGTGTGTGACAGGGATACCAGCCGATGAAACGCCTGACGACTCGTCCAGACCTTCCTCTAGAACTCTTGGCACTTTATACGAATCGCCAGATCCCAAAGTGGGATGTCAAACTATTCTGCGGTCAAAACCCCCGGTACCATGGTGGGAACTGGCGATCAAAAAATCGCGCTACAAAAGCTGTCCCATATTAGAGGAGGTAAGATTTTTTATTCCCAAGAATGTTTCGTCTATAATTTAATTTTCTATCGACATGACAATCTTTTTATAGGAGTATAATTTTCCCATCAAATTATGATTCATTTTTATACGTGATCCACCACCGGGGTATTGTTTTCTAACAAGTTACTATTAATTATCATTATGTTATGCGGAGACATACCTGTAAGCTTAGTTCTATGTCCATTTAAGGTGCGGTTTTTCATTCCCCTCGTGTTTTGCGTTAATGGGATTGCACGTAGAGATACAATGTTTGTGACTTATCAAAACGAAATATCTGTAGGGGAGAATACCGTTGCGTGTTTCACCTGACACTGGAAATTCTTTGTTTCCACGTGCTAACATTCACACATTAACTTTATAACTTCGTTGCTTTTCTACCATTACTTATTCAACTTATTCAGGTACAATAGTTAAGTAATAAGCTTTACAAAAAATGATAATAATCGAGCATCACGATTGGATGCGCTTTCAAAATCCCAATTCAATAAAAGCGAGCAACAGGTGAATAAGCCTGCTATAAAAAGTTTTGAACTCGCTATAAAAACCCGATAGTAATAATAATTCTCATTTGTAACCTTTTATAAAAACTTTTACCTGGCTACCAAAAAAATGTGATGCCTTACATCTCTATGGTCAGGTGTTGACTTTATCTGCCATGGGAAATACTATTCACTGATCAGTCCACGTTACAAAATATCCTTTCCCACGATAATAATATTTTTAATACTTACCTTTAATAATATTTATTGATCAATATATCATACTTCGTTAAAGATCTTTGAAGACCATACAATTCAAGTATATCCTAAATGTATTTTCCAATTCTGAGACCTATTCAACTTGGAACATGCTAAATGATACTATACATTAAACAGCAAGGTTCATCTATTTGTTTAATTCGGTATTGTCTGCGATGGATAGTATTTTGTCCTAGTGATATATTTGTATTGTCATGGTTAGCGTGGGCGAATGGCCTCTACTGTTTGTGAACCATTATTATCGCCCCGAGGGACACCTTTGAACTTGAGCAATCGTTTCTAAGCACACAAAATAGGGCTAGTCAATTTGTAATTTCCTTATTTACACCATAGCAGGGAAAATTAATTAACCGATGGAAAGGGAATGAAATATTGCCCTCGTAGTCTGCACGTCTATAGTGATTTATTTTGAAACGCTTGGTGCTTATTTATTACAAAGTAACTGAGGTGGTTGGAACTAGGATCATGTTCGAATATATTGGTTTCGAGCTCGAGATAACCTATCATTCCTAAGCATCGCGCGGCGCACTCTATCTCTCCGAAGCTGGCAAACTCAATCGGCACACTTTCCTAGCACGCAGCTGCATCCGTATAGCATTTACATTGAAAGTTTTATTTCATCTTTGTATGGTTATCTTGACATTGTAAAACTTTATCCGAACTCATTAAAATTCTATATAAGTGCAACTTTATCGATAATAGTATACCGTAATGCCCCGTGCTGTGAGGTTCTATATTTATTTGATTTCTCGCTCATAATAGATGTGTGCTGCATTTTACAACTGTGTCAATAAAATTCATAACTATGGTTTTTAATGTTTACCAGTGGTTGTGCGACATTGTACTCCATAAGGCACGTTCATAAATAATAATTGACCGTAGACGTGCAGCCCAGTTACCAGTTTACCGAATAAGGAAGAGTGCACTTGAACAAATAATCTCGTTCGTTTAATGCCGCCGCTGCATTCGTGAAACAGGCAGTGGGACTTCGAGTGAGACTCAATAAGAAAGAGGAATAACACTTTACTCCTACTCGACCCGAATATTGACATTGGATTTTGTAATCTTACAGTTCACTCCATTATTTTTGGAGATACAGCAATTGGAACTGTTTTAAGCCCTAAATTATATGTATGTAGGTGTGTATGAGTAATATTATCCTGTATAATCGCATGACATACATTTTTAAGACGCGGAAACTCGTAAAACTGAGGACAATAAAGTAGGTTACATCACATTCGTCGGTATGTTTCTTGTAAAACTTGCAGCGGAATTAAATCAGTCTTGCAGATAATAAACAAATTACTCTCGACAGTTGTAACGGTAACATTTCGTTTCACATCTTGATGAAGATATTCATAACGAAATATTTAATTATTTTCTTAACTAAGTATTGTACAGTTGAAATAACACAGATTACTTCCAAAAGCATTTAAACCCAAATAACATTAACATTATTTACAAAGCGCTTTGCAAATACGACATTATTAATTATAGCAATTAAAACGACATAATTATCTTACTAAGAACAAGGACAATAAGTAATAAACACGAACATTTAATAATTAACATTGCTTTATAAAAACACGGAATGTCTGTAGGTATCGCGATATTTTTATAAATGCTAGGATACTTTAATCTTGTCATTAAGCATTTAAGAAAACGCGGTTTCCGCAGCTGTAGATTAATAACTATTAAAACTTCCACCTGCGCTTGCAATTTATTTATAACTTAAGTATAATATATTTATAGATCCGCAAACAATGAGAGATGTTCAGTACTTGGCAATTTCTACCTCAAAATCTTTAATTCTCATTAATTTTCATTTCAATTAGCCGTTCTTAATATTAAATGAATCATTTAACACATTTAAATGTTAATTAGCAACTACAATCTGAAGTAATGAAGGTGGTTTAATATTAAGCATTGCATGCTATATTAATGCATACTAGTTACTCGTAATCACCTAATATGCATATAACATGATTAATTATGTGGACACAACATTTCATCATAACAATAATGGTTCCCCTTCTATGGAATGCCGCTGAATATTCAATGCTGAAATCTGGATATATATCTAATACCGACAAAACAGGTAGAGTGGGATTTTCGTAACGTTAAATTATTTGCGCGGAACCATTCCGTTTGATGTTACAATGGTAACTCGTTCCGTTTACTTGGCATGGCACGCGCAAAAGGTGTCCCGAGTCTTGGGGGATATCTATCAATGACGACCGGACACAACCCATAATTGGCTCACCAACCGGCTAACAGGTGAACAACTATTTATGAAACGTACGTTTTTATTACACACATTAAAATAATGAAAAAGCTTTAAAAGAAATTGAATGTGTATCCTGTCGTAGTTACGATGACAACACGCACTGCTCTACGCATGCATTAAGGTTCGTTTACCCTCAATTTTAATTTTGCTAAGTGCGTTCCTGTGACGCAGCAAACAAAGGGTCCCTGGTCAACTACACCCACGGCAACTATTATACGTTTATAAAGCAATTTATATCAGTGACTCACTTTTATGGTGCATCCGAACTTTACGTTCGATATTTATAACAGAGTTACATCAATCTTGTAACGTTTTTACCGTGATCTATACAACCGGTTTGTGTCGGCTATTTAACGATATACGACATAGAGGCGACCACTTATCATGTTATATTCCTTATGGTGATATAGAGATCACAAGAGTTTGTGGTCGTATCCGATTACTTTAACCGAATAGAAATCATGGTTGTAATCGATCAATCGAATCGAAATAATGTTGATCAACTAGATCGAGATTATTAACTGTATTTATTTTTAATTATCTGAGAATTAAATGCAGTTTCTCGTGAAGGTTAGTTCTAAGAAAAAGCTTAGAAACATTCAGCCTATTTGTAACCTCCTTATTTTTTACTAGCCGCATCCAGCGGTTTTACCCGCCTTGTGGCCGTTCCCTTAAGAATTTTGGGATAAAAAATTGCCTATAACCTTCCTTTAGAATATAGCTTTCCACTACGAAAACAATTATTCGAATCGCCAGGTAGTTCCCGAGATTAGCCCGAATATACAAACAAAATTAAAAACAATATTCGTAATAATATACTTAAAGGGTTCCAGCACTTAAACCTATTAATCGATTGTTATCGCGCATCTTTAAACTAAATAACATAACAGTA
This sequence comes from Cyclophora punctaria, assembly GCA_951394245.1. Lineage (NCBI taxonomy): Eukaryota > Metazoa > Arthropoda > Insecta > Lepidoptera > Geometridae > Cyclophora > Cyclophora punctaria. The sequence continues at coordinate 7,201,231 of OX596171.1, forward strand.
ATATAAAACGGTCGTTAATGAAACTTTCAAACCAACATTGTTAGATAAACATAGTTATTAAGGCATCAATTAATCCGACTGACTGACTCATTATTGCTTTTTATTGTTGCAGGCCCATGTGGTGTCGGCGTTTGAACAGAGCCTCTCGAACATGACTAGCAGACTGCAGCAGCTTACAGCCACTGCAGAGAGAAAGGTAAGTCATATGTGATTTCGATTTTGAACCATAGTCTTTACTATATGGAGTCTATAACTTAAACAACTAGTGTCCTATCTAAAGGTTAAATTTTGGCCGATGCCAATGGTTTTGGTCGCTTACTTTTAAAGTCTTAAAAGACCTACTTCATATCCGATGTCAAAAATATATCCATGACAATGTTACTAAAGAATGTTAACCTGATGCTTAAACGATATTGTAAACAGTATCAATAACTTGTCAACACATCTCGCATTTCGCAATTTGTTTAAGAGTTTCATTAATTAGTAACAATTCACATGTTTTCAAACTTTTCCATGCATCACGCAATGACCATCAATTAGAGGAAGTAGAAAATCCGTGTGAACTCGACTCGTTGTCGGTTTCTCAGAACCGGTTCTTTTAAATGCAAATTACTTTCTTTTAATTGTTGTATTTAATTGTCAGGACTCGGAGTTGACGGAGTTGCGGCAAACTATTGAACTGTTGAGGAAACAGTCGATCCAGGCGGGATTGACGACCGCTCACATGCAGTCCATGGGCATCCGGGCAGATGGTGTCAACGTCACCGGACAGGTAAACAAACGGCGAATATTATACGACGACGCGACGTCTTGGTGTAGATTATATGTTCAATATATTCATATAAATATTTGTCTATGTATATTGTATATTATCAGTTAGATTCTAAAGATACCTTAGGGCTTAGTTTGGGTCTAAATAACCGTGTGTGAATGCTAAATTGTCCGGCTGTCCGGGTATACTGATCATCTCCACGCCCGACCCGCCTAATACACACATTTTCACTTTGATTTCTCTTTGTCTAGAAAATAAGCTAAAACATTTGTAAGCCGACTATTACACTCACAATTGACCGAACCTTATGAACTCATATTATGGTCACGTTCATTCAACAACGTGGGAATGTAACGAAACTTCCGATTTACAATCAATTTGCATATTAAACGCATCAGTGGGTTCCAGTTTTCAATATAGTCGAGATCGGGAGCAGATGATTACAATTACACATCGCCCCGTTGAAGCAAGCTCGACATGGATACTTCATTAAAATAAAATCCCTCTATCCGGCCGTCCGTAGATAATTTTATCTCAATTAGTATCCGAGTGAAGTAACGCCGATATCTCGGTCAATGCGATGCCCATCAATCATTATGCAAGACATTAGATGACTAGTAATGAGATCAAGTGCATCAATGTTTTACACGAAGCCATCCCGGATGTTCAGCGATGTTCCATTTACCAAGTTGTACTTCAATGACAGACTGCGATGTCTTATAAATAGCTACGAATAAGGGCCGATGGTATTTGCATTAAATTGGTTATCAATAAACATGTTCTCAATGTATCCTATGGATATGGACATAAATTTCTCTTCCTACATGCGATTTGAGACACTATTCAAAATGCAATTTTACCTAACAGGGTATACAATGACGAATATCTTTGCGTAGAAATAATATTCACAATAAATCATATTAAAATTGTTAGAGATTGAGAGAAAGTGTATGGTATTTTGTGCCAGCTGAGTGCCGTGCCTAACTACTTGTTTACACCTTATATGTAGGTGGGAAATTACAATGAATTATTGATGGAACGGTGTTACTGGTAATCTTTGTTGCAGTCGACCTTCTTAAGGAGATGATATTGGAATAACAATCATTTATTTATTTATGGTTCATGATTACAACGATAAGAATAAAGTAGTGGTCTTAAAGATCACATTGCAGACCAGTCTCTTAACTTACTGAAAACTGGGTTTATTATCATTTTCGTGATCCTCAAATCAAACCGCCCTATATACCTATGAAAAGTAATATTAAGAACATGTCTAGCTTAACTTACCAATCTAATGACAAATATTATCCTTGTATCTTGATTTAGTGATAGCGAACCCGAGCCTTATTTTAAAAGTAATTTACGAATACTTCCATGCATCAACCACCATATACCTTTTCTCTAGGATCCCAACACGACCCAGACCCAACAGTCGTCGCCGCAACGCATCGCTCAGCAGGGTAATGGGGCAATCACCCGACACCTTTCAACAGACAGCGTGTCGAGTATCAACAGTCTAAGCAGCGGCTCGTCCGTGCCTCACGACAAAAAGCACAAGAAGAAGGGATGGGTAGGTTTACCACTTTACCTTAATTTCCTTCTAAGAAACACAGAATTATTATAATAAGCTCCACCATATTATTATTGTGAAAGTGTGTTTGTGTGTTTGTATCCTCCATTTTGTTTTTATTTTACGTCGATACGGTAGAACCGATTTTCATAAATTTTAACCTAGAACCTTGGAAACAGTTATGGTTTTTATCCTAAAATTCCCACGGGAAAGAGTAGGCTGCACGTAAACCCACAAGAAACAGTTAGTAACCACTAAACTGAAAAACAAATTGCTGTTAGCAACGATTATATGTTAGTAGTTATATTTAAAGCTCCGCGCAAACGGCTCACTAATCACAGCTACGGCTTTCGCTGTTGTGTGACGCCGCTCCACGCGTTCGCGTGGTCAGTGACCGTCCATATCATCCATAATAGCCGTTCATAGTAATAAGATGGGCTACCTACCAATTAGTCTTGTCACCAACAACCACCGGTAGTGTCGAGGGCACTGAGTAGCGTGTGGCTTTCACTCAGCTACACATTTGTAGTCGTATACTAAATGTATTAAAAACTAGGGACGCCCCGCGGTTTTAGCCCCCGTGGTGCTACCCAATACAAAAATAATTATTGGAATCGGACTGGTATTCCTGAAATTTGCCCAAACACTAACAAAATTAAAAAATGTACCTCTTTATAATTTTTGTATAGATCATGTACAAATATGACTATGTTACCATCGCCATAACTATAGTTAGTGGCCCGTATGCGTGTAGCCTAAGTAGTAGAACGTAATGTGTCTGGACATGATAATGTTTTTAGATAATTGAATGTTGTCGGCGTTGTAAATGGCTATTTTAATTAAATTTTGAGTCATATTCTAGACAATAGCTATTAGCAGCGGCTAATGGACAAAGTAAAACACAATTGTCCATTCTAAACAAATGTTTGTTAGTATTGCTCTCAATGTTAATGTGTCTCTAATGTCAATTGGATGTTACATAACGTATGACGTAAACCACATACAAATATTATCGTGGGTAAAATAATGTTCGATTTATTTTTATTCTTGATTCAAATGATTTATTACGTTTTAATTACTTTTCCAGATAATTACAAATTCTGATTTAATTTTATGTTGATACTAGATGTCACGCGCGGTGGTTCCATCCGCAACCCAATAGATGTCCTTAGTGTGAATCTAAACCATCCAGGTTGCCCTAACGCATACAAAAAAAATCATTCAAATTGGTTCAGCCGTTTAAAAGGAGTTCAGTGACATACACACGTACAGTAGAATTATTTAAATATAAATGGCATGTTGGGCAATTGTTGGTATTAAAAATCACACCTTTAGTTGTCAAACCTATCATAATACCAACGGCAATTTACAACGGAACATGTCTTTAAATATATTTATTCTTCCATAAACACGCGTGCCAAATCTACCTTACTTCCTTTGACTTGAAGCATAATTTCCTGAGAACTAGTATGATATTATCTTGTTATTATGTAACCTCAATCTATGATAGCAAAAATATCAATTTTCTGTAGTACATTTGGAAAAGAAAGCAAGCTAATCCCTGGCTATTATATAAAAGGTCAACCGTAGTGTTCTTTTACTTAACATATATATTTAGTAACGTTCCTATGTTATTTTCCTTTAGCTCCGATCATCATTCACGAAAGCGTTCTCACGGAACGCTAAGATATCCAAGACTGCGAAGCATTCCTCCCTCGGGCAACTGTCATCACAAGACAGCTCATCAGGGTCCCATCACTACGACGACCCTCACACGATCCGCGAAGGGAGCAACGAGAACAGTCTAGAACATTCCCATGAAGTCATCCCAGAAGTTAAAGAAAAGGGCGCGGTTAAGACTGATGAACAGACCAAAGGTGGGTTGTTAGTTATTATTAGATATAGGTATTAGTAAGTAAGTTCAATTAGATGAGTAGCTAAACCTAGCGTCATGTTCGGAAACCGCCCAAAAGCCTCCAATATGGTTTAGCTATGGAAGCAACCGGGACCGATAATTTAACGTGCCCACCGAAGCACAGTACGTCCGCAACACGATACTGCACTCCAAGGTCAGCATCACAGTGTAATAGAGGAACAAAATGGATAAGTATGGATTAAAATATTTCAGCTGTTGCTAAATTAAACATTCTTGTGGTTGTATTCTATTTAACCTAAATGCGATTGCGTTATGAAGTAGCGTCAGAGAGATATTACTGTGAAAATTTAATAAAGAGCTAGCTGCACCTATAAAGTTTATACCACAAGGCTAACAATAGAACAGTTTCACACTGTATTCCTCAGAAGTCATAAAGTTGTTATCGTAAAACCCTCAACAAGAACTTCGAAGTTGCCTATAAGTTGGCTACTTTAATAGTAAAGGAAAGGTATGAAAGTAAAGTGCACATAGCAGATTAATATGTTACAACTAGAAATTTATCGCACAAGTAAACAATGCTCGACAGCGTTCGCAAATCAGGCTCAAGTGAAAGCTCTGGATCTGTGATATGATGGTTGATTGTACTCAATTAGCTGTTCGCTGTTATTACCTTCCGGCCGTTAGCGTTTGACTGAATAGAAGTGAAACTGAAGTTTAAATTAATATACTTTGATTATCATCTTAATGGGGTTTAGGAGTATATCATTTGGAGTTCATTATATAGGATTAATTAATCTATACATATTAGAAAATAGAGTCCACAATAGCTGTCTGTCTGTATGTTATTGATTTTCTCAAAAAGTCAAAATTTGTTTAATACGCTGATTTTCATACGGTTCACCAACATACAGAATGACTCAAGATGAAGGATTGTGACTACTTTTCATGCCAAAGCTCCTAAAAGGAACGAGGAAGCGAGGAAAAACCGCGGGGCACTGCTAGTAGTATACATAGAAATGACCCAATTTTTATGTCACTGTTTATTTTATTAATTGTTTTTTTTTTTGCAGATAAACCAGACGATTCGGGCTTAGTGGACGAGCTAAAGCGACAGTTGCGGGAGAAAGACTTGGTGCTAACAGATATTCGATTAGAAGCTTTAAGCTCCGCGCATCAACTGGAAAGTCTTAAAGACACTGTTATAAAGATGCGGGTAGGTGGAAATAATCGTTTTTAGAAATACTGTTCCACAGAAATATAAAAATATACAACTATACAATAAAATATACAGTTCTCAAGTTTCAAGTTATATCAATTTTTATCATAGTAGCTACAATAAGGTTTTACCAAAGAGGTTGCAATTTAAACGTTTTATCAAAGTGGTTACCATATAAAATTTTCAACAAAGAGGTTACAATATAAACGTTTTACCAAAGAGGTTACAAATTCCACTTTTCGTTCCAGAATGAAATGTTGAACCTGAAGCAGAACAACGAGCGGCTGCAGCGGCTCGTGACGTCACGCTCGCTGGCGGGCAGCCAGAGCTCGCTGGGCGCGCCCGAGGACCCGCGCCGCTTCAGCCTCGCCGACCAGGTACATACAGATGATGATATAGATAGGTAGATACCGAGCATTCGTACTGGTGAAATGAGGATGAAAGATCTATTATGAAGTCCAATTTTGTACGGGTGAAAAGAGGATGAAAGATCCATGATAAAGTCCCGTTTTAACCAGGAACGGGTTAAAACCGCCTTATAATACTTACCGATTGACACCAGCACCGATATTGGTGACACCGTTAGTTTGTCTGTTTAACCGACTCCAAAAACAAATATAGTTAAGTCATTGTAATCCACAAAATGGCCCTTAAATTAAAAAGAAACTACCATTATTGGATTCGTATTGTGTCAGAAAGTTTAAATTAGTTTAGACAGTACAACTTTTTTCTTTTCAATTCACAGGCAACAATGGACATGCACTCGCAGCCACTCGACCTTGACTTCAACTGCATCTCATCGACCCCTACCATGGACTTTTCGAAGAAAGGCTCGCCGAAGTCAACAATGGTCGAACCAATATACGGCAACAAAGCCGCTTGCGAGTTGAACGAAAACAGCGAGACTTTGTTAGGGGCACTTAACGGAACTAGCGATTTGTTCGCCAACGGACTCAATTCGTCGGAGAGACTCAGCGGCGATTACGATATAAACACCGTATTACCTCCGCCTAAAAGTCGAGAACTGGCAATAGGGGAAAGCTATTCGGATATCGGTAAGCACTCCACACTTCATACGATTAAATCTTATATGGTCATTAGAAACAATTAAATCCAATACCACATAACCTCAATGCCGACAAAATCGACAATAACAAATCGTTAACAATAAAGAAATAATTAACAGAAACGGATATTTGTGTTTTTGTAATTAAATGCCGGACATACCGGCGTTAAATTTGGCAACATTGTAATTACATGTACACGATACACCGATGTGCAACAAACAGTAATCGAGTGAAGGGAACTCGAATAAATCAGTATCGATTTACATTGTAATCAATAGTCGTAAATTGTAAACTAATTTTAGTAAAATTGAGCTATAAATATGAATTCTGCAATACAATTTTGTAATTCTCAGGTGTAGCCGACAGCCAGGGCGATACAACGGACGGAAAGAAAATAGCAATAGCCGTGTATTTAGGACAACCGGAAACATTCCAAAGATACTTCGAAGAGGTGCAAGATACGCTAACGGAATCCGAATGTCGATTCTACGCGAAGCAATCAGCGAGTGCGTATAACAACTTCGAAAAACAATCGAGTTTCGATTCACCGCGCATGTCGCAAAACCACAGCCCGGAGACCGAAACTCAAGAATACCCACCGATCAACAAATCTAACTCAAACAGTCTGAAGAGCAACAAGTCTACTCACAGCAGTTCATACAAAAACGTTTACAACAGTGATTCGACAATAAACTGCAACGAATTTACCATTGCGTATACGTACATCTCTGGTAAAACGACGTGGCAGAATCTAGATTATATCGTGAGGAAAACGTTCAAAGACTATCTGTCTAGAATAGACTTGGGTACTAACTTAGGATTGAATACTGATTCGATCACTTCGTATCACTTGGGCGAAGCTACAAGAGGTCCGGAGATTGGTTTCCCTGAGTTACTTCCTTGCGGTTATATTATAGGAACTGTGAACACTCTATACATTTGCCTTCAAGGAGTTGGGAGCTTGGCGTTTGATAGTCTTATACCAAAAAATATTGTTTATAGGTAAGTCAATGTTTCGTCATGACGTCATTATCGCTGAATGAATATTGAACATACAATATCACCCTGATGCTAGACGTCTTAATATAATACTTAAAGTACTTATTACGGGTCATACTATATGTATATTGTATTGAAAACTAGGAGCCCCTATAGTCGGTCTAGTCTATGTTGTTTAATCTATGGTCTGTATCAGCTTTGTAGACCAAAGATTATAACTCGATGATAATACTCTAGAAATATGTTTTTCTTTCTAGATACGTATCGCTACTAACAGAACATCGAAGGGTAATCCTTTGCGGTCCAAGCGGCACTGGAAAGTCTTATTTAGCAGCGAAACTGGCTGAATTCTACGTTCAGAAGACGCAAAGGCGAGGCAACCCCGCTGAAGCGGTCGCTACTTTCAAGTAAGTATAATAAATTATAAGGATTTCATTGGTATGTTATAGGAATGGCTGATTTAGGTACAATATGAAGTAATAATAAAGACGCAAAAAGGCTTTATTTATATACTCAAAACAAAACTAGGAAATTACGATTTCAAAGCTTTCATATTTATTAATGTGTTGATCACTCGCACAGTTTACGGTAATTCGTAAAAGGTTTTATTGATTTAGTAATATCAAAAGGTAATTACTTCAAGAGTATCCTCATTATTACGACTCAAATAATAATTGTAATCAGATTTACGACACGCATCCGGTTGTCCAGTTGTAAGACAATCAACTGAAAAAAATGTATAGCTGATTTTATAGTTTAATGCAAAATACTAACCTATCAATCTTCTCAGTGTCGACAGGAAATCGTGCAATGAACTACGAGCATACTTGGCGAACATTGCCGAGCAATGCAGCGCGGCAGTTGCTGGCGAAGAAGCTGTATTGCCCTCTGTGGTAGTCCTCGATAACTTGCAACATGCTTCGGCATTGGGCGATGCTTTCGCCGGACTTCTGCCACCGGACAACCGAAATATGCCGGTTATTATAGGCACAATGTCCCAAGCGACTTGCAATACGACGAACTTGCAGCTACACCATAACTTTCGGTGGTTATTGACGGCTAATCATATGGAACCTGTGAAAGGATTTTTGGCTAGGTGAGTTTATGATGAACGAACGAGTCTACTTTGCTAAATTTGTGGTCTAACGCACTCCTTAGAGTTTCTTCGAAATAATTGGCATCTATGTACACAACTACAGGATTGGTCTATTTGACCCAGTATCTTGATTGAAAAATTTTTTAGTTGTGACTTTTGCCCAAAATCGGAACATTACCTACGTATTCCTCTTCATTATACCTAAACACAACACAATGTTCCGTGCAGGGATTTCAAGTTTCCAGTGGAGCAACTTTTTGATAGAGATATAAAAAAAAACTTGAGAGGTGTCAAGGGACACCCGGATGGAACTAAGTTTATTTATTATCAACAAAAATAATAGTCGCGTCACCACACTGTTCAATGCGAAATAGAAAGACGAAACGAAAATATCTGGTATGCTTTCTATAAGAGAGAGAGAGAAAGACAGGCAGAGAAACATGCGCACGCCGCACGGCTTACAATAGCTTACTATAGCAAAAAGTGTCGGCCACCCATCACATTCATGATCGCGACAACCGTTGCTTAACATTCACTATCGACGGCCACCCATCACATTCATGATCGCGACAACCGTTGCTTAACATTAAATATCGACGGCCACCTATCACATTTATGATCACGACAACCGTTGCTTAACATCCAATATCGACGGCCTCCCATCACAATCATGATCACGACAACCGTTGCTTAACATTCAATATCGACGGCCACACATCACATTTATAATCGCGACAACCGTTGCTTAACATTCAAGATCGACGGCCACCCATCATATTCATTATCGCGACAACCGTTGCTTAACATTCACTATCGACGGCCACCCATCACATTTATAATCGCGACAACCGTTGCTTAACATTCAAGATTGACGGCCACCCATCATATTCATAATCGCGACAACCGTTGCTTAGCATTCAATATCGACGGCCACCCATCACATTTATAATCGCGACAACCGTTGCTTAACATTCAAGATTGACGGCCACCCATCATATTCATTATCGCGACAACCGTTGCTTAACATTCACTATCGACGGCCACCCATCACATTTATAATCGCGACAACCGTTGCTTAACATTCAAGATTGACGGCCACCCATCATATTCATAATCGCGACAACCGTTGCTTAGCATTCAATATCGACGGCCACCCATCACATTTATAATCGCGACAACCGTTGCTTAACATTCAAGATTGACGGCCACCCATCATATTCATTATCGCGACAACCGTTGCTTAACATTCACTATCGACGGCCACCCATCACATTTATAATCGCGACAACCGTTGCTTAACATTCAAGATTGACGGCCACCCATCATATTCATAATCGCGACAACCGTTGCTTAGCATTCAATATCGACGGCCACCCATCACATTTATAATCGCGACAACCGTTGCTTAACATTCAAGATCGACGGCCACCCATCACATTCATGATCGCGACAACCGTTGCTTAACATTCAATATCGACGGCCCCCTGTCACATTTATGATCACGACAACCGTTGCTTAACATTCAATATCGACGGCCACCCATCACATTCATGATCACGACAACCGTTGCTTAACATTCAATATCGACGGCCACCCATCACATTCATGATCACGACAACCGTTGCTTAACATTCAATATCGACGGCCACCCATCACATTCATGATCACGACAACCGTTGCTTAACATTCAATATCGACGGCCACCCATCACAATCATGATCACGACAACCGTTGCTTAACATTCAATATCGACGGCCACCCATCACATTTATAATCGCGACGAAACGAAAATATCTGGCTTGCTTTCTATAAGAGAGAGAGAGAGAGAGAGACACGCCAGAGAGAGACAGACAGAGGCATGTTTCTCTGTCTGTCTCTCTGGCGTGCACATGTATCTCTATCCGTCTCTCTCTGACGTAAAAAGTGTTGTTACATTTTTTTCCGTCTAGCCCGCGCAACGCGCGATAAGGAACTTTGTTCCAAAATGAAAAGTAACCCAAGTGGCGTGTCGCGTAGGTACCTGCGGCGCAAGCTGTTCTCGCTGGAGCTGGTGGCGGGGCGGCGCGCGCCCGCGCTGGCGGCCGTGCTGGAGTGGCTGCCCGGCGTGTGGGCCGCGCTCAACGCATTCCTCGAGGCGCACTCCTCCAGCGACGTCACCGTCGGCCCGCGCCTCTTCCTCGCCTGCCCCATGGACCTGGACGCTAGTCAGGTCGGTACACTTCACTATTCTATACCTACCTGCCCGGCGTGTGGGCCGCGCTCAACGCATTCCTCGAGGCGCACTCCTCCAGCGACGTCACCGTCGGCCCGCGCCTCTTCCTCGCCTGCCCCATGGACCTGGACGCTAGTCAGGTCGGTACACTTCACTATTCTATACCTACCTGCCCGGCGTGTGGGCCGCGCTCAACGCATTCCTCGAGGCGCACTCCTCCAGCGACGTCACCGTCGGCCCGCGCCTCTTCCTCGCCTGCCCCATGGACCTGGACGCTAGTCAGGTCGGTACACTTCACTATTCTATACCTACCTGCCCGGCGTGTGGGCCGCGCTCAACGCATTCCTCGAGGCGCACTCCTCCAGCGACGTCACCGTCGGCCCGCGCCTCTTCCTCGCCTGCCCCATGGACCTGGACGCTAGTCAGGTCGGTACACTTCACTATTCTATACCTACCTGCCCGGCGTGTGGGCCGCGCTCAACGCATTCCTCGAGGCGCACTCCTCCAGCGACGTCACCGTCGGCCCGCGCCTCTTCCTCGCCTGCCCCATGGACCTGGACGCTAGTCAGGTCGGTACACTTCACTATTCTATACCTACCTGCCCGGCGTGTGGGCCGCGCTCAACGCATTCCTCGAGGCGCACTCCTCCAGCGACGTCACCGTCGGCCCGCGCCTCTTCCTCGCCTGCCCCATGGACCTGGACGCTAGTCAGGTCGGTACACTTCACTATTCTATACCTACCTGCCCGGCGTGTGGGCCGCGCTCAACGCATTCCTCGAGGCGCACTCCTCCAGCGACGTCACCGTCGGCCCGCGCCTCTTCCTCGCCTGCCCCATGGACCTGGACGCTAGTCAGGTCGGTACACTTCACTATTCTATACCTACCTGCCCGGCGTGTGGGCCGCGCTCAACGCATTCCTCGAGGCGCACTCCTCCAGCGACGTCACCGTCGGCCCGCGCCTCTTCCTCGCCTGCCCCATGGACCTGGACGCTAGTCAGGTCGGTACACTTCACTATTCTATACCTACCTGCCCGGCGTGTGGGCCGCGCTCAACGCATTCCTCGAGGCGCACTCCTCCAGCGACGTCACCGTCGGCCCGCGCCTCTTCCTCGCCTGCCCCATGGACCTGGACGCTAGTCAGGTCGGTACACTTCACTATTCTATACCTACCTGCCCGGCGTGTGGGCCGCGCTCAACGCATTCCTCGAGGCGCACTCCTCCAGCGACGTCACCGTCGGCCCGCGCCTCTTCCTCGCCTGCCCCATGGACCTGGACGCTAGTCAGGTCGGTACACTTCACTATTCTATACCTACCTGCCCGGCGTGTGGGCCGCGCTCAACGCATTCCTCGAGGCGCACTCCTCCAGCGACGTCACCGTCGGCCCGCGCCTCTTCCTCGCCTGCCCCATGGACCTGGACGCTAGTCAGGTCGGTACACTTCACTATTCTATACCTACCTGCCCGGCGTGTGGGCCGCGCTCAACGCATTCCTCGAGGCGCACTCCTCCAGCGACGTCACCGTCGGCCCGCGCCTCTTCCTCGCCTGCCCCATGGACCTGGACGCTAGTCAGGTCGGTACACTTCACTATTCTATACCTACCTGCCCGGCGTGTGGGCCGCGCTCAACGCATTCCTCGAGGCGCACTCCTCCAGCGACGTCACCGTCGGCCCGCGCCTCTTCCTCGCCTGCCCCATGGACCTGGACGCTAGTCAGGTCGGTACACTTTACCATTCTACAACCTACCACCCTGTATCCGTAAACGTAGTTTCAATTTAAAATTAGTAGTGCGCGCTTAAACTTAAGAAACCAGTTAGTATATTATATACCTAACTATATAAAAAGATAAACAATTACTCTCTAAAAGATAGACGATTGAAAAGAGGGCGTGCATTAACGCACTTTAAAGACTACGCGTGTGTCCATAGTCTCAAAGAGCAAATCCGAGTGTTTCACATGGTTGGGCATTACCAAATGGCTAATCGTCGCATTGTGACGATCACGCCTAAATATGTATGTCGGAGCGTGGCATCAGTGGCGCCACACCAGATAGCGGTTTATAACGTCACTACATTATTTTAGTCTGTAGAAGTTTAAGAGTAGTTTGTAAATTCAGTTGACTGATGGAATCGGTAGTGTTGTTATTCCGTGACGTGAGTTCTATCTTCGTGGTGTAGTCTGTGGTATGAGAATAGACTATGTTAAGTCTGTGGTGTTACGCACTATGACAGATGACAGTTGTTCGATAGAGGGATGTGAGCTTGTTTGGTGGTCTGTGGCAGTGAGTGAGTGAGTGAGTCTATGATATGAAAAGATGAGACATTAGAGTTTTGGAGGGAAATGGAGACGGTTGGATTGGGATCAGATGGGGAACGTAGATTGGAAGGATGAGGTGTTGACGACATCACGATCGTATTGCGAATCGAGTATAGAATAGGGAAAAGATATTCTATGGCGTGGACAGGACGACTAATGGGGTGAAGGGAGGTCGTTTAGGTTCCATCAATTAATTGAATCTAGACGTATCCTAACTGTAATCTGTAATCCATGATGACCGTGTGTAAAATACAAGCAATGTCATTGTAATGAAGTCCTGTGAGTTATTATTTCAAGATCAAGACCTAGGAATCCTAAGATATCTGATGTTGTATTGGCGGTATAATGCTCGTGCTTATCCTGATGTGACATGTCCCCAATAGTGGGATAATTATCGCTGTTTCCCCGACATCAGAAGTGGGATTAAGATCGCTATTGCCCACCGAGCGTTCAGCAGAGAATGATAAAGATCGCTATTGCCCACCGAGCGTCCAACAGAGAAGGATAAGGATCGCTATTGCCCACTAAGTTTCCAACAGAGAATGATAAGGATGCTATATTCCCACGGGTGGACGAGCATAAACCATTTCAACCACGGAGCTAGGTTTATGATAAGATGAAAGAATATTGAGAGCTGCAAGCTGAGCTCGTTAGTGCATATTATCGACGACGACGGCGACGACGACGACGGGATTGAAATTCATGTACCTTCCCCTGGATTATGAAGCTCGTAGTATTCAGAGATATGTCTGAATCATCATCCCAACGACTATGGTGCTTTACGTAATGTTTATTTTGCAATTGGTTATAAAACTTGGAATGTTCTGTGAGTATAGTTAGTTAGTGTTCTACTCTATTGTGGAGTTAAGAAGGTAATTATGAGCTTCCGAAAGAGTCAAGTTTAATCTTGTAGGTACGTAATGTGATAAGTTCTAATATGTTTTCTTATTTTCATGTTGGTTCAATGCTGGTAATTATTGTGAGCATTGATAAACCTCGTCCAGGGTAGAACGTGGTTCTCTTCTCAATCCTGTTACCTGAGAAATATGAGGAATTGCGGTATTCCGAATTATTCAAGAATCCATCACGACAAATTCACACTGGATGTTAAATTGGTGATGTATTGCGGTAATGATTGGCATGAATTGGCGTATCGAAGTATCTTAGTTGGGAAATATCCGGTGAGCTATTTTGTGATATTTGAGTCAGTTAACATTGAGAGTTTTGTAGTGAATCTTCGTACCACTTGATAAAGTAGAAAGCTTATTGAAAGTATTTTGGATGTTTATTCCGTTGTAAAATATGAGAGTATGAGTAAGGGTTTCATGTGACTATGTGACTTATTGAGTTCAATGTTCGAACTCGGCGATGGTCGTGGTCTGGATTGACCGTACTGTGGAGTGGTCTGCTGAGACCGCGTGTTGTTGAGCAATGTGATTGCTGGTCGGCTGGTTGCCGTGACTAGACAAGCTTAATGTTACTTACTCATGGCTCATATTGTAATGTGCAATTGAGATTAATAGTCTATTGAAGTTAAAGTTGAAAATGACGTGGTACCTAGTATTCATGTGTTACATAGCATTGAAGATTCCCGATTGATAATAATTGTAATTAACTTTTGATTGAAATCAAGAATTTAAGGAAGAACAAGCTTCTTAATAGTCAGGTTGACCGAGCGAGTGCAAATTACTGTGGCCGCGAGGTTTAGAGGAGAACGAGTACACAATATAGTGTCATTGACTGGTATAGGAAAATGCCTGAAGGGCAAGTACCCATTGGTAGTAATTCTGAGCCTTGTGATGATGAACTGTAGTCACTTTTGACTGTGTGGTAACTAGTTGTGCGTGTCCTCTTGAGTCTGGGTGGTCACGGGGATGATCACGGGTGGTCACTGGGATGATCACGAGAGTGGCTGATCACAGGGATGATCAGGGTTATGGGTGATCACTGGGATGATCACAGCCAGTCACAGGGATGACTGCGTATTAGGGCTACGGGGATAGCCGGACAATAGAGACACACACACTTGACCTTTACTTTGATTTGAGATTAATTTGATTTTTAATGGGTACTTGTGCCTGACGATGTTCTAGTATTATGTTGAGATAAGCAATGTGATTATGAATATTGAGATAGTTAAGATTGTTGATTGGAAAAGAATAATAGTTTGAGCTTTACTAAGTCTTTTGTTGAAGTAGAGTTATTTAGGTCAGGAGTGAGCGAACGATGGTGATCGTTACACGTTGACAAGCTTTGAACTCTAAACGTACTTACAAGTATGCACATGATCGTGTTAGGAAGATGCCTGTGGGGCGGGTAACAGCTGACTCAGACGAAGGTGGAGACAGTGAGGTTGATTAAGTTATTGATTGTTACTGGGTTTTTATGTCGGTGGGTCAGTCTGAGACCGCACCAGGGTGCCGTAGCTGTAGCCCGTTAGAAATCGGTGTCTACTACTTGTAGTAGTCCGTGGGTAGGCAGTAGGCGGTAGCCCTGGGTAGTGTGGTCGGGTCTTGCCTGGTAGCGAAGACCGTAGAGTCATGGGACGACTCGGCATTCCGAAATGGAAGTGCATAAAGGGCAAATGCGTTTGCTAAATCTTGTGTTGTGACCACGAACAAAGACTCAGTAGTAAATCAATTGTGATTAAATTGTTAATTGTGTGTGAATAATGAACCAGAGTCTGTCACTGTTACTGGCCTCAGGGTTTTGGTAGATGAAACGTTATCATAATTTACTTTGTGATTTCTTACGCAAGATGCCAGTAGGTCATGTACCAGTCGAAGTTGATGTTAATAGTGATTCTGATGAGGATGAGTAAACTTGTTTTGGTGGAAACTCGAGTAAGGACTCTATCGGCCGTATTGTGTTCGACCGTACCAGTAGCTATTACGTAGTCGTAGCCCGGTAGAAATCGGTGTCTCTTGGGGTAACTCAAGCAGTCCGTGGGTGCGCGGTGCGCGTTTAGCTCTGGCGGAGGTCGGGGTCTGCAGAGGCATAGTGTGCAGTCACAGGGTGATGCACGTGTGCGATCCACTTGATGGATATGCATAGTGTGAGAGCAATTGCGATTGCTGGTCGGCTGGAGAGCCGTGGCGATAGAGGGGCTTACTCTTGTGAAGTTTAGATTTGTGTGGTTAATTAAATTGTGTTAATTTGTTGTTACAAGCGACAGTGGTACATGGCTCTGGTTGATGTTTTTTTTATGGCTTTGGTTTTATTCGAGTAATTTAAAAGAAAAAAACTATACAGTTACGAAGTTTCTTTATTTGAGTTGTGTGTAGAAATATGATTGGTCAGAAGTGGCCGAGGCGAACAAATACTCTCGTTGGTTATTTCTGTGCAGGTTAGCCAACACACGAGGACGTGTGCTAGCAGGATGGCCGTGTCGGAGCGTGGCATCAGTGGCGCCACACCAGATAGCGGTTTATAACGTCACTACATTATTTTAGTCTGTAGAAGTTTAAGAGTAGTTTGTAAATTCAGTTGACTGATGGAATCGGTAGTGTTGTTATTCCGTGACGTGAGTTCTATCTTCGTGGTGTAGTCTGTGGTATGAGAATAGACTATGTTAAGTCTGTGGTGTTACGCACTATGACAGATGACAGTTGTTCGATAGAGGGATGTGAGCTTGTTTGGTGGTCTGTGGCAGTGAGTGAGTGAGTGAGTCTATGATATGAAAAGATGAGACATTAGAGTTTTGGAGGGAAATGGAGACGGTTGGATTGGGATCAGATGGGGAACGTAGATTGGAAGGATGAGGTGTTGACGACATCACGATCGTATTGCGAATCGAGTATAGAATAGGGAAAAGATATTCTATGGCGTGGACAGGACGACTAATGGGGTGAAGGGAGGTCGTTTAGGTTCCATCAATTAATTGAATCTAGACGTATCCTAACTGTAATCTGTAATCCATGATGACCGTGTGTAAAATACAAGCAATGTCATTGTAATGAAGTCCTGTGAGTTATTATTTCAAGATCAAGACCTAGGAATCCTAAGATATCTGATGTTGTATTGGCGGTATAATGCTCGTGCTTATCCTGATGTGACATGTCCCCAATAGTGGGATAATTATCGCTGTTTCCCCGACATGTATATAACTAAAAGTAATTCAATTCAGTAGGTATAGCATTTGTTCTGCAGACGTGGTCCGCCAAAATTGTTAAATGCACCATAATATGGTACCACTTTAAACTTACAACTAAACCTAACATCCCCACAGGCATGGTTCGCCGACGTGTGGAACTACAGCATCGTGCCGTACGCGTCGGAGGCGGTGCGCGAGGGCATCGCGCTGTACGGGCGCCGGCGCCACGCCGCCGTCGACCCGCTCGCGCACGTCAAGGCCACCTACCCGTGGAGGGAGCCCAACCACTCGCATGTAAGTAACATGCACTTACCGGCTTATTCAAAAACGATATTTAACTAAAACACTAGTTATAAAGTGTTTTGTCTCTTTTGCTCTTTGGAAAATAGCGTATGTCGGAAAGGGACAAACCATTTGATAGCTAAAATGCTGTTAATATGCGTTTATGAATAACCTTTAGCGCTTGTACGCACTAGCGGCTAGTGAATACGCGGACATTTGAGTACCAACTACTGTACTGTCAACAATCCGATTTGGTAAAACCGAAAGGAGTTACCGATTGGTGACTGACCTAATGTTACCGAGACATTATACCTTGCAACGCAATAAGTACTTCTTCAGACTAAATAACAATCGCTAAACTTCACAGTATAGGATCGTTTAGTGTATCCATACAAACCATACGTATGTAAGCATAGAGTATGCCCTATCGCATATCAATGTTCACTATTAAACAATATTGTTCACAGACGCTAAGGGCGATCACCGTAGAAGAAATTGGTATTGAAGAGTCGAACGCTGATCAGAACACCAACAACAACCAAGATCCATTGGTAAGAATAGGTTTTTATTGTTTGTGACTGTAATACTATACTACATAATAATGTTTAATATCTATCTAGATATAATATTATCAACGGTGTATTATAAACTATATGTGAATATTTCTATATTACAGTTAAACATGCTTATGAGGCTCCAAGAAGCAGCCAACTACAGCGGGAACCAAAGCCAAGACTCTGACAACGCTAGCATGGACTCGAATCTCACCCACGACAGCTCAATGGGAAACGAACTATAATAATCTAATGATACGAAACAATAATTAATTATAGCTGTGTTTGTCATATTCTCTTCACTTTCATTATATTATGATTTCTTTATTTGCTGGTAATTTTAACGAGATTTAATCTATAGTAGAATCCGGATAAAACGATCGAGATTCGTCGTTATGACCGGACGCCTTGAGGTTAACATTATATACGAAGTCCTATAGACGGATATATACTGCGTTTCTACATAGACCAGCAATGATTTGGTTAGTCTTTCACTGTGTGCCTCACACGTGAATAACACTATTTAATAAGCCAAATATTTGCCATATTATGTACATTATATTTATTTTATAATTATTTAAGAAAAATTTAGTGATATTATGTAATTAATATCTAGAGTCTATCGTTTGAAAGAATAATGCTCTGCAGTGTTTGTGTTTCATTGCAAATACTATAAGTAAGAGTGTTTGTCTTTCCCTATAAATGTTGATTTAGTTTGATTTGTTGCATTGTTTATTTCCAACATAAAATATTGTGAACGAGATCATAATGACAGTGCCTGGAGCGATATTTTTTCCATTTTTATAAAATATTAAACATACGATTTAGGACTGTTAACTGTTTATATGAAACATTGTGGCTTTTACTATTGTTATATTTTCAGATTTAGGATAAAACCGCATTTGTATTACTACGACACATGTAATTACTATGGAAGTGTAATTTTTATACCGTTTTCTTATTAAACTCGTGTACCTATTAAAGTATTTAGGTGTAAATATATTTAATATATTTTTTTGTATGCGATAATAACTAACTGCTATTATGCCATCAAAATTAATTTTGTATAGAAAGTATGTAACATCATCTACTTTAATTTGTTTGGTATGGATTGACTTGTGTGCATAAATGAAACGTGATATCTACAATCTATGCTTTACAGAAAATGTGAAATAAAAATTGATTATAAAATATTTTTATGTTTTATTTTATATTTTTTCCTATATTATAGAAGTAACCCAACCTCGTGATCAAAGAGAATATAATCTCCACAATGTTTCCCGAAGTACCAGGCGATCAGAAGATCTCTCGAGAAGGTTCATTTCACAGGAATTTGGTAAATTTGTCAATTCGAAGTAGGTACCATTCATATTTCCATGAGAACGAATAAGACGCGGGTGTGGAACTCTAACCATGAAATAAAACACATGTAAAAATGTTAAATTAAATGCAATTTATTGGCTATTCAATTATGCACAGCATCAGAATTATTGAGACATGAGTACGGAGCAATTTGGACGGAACCTGTTTTGTCTAGGACTAGAATTAACTTTAAAGGAACCTTTGTCGGAACAATGAATACAATAAAATTAAGGCACAACCTCCAGTGAGATTTCAAGAAAACAAGCAATACAGTTATTAATAATTAAATCATAAGTAAACAGTAAAACAAAGAATTAAGATTTAACATGAAATACTCAATCACAAAAAGCTTCAAAACTTATTCTATAACGTGAACAAGCTAGACAAGCTTACAATATAAATTGAACGCTGCAAATATACAGAAAACTTACATAATATATTGAAATACATATTCAATTATCTGTGACAATAATTTAGAACATCTAATTTGTCTTGTGCATTGTTTTTGAACTGGCTGTTTCTTTCAGGAACTGATTTTTTGTTATACATAATATATTGTAAAAATATTGTAGGCAAACTCTCAAATCCAATCCATTAAAAGATATGTCACTAATAGTAAAAATATCTAGTTTAGGACTAGATGAACTATTCTAATTATAATCAAAAGCCTTAACATCTATGACATCCTTATTGCTTATTATATGTAATTTAACTTAACCCTTAGCAATCCGAAAAAATAATGATGATTTCAAATATATATGAGCATTGGATAAGAGAAAAAAAAATTACCCAGTATAGATAACATTAATAAATACAATGTAAAACATCCACTGCTGAAATGATACAGCTTTTAAGAGGAATTTTGAGGCCATATTTGAGAAGCAAATTAATTTAATTTCAAGGTGTATTATAATTATAATATACTCGGCCAATTTCACACACGGTTAATTAGACCCAAACAAAGCTCTAAGCTTGTATTATGGAATCTAACTAACTGATACTTCTACATACACATACACAAATACTTTATAAGAATATTTAATTGACACCCAGACTTCATCACCAACAACAATGTCTGCACATATTGTTGACTCCAAGCGGGAATCGAACCCGCAACCCCCGACACAGTAAGTGCTCTCACTGCCACAGTGCCAACGGTCTTGTCAAATTATATTTGGCTTGTATTTTTTAGAATATACATTTTTTACTCCAATGATTTATAAAAACTGAAAATTATTTTTATGTTAGCACACTAGATGTACTATAATGAGGTATACAATACTTAATCAATCACTGTGAATATCTAAACTAAGATTTGACAGGGAAGGGACAGGAGATTCTGTAAAATCACCAGAATCGTCACTGTATATTTTGCTCATTTTTGAATGTTTCTTAGAGGTACTGTTATTGGATTTTTTTGACTTATCATCTTCATTATTAGATTGTTCAAAAGACAAACTTTTTTCACTTATCAAGTCGGCAACATCAGATATAGATATTGAGCTGTGCGAGTTTAGATGAGGACTAGCAATTGGTGAGCTGGCTATCTTGTTTGAATCATTTTTAAAGTCTCTTGTTGAATCAGGAGGTGACTGGATTTTGTTTACATTTCCTTTGTTATTTGAAGCGTGAGATATTGAGAAGTCATTGCTGTAGTCTGCTGAGTCTTCTGATTTAGCAGACCTTGCTGAATTGTTGTTTTGTTTTTTTTTACCACTGTCATGTTTATATGATAGAGAAGATATACTACTCAGTGTAGAAGACTTGGCAGAGTCTACCTTTGAGTGATCTTTTCGAGAGTTTGTGTCTTTTATTATTTCACTAGTTACCTCCATTTGAGGTAAGCCAGTAGTATTGAGCAGCTTTTCATCTAATGCACTAAATGGCTTCAAGTCAATATAAGAAGTAGAATCACTACTGTTATTACCAACTACTTTTGTAAAATATGAAGGAACATTTATCTCACTTTTCTGTGAGTTTTGATCATTATTTGAAGGAAGCAAATCTTTATTATCGGTCACAACAGGCACATGGTCACTAGGAATATATTCAGAGCTACTTTTGTCTCGCCCAGAGTCTGTTGATGTGTCTGTATCTGAATTATCAAGTTGTAGTCTTAAATGAAGCTTATTCTTTTCATCCGAAGAGTTATCGGATTGAGATGTACTGGTAGGACTGCTGTGTGAATCTTCGTGCACTATATAGGAACTATTCTGATCGTCTTTGTATGCGTCTCCTCTATCTTCAGGCTTTTTATCATAAGTCTTGTTACAAGTTTGATCTACTTGATTGTTTAAGCCATTAAATGTCGTGTTATTTCTTAACAAAGTTAATAAAATAGGCTCCTTCTCGTGTTTGTTTAAACATAATTTATCAGCTAAAAGCTTTTTACCTTCATATTTGTAGTCTTTTCCTTGTCTCGATTCCGACTTGTATACAAACAATGTATTTTTCAGGTTACATGATTCTAAAAACTCATGGATTATTGATAGCGCCAAAATACCTTCTGGTACATTCAAAATACTATCCAAGTTTGCGTTTTGCTTTAAGTTTTCGTATTCATCTTCAAAAGCTAAAAAAATATTAGCCCTTAGCAGCGCACGAATTTTTGCCAGCGAACCATTTTTTTCCAAGGCTTCTATAACTAAATCTCTTAATTCAGTATCTTCAGTTTGAGCCATTTAATACTAATTTTAGGACACAAGTAAACTAATAATAATGATTGTTCAAATAAATAAACATTAGTTTTACAACAAAACATGCAAACATTACTTTTTAATTTTTGTTGATTTGACAGTTACAAACTGACATATTTCGACATATTTGATGTGATGACATGACAGGTTTAACAGAATCATCAATTAAGTTAAAGTTATGTCACTGTCACTCTCATAAAACAAGTAAACTGTGTTGGTTTAAAAGATTCATTATCAAGCTTAAAAATTGGAAAATAGATCATTCAAAATATTGTCGTTTTGAGTTCACGGTAATATAAAGGCATAACTACAGCTTCGACTTATAGGCTTCTGTGCTTATAGGTATGTATATTATCTGTACCACCATTTGATTATTACATGATGATTTATCTAGGATATGTATTTAATAAGTAATTGGACTTTAATACAAAAATAATCTAAAAAGTAAAAGTTTAGAATAATGAAAATAATGTATACATAGTAAACTGTAATAAATCATTAGTATAGTTTGGTAACTACGTCTCTTCAAGAACCTGATAATGATAGTTTATTAATATTAAATCCCATCCAGAATAAGATTTTACAATGCAAGTATACATAGAGAAAAGCCTAATTAATAAGTACGTAGTAACTTACCTTGTTAAAAAAATTAAAAATAAAATAGCACTTGCTGTTACTAAACTTGGTAAATAATTATTTTTTTCCAATGCATTAAGCCAAGCAAGCGATATCCACGTATTTTTATACCTATCTCGAGAGGTACGTTCTTTCCTTACACCACTTTAACTAAAATAACGTACAAAAAACAAAGCTTCATTAGAAGTAAAAGCTCTAGTCGAGAATGGAAGCACATCTAGATTTTTACTGTTTTATCTTCGCGGGTGTGCTCGATTACAAGGGGTGAAGGCTTGCGCCGGGAAAATGTGAAATTCAGTCAGTCGGGTCGAGCGAGTGCGAGAGGACGGTGCGCCGACCGCTCCCTACAAATATTTTACCTTATGTCAAAGTTTTACACCGTTTTAACACCGTGAACCTTAAAAAATAACCTAAATCATTATAAAAACATCTTTTTATTAAATAATCTTTAAATTGATAGTGTAAAAAATAGCACAATGGGAGAATATGTGTTAAAATACTAGTGGCGGGAAACCGTTTTGATATCTCGCTTGACGTGTTGTGTCCTATGTGTACGTAGAGAGAGGAGCCGACTGCCTGCCCTAGAGGGCGGTCGACATGCCGGATTCGCCGTGAATCGATATTTTTGGAACGCTCTGGAGCGGAGACCATGAGGTTCCGAGCTCAATAAATATACGACAGGTGATATTATTAATAGTTTCTATCCTCCGCCAGGACCCAGCCCTATGAGACGTCAATATTACGAGCCATACGCGCCTCGTCACATGTTGGGCGCCAGAATAGCTTGTGTCACTTCGGAGTTAAGGATAACCTAAATTTTTCAGACGTTTAATTGCTTGTTTATGTTTTGTTAATATTTCATAGGAAAATAAATTTGGATCTTTTATTAAAATAATATTGAGCATACAACTATGTATTCAGATTCAGGTATTATCTGGTGAACACTAATGTTTATTAGAATGCCTCCAATAAGACCATCCCTCTACGGTGAAGTTAAAATTAACCTTTTGAGTTAATAGTAACTATTTCTCTAGGCACTTTTAAACAAATACCTACTTATTTCAGATTTCATAATTGTTTCTATCTAGCATCTAGCTTGGTACTTATAAAGAGATATTAGTTTGGGTTTAATAATTTTCCCTATGTAGCATAAAAGCCCTAGCTAGGTACTTTTATTTATACTTACGTGATTTTCAAAATATTTTAATTACAAAAAAACTGCCTATGTTTGTACACTACAATGTAAGTACAGTACATACATATTTATATTATCTTACTTATTACTTTTATGGTAGTAGGGTGAACTATAAATAACTACCTACTGTTCTAATATTTTTGGAATAACCTAATTAGCGTACCAAATGTTTCGGTCACACGAGGCACGTGTGAGCGTACCTAATATGTTTGAAAATGACGGGCGGGGAGGGCGCTCGCCTTCTGATTACCTAATCGTTATCAGCAACTTAAATTAATTACTCCAACCATTGGAACAAACACTTTGTTTAAGATTAATTAAGAGATAACATTCTTTACTCAGGTTCTAGTTATTCAATATTCACCCTCTTACAAAAATGTCGGACTCACAAAAGGCTCGACTAAAAAGGAAATCTTGATTATAACCAGAATCTATTATAATTTGAAATTAATTAATTAACCCTTTTATATTTGCATTAATTAGAATAAACGAGTTTTTGGATAGTAGTTTGTAATTTTAATTTGATTTTGAAATAATAAGAATTGGTGAGTAGAAGCGTAACCTATGATAAGGGTTGTATTTTTTAAATTTACAGTTGAATAATTTTCAAAAATAATATTTAGACCTACAGCTACACATTATTATAATGTTTCGACGTTGAAAAAATCCTAATGTACTTTTCTCTCTACCTACCTTCAATATTGTTTGGCATCTAACTTTTGAAAGGTGATCCCTATTAACCTGCCATGTCTCACTGCAAAACCTTTCACATCTTCCTGATTGAAGATGTTATCAGTACAGTGAGGAGGATTTGGTATAATCACCGCGCTAGTTGGTTCTCTCAAATCCGGGCCATGTTTTAAAATTGGATCGAAAACATGGTTCGTTCGACCCGGGGATTGAAATGAACATTTTGGTAGGCGAGTGCACAAACCACTTCACTACACCACCACGAAGCGTTTCAAAAAATGATACTAAAAGATATTAGCCACCCATTGCCATGACCACATATTTTGAAACTACTTACTTACCTACCCCGTTACGTAGTAATAAAATAAAATATTTGATCATTATAAAAACACGATACATCTATCCTTAATTATCGTTGGCGTGATTTAAAATACATCTTTTCAAACACTCTTTCAAATACCTATCTAAAACCAAGATAACGTTACCGCAGGCGTGCATTATATTGTGTTAAGTCGAGTCTGACAATACACGGTAAGTGCGATGCATTCCATGCGTGGCAACTTCGTGCCTGAACTGGCTTTGTCCGGATTAAGGATCATCACTAGTGCCTGTCACGTCACTAACTCCTCAAAAGCTTTACCTACAGTTTCTGTTATTTTGCATTGAACATATTCATGTTTTAACGAAGGTTCCTTGCCAACACAATAGCGTATAGGGTGATCTTACTAAAGTGGATCATAGGAAGGATCAGTTTTAGATTTTGGTTCGTGACCACGGGCGTAGGCGTAGGGTTGTCAAAGAGAAGGTGTGGAATTCATAAGCATCTTTTTATATGAAAAAGAGGCAATTAATTTTTCTAAATTTTCCACGAATAATTATTTTTATAAGGGTTGTTACTCATAAGCTTCACATGTACGTAGGCACCTTACCTATTGGTAATGGTGATAATAAATTACATCCCAAGAAATTATCAATATATCTATGCAGTTTCGACTGGTTTTTGACACTTAAAGTTGGTTGTTTTACCAGTTCCCATCCACTTTGAAGTTGTTGTTGTCACGAAAGCCGTGCACATTTTCTTTTGCCATTTATTTTTTGGCAACGATACACTTCAGCCATCAAACTGAATGTTACGTAAACTTATCTTTTGAAATAGGGAATGTAATAGTCGAAAATAAGTGAATATTTATAATTTCATATGAGCGCGGCGGCCGGTTGGGGCCTTCGACGGAAGGGGGTTATTCTTGGAGACAATCAATACAAGCGTCTGCATATTTAAATCAATGGCGAGGTGAACAGCATTTAACTATAATATGAAGTATGAGACAGAGTGAACCTTTACGTAATACCACCGCGATATTGATCTATCGAAACAAGTGTCTTAAAAATAACCTATAGGTAACTAGGAACCTACTGCTATTGTTCAATGTTCATGTAATTAAAGTTAGAACTAAATAGTTACCTGTACATTATTAATGTAGTTGCTCAGTTTGTTTGTGCGTCCTCAGAACAAATCCAAGTTCCCAAATGTTTGATTGGATGGGAAAAGTTTTGTCATGTCACGTATTCAAATACTTACTTTACCAATGTTGGAATATTGTATTTGTCAATGTGAATGTACCGAGGACTCAATTCTTTAGAGTATGTGTACTTAGGTGTATGATAATTATTTACCCAGACTATTAGAACTAGAACTTTCAATCTTCTAAAAGCTTTTCTCTTTGAGCTTTTTCTAGACAAATAAAAAGAAAAGTGGTGAGCATAAGGGAACAACATTCTGCTCCAAGAATTATGTCCTTAATATTACACGTTAATAAATTACCCTTACCTACCTATACCTAGGTAAGAGCAAATTTTATAGCCGCCATTAGACGCTGAAAGTATTTGAATTTTATTAAAGAGGTAAGCCTGAATCACATGACATGCCATAACGCAAATACCTTCATCAAAGGTTTACGTGAGGATTTAATATGAGGCGTTTAGTGGGTGTAGGGGAGGGGGTACCTTGAGGACGAAATGTCCTTATGAATAAATATGTAGTGAGTTTGAATGACGTGAGTACAACGTACGGATGAGACGAGGCATGCCAGTTTCACAGCGGTATGGAGCCTGATTCGCGTGTTTAATCGGTTTTCCGGTCACGTGTGAATTGAAAAATTGTAGGGTACTCTTTCCTTGTTGCGGGGTGAATAGCAAATGTTGTATTACAGACGCGCACTATTTCAATCTTGTGTAATGGTATTGATAGAAAATTGGGAAACGTACAGCTCTGCCTTTTTGGTACGAGATTTTATTTTGTAGGTAGATATTTGTATTTGTCTGTTCTTTTGTAGCAAGTAGGAATGTCTGTTATATTTTTTGATTCACCACAGAATTGGAAATATGTTTTGAGCTATAATCCAGCACTCTCCCACTTCTTAAGTTATTACGTGAGGTTGTTATTGACACGTGGCATGTGATCCATCAAGACCGTTTATATTTCCAACATTTTCCTCAAGTGAATTTTCAGCAAATGGTGAGAGTTGGCCATCTTTATGGATATAATTTCCGACGCAAGAGTGTTATAAAAACGACTACATTTTCCATGAATATTATCTAACAAAGTAGAAGTGCCCGCCATTAAAATCATAATTCGGCCATTACACAGGAAGCCACATTCGCTAAATAAGTTTATAATTAAAGCCATAAATAATTTCAGAGCTCCAAAATAAAATAAATTGACTGTATAAATACAAAAACATTATTATAAGATGGCTCCACAATCTGGCTCTGTAATCGAGGTAATGAAAGCCTTTACGATGTCTCGTTTGGTGTCGAGGTAATTAAATTTTGGGGACCACTTGTTTTGAAGCACCACAGCATAATTTTGGTGTAAGATAAAGTGGCTGATACGAATAGGTACGATACTATCATTTGATCTACACGTAATGAAGTCGGCTTCGTAGATCAGTTTGCTACCCGAACTATACCCCAACTATTCAGATGTTCAGGAGTTTATAGCGATCAAATTATTTTATTAGTAAAGTTGAATTTAGTAGTTAAATTAAATATGCTAAGTATGTTATTTGTTTCAGAAATAATAGCAGATATAAATACATGTTTTTGTTTAAATTTAGTTTACTTATACATCAGCATAGCAGCATAGCCGCATAGCAGTGCTTCATGGTTTTATCCCCGTTCCCATTGGAATTTCGGGATGAAAAATTGCCTATAACCTTACAGTTGAATATGACTAACTATTTAAATCGGGCTCGTAATTTTCGAACGTATATACAAAATTATATATTAGTATAGATTACATTAACAGGCATTAGGTACGTTTATTTTATGCCCCATTTATCACGAGCGGGACAAATGACTTTTCATTTTAGTCACTTGCAACTCCGGAACGTATTATTTTCCACTTCATACCTTCTTCATCCATCAAAATGTTCCGCATTCTTTGAACAAATGGAACCTACCTATTAAAGAACCTTCTCTCAAAATTTTGTCGTTTTCGATGCATTGCAAATTATCTGAAACTATGCTTTTTGTGAGTTTTCCCTTGGCTACTAGTATTAGCTATACGAGAGAAATACATATTTTAAAAAAGTAGATATATTTTAATATTTTTTTCTTGTAAAACCCATCCATAGAAAATATAATAGAAGTTTAAAAATTGTTAGTTACCTGTACTGATTTGAAATCTAATTCCAAAGTCAAATGGCGCAGTCTAGACTGAAACATCTCTTTGCCAAGTTTCTGCTCTATCGGTCAAGAAATGCCTCCAGCATTTCTGCTAAGATTGGACACACAAAAGATTTTATAGATTGTTAAACTGTGTAACAGAATGGAACATTATGGAGCAAGGGCATGCTTACCTTGTCGGTATTCGTATGGGTAAATCGATTAGTTTAATGCTATGCCTATAAACCATGAATTTGATAAGTTTTTGCGCTATATAGGCAAAAAATTCCATACCTATTTTCCTATGATGTTGTAATGAGTAGGTATGTAGCTACACAATGCCTACTTCACAGCTTGAAAGGTACCTTAATCTCTACAGTAGGCTAAATAAGCTTGCCTAAATTCCCCTTGTTGTTTAGTATTGTTGTCTAGTCTAGACTTTACTATTTTTGAAAAATCTGTATTCTACAGCAAGTAGCAACATGTTCACACTCGATCTGTATTCATACTTTGCGTAGATACAGTCGCGTCGACAAAGCAAACCCAATAAAATGGAATTACACCCGAGCCTACGTGAGCCGGCTGACTTCGACCGCACTGCCACAACTTATGAATATTATCTGCACTGGCGTTCACTAAAACTGTGTACCAGATTTCAGTGGTCACGACCGGTGACATTTTTTACATTGTTTGCTTAATAAGAATACACGCAGTAGCTTTTGCAGGTTTCCAGTTTAGAGGCAGTGAAGTGGTGCCTACTATCAAACCGCTGTGTCTAAACACGATCGAGTCTTGTTTCTGTTCGAATTCGAAACGATTTTAGCTATGAGTGTACTAACGACGATTTCTAAAACGATTACTATTTTGCCATAACATAGTACTAACCTATATGTTGTCCGATTCTCAGATCTACCCGATGTGTACATTAAATTTCATGAGAATCGGTCAAGCCGTTTCGGAGGAATTTCTCGTATGTGATAGTACTTTGAACCACCTACCCAATCGTTCTCTAGTGGCGCGCTTTATTATCATTCGACTCCAAGAATTATAAAAAGGAAAAGTATTCGTGATTTCCAATTAATCATTATAATTCGAACATGTATAATTCATCGTACCTATCGAATCAGGTGATATTTTACATAGCAATCAGCGTTCAATAGTGTGCTTTTAATTAAAATTTATCGCCCAATGAGCTGCTGATCTAAATTCGAAGATCAATTATAATGAACCTACATTTATCAACATCACTCTATATCAATTTTTGGCACCGAAAAGGTCACAAACGTTGTAATTCGAGCAGTTTGGGCCAACAGGTGCGGTCAGCAGTAATTTATTTGCTTCCAACCCAAGTTATACTCCTCCGCCTTTTACTTTTACCTACATACTGATTATTT
This sequence comes from Cyclophora punctaria, assembly GCA_951394245.1. Taxonomy (NCBI): domain Eukaryota; kingdom Metazoa; phylum Arthropoda; class Insecta; order Lepidoptera; family Geometridae; genus Cyclophora; species Cyclophora punctaria. Next base: position 7,230,920 of record OX596171.1, read on the forward strand.
ATGCCTTTGTTGTTCCATGTCCTAAGATATATGGGCCGCAGCTATTGTAATCTTACATTACCATCATTTTGGTATGGAATCTTGAACGCTGTTTACATGCTCAAGGTTGAGCTCTAATATAAAGCTTATACTTATTGTGGTTTACCATTATAGGCACTGATACAATAAAACATCAAATGGTTTGTCCCTTTCCGACATACGCTATTTGCCAAAGAGCGAAAGAGACAAAACACTTTAAAACACTGTTTTAGTTAAATATCGTTTATAAATAAGGCGGTAAAACTTTATGCTATACATGAATGAAAAATATGTTCCTGTAAAAGACAAACTTACTGCAGGGCAAAGGCCTCTAAGTCTACCAAAGTTATCACAGGCTTATAGGCTTAATCACTACGCTTGCATAACGCCAGTAGGTCATCTCTTAAACCTGTGGGTAGATTATAAACATAAAGGTATAAAAGTTACACGGGATTTTCATGTACCTAAGTACTGTTCTGTATTAAAAATAAAATGTACTCGTAAGAAACTCGCTTGTTAATACTCGCTTGTTCATACAACAATGTTAAAGATAATACATTTTCTTGGTGGTAGCTAGAGGCACTGAATTTTCCGGAGTTTAATTAAACATTCAATATACGGAATTAATCAGTTTACTTGCTGTCTATTTTAGCAACACAGGCGTGTGGTGTAACCCTCAGAAGTCAAGGGAATATATTATTGGGGTGTTATTATGGAAAATATAACGTACCGCATGTTCTCTCGCTATTACACCCTCTTCATTGTTGGTTTCATCAGAACATGTCTATAGTCAGAGTCTAAATATTGCTGTGGATATTACTAGAGTTGAAATTCAAACCGTTTTGACTGATTTTTGAACCAATCATAACCAAGAGGGAAGAATGGAAATTAATAACTAAACCTTATTCCTCTTCAGAAGGAATCGTCTTTGGTTGGAAAATCGACCATATTAGACCACATTTTAACAGTTGAGTGTAGTTATTGCAATGACAAGTGTTTCTTGTTTTAGTACAAACTAGCAGCGTCCCGCGGTTTTACCCGCGTTGTGCCTGTTCCTTTTGGAATTTCGGTATGAAAAATAGCCTATAGCCTTCCTCAATAAATAGACTATCGAACACTGAAAGAATTAGTTTCTGAGATAAGCGCGTTCAAACAAACAAACAAACAAACTCTGCAGCTTTATAATGTTAGAATAGATATTAATTTACTTCTTATGCAATAACCTTTCATCAAAATGGAAACTTATTCAAATATTTTGATACAAATCTTTTCAGAACATCACGTAGTGCTCCGCGCTACTAAAGTGTTAACTAGATTAATATACAGAGAGCTTCTACGTTTTATCTTAATATTTAAACAGAGCCGTTCCTTTCATCTCATCTTAGTTTCAAAGGCCGCAAGAAGAAATTTTATTATTTTTCAACTTACGCACTTAAGTGGCGACTTAAATTCTTTAAATCTTTATTGTAGAAGGTGCCGAAAAAAGGTACTTAATCTCAGATTCACGTAATAATTTATTAAGTTGAATCTTGTAACAACTTTCGCTTCAAAAGACCATTTTAATCTTTTCTTCTTAGAAAAGGGATTAAAGTAGGTTAGGCAAGTCCCTACTTACGTATACATTTAACACTAGGTACCAACTAACCTTTACGTTGTTAATTACAGCTCCCGAACCGTATTCCTAATCAGAGTACCTATTTTAAAAGCAATTTGAAAATCTTTATCAGAATATAATAGAACTTAATCTATACCAGTTAATATAATAATGCTGATGAGATGAGATTAGTTGTTTGGCTTGTGTGAATGCACTGGCCTCAGAAACTACCAATCGTAATTGAATGTTTTTTTCTTCAGCACAGAAAGGCTATTTCATCCCTAAATTCCCAAATTTCCCAACATCGAGGGGCGCTGCTAGTGATTTAATAAGTAAATAACGATAAAACAAAAGTTCAGTAATTAATACCATTAAAGCACAAAAGTTACACAAGAATTTTCATACAACTAATATTTCCGTTTTTAGTCGTGGCAATATTTTATGTGTCAATAACTTTGTATCCTCAACAGATTAGAGCTGATCGTACACTTTTTAATAAAAACTTAGGCAAGTTTGTTAGCCTTGGCTCGAGGATTATATCCGTTAACTTGTAGCCGGTGATACCGCTTAAGAAACTCTTTGAATTTTAATAGTTTTCCTATCATGGGAGCTCCTTTTGGTTTTTGTTGGGTAATAACTCGATGGGATTTAAGGATTAGCTATTATTGAGTTTTGTCCAGATTCTGATTAATTTATTTTGGGAATAAAGGTGTTACATAAATTGTTAAACTCGCTTGGCAACATTCTTCCTTAATATAATGGGGATTTGTCTGGTTTGCGTATAGTGGTTTGTGAGAGCGCATATCGCTTTGTCGGGTTGCAGGTTCGAACTAAAGTACGGACTTTCAGGTTTAGATTTAAATAGGTATTGGGTCCCTTATTTTTTTAATCATATCTGCATTGCTGTTTTTGCGTATTTTGGTTTTCATATAAAATGAAATATAGTGGAATAATCCTACAGGAGTTAATAAGTACCTACCTTTAGGTAATCTAGTCCCAACATTAAGGATCACTTCTAACACCAACCCTCTGTAATCTAATCTACCTACAAATGAAATTTCCAAGAGCACTCAAACAAAACTACACTTGACTGAGAAGTTTGAAGTTCTTGTCCTTTTGTATATAATATCTACGCTAAATAGTTAGTCAAGGTATTTACTTACCAACGTTCTTATAAGAAGCTTCCTTAAACTATCGTACAATAAACTGATTTTCGTATTAAATTCATACCGAATATTCGTAAGGTTGTAAAATGTTGCTTGAATATTTTACAAATAAAAAATACATTAATCTCGTACATAACTTTTCCAATACACCTATTGGCTGATAACACACCGGCCGGCACCGCCCCGGCCCGACACGACACCGATAACTGCTTTTTTCGAACGTGCCGTTACCAGCATGATACGGCTTTTTGTCATGGATATAGAAAGTATTGTATTTATCTATGTAAGACCTAGAATTATAAACAATGTGTCCGTTAGTTTGGACTACTAGGTTGACATTTTATCTAATACCGCATATTCAATTAATGCAGTTCGCATGCTGTGGCTCTACTTAAAAACCTGTATGCAACATTATATGTGCCTGCAATGCCGTTTCATGCCAGGCCGGTCAGGTGTCTGGTTGACAGCGAACTATATAATTAAGAGAGAGTTAAAAGTTATCCCAACCGATGTCGGTTCGAGTCAGGCCGGGCCGTGCAGGAGAGTGTGGCAAAGCTCATTTGATCATTAAGCAGAAAATACTCTTTTTGCATGAGCCTGCACAGCGTGGTATCTTTTACGGATTAAGCTCGTTACACTTTAAATATATCTGCATCTCTTTTTACTTTAAAATACATTTTTAAACTTGTTTTACCTACTGTACAGGTAAGGGCCACTACAGCATTATGCGAACTCGTCAGGGGTAGTCGACCTCTGGATGGGCTGTTAATTCTACACTAATTATTTTGGGTCCTGAATATTTAATTTTGGCATAGCTGTGTCGCCCGTGTCACTCCAACTACCCGAATACTGAAGGAAGTTTGGAAACAGCTTTCGTTATTATTAGGTTAGGTTTATTATGCACTAGATTACTCAGGTAGTTATTAATTATGCATAATACTTAGATTATTCGAAGTAGTAAACCTAGTTTTCAATAACATTAATTAAAGAGGATCATTTGTTAAGATTAAAGAGATAATAATCAAATTCAGATGGTGGTAAGCTTGTGTTATTTGTTGAAGCGGTCCTAATAAGATCACAGCCTCAGTTTTACCGCTGAAAATTGACGGCAAATGGCCGCATCCAATCAAGAAACCCAACGTACCCAACGCCTTTGGATTTTCTATCCTAGATTTGAAAGTAAGGCAAACTCCAATCAATCGAAGTCGGAAGTCGAGTTTGAAGAAGTTTACCAACGCGAGGCTGGGTTCATTAGCGAAATCCAGTGCTTAATTGAAATATCACGGGAACTCACGGAAACTTCGGTTTTGTAGGTACAAGTCATGACCATTCTCTAGTTTCAATACTACTCGAATCGCAGCTGTTCTAAAGAGGTAGGAAAAGCTGTTCTCTTTTGAATCAACAGAGGATTAAATAATTAAAATTTGGAAGCCAAATCAGAAATCAGTTCAATACATAATAAGTCAAAATACTTCGAACAGCTTACATTAAAACTTTGTTGTAAGTAACTGAATTGTTTCCAAAATGACGAAATGTCTATTAATCTTAGCTCATTTTCGTTACGCCCAGTTGAACACGGCTATTTGTCGCGTAGGTGGCCATAACCGGCAACTTTATAACATTTTAATTAAAATTTTGGGAATTTCAAAGGGTCGTTTGGCTTCTGACTGGTTCACGGTTGAAGGGGTCCGAACAGGCGCGGGCGGGGTGCGCGGGGGATGCGTTAAATTACAATTATCATGTTTACCACTCCTGATCCATGATGCGGAAGACTTTCTTTCACAACTCTCGGCGTTTTGTGGAAGAAACGGTCATCCTCTGTTAGTAATCACCTTTATAATATTTTCTTGACGAAAATTCCTTTCTTTCATCCTTTCTGAATAGACCCTGGACTTCATTGGATAGAAAAAATGTTTTAAGTTTAGTATACTTGTGTACGTAGTATATTTTTTCAATGTTCAGTGCTTTACTGAATTTTCTAGAATACATTGCTAAATTCAGCAAATGAATGAGTACTAATCCACCACACACGCGGTTAAGGTAAACAATCTGTCTAGATTCAAACTATGAAATTCACTGGTATATTTTGACCCACTTTCAGATGTTTGATTGAGCTGAAACTTTGAATGGTCGTAATTTTCCATTCCAATGCAATGTACAGTTCAGTAGAACTTCACAGGTACCAAATCATAGGGCGGGCATACGGAAACATTGGTTCTCCAAACCACAATATTATATGAAGGTTGCAACTTGCAATACAAAGCGCTGTCAATTTTTTTTTCAATAAACGTTTGTACCGAACTAATTTAAACATTTTCCATGTAACATTAGCCTACTTTAGAAAATAAATTTACGATTATAAAGGCCTCGTAATAAATCATATTAAAATACCATTACTCATAGTAGGCCCAAATTCTAAACATAAAATACGAGCGAAGTGAAATATTTCAAGAAACGCTCACAATTCAAAGCAGATTATTTCTGACGAGTTCTTTCTCAAATGACAAATTTTATCGAAACACGGGCCTACGGAGACTTTAATGACTTGAGCCGGGAACATCCAAGCGGTTTGTTGTCGCCCGAACTAGGTAGGTACCTGCGATGTTTTTATAAACTTTGTTAATTAAAACGGGTTTCAGTTACCTGTACACAATGTCCCCAGCCCCGGAGGGAGTCGGCAGTTTTTTAACAAAAATTTAGTAGTTATGTAGAGGCTCTAAGCGAAGCTCTACCGTTAGTTTAAAGTAGTAACCACGCGTTGCTTATGTACGTATTCCCTTTTGGGATTGCGGTGTCGCTGCCTTCAGCAAACGACGCCAGCTGGGCTCGTAGGAGAGCAAATTAGGTGGAGTGAACTCTAAATAATGCCTGTGGGATGAAAAAATGGAGCATACAGCTAATTGATTTTACTTTACACTAATTAATGCTAATAAGAATAAATAACCTTCATTTTGGGCTTCGCCACAGTTGGGTAAAAAGTATCTGTGAAAAAATACATCTCATAATTTTCTACTAAGATTCAAGTAGATTTTCAGAAAAGGTTTTTAAGGTTTACGCATTACACTCATATTTGCTTCTCACTCTACTTTCTCACTTGTACACGTGTATATAGGCACTGGACAGGTAGCTATAATCTATAATATATAAAACAAAGACGGGTTTGTTACAACACTTATAACTCGAGATCGGCTGGATCAATTTACATGGTTTTTGTTTCGTTGGATTTGTCTCCGCCCTGAATAGCAGAATACATTTTAAAAACAATGAAAACTTTGAATAAATATCTCAAAATTCCCACGGGAACGGGGGCGCTGCGGGTGAGACCGCGGGGCGCAGCTATATTATATAAGAAAGCCCATTATTGCTGCTATGTTTTGCTATCATTAAAACCTCTAAACACTTAACTGAAGGAGAATTGAAAGAACATTTCCTTGGCAATATGAGGGTAATGTATATAGGTATGTATATTTACAGGGATGTTTCCGCGACCTCATTTAAAACAAAACTCATTCAAGTTTTCCTTAAGGACAGGCTTTTCGGGTTTACGTGAATAATAGCTGAGAGCAGAGATACAAATCTGCACATTTGTTAACTACCTCCCCCGTGCAGACTCGCGCCACGCTTTCTTTTTACTTTATTATAATTTGATCATAAATATTCTTGTAAGTAAATCCTTTTCTTTACCTTTTCGAACTAAAGGCGCTTCTATATCTTAAGGGCGGTTTGCATAAGCACTTTTAACCTTAAAACGAATATGTTTATGAAACAAAATATGGTCAATCAAAATTATATTTTATATTGTACGAAATAGAATACTATAAACGACCGTCATTTGTTTATTAAACATACTTAGACGCGAAATAAAATAAAGAATGCTTGTGTAATCTACCCTCTTAGAACTAATATTTAATATCGACATATTTTGTTTAAATCATTTTTGTTGATATTTTTCGTGCGAGTTCGTTACATTTCTATGTAATTAAATTACCTAGTTTAAGAGGAAATTAAATAAAGTTGTTCGCATTGCATCATGCAAAATGTAATATTCGATCCCATGACAGGTAAAATAGACAGAGAGGCAATGCTCAATACCCTATCTCAACGGGTAATCTCAGATACAATATCAAAACCTTATCTGATACCTATCTGAGACAGGTAGATATTGGTCATTAGCAGAACTGGCTCTTAGATATTTAATCACTCCAATAAAGTAACAGAAGATATTTACTTTAGTAACTCACTGCCAATATCACGAATACTAACTAATACTGAATTTATATAGCGGGTGATGACAAAGACGATCCTTTAGGCACCTTTTACGATATCAACGCGAATAGATATATGATATAAAAGACTTTATGAGTGTATTATGGGCCACAAGAGTTCTTTCTCGGTTCCTTATTCCTTCATATATTTTATATTTATGCAAAGCATATATCAATATATTTGTTCGTTGGTTATTTGGTAAAACATTGTTTATTTGTAAGAGAAGATAACGTTGATGGAATTTATCGTATTCAAAGAAACGCGGCGTTTGTACCGTGACATTGAGCGACGGAATTATCGAAACAAAACGCGCGTGAGCACGCTTTTATCCTGAACGTAGCTTAAGCGACTTTGAACTTTAACTCCTGTACTCAGAGACGACAAATACTTCCTTAGCAGAGCTTTAATGAGTGATTTTGACATGTAATGTATGAAGAATTATTTGATTGACTAATTGACAATTAGTTAACTGTCGATTTAATGGACGTCCCTGAGTGCAGCAATAAGACGACATACAGAAGCTTAAGCTGTTGAATTCAACATTCAAGCAGCCGTCTATAATTTCTGCTGCCGTTAAAAAAGCAATTTTAACACAAGACGGAACCCAATTAATAAAACAATAACAACACATTGTTTTGTATTAATATGAAGTCTATTAATACAATAAAGGCCGGACGCGCCTAGTTCACATGATAAATTGGCAAAGGGTAGTTCGCGTGACTCACTTTTAACTGGGGTAATATGTTGCTGACTAGCGATTGTCTTAGCCATTTCGCTGTTCATAAATACGTCTAAACGATTACGAGGTGTGTGAAACACATTATACCGTGTTTAACATTTTGGCTAACACAGCAACAGCTATGCCTGCTCGCATTACATACTAATGTATTCCCATCGTGTCGTGTAATAGATTTTAGTTGTTGGGTAACACATTAACACTCCATATAATACACATGCGCTAATTTATCGGCAGTATAAGGAAAAATTACGATATAAGTCAAAAGAAACATCACAAGAAAATATTGTTACTCAATATAATGCAGAATCAAGTCAAGTTATACAATAAAAACACACCTATGGCAATATCTGTATGCGGAAACTTGGAAACGCGAGAAACTCATAAAAAGAAACTCTCTGAATAAACTTTATACGAATATTTTCGTATGGATATACGATCATGTGTGCAAGTTCAGAATGTGATGTTGGGAAGCGTTATTTTGATAACAAATGGACGTTCTAGAACGTCTTCCAAACTGAAATACGATTAGTTAGTTAGAATTTGTTTGTTTTCGTGGCTCAGTTGGTGCTTTAATCATACTACTTCGCTCGCTCAATGTGGTTTTAACGAATGTCGTCTTCATTCTAGCTTGTCCGCTGAAATCTTATTGCTACCTTATGAGACCATTGTCGATTTTCTTGTTTTCACTTTTTCCTATCTATGCCAACTATGCTGGACTGAATAAAATAGTTAGGTGATAGTTGATGCTCACAGAAAGCGGCTAACTATCGCTTGTATTAAACTGTGATGTTACTGTAATATGAACCTAATAAGTTCGTGTTGAGCGAACTCTCCGTACAATAAGTAAATCTAACTGGTTTCTTTAGACTACACTTGAATTGAAATGTTTTCACATTTTCATCTGACGTTTCAACTCCTTTACAGGAATCGTGTTTAACAGTGAACAGTGTTGTGTGAAACAGTTCCTGAAAACGTAGTTTCAATTCAAAATAAGAAAATATTAGGTATGTTTAATCCGCCTCGGTGGTCTAGTGGTATGTGCACTCGCCTGCCAAGACTGAGGTCCCGGGTTCAATTCCCAGGTCGAGCGAAAACATGTTTCCTACTTTTCAAACATGGCTCGGGTTTGAGATCACCAACCCGCATTAGGCAAGCGTGGTGATTACGCCTGAAACCTCCTCACTGTACTGATATCTTCAGTGAGACGAGAGGCCTTTGCCCTACAGTGGGACATTACAGGCTAATACTTTTTTTAAATTGTTTTTAATCCGAAGAAAAAGAATATGTATTATTGCGGTGAAAATTGAGGGAGAAAATCACTTCTCAATTATTTTAACGGTAAAAGTTCATTACCAACTTTGCAACCAATAAAAGTCACAGCGAAAGTGATTCAAAAAACCTTTTTACCCTAAATTGTCACCAAAACTCGGCTTTCGTTTACCATTAAAGAAACAAAAACGTAATAAAAGGAAACGAATGCAAATGAATATACGGATAGCAGCAGTTAACATTTAATAGTTGAACGTAGCGAAAACAAGGGACCGCCGACCACTTCTTGAAGTAAAACTAATATCTTAGTCTAGCTTAGACGCAAAAATAACTTTAAGATCAAAATAACCATCTCCACTCGAGAAGAACTTACAAGTTTTTATATGCTAACAAACTCAACTGAAAAACCATTTAGGCAACATTTAGGTAAGTTATTGCTTAAGTTTTTACATTATCACACGTTGTATTGTTATAAAAGTGTTTGTATAATGTCAGGTCAATTAAAATAAAACTAAGATTTGATTACTAACAGACACCGGGACAGGCTGCATGAAAGCTTATCAAAACACCTGATGATTGATAAAAGCGATTCATATAGAAATAGGCAAAAGTGTTGTTACATTAAATAGTTCGCCTAATCCGGTTGTCGAACATTTTTACTTTAGGTGGTCCGCCCACTTCCAACATCTAATTAGTTGACAGCTGCAGTCGTTTGGCGAATGCAGCCGACTATTATATTCTTCACGCGTTACAGGCAAGTATAAGCCCACTGTAATCGCGTCATAAAATATTAAATAAAACAACATACGGACTATACTAACGGCATCGTTTTCTTAAAACAAAAAGCAAGTGTTAAGTAAACCTAAGTGAAGCAAGCTCCCGTGAGATACCCGAGTCTATAAAGCCTCGTCTGAAGTTTATTATAAGCACGGTTATAAGCTTCATTATAAAGCCTATAATAATATTGGTTTATCTATTTAATATAACGGAAAACGAGGCGTTTTTACTAGGTAATATCCTAACTAATGCGCGCATCTAGGAACAAATATTGTTTTCAGAATATTTACTGACTGCCTTTACCGAGAATTATTGAGTAGTTAATAATCTTAACTATCTATAAATATGGAATATTGTGTATAAACATTATGAAAAATGCAATAAAATAACTAATTTTGAGTTCTTAGATATTTATTTTATCTGTAAATATAAAAAACAATGCCACTTTTCGTTGTAATTTTATAACTCAAGAACGGGCTCACCTATCCAAACCAAAATATGTTTAGGCTTTGTTTGGACTATTTAGTAGATGGTTTATGTGAGTTTGCACAAAATCGGTCGAGTGGTTCTTAAATTCCCACGGGAACGGGCACAACGCGGGTAAAACCGCGGGGCGCAGCTAGTAGTATACATGGGGCTTTTGGGGTTTGCGGTCCGACTAATCTTTATTTTGCTGATTTTTTGTTTACACTTCCAAAAGGTTGGTCTATACTTTATAATATACTAGCAGCACCCCGCGGTTTAACCCGCGTTGTGTCCATTCCTGTGGGAATTTCGGGATGAAAAATAGCCTATGTTACTCGTGGATAATGTAGCTTTCGAATGGTGAAAGAATTTTTAAAAACGGTCCAGTAGTTTTTGAGCCTATTCATTTCAACCAAATAAACAAAGTTTTCCTTTTTATAATATTAGTGTAGACGTCACCTGCGTTTATACACGGATCTTAATTCAAAGAAATAAATCGCAGAGACCCGCAGCGGTCTCAACATCTTGTTGTTTATCTGTTTAAGGGAAATTATTTTAATTTGAGTAGGGGTCGGAGTCAGCTGACCCCATGATCTTTGATTAAGTTTCCCGTAGATCACAGTCTAAGGATGCTCGCTCGTGCTCAAGTGCCGTGACTTTTATCAAACTGAAGCACGGATTTACATTTATAAATGAATATCATCGTACTTTTTAATATTTTACGTAAATTCCTTGTGATCGAGTCTGGTCTATCGATTTACTAGGTCTAATACTTGTTGTAGTTAATGGATTTGGGAAGTTTATTCGTTAAAAGTTTCGTACTGAACACGTAAAGGTATCCGACTTATTATGAAAATATTTTTCTAGTTATTTTCTTGTGCTTAGCCCAGCTAACATGAGTTAATTGCTTTTACTTCACTGTTTGATATTACGAGCCTTTAGTTTTCTGTTTATGATATTTTATTAAAACATTGGTAGGCTAGTATCACTTCATTATATGCTTGTTAAATGTTCCAACACTACTGCACACGCAGTATACTGTCAACGAAAGTATTGCAACATTTTCGGTTGACCATCATCTTTATACTAAGTTGACTGAATGAAGTTGAATGAACAACTAGGTGACAGCTGCTGTCACTTACCGAATGCAGCCACTTTTCGTATTATTTACACTTGGTCACTGCATATTGCTAGTGGCGATTGGCTTTAAGTGATTGCGCTTTACTTCAAATTTCCTTCGTTCAAAATGAACTCCGTTTTTTTACATTTTTATTTGACGTTTCGGCTCCTTTACTGGAACCGTGGTCACAGAAGACTGAGGAAGACGTAAATGTAGTTTCAATTAAAAATGAGTAGTTTTCGCTTAAAAGTTAAACCCAAGCAACCAGTATGTTTATTAATAACCAAAACTGTAATATTGACCTTGAAGTCAGCGGTTATAACAAACTGAAACGAGGCCAAGGTGTTATAAAAAATTCGATTAACGTTTCCTATTCAAACTTGATTTTTACTACTTTTCCTTTAGTTTCAGTGATGAATGCTTGAGCTTTACGAAAGCACAGCGAAAGCTCGCGTGGTATAATGGACTTTTATAACGGTGAGGCAATTTTATATTTGAACAGTTCTGCATTCGGAAAACTATTTTCTTATTGCTTCGAAATTGTACATGTATGTACGTACCTATGTAAAAGAAAACTTGAATCACTTTTGATATTGACAGTACCTAGTTATTATTTAGAAGTGTTTTACATAGTTTTTAATTGCCACTAACATACTTCGAACTTCGAACTTACTTACATCACTTCCGGCTTAGTAACTTTATGAAGTCTTTAAAACGAAACAATAAAAATTACGAAGTGTTACTAGCAACGCCCAGCATATTCACTCGTATTAACCTTATCATTTTGTTATAATCCTACTGATAGTATCAGAGATTAGCTCGTTTGAACAAACAAACTCTTCCGCTTTATTAAAACTGGTATATCACTATTGACGAGTTCTATTAGTTGTTAAAAATATAGATTAAATTCTTTTCTTGTTTGGTTTAGATAGGTTCATTCATTCATTCATTGCCAAAAGGTTAGTGGCCAACCCTAGTGTCAAAGCTTTTAAAACGACTAAAAGGCCCCCAACATGGTCTAACGATATGTACTCACTATTATTTCACCTGTGGTGTAAAGCCTGATTCGTACTTGTACTTATGTAAATTTATAAAATATCGAATCCAATAGTCTTTTCTATACTAATATTATAAAGAGGTAATGTTTCTAACTTTATTTATTTGTAAGGGCTAATCTCAGAAACTACGACTCCGATTTGCATAATTCTTTTTGTATTGGATAGCCACATTCAACGGGAAGGTAGGCTATTTTTAATCCCAATTCCTACGGGAAAGTGCACAACGCAGGCAAAACTGTGAGGCACTGCTAGTAATCAATATTAGTAAACCCATACGAATATCGATCAAAACAGTACACACAATCATAATCTCAAGGTAACGAGAAGGTTCATCGATTTAACTATTTTTCATTATTGCGAACAAGTCCCATTAATAAGTACTACAATAAGTGACTAATGTGAGTGAGACACGCACTTGTGAACATAAAACCGGGTTGAGTCAACAGTAGGTGGAGTTATAGGACTTGTAGTGCATTAAAATGTTGGTTAACCTGTTTTAATGGTTTAGTGGCAGTTAATGTTTGAACGACCGCCTGTAAAAATTAAAAATACAAAATATTTTTATAGCTCCATAGTCGATAATGAAGAAATTGTTTAATTACACTATTTCAAAAAGTACTTCGAAATCTACCATGCTACCTGATAAATTAATTTTATATACCCATCTTTAATAATGTAGCGAAGTACCTACTCGTATCTTTTCTACAGCACACCTATTTAGGTTTATATCAAAATTATGCCAAAACTTTGTTAAAAACACATTAAAACCTACGAACTTTAAAAACAATGTATACTTCCTTTCGCAAAACGTGTGCCTACATAATAAATCAAAGCAAAAATCTTTGAAAAATATTATCATGAACATTAATCGTGGGTTCTGAGAAAAAATATGGTCAACAGTATTTACGTACTATCTTTTATATTTTCCACCCCTTTGGACCCACCCTCTTTCATAGTTAAATAATGATATATGTTTTGTTTATCAGTGAGACCCGTCCGGAGGTAGTTTTTATAGAAAAACCTTAACTTTATCAATCCCATGTTTTCTTCCCGGTTTCTGACTCTACCTTTTTGTGTAAAAAGGTCAACTGTGATTTTATCTCGTCTTACCTAACGGGAGGCTTCGGCTGACAGAATAACAAACATTACATGGGATTTGTATAGAACTCTTTATTTACTCTGCAGCATTACGTAGGTTAGATTACACTACAGTTAATTGATGATTAGTTGCGAAGGCTAGTGTTAAAGTGTTTTATTCACCATACTGAAAGTTAAGTCAATATTTAAACCTTACTTATTGTCATTTCTGTATCTGTCGGAGGCCTTTAGGCGGTCTAAAATCTCTGATACCTGGTTGGCCACTAACATACTCGAAATTAATGGAATGACTAATTTATATAAATAAAAAAATACCCATTACAAAACTTTTATATCTATCTATCAAATGAAAGTCTAGATGATACAAAATAGTTTCGGAATGATAAAAGTTTGTCTCTGAAATCAAATAAAAGTGAATAACAGATATTGAACAAAGTATTGACACAACTATTCATACATTTATGTGAATACATACTAGTTTTAGATTACATGTTGGCGTAACTTCTGTTGATTCAAGCACCTACTACAAAAGAAAAACTTGAGTATTCGATACGATGTGCGATGTCTTAGAAGTTCCCCAACTTGTGGATAATGTATTGTGAATCGACCTTCGATCCTATTATGTATCGAGAATCGGTGGTTATTCCGCAGAATGATAAAGGACATTCCTCGCTTCTTAATGAATAGCTTAAGGGATGAAAGGCTGACATGGAGGCGTCTCTTGGTAATTACCAAGTTTTTTGTCTATCCAGTTTCGCAGGAAGACAGAACCTCATTAGCGAGTCCCGAGTAGAGTGACAAAATACTAATTAAAAAGCCATCGTCACGTAACATGGCGTGCAAAGTATAATGAAGGTGCGAACATGAAATTCTTTCATTTTTAGTTCCTTACTTAAAAGTTTCTTGGGAAATTTTCGTTTCTAACGATATTTCTTGGCGGGTAATTGCTACTTTTGTTCATCCCTGTAACGTTAATTTTCTTAACTTTCACCGTTATCGTAGGTAAAATAAATCAATATCAAGTGAGATTATTATATCCATCACTTCATCATAGAGATGAGAGATTCATGCTAGAGGGCACGTAACCTTGTCAGTCCAGGTTGTTTTAATCGACTATTCCTTTAGGCAGTCTTAAAACTTTGACACCAAGGTTACACTAACCTACATGCTTACTTTTGAATTCACACTATGTGGTAAGTTTCCGAAACCAGCCTACTTAGCTTAAATTCTCACTAGAGCACCAAACAACCATCCATAACCACAAAATTCTGATTTAATAATATGGCTAGGATTACCGTTGTGTATCTGTAACCACGGGTCGTACCCGTGATACGGCCGGTAGCAATCAACCCGAAAGGTCCCAAATGAACTATAACTTAACCCGTTCATCTCGTTAAAATCGTTTTATTTGACTTAACCTACAGTGTTATGTAATGTACTGTGAATATTAATATGGAAATTGGTTTGCACTGACGAAGGGAATGTATTCTGTGTATTCTAGGACTGCGGGTAAAATATCTGTTGGCTTAATTTACATAAGTAGACATATATGTGGGATAGTATGGTATTAAACGGTTATTAATTATTTATGTACGGTGAAAGGAATGAATGGAAGAGTGAATGATTTTTGTGTTTCTTTGAACGTGCTAATCTCACAAACGCCCAAATAGTTAAATGGATTACTACAACGGGAAGCTTATAGACTATTTTTAATTCCGATTTTATTATGGGAACGGGCACAACGCGTTAAAACCGCGTCGTGCTGCTAGTTCAGTTACAATTAATAATTCAGTTGTCATCTAATTAGGTGTTCGTCGTCTAGTGTGAAGACGAACGTTCGTTGACAGAAGTAGATTGAAACTTGTTCAACAACCGCGTTAGGCGAACCAGAAGGATAAGAATAAAATTATAGCTAAATTTAATAATGATATAGGTACACAAAGAAAAAATACAGGGTACTTCGTAAAAGGCTTCGCAAAAGGCACGGGACGCTTAAGATAAATGCCGTAATTATGGTACCAAAAATCTAAAAATTGTTACGAGAATAATAGCATAGGAAAAGTAGGTAATTTAATTGGTATACTTAAGTATAAGCGAAGGTACAACACTATGTATCCTAATCTTCCGTTTCGGTGCGATCGGCTTTTCACCTTCGAAGATTTATCTACGACATTTTAACTGATATGTTTGAGATTGATGGATGAGACGATCCGGTCCTTAGATCTTTATTTAGATCACTATATGGGAAGGAAATTTCACATGTAGTCATACTGACGTTAACCCGAATATTAATGACTTTCGTGGAAAAAGATTGAGCTGAGACTAGATTAAGCTTCGGCAAAATCTAAAAGCGTTTTATTACCGAATTTCTTAGGCATTGATAGCTTAAAAGATTGCGTTTCTAAGGTATCTTTTAGGTTTAAAGATATCTTATAAACTTAAAGTAAAACGATTTTAGGTTTAACTGAAGCTTAATCCAGTCTTGCTTGTTACCGACGAAGCTAAGATAATCACTTCCGTAAAACACTCTCCCAAGTCTTTATAAATCGGTTAAAACTAACTAATCTATCTTCGCCGAGATAAATTGATACTTAATACATGACCCAATTAAGGCTAAGTATACAGTTTCTCCTCGAGCCATTAACTGTTCTTTTCGTTTAGTAGAGGCATTAGTTTGTGGTCGAATACTTTGTTATCAGAAAAGTTTCCCAGCAGGAGGCCGCCGCGCCTAGACAAAGAGTTAAGTATATTTTCAAAGGCTTCCCAAAGTACAGGGAAACTTGAAAACTTGTTCTGTGTATACTGTGGTTAAGGTATCTGTTTGTTTGTAGATGCCGTAGAGTAATTTTTATTGAATACTAGCAGCGCCCCGCGGTTTTACCCGCGTTGTGCCCGTTCCCGTGGGAATTTCGGGATAAAATGTAGCCTATAGCCTTCCTCGATAAATAGACTATCTAACAGTGAAAGAATTATTCAAATCGGTTCAGTAGTTTCTGAGATTAGCGCGTTTAAACAAACAAACAAACAAAACAAACAAAACAAACTCTTCAGCTTTATAATATTAGTATAGATTACTTTTAATCATGCAATTGTACCTTAAGTTCAACCTGTAGTACCTAGGCAACCGTGGTGATTACGCTTATCTTTCCTTATTGAGATAATACTTTCGGTGTAATGAGAGGCTTTCTCTTTCCCACCTTTCACCATACTTACTTATTTACAACATGTTGTCTTAATTCGACATTTTAAAATGAATAGTCCATACCATAATAAAATATGCATATTACGTTTCGCGGTTCTACCCGCGTTGTGCCCGTTCCCGTGGGAATTACGGGACGATAAAAGGCTTATAACCTTCCCCTTGAATGTGGTTATCCATTACCAAAAGAATTGTTCAGATCGGGTTGGTAGTTTCTGAGATTAGCGCATTCAAACAAACAAAAACTAAACACTTCAGCTATATTATATACAGTAGTAGCAGCGCCCGGCGGGTTTGCCCGTTCCCGTAGGCATTTCGGGAGGAAAATTAGCCTATAACCTTTCCGTTGAATGTGGCTATCCATTACAAAAATAATTATTTGAATCGGATTTGTAGTTTCTCAGATGTTCAAACAATCTCTTCAGTTTTATTATCCTATATATAAAATTCTCGTGTCACAGTGTTCGTTCGCGTACTCCTCCGAAACGGCTCGACCGATTCTCATGAAATTTTGTGAGCATATTGAGTAGGTCTGAGAATCGGCCAACATCTATTTTTCATCCCGAAATTCCCGCGGGAACGGGTACAACGCGGGTGAAACCGCGGGGCGCAGCTAGTATTATTATAGATACGTAGCTTGTATGAGTGTATCATCATACTCAATCAATGAGTATAGTTATTTTTCCAACGACTTCATTAAAAACTCGTTTGGTTTCAGGTAATTTGCTGATGATAGGTACGTTTTGACCGGGTGAGTGGCCACTTTCAGCAGTTACGAACACTAGTATAAAATAATTTGTTGAATATACAACAAGTCCAAATTTATTTTTGGAAGGCCTGAGGCATTATACAAAGCAAAGTCGCTAGGAACACAAATATTTATCTTAAAGGACGATTGCCGTGTTTGCAAGGACGTTTGTTTTAAACTTTAAGACTTTACTATATAACTTCATCCAATATTGTCACAGATGTATAGAGAAAGTATATCATATATTCAAGTATTTCGTCCAAGGAATTCAACTAATTGGTACCTTCATTAAAACAGTGCTAGAAGCATTGTAGTCTATCACTACATAGTATAAAACAAAGTCGCTATTTTTGTCTGTTTGTCTGTATGCTTAAATCTTTAAAATTACGCAACGGATTTTGATGCGGTTTTTTGTAAAAGGTAGAGTGATTCAAGAGGAAGGTTCCCGAAAAAAATCCCGAAATTCCCACGGGAACGGGCACAACGCGGATAAAACCGCGGGGCGCTGCTAGTTGAAAATAAAAAACAAGTAACAAACAAACAAGCTGTATAATGCCGTTATTATTTTAATAGTATTTCTTAATCCGGGTTTGGTAACAATGTCAGCGGTAGTAGGTCACGGCTGTTTGTCGGTTATTGCAGACATGAAAAGCCCATGAAAATTTTTCGTTTCACCTTCGTGATCGGGCTACTACGTAAAATGACTTTCACTTTTCTTCATACTTTAATGAATGTAAAAAACTTCGGTATTCGAGTGAAACAAGTCGTTTTCTGCCGCAAAATAAGTTTTATTATAAAGAATTATCATTTTGTTATGACACTGTTTAATGTTATCAGATTCTTTTATGTAACTAGAATAATAAAATACATTTGATGCGACAAGTGTTTATGCGATACGAGATGGTACCTACCTAAAAGTACAGTCAGCTGCAAAAATATGTATATACTTTCAATGATAAAGTTTGATTTAGTTCTAGTAATTAATTATTTCATTTGGTTATGAATACAACTCCATTATTTTCTTGTTCGGACATCGAACTATTAATAGAAGTTATTATAATTTTGAAGAATTAAATGTATACATGGAGGTAAAAAGTCTATTGTATTACATACTAGCCGCGCCCCGCGGTGTTACCCGCGTTGTACACGTTCCCGCAGGAATTTCGGGATAAATGTATCCCTTTCGTTATTCTGATGTATAACCTATATTACTGTAAAGTTTCACCCAAGTCCGTCCAGTAGTTTTTTCGTAAAAGATTAACAAACATACATACATACATGAATATAGTCATCCTCACAAATTTTCGCATTTATATTAGTAGGATTGGTGTAGCTGACTGTACATACTCGGTCGAAGCAGACTCAGATCGTGTCAACACGTTGTTTGGGATTGCCATGTAATCAAATAAAATTAATGTAAACCAAACCGATATGGCATCAAAATCGGCACATAAAACGGAACCAGAACATATAAGGGTAGGTACATGCATGTCCCTCTGAACTAGTGTGATAAAAGGATATGAATTGATTTAAGATCGTAGAATCGTACGTTTGAATTAAGACCGTTTTGATTACGTAATTCAGGGAAATGACCAGCTCGTTGAGGTAATCCCGAAGGCTTATATTAAGTGATATATACCGAAGACACATCCAATAAAATGCGCATCAGTATCATCACAACGTAAAGTAACATTATCAAGTTAATACCGGCCGTACTTTGATTTATTCCCCAGGGAAAAATACCAGAAGATATTGCAAAAGATATTATGTTTATTTATTACAAATCAGATTGGTTTTCTTCTTTCAAATATTTTGCTAAGATGTCAAAGTGGGTATCGTTTGGTACAAAGTATTGGTATTAATGATTTATTGATGGAGCGAGGAACTCAGGCTTCGGCAAATATCTATAATTACGTTATCTTTGAACTGTTACGAACAAGTTGTGTATTTTACGAATGCCTGGCGGCCATCATTGCTGTTTTTCGTTTTATATTTACCTACTCTAAATATAGTATGATATCTTTCAGTAAATATTTCGGAAGCTTTTGATAAAATTGAATACAAATATTAGTCAAACAGCCTGCATGTATCTATGAAAACGTAGAATCAGAGAGGAATACACCACTCTATTCACTTTAGCACACAGTACATGAATTCTATCTACGATATTACCCCATATCAAGCCAAACTTGAAATCATAACAGTTAAACACATTTGCATCGAACCTATTAGCATATACAGCCAGGAACATGCTCGTTCATATTAGTCTAAAAGCAGCGTCTCTGTGATATGCGGTTGAATGCAGATAGACTACGTTTGTAGCCAACCAATATTCAGCTCCCGACCACACGAACGTGCGGCGAGCCACTCTTCGATTCAAACATTACTTTTTTACCTCCATTTATTAAGTGAATACCTACAGTGGTTTGTTACTCACAACCAAAACTTTTCCAATTACGCACACAAGACTTTCCCCAAATTAATCAGTCTTGAAGAAGTACATGTGTTGAATTTTCTTTACTTTTAATTAAATTGTTTGTATTGCTCAAATAACTTTGTTTAGATTTGGCTAACGGCTTGGATGATTGTAACTTGTCTAATGAGATAATTTCTAAGGATGATCACACAATCGGGATTAACCATAGGCGGCGCCTGGGAGGGGTGGTATTTCCCCCCGTAGTGTCTCCGAAGTCCCTTGGTTATACCTTAACTCCACACTTTACCATTCTCCTCATCAACATAACCCTTCCTAGGCCTCAAACCTAACCCACTCAGACTACCATCTCGTAACGCCCTTGGGACAGACAGAATACCGACAACCTGGACACACCAACTATCTCATTAGTACCTAAAACTTCTTCTACTGATTATTTCTCTTCCTCAATGTTTGTTATTATTATAGGAAAGATAACGCGCAAATATTTATCTTAACATCCTCTTGATCAATACGTGAGCATCTTACAAAAATAAGGGTTGAAAGAAATGTAGCTAACAAGGGAAGATACGTGTTTTTTGCAACTGGGAACACCGGGACGTATAGTGAGACTATTGGAACATTTATTATGAACGATGGTGCTATATATCTGATATGAGACTATAATGATAGTGTAATGACTATAATGATTGATTAAGCTGAAGTTTTTGTTGATGTTTTAAAGCGTTATTTGTAGCTTTACCTACAAACAAATCTGAGTTGAACAGATCATTCAAGAGGAAGGCTTTGTTCCCCAAAAATCCCCGAGATAGAGGTAAAAGTTGATATATCCGAGCATAATAAAATCAAAGGGATTCTTTGGGTGGGTATTTAGTATAGCCATATAGGTGGGTGTCTTTGAGTTATCACAGTACAGTTTGGTAGGTATCCTTGTCAGGGTAAACTCAATGAAACAAACAATAAATTAAACAACATTATAATCACAAAAGTAAAAGGTATTATCATAAAATTTCCCAAAAGATGTAAGTAATGGGACGTTTCAGCGTAACGAAAACAAATTGCTTTAGGCGTAATACTCCCGATGAAAGCCTTTACTCTAATAGTTAATCCTCTTGAGCTCTAAACAAAATGAGGGGGATCTCATAGATTTAATGTAACGATGTATCATAATTTTATAATGTTGGTACCTCAGGTATTACCTCTACTTATGGTTTTGTTAAAACATATTTAATGAAGAATATTCGAGAACAAATATGTAAAGAGAGTAACACCGCAAAAGACTTCAACACCACTTTTCTTTAAAAAATAATTAGTATCAAAGTAAATGATATTTATTTTTATCTATGTACATATTCTAGACTCTTGAAATCTCTGTTCAGCAGTCATCATAATGTTCAATTTGCATATCTAGTTCTGGAATGATCGTTGAATTCGCTCACAATGCCTGAAATGGCCAACTAACATGTCGCTCCACCCTGTTTTGCATGTACAAAAATCCTCTTTGCATGCTCTCAGGGAAGCGAACAGACCAACCAGACCACGTCGCTTTGTAAATCTCTTTTATGTCCCATCTTAAACTTAGAGTTTACTCCCACCTCTAATGCTATTTTCATGCTCACTAGGATTTATTATAATACTAATTTCAGACTGTATCAAAGACTACACAGAAAGTAGCAAATTCCAAAGCAAGAACACTTTGAAATTCTGTACTTTAAAACTTGAGAGATACTTCCTAAAAGGGTGTCGGTAATTGTTTTACTTTACAAATAATAATTAAGGTAAAGGTGAAATTATGAAAGTCTCTAATTATGTTTTGTAGAACAAATTATTACAAGTTGGGTGAAGCGAAATCAAAAGTTGTTTCATTTAGTTGGGAGCACAATAACCGTTAAATCGTTTCAACAACAGCCATCCATCAACGACATGACGATTAATGACGTCGCGGCATTGCCACACAATACAGACGTTTGTTGGAGATTTCGCAACTCGTTCAAGCACAATTTTACCCGTCAATGGTTATTCAAATCTTATTCCAAACGCTACGCAAAAACGGTAATATGGTACGCACCTCATATCGCCGAGACAAAGGATGGGCCTCGCACATGGGTTACGTAAATTAAATTGCGCCGATACCTAAGGGGAAAGCCTCAAACAAATAACTAACATAACTGTGCGTATATCTTCCGCTTGTGGGAATTTCGATACTCATGAAACAATACAATTTTTTTCTATTGTATTTTGGTTACCATTTAAATGCATATCGTGTTCGGTGAAAGCCGGGTTTTCCGATAGTTGTGATAAAACGCTCTGCGGGTACTTAAAATACTTGACCAGGTTGCATAAAAAAGCGGTATTACATGGAAGTACGCGGGGTATGGCATGTCGCCGCCGGCTGTGCGTGTGCTCGGACCAACGCGAACCTTGTCACACGCTATCCTTACGTCACTTCACGTAATCCACAATTTCCATTATTACAATCATGAACTCTGCTTATTGTGTAACTAAAACAGAATGAAAATAAATTTATTTACGTGCAAACCCTGGGATTTCCGGGGAAAATTGCTGCCAATTGTGCCGCGGGCGATCGACGCGGACGGCTCCTTTATAATAACGCCCGCCACGGCTCTGGCTCGGGCGAGCTCTCCAAAAGTTAAAGAAACGCAAAGGCCTCTGAATAAATAATGGAGCGGCGCGCCAAAACTTTTACTGATATTGGCTTTGTTTCGCTACGGAAAAATATTAACGTTACCAGCTGTGACACGCGCGTGTACCGCGAGCCGCGCTGGTTAGACCCACTTTACGCAAACACTTAGCAAAATATAGCTGCAGAATACTGCTGCTCTGTACGGCTTTTCGAGAGTAAGCCAAACATTAGCACATCGATTGAGCTGACCGCAGTTAATTTATTAACCGACTTCAAAAAAGGAAATACTGTTCTATACGTATGTAGTGTACCTATGTTAGTTTGTGTGCAATTCTGGTATGAAATTACTATTTTTATTTCCCAAAAGTAGATTCCGTCCTTTTTAGAGGTATATAGGTAAGCACACATTATCATGACGATTTTACCGTGAAAGCCTAAGAGACAGATAGAGTGATGTAATACAAACATAAATATATTTCTACAGTGGCTGTCTGTTTTATTCATATCAAATTATCTAACCAGCGAGTAGAGCTATTCTTTTGTGGCAATACTCGTAGTTGGTCGGTAAACTGTCAGGGTTGGCTGCTTCCTCTATACCTGTACCTTTTTATGTAAATCGATATCGATTTTAAGAGAAATGTTCCATAAAATCCGCTGCTTGTCTTTTACCGAAGGCTACTTTTGACGTATTTTCGGTGAACTGTAGTTTTACGCGAACAATTTTACTGAAATATTGTTTAGATCTAGAACATTCAACAAACAGATAAAAAATTTATTCACTGTGGGTCACTATGCCTACATGCTTATGAATCTCTACTACAAGTAATGCGAAGCTGTCACTTTCACGGTTTTGATGAAATTTTATGCAGAGATAGTCGAATCTAGTCTTTAGGACATGACTATATCATACTTATCCCATAATTCCCACGGGAACGTAAACGAACCGCTGCGAGGAGCAACTAGTACGAGTATATTATTAAACAGTTTGTAATAATACTCGTGCTTGCGATCCGATAATTGACTGATAGATACATTGGTTTAGTGGTCTATTAAACGGGAAGCACTTGCGTAATACGAGTATACATAAGCAATTTAATGTATTCCAGAACAATCACGTACGAGTATTTCAGAGCGAACTAGGCAACTTCTACTTGGCCTATATACGGGAACTAGCATTGCCCCGCGGGTTTGCCCGCGTTGTGCCCGTTCCCGCAGGAATTTTGGGATAAAAAGTAGCTTATAACCTTCCCGTTGAATGTGGCTATCCGTTACAAAAAGACAACCGGGACCGAACCGTCAATTTTACGTAACCTCCGAAGCACGGTAGCGGTCAGATAAAAATCCCACTAACGGCCAACCATCCAAGTAAGGGCCGAGCTGCACGATACTTAACAATTACAATGACCTAACATCGCTATACTACCATACTAAACAAGAGACGAGATAATAAAGGTATCATGGTTTCAGTAAAAATTGGGCACTTGATCAAAGTTCCGTTTGGCGTTAATCTCATTAATTGACTTCCATTTCACGAACGAATTATAAAAGAATCTAGAATCTAGGGCATCTATACCGTGAATAAGCAACACTATTACCCGCGGTCTCGTACCTACATTGTTTTATTGCAAGGAATACTGGACTATTGAACAAATTGAACGTACACTCAGTTTAATCGACTTTAGGATTAGGAACGAATGGACAGACATTAAGCAGACTGCACATAGCTGTTACTTCAATTTACTCAGTATTTATGTATCTATTGGAAAGTTAATTTGAGATAGTCAAGTTACTTGTTACTCAGTAGCTGGTTGCGATTAAACTTTTTAATCTGCCCTAATATCATTCCGAATTGGAAGATATCTTTATTAATTTAATAAAGCTTAAAAGCTTGATTTTCTTTTTGATAATTATTTTTGTGATAAACGACATTCAATGGGAAGATTATAGATTATTTGAACGAAGTTCCTTATAGCGGGTTGCGAAAGGGGGCTAGACGGAAAATGGTAACGACATTTTTTAGGCCAGAAAGAGACAGACAGAGAAACATGCGCGAGAGAGACAGACAGAGAAACATGTGCACGCCAGAGAGAGACAGACAGAGAAACATGTCCACGCCAGAAAGAGACAGACAGAGAAACATGCGCGCGCATGTTTCTCTGTCTCTCTCTCTCTCTCCCATAGAAAGCAAGCTAGATATTTTCGTTTCGTCTTTCTATTTCACATTGAACAGTGTGGTGTCACGACGATTATTTTTGTTGATAATAAATAAACTTCGTTCCATCCGGGTGTCCCTTGACACTTCTCAAGTTATTTTATTTCATTCTGAAATTCCCACAGGAACAGGCTCAAGGCGGGTAAAACCGCGGGGCGCTGCTAGTTGTATATATAAGTAGGAACTCTGGTTATGATAAATGTTAGACTTTAATCTGACAAGCTTAATAATGTTAAAATGATCAAACAATTCATAATCAAACGTTATTCGCAATCTCGTCTCTGAGTCGTCCTTTTCAGATTTGATTTAGGTTATTTCACTAACGAACTCTTATGCCGTGTTACTCGCGCCAGCATATCTTAAATATAAACCTGTTTACTCTATAATCACGTTATGTATTCACTTTGCCGTTTCGTCCGACTTACGATAACTTTGAAGATTTACAAGTGCTTGCCAAATTTGAAAAATAATATGAGAGTACTTCGAGATGCTTTCAATTTACGTATAAGAAATTGCTGGTTGTGAGAGGTTTTATAGCATGATTGCCTTGTCATTGGCCTGTGGATATTGAACTAGAAATTGTCGAGTCATCTCTACTCTATACTTATATATAACTAACAGCGCCCCGCGGTTTTACCCGCGTTGTGTCAGTTCCCGTGGAAATTTCGGAATTGTTTATACATATAAACCTTCCTCTTGAATCATTCTATCTATTTAAAAAACCGCATCAAAATCTGTTGCGTAGTTTTAAAGATCTAAGCATACATAGGGACAGACAGCGGAAAGCGACTTTGTTTTATACTATGTAGTGAAGTTGTTTGAACGTGCTTATTTTAGGAGCTATTTGTCCCATTCGAATAATTCATTTTGTATTGAATAACCAGTCAAAAGAAGGTTATTATAGGCTATTTATCCCTAAGTTCTCACGGGAACGGACATAACGCGGGTAAAACAGCGGGACGCTGCTAGTTTATAAGAAAATTGGTCGATATCATCTAATGGCCTGTCCTAATAACCTAGCTCTGTCGACAAAATCAGATGACAGATCAAGTTTTGACGCTGTTTATAAAGCCTCCTCTACACGTCTGCGGACGCATCTGCAGACGTCATCTGCCGATGCGTCCGCCGACGTGTAGACGGGGTAATTTGCGCGTCTGTTGTAGGTATTTAACGTCCGCAGATGCGTCTGCCACTTATCCGTTTGTTGTCGGTTTTTGTGGCACGGATCAAAGGGTTTTGGCGCGAACGTCCGGCGTCGTGTCCACACGTCTTACGACGCATCAGTTTGCTCGGAGTTGCGATTGAATGTGCACGCGTACTTGTGCTTTAATTTACTTTGCGCAGCATTCGTGAAAACTTATGAAATGGCTAACAATATGAGCACTGAGGAAACTTTTAAGTTCATTGAGCTATATCAAGCTGAAAACTGTTTATGGAACCCTAAAAATATTTTTTTTTTAGTCTGGATAACAATTACGCTTACTTCGTTCTGTTTCTATGTATAGCCAGCATCCACCATCTTCTTCTTTTCCATTTATTTTTAATAACTCTATTGCGATGCACATTTACGTAGTAGTTAAAAGTACTAAATAAATAAATAGCTGCGGCAGCTATGATCTCAATATCCATATTTAAACGTTGTGTCTCTGTCGAGAATGAACTTATACTGATCAAGCAACAGACGTGTGGACGACTCGAGGTGATCCATCTGCGGATGCATCTGTCAGCGTCCGCGGACGTATCCGCAGACGTGTAGAGGAGGCTTAAGAGATATATAATTGAGAACGGCTATACGCAGAGAGGGTAAAGCGCCATCGTCCCGGAATTCGATGGTGCGATCCTGGCTGTGCATTAATGAACAACTAATTAACATTAACGTACACTATCAACACGTGTGTATTACGGTTAGTATTATCGTGAGGAAAGGTCCGAGAAAAGATGGCATAAGTCATGGTCAAGCAAACCGCGCCCGTCTTAATAATCTTTACTAATTAAATAAAGGGGAAGATTTTTCCTGCTTAGCAAAATGTATGAGCGCGACCTCACTAAACGTACTCACACGGGTTTTTTCGCATTAGAAAGTTAATAAAACAAGTTATAACTTACTTTTTATTTCCCGATGTTTCGAGGATTGCATCTCTCGTGGTCGTGGGTAAACTCTTTCTAACGCGAAATTTCTTTCTAGGCTCACGTGAACACACAGTACTCGTATCTACGAGTCAAAATTGAACATTTAATGTGGTTTTTTGATGAATGGTGATAAAGGTTTAAATTGATACATGATAATATACAAGTCTGACACCAGGGTTGGCCTACTCGAAATGAATGAATAAATATAAAAATAACATTAACTTGATTGGTTGTTAGTTTACTAGATTAGGTATTATTTTAGACGCCAGAGAGGATCTATTGTTGAAAATCAATTTTCATAATGCTTCTGCCAATTTTCGATAACGATAAAAATGTATTTCGTAAATTTTGGCGAATTGTAAAATATAATAACGCCCATACTCAGAGACGTCAAATACTTCCTTACTAGAGATTTTGACATGTAACGTATGAAAAATTACGACATAAGTTCGCTTTAATTGACGTCTTTGAGTGCAGCAATAAATCACTTTTATCGTCAAAATTGTTGTGCTTTAAGATTTCCAATCAAGTGGTGTAACATGATCATAAGATGACCAAATTTTGACTCTTCTAATGTGCTTCATAGATCGGCTATTAACTGACTACAAAGCTAAATAATCGAAAGCACTGAAAATGACAAAACAATATAGAAAATTTACATCAAATACCTAATAGAATAGTCACAGAATAATATTGAACAAAGCAATTGAAATGACTTTCCGTTTACTTTGAGTTTTAAAAATTATTATTGGATTTTCTTGTTTGCAATTTCATTTCTGCATAACAGAAATATGGATACCGAGAAATTCTTTGACGTTTAGTCTATACGAGTAACTTGATTTGAATATTATATCTTTTCAATAGGTATTCCTTTTTCAAATGTTTTAAGAGAAAGATATTATTAATTTGATTTTGTTTTCGCCATTGAACTAAATTCGGTCGAGTAGATGCTTTCTTATTCAAATTGCTTTTATTTAATTTTTCTTATTATGATATACATAAATTATAAATAAATATAAATTAGTTTTGCTATTAATCAATATGAAAGGGTTCCTTGTCAAAGAAAATTAGGTTTGATTCACAACAGTTTGAACAGTAATTTTCAATCAGAAAATTACAAATGAAAATGTACCCCATGACTTAAGTTTGAATTTCTAAAGTTTGTATAATTTTACTCGAAGGGATTAAGACAATATCCTTTCAAGTCGAGGAGTTTGGAAAAGCGATTTAAAATGCAAGTTCGTTTTAGCAACGAGATTGCAATGGGAACCATGGCCGGGTGGGATAACGAGTGTTCTTTAAATATCCGAATGGAAGCATTTCCAATGATAACATACAAATAGGCTCTCCAAAGAGAACTCCATTAATTCAACCTTAATATCGCCATTAACGTACGATTCAAAGTACTTGAACGTTATTAAACTTAAAATCCAATTATTATTCTTATCAGCGCCAAACACAAGTTGAAAGGGCTTCTACCTGACGATTATGTTTGCAAAATACTAGCTAATAGAGTCAGCCCTGAGCAAAGGTTGAACCGGTCACGTAATCTTATCAAATCCCGTTGATGGAATTCTAACGTGCTTAATGCTTATTAATCAAAATCACTAGGAACCGAAGCGGAGATTCTCGCAGATCCTCGACAGTGTAGGGAGGCAAAGAAAATCTTTCGCCTAATCTCGATGCTGGAACAATGCAGGGCAAATGGATAATCGATGCCCTCACATCGTCTCTACACTTTTAAATAACGAGGAAACTTACTCTAGAAAAAAATAGAGAAAGTAAATTGAGATTGTATTGTGTTACGAACAACGTATATCCTATTACTCACCTTCGGCGCGATAAAGGATTACAAGATTGGATTGGGTGAGCTCGCCCCGTACCTGCCCCGAAAACTAAAACAATAAGAGTTAGTCAATTCCACTACGTAATATAATAAACTACCCTTCGCTAAGTGAATAAACTTTACATTTATTTTATCAATTTGTACAAATACTCTTGTACAAATACTCTCTTGTACAAATTTGTGTTCTTTCTTCTCTTGTACTTCTCTTGTACAAATACTGTAGAGATAAGCTACGTTAAAGCGTGTTAATTATGCGAGATAACTATCAAAACTATCCATTAGATTAATTTGAAAAAAGCGTGAATAAATTTGCGGGTGGACATCGTTTTATCTTGATTTTCCTACTGTATAATTTAATTACCGGATGCGAAGCGAAAGCTGGTTGTAATTAATAGTAACTTTAGATACATTTATTATCATTAAACTTTAAATTTATTGCTACAGCGTAATTAGAGTATAGGCCATCGGCATCCCAGTTAAATCGTAAACAAACCTTCCGGAAACGAGACAGCTGTGATAATAAGACCAGATATAGGCTTTTAGAGCAAAATTGGACCTCAATATTTTAGTTAAACTTCTCAAACAAACTTCGTAAGTACTTAATTAGAGGATTTGCTACTTCACTACAGTGAAGGGAGAGTATGTGTATGTCCCTTGACTATAGAACCGCTGAACAGTAGTAGAGTCGGTAATAAACGTCACCTACGCGTAAACTATGCACATATAAGATGGAGCGGAGACGACCGTCATTACCTAAATGGAACACTTATCCGCAAGTCCACGAGAAGCATTCTTAAAGTAAGATGAAATGCTAAAAAATCACCGCCACTGAAATTCAATGAACGGTACGACGGAACAACATAAACCTAGCCCAATACCTCAAGCAAAAATTCGGTAAAAAGGACCCAAAATCTTTATGATAAGTCGTGAAAGTTGTGAAAGATCGCGTAGAGGGACAGTCATAAATAAAATACGATGATTGACCCTCGAAATTCTTAAGCGGATTATGAATAGGAGCATCCACGTCCTTTTCGCTATTTTGTACGTGCACCGGAGTTTGTATTGAATCGATAAATATGTTTCTACAAAAGGAACAATGCGGTCCGATTAAAGATGTGTTGAGGCGAGCGATGGCGCTTATCTGTCGTGAATACGGACCCCAAGCATGCGACTTACTAATTCCCATTCGTTTTAATGTCGTCGGCCGAGGAAATAATAGTGAACGCTCAAACAGAACCGCTTTGTTAACTCCAAAGTTCAACCAATTCCTTACACTCACTGAACAAGTCATTTCCTTTTCGTGTTACTAATTTATCTGATGAGATCATCAGTTATATTGGTAACGATTGTTATTGTTTTACTGTTATAAATGATTGTATTGATATAACTCAAAGAATGTATGGCTATAACGGTAGACGTTAAGGATTTTTTAAGGATGTGCTTATTGTAATAAAAATAAAAATCAATTTAGGCCAAAGAAACATGCTAGGAAAAATATTCAGTCGCTCGGAAAATATAAGAAAAGAAAAATATTTTACCGTTTAACAGTTATCTGTAGCATAATGGCCGGGGTAGATACACGGAGACCTATTATTCATCTTCGGTTCATTACACCCCGCAGAATCTACATTCAAATTTTATGTAAACACAAGTACAAGAAGCCTGAATAACAAGACTCTTCGCTTGCTTTGTTTTATATTTAAATACAATTTCCTAAATTATACGAGAATTGGAGGAAAAATGGCCTCATCTCGGCTAACTAGGGTTCGCTCACGTTTAGCGGACTTCAGCCTTCATAAATTAGCCATAAGTGGACAGTTTTAAGACGAAACTTGAACTTTATTATAACGGTTCTACTTAAAAGTGACACATAATAAAGTATCCAGACGGTTTTCTTGGTTCTCGCGGTTAATTTGTTTGGCAAATATGCCGCCACAACGCGTTGCGTAACCTCTAATGTAATTTGAGTTCTACTTCAATTAAATGTTGACAGAGAGATATACGAGATTTGTTGAGTAACTTTGTTTGCAGGAACTTCCAAATAAATTCTCAACGTAATGCTAAGTGGAGTGGAAGAAGACGAAATGGCCTGAAAATTTTAGGTCAGCTTCGTAATTAATGTTCGCGATTAATATCATTTTGAGCTATTGTTTCATATAGAATTATTGTACCGACTGATAATTAAATTGGATCAGCTATTTATTATTTCAAAGATGCTTCAATATTATAATCCTTAAACAAGAATAACAAACAATCTCCTATAATCTCGTTGGGGTATAATCGGATAAGACTACACGCCGTCAATTTCCGATAAGTTCAATTTGGAGATACTCCACAATATCTGTTAATCTATTCTGGTATTCGAATCTATGTAAGCGCCCATTACACGGTATCTAGCCTTAATCCACGTCAATAATTCAGCATTACTCAGATTCAATGTTACCACTAATGCAGGAATATAACATCATTATTATGGTATAAGATATCTTTTAGCAGTAAACTGTATAACAAGCTGTTCATTCAGCATTAATAAAAGAAACGTATGATATGATCTGAGTATTTTTTCTTTTATAGGTAAGAGCGCAATGTTTGGAGAGATATGATTGGATCTAAATATAGTTACGAAGGTCCCGAGCTAAGATCAGCGCTGACACGAGTCGAAGGGCAAGTGCCTAATCGATCCAAGTGGCTCGCCATTAAGCCATGACTTAAGCACCAAAACTTCGCATAACGCCGATAATGGCAGTTACAAAATACGCTTATACGACAAACCGGTGATTTGGGTAGAAATTGAGCATTATAAAACTGAGTAATTCCCAATGATTCGGATCGGAGTTGAATATATTAACGATGTTTAAGAGGCTTATGAAAAGATTGAGGGAATTTGGAATCGGTTTCGTATGCGGGTTTGGTTACTGGTCCGGTTGGTGTTACCTAGCGAGGTTACGTACGTTCTATGAGCATGGAGCGCTGTCTATTGAATACGAGCAAGCGTAGATTTACTAATAGTGAAAGTAGAGGATTAGACAGGTATTTATTGGTTGTTTATATTACGTCACTTTTATTGCTATTTAGGTATATTCCTTTGAACGATACTTCGGAAAATAAATATCAGGTAAATGGTTATGTATGGATTTATTTATAACACGTAATTTGGCTTTTATTCTAGATCATAGACACAAGACATTTATATCATATGCTGGCAATCTATATGGGAATGGTTCCTACATCTCTTTCTCTCTAAACTAATTCATACATAACCATGAAACCCATACCAATTACCGTAATCTATCTCAGAATTGATATCTCTATCTTGAATCAGATATCACTGAGTACACTGTCCAAAAACTCAATCTACAATTCTAAAATATAACAGAATTCGGTATCGAGCGTCAGAAATCATATTACCCGGTACTGTTTACCCTAATTCGGGGGGTGGTAACGCAATCAGGCTCGCACCGACACCTCCTCTACCTGTGCAGCCGAATCTGCCATGCGTACTGAATACTGATGCTAACTGCACACTCAACGGTGAGAAACTAATTACTACCCAACTCGTCCTTTAATCTATATGAATCGATTGTTCTCTGATTAGCACATCGATCACGTTTTACTTATATGTATTATGGGACTATTACGCCTCAGGGTGGTCTAGTGGTATGTGTATTCGCCTGCAAAGATTGAGATCCCGGGTTCAATTCCGGGGGCGACCGAAGCATGTTTCAGATTGACTTTTCAAATAAAGCTTAGGTCTGAGATTACCAACCCGCATTAGGCAAGCGTGGTGAGTACTTCTTATTCTCCTCGCTGTATTGATACTCGTATCTTCAGTGAGATGAGAGACCTGCCTAGTAGTAGGACATTACAGGATAATGCTTTTTTTATGGGACTATTGGTACCGTAATGTCGTAAGTTCTTCAGTCACTGCTCATTATTTTAAATATGGAATTAGTTATACATGCAGGAGAGGAAGAGGTTCAAATATGTACATTATTGAACACAGAGAAACGAGGGTCGGATAAAAATGTGTATATATGAGGCAACTAGTTTTTACGTAAACTAATCGTAGTTTATAGCTATTTTATGGTTATGGAATGGTAATCTTGCTAAAATCAAACAAAAACAAGTAATTACTTAACAGAGTACAGCTGCCAGCGTACTGCTAACTAGCCGATGTGAGTAGCTAATTTAACTTCACAATTTCCCTAATGAAAACTGTGGACTCTGCCTATACCGTGCGATGTTATTGGCAAATTGCCGCTGCTGCCAACGAATCCAATTCATTTATATGTTAATATTTGATTTTATTAAGCCGTTGGACGCGAGTTTGTTTAAGTGACAATTCTAGATTTTATTTCTTCTATGTTCAAGGTACCAAGTAAACCCTAATTGTGTTTAATTAAGAGGGGATATAGTTGTGTGGCTGACGACATTACGGAACATGGTGTTTTGTGTCGGATTGTTTGTGT
Source organism: Cyclophora punctaria (assembly GCA_951394245.1). Taxonomy (NCBI): domain Eukaryota; kingdom Metazoa; phylum Arthropoda; class Insecta; order Lepidoptera; family Geometridae; genus Cyclophora; species Cyclophora punctaria. Next base: position 7,264,172 of record OX596171.1, read on the forward strand.
AAATAACAAAACATTGTTCGAAGTGTTTCACTTCCAACAATGTGATGAGATCATAAACGTTTCTATCTATTCCCCAAAGTGTTTCAACAGATAAAAACTAAACTTATAGTTTTATTGACAAATAAAAATAAAACGCCCGAACGATAACATTTAATTGTGCTGAAAACATCGAATTGGATAAAACGTTCCAATAAAACGAAATTTAATATTGGTTATTGGGTCTGTAAACGTTACTAGATGCCGTTGGGCTCAGATATCCCAGATTGAATGTGGTCCTTTTCGGGTATTTTATACAGGGTGAGATCTAATTTATTTCACTATCTCTATATATCATCTTTAGTAACTCCATCCCAGAAAAACCTAACCGAAAAAATATAAAAAGTCTCGCATAAAAATGGAAAGTGTATTTGGTGAAGACACTCTTTAATTTCATCATCTATTGTCGGGATAACAATGTGATGATTATAATAAAAAATAATAAGCCTTTCGGTAGGTCCTAACGAAAATAGGTTGTATAATAACGGTTGGATGAAAGCAACACCTGTTTCTGAACAAAACCCAGCTTGATCCATAAAATTGTTTTGTTGTTGTTATAACCCTTTTGAAAATAGCTGTCATCAACAAACGTTCCTTTTTCAAGAGAGATGATTCCAATGTTTTACGCTTAGTATCATAAGGTAACGTTAAACGCGTGACGCCAACTGCCATGGCCAATTTAAGGTCGGAGTGACTGTTTATGGAGCCGTAAACCTAATATACCTTTGTGAAAGGTACCTAATGTGTTGTAAAACGAATTTAGGGCGTAAACACCTCTTCTCAACTGTGTTTTACTTTACTACTTCCTATGTAACTACTAACTTACGTGCTTGAACTCTTTTGTTAACCAATTATGGCTACAAGTATAAAATATATGATTATATTATTATTAAAATATATTATTATATTATTATATACTATATTTTTTATTGATTATATTACTAGTAACCCAACCTTGCTTTAGTTTAGTAAATCAAGCTTAAAATTAAAAGAATTATGTTTTTGGAATAATCTGCTCCATATAGATGTTTTTCTCTTTTATAAAATGTGAGATAAAACTGAAAATGATATGTAACGGTCATTCGTTAAGAAGATTACAAAAGAATACATTACATTGTAACACCAGAAACTCGCAACTAAGCTGGACCTTTCTCGCGTTACAATTAGATCCAGGTAAAAATTCACAAGCAATTTTAATTAACAAATTTTTATTTTCATTTCAGGTGCGTCTTCATTACTGAACAAGATTTTCGCAAAAGTAAGAGTGAGTAATGAAATGCACGAAGGCGAATTACATAAATATTTAAATGAGCTAGCTCGGAACGGTGAAATTCTTTAAAGCTTCAAAGTTTTTTATTGCTCGCATACCTACACAGTGTACGTACAAATTTTATTGCCTCCTGCTACTTTATAACTGAAAATATTTTAGTGTTAATTTAGAAATGGGTTGGGGATTGTCGTCGTGACGTATGTTTCAAACTGAAGCAAACATTTAGCTTACTTTGTAGCAGAAATACAGACGTTCATATCATTTGTAAAACTAAACACGTAATTCTGTACCAATTTTATCCCCACATTTCGTTACAAAACATAAAAAAGTGAGATTTTGGTAAAATCTTTGTAAAAAATATTATGATTCAATTCAATTTAAGATTCTGTACGAAACCAATTTTCATTAACGTCCAAATTGAATCTTCGTAACTGATTTAAACAGATACTGCGGTCGCACTCGTTTGAAACACATCGGACGACCCCAGACCGATTCAATGAAAGTAAATTCTACTAAGCTCAACGTCTTTGGCCTGCGAGAAATGAAATTTATTTTTGCGCTCCAAATACCGATATAAACTGTTCAAACTCTGTCATTTTTTATATGAAATATATCGGATTGTGAGACGGTTTCTGCTCCATTATTTAGAAATGTTTTTGGTTCAGAGAAGCTTATATTATATACTAGACCCTCTGTCTGACTAAGGGCTTTCGAATCAATAGAATATTGAGCAAGGCTAAATTATACACAACGAGGGAATAAGGTGTTTGTTTTAGTTTATAACTAACTGGCAGCGCCCCGCGGTTTTACCCGCGTTGTGCCTGTTCCCGTGGGAATTTCGGGATGAAAAATAGCCTATAACCTTTCAGTTGAATGTGGCTATATATTACAAAAAGAATTATTCAAATCGGTTCAGTAGTTTCTGAGATTAGCGCGTTTAAACAAACAAACAAAACAAACTCTTCAGCTTTATAATATTAGTATAGATAGATAACTGAAGTTTACAGTAAGATACTAACTTATCATACAATAACAACATACGTACCTACTTCTAAGTTCAACTACTAAGCTGCATTCCTAAGAGACCGTATTACCTTATAGACTATACTGTGCTACAGTTTGATCCAATTCAACTGGTCATATTAATAATTTATCAAGTAAGTCATATAATGCTGTGAATCGAAATAGAAAAGTCATATATTGTTCAGTGTTATATACAATAGAACAATATGATATATGATGAATCTAATTAAAGTTTGACCTTTATAACATCATCTACTCGTTAAACGCGTGTGTTTGTTCTAAAGCCAGTGCCTCTAATCTCACATCTAATGTAAGGTCTGTTTTGTCAGTCTGTTTTGAACAGGGAATGTTATACCAAGTATGCTGAACACGCCTTTACAAAGTTTTGTTTGTGTCAGACTTCTTGGACGCACACGAGATATGATAAAGGTAATTACATACCCGTGAAATAACAAGTTGCAAGTTTAAATGTATGTCGAGTACAGAATTTGAATCCGATGTTTCTTATGCGTGTTTATTTTCAAAATGCGTAGTAAGAAATTGGAGAAGATAAACAAATGGCGCAGAAAAGATAATCGACTAAGCGATTGGAGAGAACTTTACCTAGCTGTGGGGCGTAATTATAGGATTAATAAAAAACTATACATACTAATATTAAAAAGAGGTAAAATTTGAAAGTTTGTATGTTCGAGGTAATCTCAGGAATTATCAGTCCTATTTGAATAATTATTAGCCACATAGATAGCCACATTCAACGGGAAGGCTTTTTTCATCCCGATATTCCCGCGGGAACGGGAACAACGTGAGTAAAACCGCGGGGCGTTGCTAGTATAAAATAATTATCTCGACAAAAGTAAATATTTTAACTAACTGAAGTTCAAGTGCCATAATATTATATTATATTTTCTTTTTATCTACATTTTCAAAAAGTTACTACTCAACGTCAACAAGCAACTAACAATACAAAACACTATAACATATCAAAGACAGTAATCCATCATTAAACGAGACACAAGCGTTTGATACACTCCCTTCTGAAAGCATCTCCAAGGGTATTGTACGAGTTGTTTTCACGACACGTGAGCTACGATTTCCTTCACTAATGCAAAGCACACAACGTCAACTCTACAAACACAAATAAGGCCTCAGTCATTTGGAACTGAGCGGCAGCGGCGCGGACTATGAGTGTGCCAATCACAGTGCTAGAAATAGTCAGTCAAAATCGCCAGCTCTGTGATTGGTCAATTCTGTTGCCGCTGCCGCCTCTCGCAATCCGCTGAATACGTGACTTAGGCCTTAAAAAATGCTCGGTTTCTTCCAGGTGTTTTTAAGGACCATGTTTGTAAAGGCTTATGTAATTTGATACTATGTTTATTTGGAGGTCGCATAAATATACCTAGGAGCTTACCACAGAAACATACCAGCAATATTACTGAGAAAAATGCGTTTCAATATACCTATTGTACGTTAGAAAATGGTTTGTAAAAAATATTAATAATGGTACAGTAGGCGGGTATTAATGTAAAAAATGGGAAAATGTTAAGCAATCATAATACGACTGTCTATGACGTGTATACTTTTTTATAATGTTAACAATATTTTTCGGAAAAATGTTATTGTAGAATGGTAATTTAAGATGTTTTCGTAATAAAATGGATAATAGTATAGTAAATTAAATGTTATATATATTACAGAAAGTCGTGTCAGTTACACGATTTATGACTCGAGAACGGCTGGACAGATTTTAATGATTCTTTTTATTTTATTTATCTTGGTCAGGAATAGGACAATAAGTAATAAAAATCCCGATTTCCCACGGGAATGGGTGCCCTGTGGGTGAAATCGCGGGGCACAGCTAGTGTGATATATAATAATGTGTGAATTAACTTGAAAATAAATTAATTAACTACAGTTACGTTATATAGATAATATTTTTTGCATTTAAACATGCAGGACCAGTCTGATACTTGAAAAAGTTCTGCATATACTGTAACATTTATATTAATATTATAAATCTGCATAGTTTGTTTGTTTGAACGTGCTAATCTCAGGAACTACTGGTCAAATTTGAATTATTTTTTTTGTAATGGATAGCCTCATTCAACGGGAATGTTATAGGCTACTTTTCATCCTGAAATTCCAACGGAAACGGGTACAACGCGGGTAAAACCGCAGGGCGCTGCTAGTAGCAAAATTAGTCGCAAAATAAAAGTAATTATTTAGTCTCAAACCAATTAAAAGACTTTATGTCATCAAATATGATAGCGGAGAGTGTTTAGTTTGAAGCGAGCTCGTAAACCGGGATGTGTCGTCAGTAAACACTACACCAGTGAAGTTATTATCACTCGTTAATGTACCGAACAGTATTTCAGCAAGTTAGTAATTTCGTTCTCATTAGATCGTCGGCGGGTGTTTAGGCTGGGTTCACACTGTAAACAGTGAATGCGAGTATTTGTTGTGTGTTCGCGGGTGGAACGAGGTAAATAGCGTCGTATACATTTTGTATGAGCTGTCTCAGCAACGGGGCCGGCATGCGCGCAATGCGGATTAAACGCACACATTCAACACACACCCTAAAAAAAGGTTATTTGAACAGGACACGCTGACTGAATGTTGATTTAACAACCTGATCAGATCTGGAGTATACCCATTTTTGAATATTTTTTTTCATAATAATCCACTTCATTGTATTAATATTCTGTGAAGACCCTTTGCCCAGCAGTGAGAATTTAAAGACTTTTACTTTTGAATTCGATTACAATCCTTAACCCCACGTCTATATGACCTAAAAATACACTAAAATTACATAAATATAAGAAAATAACTTAACTTAATCCATACTAATATAATAAAGCTGAAATGTTTTTTTATTTGAACGCGCTTATTTCAGTAACTACCAGTCCAGTTTGAATAATGCTTTTTGTATTAGATAGCCACCTTCAACGGGAAGGTTACGGAATATTTTTTATCCCTGAATTCCCACAGGGACAGGCACAACGCGGGTAAAGCCGCGGGGTGCTGTTAATATATAATAAAAATACATTTTGGTTTCTAAAGTTTAATATTTGCATAACGATACTGGTAAATAGAGGTACGTATAAGTAAACATATTTAATCAAGTTTCAAAATACTGTACATTAACAGATTTCGGAGTAAATATTAGTTTTGCCTGCGGTAAATTCAATCAATGAATACAATAACAGTTATCTAACTACCAATACTGTTCGTACCAAACATTTACTAACAATATAATTCTACATTGTAAACCAAATAATTATATACAGACCTGAGGGCCAAACTACACGTACCACAACCACACCACATCGCAGCGTCAAAATGTGTTCAAGCTGTGGCTACGTGTAAGTAAATAGTGGCGCTGCAGCTTTTTGCAGTTGCGTTGTGTTTACGACAATGTCGATGTGGTTGCGTTGTCGTCAGTGTGGTTACGTCGTGTTCGAACACAGTTCACAGTTCAACACCGGCAAGGAAACACACGTCGACTCTGACGGAGCAAACTCATGGAATTCGAAGAAGAAACATTGTTATTTATTGCTATCCTTGCTATGGCTTTTATTAAGAAGGAGACGAAGGCAACGCCAACGTTATGTATGCGATGTGGTCGGCCACTAGTTGTCGGTGTCGCTGGTAGTTGCGTTGTGGTTGCGATGTCGTCGGTATCACACAAGCGGTCGATAACGACTGCAAAATGTGGTACGTATGAATAGTCCTATTCATTTTCAATACAAAATAAATGCCCGACCACGTGGTGTGGTTGTGGTATAGTTGTGGCCATGGTGTGGTTGAGGTAGGTATGGGTCGGCACTTAATGTTAGAAAATGTAAGTGCATTCGCGTACTAAATTTAAAGACCTACATCAAGCCACGCATGTCTGTAATTTACTTCTGAAGTATCTTCTACCATCTACGCACGATCCGGGTTTGTTCCTAATTTTTCCAATTTAAAACGATCCTAATTGGATAGTAAGATTTTAACACAGTGCTGATACATTTTAATATCACCTGAGTGCTCTCGTAAACTTTATTTAACAGATTGATTGTGGGTTGTTACAAAAAGTTGGCTATCGTAACATACGTTCGTTAAATTTTCGCAACTTCGTACGCTGTTAAATGTTTGTTAAATACAAAGCCTGGTTTTAAAATTTAAATGTCTGTCTGTCAAAGTTATTCGGGCTACCGGCCTGGAGAGCCTTATTTTTTCATTTTCTTACGTCTGTTGAGACTGACATTCTGTGTTAACGTTTACTGGTACGTAATCGTAACGTGGAACAACCCGAAATTAATTTGAAGACTCAATATATTTTGTCATTACAATAACCACCAATAACCAATTAGTTAAGAATTAAATAGTGTATAACAAAAAGTAAAGATGCTAGATGGTGACAATAATACTAGTTTTAACACTACGTTCATCCTATTCCAATTCGGTGTCATAGTTTTCAGACCGCCTAAAGTTCTAAGAATTGTAACAACATTGTAGTGAGGGAAATTGTAGTGAGGGAAATTGTAAAAACCCCTGACCACTTTTTTATAAGCATAGCTATATAAACACGCGCTTTAAACAAGTATCATGGAGGTGCTAACTGAAAACAAATACATTAAAATCTACAAATTAAGAGCAACATACCGCAGTGAAACGAGTCATACTTATATTCTTCTTTACTTAGAAGAAAGTTAAAACTAGGTAAGACTGTAAAAGAGGGAGAAAAATAGGTAAGGAAACAACTTGTTTAACAATAAATAAGTCTTATAATAACATTGCGCTGTAGGAATCTTTTAGTCCTCAAACCCACGGCGCCATGCTCCACCCTTTACTCAAGTGTTATTGAATAGCATTCTTACTAATTCACGTATACAAAGAAGACTTTCCACTACAATGTAATTCATTAATCTTAACATAACAATGTGTCAAACGTCCGCAACGAAGGGTAGCACTTAGCTCTTTGAAGATAACTTTCAAGGGTCACTTTACACATGGGATTTATAAGAGCCTCTGATAATGGAACAGTAATAGAACAGGGAATTTAATAATAACTATTGATAGACAAAGCATTGTACTCCTAAGCAAATATTTTTAGTTTGACACGGATTTTAGTTTATTTAGGCAAATTGTTTTCATGTCATTGCTATTTTAGGCTATTTACCAGTATCGATTCTATTCACTTCCCACACTATAATTATTTTATAAAATAGAAGAGTTTCCAACGATTCCTTGTTAATTAACACTGACCAATTTTTGGTTTTCTAACCATAATTAATGTGACAGCTTTGGTTAAACCCGGCTTCAAATAAATTAAGATTGCTATCGACGTTATATTTGACTCTGACATTAATTTAATTTATTTATTACAAACAATATTTAAGTCTTACAAACATAATTATTTTAATTCAAAGCTTTTGCTACGAGAATTCTACGCATTACTACGAAATTGTCTACGTACTACGCCGTAGTTTCGTAGCAAAACTATTTCAATCTATCTCCACTATAATTGACTGCTTCATAACTTGAGAATTATCTTGTACACAACAAAATCTAAGATTAATTTAAAAACTTGCACAACGAGATTAGTTTTCACAACAAACTTTCATCAATTATTAAGAAAAAACAGGAAACAAGTTCACGGAACTATTTGAATACATAACGTGTTCCGAATGTGTATTTATTATTTAAGAGGATGTATAGCTAGTGGCTTTTGTATCCTGACCTGTAACATACTTAGCAAGAAGCTCACTAATTAATAAATTACGGAGCGACTTTACACAAACTACTAAATACTTGAAACCCTCGATATATCGACGAGGGTGAAGAAAATAGGGGATGTGAGTTTAATACGGATTAATACGTAAGTATAGGTTCTAATGCCCAGTCTACAGTGGAGTGCTAAACCATGTTTGTACCGGACATGCGACCTACATATGATTTCTATCGTAGTTTACGTAATATTGTATTGATACAGTTAATTCGTGCGTTTCTTATAATTTTTTGTTGGGTTTTATCCGATTCTGGTGGATAAAAGAGAACTGCTTGCTTTTTATAGAAGTACTTTTTTGTTAGAGAATAAAAACTTTTCAATTTATTCATATAGTTTCCTTGCTGAAATAAAAAAACTTCTATGAATATGAAATTATTTTCTGAAAACTACTTTATAAAGACACTAGCCGCGCCCCGCGGTTCTACCCGCGTTATGTTACCGTGGAAATTTCGAGATGGAAAATAGCCTATAACCTTACCGTTGAATGTGGTAGTTTTTGAGATTAACGTGTTTAAAGAAACAAACTTGAAGAGTTTAAAAACGTTATTATATTAGTACTAGCCGCGCCCCGCGGTGTTACCCGCGTTGTACCCGTACCCGCAGGGATTTTGGGATAAAATGTATCCCATATGTTATTCTGATGTATAACCTACATTACTGTAAAGTTTCATCCAAATCCGTTCAGTAGTTTTTGCGTGAAAGAGCAACAAACATACATCCATCCTCACAAACTTTCGCATTTATAATAAAAAGTAGGATAGATAGCCTTTTATTTAAACTCGTTCATTGATAACACTGATTTAGACACAGTGCAAAAAAAACAAGATCATAACGTCTTCGTTATTACGTAGGAAGCCAAAACACCGACAATTTTTATTCGTATCGTTAAAAAATGATTCGTTCGGAGCGCTGTCAATGACATATTGAACATTATTTTAAATACGAAATTGAGATAATATTGGTGGATGAATATATTTCCAATTTCTCGTATCTCTCATGGGATATCATTTGGAATCGACCTGCGTGGATCCCATTCAGGATAATTTAACAATTCGGTTTCAGGAATCCAATAGTTTTGTGGGAATGCGGTGTTATCATTTTATGGAATTGATTAATGTTGATATTCAGACGATAATATTTCCAGAAAATCGTTTGTATTTAACTTTTTGTGTGTCATGAATTTATGGTTGATGGTACTTTATAAATATATGGGAGTACTACCTAAATAAATAAAGATAAACTTAATAATTAATAGCAAGGTATTTAAATGCTGAGTAGGCAAATGGATATCTCACTCAAGCATACTTGAATATTATCATAATGTCCGATTGAAACAACCGGAAACGACAATTAAACGTGTCCATCGCAAGGTATCGCTCAAAAAGAAATCCTCTACAATAATCATATAACTTTCACCACCAAACACAAAGCTCTAATTAGCAATTAATATAGTTCACATCCTACTATTATACCCGGAGACCTCTTGTTACAGATGCCACGTCCGCGCGTAGTCAGCAATATACCAATTACGCACATTCACAGAATCCCTTCTAGTTACATTGGAACTAATTAATTTACAACGTTGAACCATTGTAGCTATTAATTTCGGTATTAAGATACTGCCATTTGGTAGATACCGGTTATTATTAGCTCTGGTTTGCGGTATCAGCTCGTGGGTGTATTTGTTTGTATCTATTACTAGAATAGCTAATATAATATGTATTTGAGCAAGGTGGCGCAAAGGACGGACTTAGTCTGCAAGTGACAAGTAGGCAGATAGCAACTACAGTTCTATTTGTACATGATTTCGTTACCGTGTGACGACGTAGTGTTAAATTTCATCAATGTTGATATAAAAGCCTTTAAGGGCTTGTAAAAGAACGCTTAAATGTATCAACTACCTCAATTTGTTTGAGAAATGAAAGCTGTTCGTTCGAAATTGCGTGCAAAATAAAATATTGCTCAGAATAGCTATTTAAAACGAACGTCATTTGATAATTAAACATATTTAGGCGCTGAATACAATTAAGAATTCTTGTGCAACCCGCCCTAAATGTTGGTAATATCAAATAAACTCAGGGTCAATACACTGAGTCTATTTGTTACTAATTGTAAGCATCTAGTACAATCACTAGGTGCTTACCATTAGTACCAGTATGACATGAAACTTTACAGTGTGTTAACCTTTGTCTAAACTAACGGGAAGGCTTAAGTGCAGCGAAGGTACTCGTTAAATAATTAAATAGTCTTACAGAACATTTTGTGTTATTTTTTCAAGAAAAACGTTGGTCACCATTAGCATCGCAGCGCTGAGGCACTCCTCTATATTATAGCACCACCACCATACATAGATAAAACAAGTCGAAGGTCTTTAGGCGGTCAAATAATGAACTTATTAACCACTATACTTTAATGCACCGTACTTTCTGAAATATATTAGACACAGCAAAAGTTTAGCGATTTCCAATACCAGCTGTTGTATTTTCTACAAAGCATAATACTAAGTACTTACCCACAACTTTGAGCTTAATAGAGCATATTCTCAACAAGACAAGCTCGGTTTGAGCTTCTCTATTCATAAGTAATCGTTATGAAAGTTACTTATAGGTAATTCATCTTGATTCGAACTAACTTTGACGATGCCACTTGAGTAGTTTAGTACTCAAAACTTAACAGATCGGCAGAACTTAAAGCTTTCCAATCGATTATCTGTGGCGTCTTGAAAGCCTACTACCCAATTCTAATAACAAGTAGCACTCTGCGGGTTTGCTCGCGTTGTACTCTTTTATAAGATAAAATATGTTATCCGCTTGAACGCGCGTACGTCATAACCACATAATCCTACTAATATAATAAATGCGATGGTTTGTGAGGATGGATGTACTCGTATGTATGTTTGTTACTCTTTCACGAAAAAAATAACTAGACGGATTTGGATGAAACTTTTCAGTAATATACATCAGAAAACCACATGGGATAATATTTTATCCCGAAATTTCCGCAAGAACGGGTACAACGCGGGCAACACCGTGGGGCGCGGCTAGTACAAACATATTTTTCAAACTCTTGAAGGAAGCGGTGATGGTAAAAATGCTTTTTCATTTCCAACTAATCTGTTCCAAAGATGAGCGCTTTCAAAAAAACAAACTCTCACCTTTATTAAGTATAGATCTTTATTATACAAGTCCTACTTCAAGTTTTATTTCAAGTATTTTGTATAAAATCTCTTTAGCAACTGTATTCATATACAATATCAAACAACTTCTTTTATCATAAAGGAGATGTTTTAATTACAGTCATCTTTTATTAATTCATTTCGGTGAGAGCATACCTCTTCTCTTATAGCGTTAATTTTTACTTAAAAAATAAAGTCGACTAAGAGACGAGGAAAATGGATCGCTTGAAGGGACCTCACAAACACTTTTCATTTTAATTTAATAAGTGAAAATATTAATGTGCTTCCCTTCAATACAAACAAATTCAGTAGGAGCCAGTTTGAATTGAAAGCACGTTTATGGGAATTTATTTATACACTTATATATATTTTAAGACGCATACAAAAAAATTTAACTAGCATCGCCCTGCGGTTTTGCCCGCTTTGTGCCCGTGGGAATTTTAGATGAAAAATAGATGATCTATCCGTTAAATGTGGCTATCTAAAACAAAAATAATTATTTAAATCGGATTGGTCGTTTCTGAGATTAGCGCGTTCAAATTAAAACAACCTTATTACTAAACAAACCTGTGATATTCGTTAAAAAAACGGTAAAGACTCATTCACTCCAGTGCTTTTTAACCGTTTATGTTTTATTTCTCATCTATATAATATGTCGTTAGTTGCTCTATTCCCAAAGCCCAGAGTTGAAAATAGATAGAGGGGTCACCGTTATAAAAACGCTGATGTGAGAAAACGTACTTTCAACATTTTTTAACGTGCGTAAGTATAAAGCCTTAGTTTTTGTTAGCGTATGTAGTATAATTTATACAAGGGAATAAATCCCAATATAAAGAGTTTTCTCCCCACTGATTTGGATTTATGTGACTAGATACATACTCACGAATTCTTTACTTCCTACTAATATTATAAAGTGTTTATGTATAGGTTTATGGATGTATGTATGTTTGTTTAACGAAACTACTGGACGGATTTGGATAAAACTGAAATACATTTTATCCCGAAATTACCGTGGTAACGGGTACAACGCCAGTAAGGCGACGATTACACGTAAAGTATTTACTGTGATCCAACAGTAAATATCACGTATCGTGGTATTTACTGAACGTGTAACCTAATGTATTGATGGATGACAGTATTTATTGATGGATTTCTAGATTTCTTGATTCTGTAATGATGATCCGTCAGATTATGATCGTGTAGCCTATTATGACGTGTAAACAGCAGGAGACCGGACACAATACTAACGTAATAAATACTGTACGTGTAGGCTGGTGTATTAATCCATCAGTAAATACTGTAATCCATCAATAAATACTGTATTGACGGATCACAGTTAATACTTTACGTGTAACCGTCGCCTAACAGCGCCGGGCGTGGCCAGTTATTTCACAAATATATTATCGGAAACTATTCCTTATCGCAAAGCTGCCTTATCTACCCGAATCTTGTGTCCAAAGGAGGCTAGAACGAACGAAATCTAAGTTCAACAAAAGATTTAGAGTCATGTGAGATATTCGAGTCCCCGAAGAGTTCTTTAGAGTACCGCGCCAAATTGAATTTCCGTCTTGTAACATTTAGATAAGCATTAACAACTGTCGAGTTTTTGCTTTACTTTTGAACCGGTTTTCTTGCTGATTTTCTTTGTCATCCCGCCATGAAAATAAACAAAATTAACTCTCGCTTTTTTACTTTGCTGTTGTTTTTTGCCGCATTAACCTTAATACATTTTTTTATCTTGGGTGTTACAAATAAAATAAATCAAAAAACAAAAGTTACCATTTCTTATACGAAGAACAAATAAGGATGGGAACATTGATTTTGTTAAGACAATCTTAAGTATTTTTCAGCGCAGGTACTAAAAACAACAAAAGAATTTTAAAAAGTAATTTGTAAAGTTAGATAACATATAAAACCGTCTATAACTCCCGAACGATACAAACGAGTGTTTTTGTTCTTTACAATTGTTTCGTTTTTTGGAGGGGCGCTTTTCATTTGTTTTAGGCTAAACACTCGCCTGACAGAATTGACTCTCAGCAATTAGGGAGAGGCACTGTGGAAGCGATTTAAGTAGAACTTTGTTGTTTACGACGGCTGTGGACTCGGCAAAACGTCATTTTGTCAGCGATTAATCACGCCGCTTTGTTTCTTGCGATGCAAACACCTCATAAATAGTTCTTTAACAAATGACGACGAAGAAAATCTGAATTGCAGATCTTGTTAACTCCTCCACCAGAAGCTAGTTTGATTAAGAAGTTTATTTTACTTTTTAATATTTGAGTTTAAATCAGTGTTTATTATAAATGCAGTCGAAATTGATGGCGGCATTTAGAATATCAAATTCGAACGCGACCATATCGCACATAAGCCTTCATAATAATTATTTTAATTGTTCATGCGTGACATGGGAGCTCAGGCATTATTTTAATAATGCTGTGAATGGACAATAGTACAATTCGATGTCGTAAATAACATACGAACTAGTTGGTAGCTACTATTTTCGTATGTGTGGTGACGGTATCCATTTATTAGAGAGCGGTCGGCCAAGAGCAGGACAAAGAGGCGACTATTACAACTCGCGTTCAAATTGCAACTCCTCGACAAAGGAGTTGCTGTCTCATGTCTATTCAATTACTGGAAAGGTCAAGCACCATAAATTTATCTTTGTACCCTCGGTCTTAATACAATGTTTCTATTTTCACGGATGATTTCAACACTAATGTCTTTTTTATTTTGGTTGACAAGACTTTGACTCTCTTTTAATGTTACGTCATTTGGAATTTGATGTTTTCCAGATTTGATTTTGTAAATAAGTTTCGAAGGATCTTAAAGTTTTATAACAGTTAAATCGTTTAAGGAGTTTGTAGGCTGTATATCCGTTTTGATTGGAGTTTAATAAGTTAAGAAAAGCCGAGTATTAGAGCAGGACAAAACTTTCTTTTTCTCTTTGTCACTGGCGATATCGCCAAGGTATAGAAAAATTTGAATGAAAAGAATGCAGCTTTTATGATATCCGTCACTTGTCCAGTGAAAAGGTTTTGTCGATAAAATCTTTCGATCCGCAAAGGCAAACGTTTGCAAAGCCTTTCAGAGAGTCGTCGGACGGCCAGCCGATTGATACCGCGATGGATGGATTAATAATTCAGTAGAATGACCTCCCTGGTCGCGCAACTCTAAGGTCAAATACGGACGCAGATTTGGGTCGTGTGACGTCACTCGCCGAAGTTTTGAATTGATAAACGACAACTAAGTTCCGTTTGTGCGACACGGAACATGAATAGGAAACAATAAATACAGATGTTGGGTGTTTTAACGGCGTTTAGTTCTAAATGGTATAAAAACGATAAGATAGCGTTATTAAGAGTGGTAGCGTTGCGTGTCGAGTCGAGTGACATTGTTATTGAGGTGGCGAACGTTTTGTAGCGCCTGCCGACTGCCGTGACGTTTGCCCTTCTTGATGTACACGAAATTGACACGTTACAAAGGGAATTGAATTAACACGTAACACGTACGGATCCGCTCTCAGTAATTTCTCCAAGTCGATGTATTGCTCTTTTTGGGGTCTCTTTTATCTATACGCAAGAGTACTTTTTAAATTACTACAAATAAAAATCTTAGTAGTAAATTAAATTCTTCTTCATCGAATAAGATAATCTTAGTAGAGTAATGCATTCTTTTATGAATTCGAAATATTTTCTTAGAACTATAAAAATGGCCAAATAAAATAAAATTCCATAGATATTCCATATTTTTTCTTTTATCAAAAAAATAGCAAAGGTTAGCCTATTCTCAGTAGTGAAACGATGTTTTCAGGTATTTTTGATTGAAAAGGGCGTGAAAATACATCATATACATACTTCTATCAATAATGACGTTTTCCAAATAATATATCTCCTCTTTCCGATGCAGTAGACACATAAGGTATTACAATCGATCGTCGTGTTTGTGGTCATGAATAATTTAACTACTGCAGAACGCGCCTGAAACTACTTATTTTATCGATTTCTCAAGAATACAGATTTAAATGATATATCAAGAGTACCGTTCAATAAAACGTTTCATTTAACCTACTTTTGCCGACTTCGATATAGAGGTTATTTATATTTTAAATTTAAGTTAATTGTTGTTAGCTCGATGGAAACAGGGTTGTTGATGTTTGGGGGAAACCTTTGCCCAGTATGGGTACACTATATAGGTCGATTCAAAATGCATACAGAGGTCAGTAATTAAGAATATTTGAGTAGGTTAGCGGCAACCCTGGTGTCAAGGCGTCTGACTTTTTCTATCGATTAAAACAACTGGGAACTACAATTGTATATGCCCTCCGTTTCACGGTATCGGTCTGTTAGAAATGTATATCGGCCACCCATCCAAGGTGCACGTTGCTTAACAATCGCAATGAGCTAACATTACTGTCAAACTACTTCAGAAGAGCTACATTTAGATAGGTTAATATTTATATTTATGGATATTTTACTATAAATACGTTATACGTTTTTATTTCAACCTAATCTACACTATCTACACTAATATTATTAAGAGGAAAACTTTGTTTGTTTGTAATGAATAGGCTCAAAAACTTCTGGACCGTTTTTAAAAATTCTTTCACCATTCGAAAGCTGCATTATCCACGAGTAAAATAGGCTATTTTTCATCCCGAAATTCTCACGGGAACGGGTATAGCGCGGGTAAAACCGCGGGGCGCTGCTATGTAGTTATATGGTGAAATTATGCATTATACAGTTGACACATAACTAACTAGCAGTTATGCCTCTAGTTAAGAGAAATTTGAAACTTATTTCATTAATGCATAGTTGCCAACTTTCTAAAGGAAAGCTTACGAACTTTCCGCCTGACTTTTGAATGCTAATCGCTGCGAAAATAAACAGGAAATTATAACAAACTAGCTGTGCCCCGCGGTTTCCCTCGCAGCGCACCCGTTCCTGTGAGAATTTCGGCGTTTTATAACATTTTATCCTATTCCTGACCAAGATAAATAGAATAAAAAAGAATCATTGCAATCAGTCCAACTCTTCTCGAGTTATAAATGATGTAACCGACACGACTTTCTTTTATAGACATAGACTAGCTGTCCCGGCAAATGTTGTTTAGCCATAGAAACTTTTAGGGGTGTTAACATTAAGGGGCGTAAAAATATAAGTCTTATTTTCAGACCTACCCGATATGCACACAAAATTCATGAGAATCGGCCAAGCCGTTTCGGAGGAGTTTATTAACTACAAATACCGCGACACTTTTATTATTACGACAATTTTATATATTAAATTAGGGCCGCGTCCTAGCTTCGTGTCGAGCTAAGAAATTTTCCCATAGAAGTAGGTACATGCTTCCCAAAAATTTACTCTATGACTAAGAAATATCAATTAGTTATATAGAATATTTATAATTATTAGCCTATAATGTCCCACAGTGGGCCTCTCATGGCACCGACGATGTCAGTACAGTGAGGATATTCAGTGATATCGGTGATGAAGATATTCTTTTACTTGTCCCTTATTAAGTAGATTGTTTAAATAAAAATAATTCACATGTAATTTATACTCATATGTATTAACATAATTAAACACTAACAACGTTTCAACTAAAATATCAAAGCGATGCTCATCATCACATGTATTAAAATTTATAATTGGATCATTTCTAAACCACTAACTGAAAGCAACAATTTCACCAAATTATAATAAACGCCTCGGTGGTCCAGTGGTATGTGCACTCGCCTGCTAAGACTGAGGTCCCGGGTTCAATTCCCAGGTCGAGCGAAAACATGTTTCCTACTTTTCAAACATGGCTCGGGTTTGAGATCACCAACCCGCAATCGGCAAGCGTGGTGATTACGCCTGAAACCTCCTTACTGTACTGATATCTTCAGTGAGACGAGAGGCCTTTGCCTAACAGTGGGACATTACAGGCTAATACTACTATAATAAACTAGCAGCGCCTACAGTTTTACCCGCATTGTGCCCGTTTCAATGGGAATTTTGGGATGAAAAATAGCCTATACTTCCTCTAACAATTATTCAAATCGGACTGGTAAGTTTAGTTCGAACATACAAACAAACAAACTTACAAATTTTATCTCATTATCTTGGTGATTATGCCTAATCCTCCTCACTGTACTGATAACTTCAGTGAGATGAGAGGCCTTTGCCCAGCAGTGGGACATTACTGGCTAATACTTACTTACTTATCTTCTTCATCGAGTGGTTGGTCAACCTGACCAATCTCTTTATAATATTAGTATAGGCATATTTAACTTCTTTAAAAGCATAGATCACAAACTAGGACAAACACTATGCGTTCCTAACAAAGGAAATAAATAGGACAAAGTTAAATCGAAGTTTAATGTTCTAGAACATTAGGGTCTCGTGTTTTGTTAGTACTACATCTTCTTCATTAAAACATTTTATTTGGCTTAATGATGGTCTTGATTTAGCCGCCAAACAGTCCCTAATTGGGTGGGTCGGGTCCCTTCAGTGAAACGTGAACGCGAAGTTATTAAGAACGCCGAAGAAAATGACTCTCATTAGTGCAGTTTTCACTCGTTTACTGTCAAATATTGACTGAATTGTGTGTGTTGGTTAGCGCTTAATTACTGTGGCTTTTAACAATAATACATTAAATTTAAACTACGTTAGAAGACAGTCAGTCTTCTGCGACCACAGTTTCTGTAAAGGAGCCGAAACGTCGGATAATAATAATGTATAACAAAAGCGAAGTGTTTCAATTCAAAATGACTAGTAGTGTTCCTAAACTCAAGAAACCAGTAATGATATATTGGCATACATTTAAAAGTAGTATTGCAGTTTGGAAAGGAAAATACATATAAATGCGCGCCCATGCTATCGTTTCATGAAACAGTGCAAAGATCGTTCAACAATGTTAAGCTTGGACACTATTGGGCACGTTTAATTCTTATTTTTTGATATTTGCCATATTATAAGTTAAACTCACCACGAATGTAATGTTATTTTATTTTATGAAAACTATCCAATCCATGACCAAATGTTATCTATGTCCATAAATAACATTAACAAAAGCCTCAGTAACGAGGTATCGGTACGTTTAATCAAATACCTTTGTCGTTTAATTGACAATGCCTGTGTCATAAAAGTTATTATAAAAATAACTTGATAGCAATTATTTCGAATTGCTCGGTAAGAATTTCATTTTTGTACCGTCATTTCATTAAAGTGAAAGCTATATGTGAATGCAACCACCTCGGCATGTTTACACGGTAGGTATTCATTTAGCACACGTAAATGTCAGAATTAAATGAAAAGGTTCCAGCCAACCGTATATGATTCGGCAACTAACGAACGAAAATGTTCACTCAAACCTATATTTTCTATTTGATATTTTCGATTGCAAAATTGAATGGACGGCTTATCATACAATTTATGTTACTCGCTTCAATAAAAAGTTTAATGTCTAGAATGTCATTTGCGTGAGAAATGTTATGTTTGGTGTCGGTTTTGATTCTGTTTTGTTATTCGGCGGGAGGGAGGGATCCCTTAGATACGGACGAAAACTTGTCGAATACGGGAGGTCACTTGGGCCCGGACCGCAAGATGATGAATGAGGCCAAGGTGGATCTGTCCCGTGACGAGGAATATGAAGACATGCGGGCGGAGCTCCTGGCCTACCGAGACGTACTCTCATCGCTTAGGCGAGGCGAAATGAGAAGTGAGTCTAATTACTACTTTTTCTACAAAATATATAATAATTTTATCGGTTTAAACCTAAAATTACAATGTAACACAACGTCGATACCTTAATTAAAAGTGGAACCGATTCATCTGAAATACAACATAAGTTTAATTTCTTTCTTCAGTACTCAATTTTTGAAGATTACGATCAAATACGCAGTACAATTCGAATAAAATATACTTTATACATTTGTAATAAGAGTCATGCTCGCGTTTGGTCGTTTTTTTATCGCTGCGCAAACTGTACCAGCCCACAGCCTGCGGCAAACTTGGATTTATGAATCGTATTTCCACAAGCGTTCGCGTTAGTAATCTCTACATGCATCGCGTAGGCAGTAACTATTGAACATACATCAAACCGTCGTATTAGACTCGGCGCTCGGCGTATCAGAAACCGATTTACGTAATACTTTGAGTACTTAAAGGTAATCTTCGAACGCGTCAAACAATACCCATCGTAGGTATATGGGAAGGGTTTATCTAGCCGCTATTCTTTTGTTATAGGATCATTACTAACGACCCCTTGTTGGCGACAAGGCGGCATTTGTGTCCATTTCGAGCTATGCCCCGATGCGCCCTTCTTGACCGAAATACCCGGCTGCAAGAACAGGCTCCACGTCTGCTGCTTGAGGTATAACCAATACAGGGTCCGAGATATGCGGGAACATGGCATTAGCAACATCGCCATGCCCTGGTCAGAGAAGATCGAATTTGGAGGCGAAGGAGTCATTGACAAGGAAATTGTTGAAAGTACGACGGAGAAAAGGAAAAAACACAAAGTAAAGGACAAATCGTCTGAAAAAAAAGTTAAAGAAGAAAAATCCAAAGAAGAAGAATCCAAAGAAGGAGAATTCAAAGAAGAAGACGATGAAGCCAAAGACGATGAAGTCAAAGACGATGAAGTCAAAGACGATGAAGTCAAAGACGATGAAGTCAAAGACGATGAAGCCAGAGACGATGAAGGCAACGACGATGAAGTCCAAGACGAAGAAAACAAAGAAAAGGCATTAGCGGTGATAGTCACCAATAAGTAAAAAATTCAATCAAAACTTTCCGGCTCTGTTACTAACGCATCGTGATTAATAAACAGAATGTATTTTCAAGGTTGCAATAAAACATAACAACAATCTGCGACTTATCAATAAATCGTTTGCTCGGTCAATTTAAATTCGGCTGTAAATGTCGGTGCCGGTGTTTGGAATCCACTCAGTTTGTTCTTTACGAAATGTTTCATTGGCATCAAGTTATTATTTATACCGTCATTCACATGTTGAGTGCAAGCATCGCGGACCGCCAGTTCCCTCCAGGGTACGTCATAAAAAAGAACTATGTCGACGTATTCAAGACCAACCCATCCCCGACTTTAGGTTAGTACTTAGGGTCAACACTGCCTTAAGCGTGCGCACGCCGCGGTTTCATACAAAAGTGAACCGTCGCGGGCACCCGCGGCGTGCGCACGCCGCTTGCGCAGTATTGACCCTTAAAGAGCAAAAGTAAATTAATCAAAGAATGTGCTTCACATAACTTTGTTAGTTTCAATAGGTTTCAAGTATATCAAGTATATCGTTGTCGTGCCAACCAACCCCAACAGTTGCAACTTTCAGCACCGTATCATGTTGTCTTGGAAGTTTCTGGCATATATGTTCATTATATATAGCGAGTTTACTATCTACGAGGCGGCTAGTGTAATTGAACGTCAGTGAGTTAGCGAGTCATTTTATATCACTGAGATGTGAAGACTCTCGCCTGTTGTCTTTCTAAATTCGCTCGATTTAAACACCTCTACCAGAGTACATTTGTGGATTGAACATATCACTACATAGTATAAAACAAAGTCGCGTCTGTTTGTCTGTTTGTCTGTATGCTTAAATCTTTAAAATTACGCAACGGATTTTGATGCGGTTTTTTGTAATAGGTAGAGTGATTCAAGAGAAAGGTTTTTATGTAAAAAAATTCCCGAAATTCCCACGGGAACGGGCACAACGCGGGTAAAACCGCGGGGCGCTGCCAGTATGTAATAAAAGCACTCAATAACCCGATCCAAAATGCGATGATGTGCTGATAAAAATGCAACTTTATCTCTAAAGTAACCATTTCGCTATGCAAGTTTTAAGTGACGCGTTGAACTATAAATTATTAGTGTTCCTACTGCTTTAGCTACTTATTTGAGACGAAACTTCTCGGAGACAATAGTGAACGTGGCCTTTGGGGTGAAACTTGACGCCTAAAATCAACTATTCGAATAATTTATTAAGTTTGATGTAGCCGAAGTCGAGACCATACGAGTAGATACATACAAACTAACCCACTCATTCTGGAAGAGAAACTTTACCTCAATTTGGTAATATGCTAATACGTTGGCTGTTATTAATTTTGTGCTGATACTTGTGTACTCGTACGACCTCAAGTCATGTTTGCAGTTTGCTGTCGGCGGCGAATGTTTTCCATTTTCGATGAAAACTGCAGACAAAGCATGAATTCCAGACATCACTTTCAGCTAGTAAATATTTTATGGAATATACATGTTGTAGTAATAAAACATAACATTGTTCTACTTACTGAGAACAAAGCAAGGTTCATACGAATAAAATAGTAATGACATTTCAAGTACCTACTTGAATATGCATATACATACCTGAATACACTAAGAACAATAAATAGCTACAATTAAACGCTTTTATTTGAAGGAACAAAACAGGCAACATGTTGGGCGAGAGGCGGTATTTGTATAGAATATAAAGACTGCTTTGAAAGGTTTGAGATCGCGGTCTCCGGCTGCGCCTACGGGTTCAAAGTATGCTGCAAAGTGATAAAACCAACGTCACCGACTGTCGGCCCCCTCAGAGGGAAGAAAGATCTCTTGGACATACTGCAAGAATACGGCCTCACACACCTCATATGGATCATCCGTCGTGATACTAACAATTTGAATTAAACCAAAATCATCAGTTACACATTTTCTTTACCTTTATCATGGAATAAATAAAATAAATAAATACACCTGGACAAAGTCACTCGAGGTTAATTAGACCCATATTAGGGCCGACACTGCGTTAAGCGTGCGCACGCCGCGTGTGGCTTCATACAAAAGTGAACCGTCGCGTGCGGTGTCATACAAAAGTGAACCGCTGCGTGCTTCCGCCGCGTGCGCACGCGACGGGCGCACGCTTAACGGAGTGTTGACCCTTAGACCTAAACTAAGTTCCAGATACTATGCGCAATAAATCAATGAGAGTTTACTTCGTTTTGTACCAAAATGTACCTCAATTCTCTGTATTTTTTCACAAACAAGATAGTAGCAATAAGCCAGCTCTTTTTTCAGAGAGCACAGATAAGTAGCATCTCGAACATTCCATCGGTTTATCCGCCATGCAGCTACCATTCCGCAGGCAAAGATTCAAACTTATAACACCCGTCGTAGCGTGGTTGGATAAAAAAGATTGGCTTATCTCCTTCCGCGGCGACTAAGCCAAGACGGGTTGTTTTTCTGGTTTAGGTAAACACTAGATCTTAACTATTGTCAATTAAATTTATTGTTGCATTAAATTAAATACCTAAATATCTGCGTGATAAATTCACACACGGACACACAATCTAAGCGTGCTCTGTCTAGGCTCTCAGCTCAAAGCTTGAATGTAACTGATAGTATAACTGATGGCATTAGGTTGATCTTAAGATTGTTTTTTAAACTAGTAGCGTCCCGCAGTTTTACTGAGGCGTGGTACTCGTTTCTGTGTGAATTTCGGATAGTAGTTCCAGAGACTAGGACGTGTCAATATTTTTTCATATTATAGTTCTGATATTTTAATAATCTACGCATATGAACGAGTCCACGGAGAAAATAAATTTCTCATATTAATGAACTACGTATATGAAGGATTTGAGTCCACGGAGAACAAAATGTTTGAGAAAAATCTTTTTGTAATTTTAGTTACTATTACAAATAGCTTGAAATTCTTTAGACCTACTTAACTCAGCCCACTCTATAGAAACTCGACTCTGATTTATTACAATGAATAATATATTATTTTCGAGATTTATTTCAAACTTGACCTTTCAAGAATAAAGACTGCAAATAAATAATTCATTTTCATTACAACTCTACGCGACTGTACACTAGGGTTACCTCACACACATATCGGGTATGAAAAGCAAACTTTGTAGAGATGAATATTACTTTACATATTAGCATTAAGGGGCTTGTGAGCGAAACCGCGGCTTTACAAATAAAGGATTCTCAGTCCAAAGATGGGAGGTTAGTTTGAATACTTGCCAAATTAGTTTACCTCCGGCTACTCTATGCCTACTTCTAAGTTAAGCCCGCAAACCACAGTCTGGTGTGAAATACTTTATCATGTTACTGGCCATATGTTAGTTGTAGAGTCCGCACCGAACAATCTTTGCACACAGATAAAGTCGAAATGTTTGTAATGTCTGAGTCACAACTTTTAAACTTAATAAGTAAGTATTAGAAGAATATGAAAGTAAAAGTATTAGCTTGTAATATTCTGTGGCAGAAACCTCACACGTCACTGATGATATCAGTACAAAAAATGATGATGAAATAAAATATACTTTTACTTTGAATCCGAAAATTTCACGCGGCACCGCGCAGTTAGTATTTAATACATATAAATTGTTATAAAAATATCAATCGCAATGTTCGTCGGTCTTCATATTATTGTTCCAGCATTGTTGAACACCGATAAAGACTTAGGGTCTAGACAGACGGACTGCAATTCAACTGCAATCCGACTGCCAAATGGCAGTTCAGATGCAGTTTGAATGCAGTTGGCTCGACTGCAATCAAACTGCACGTCGACGGGCAGTTGGCGTGCAGTTGGATTGCAGTCTGAGTGCAGTTAGTCGTTGTAACTGCACTCAGACTGCAATCCAACTGCACGCCAACTGCCCGTCGACGTGCAGTTTGATTGCAGTCGAGCCAACTGCATTCAAACTGCATCTGAACTGCCATTTAGCAGTCGGATTGCAGTTGAATTGCAGTCCGTCTGTCTAGACCCTTACATATGTTTATAATTAAAACTAGTAACCATTGAATTGCGGTATCAATATCAGTATCAACAATGACTCTTAAATTATTTAATATAAAATTAATAGACCTTAATTAAATGAAATACAATCAGCAAATCAGTTTGCGCGTCAATTAGCGGGCTGCAATGAATCGTTTCGTAGCTGGCTGTACTTCAGTGGTATAAAACCTTTCATATTAAAAGATCCGCAGAACTGTTGGGTATTAATTTGAGAGGATGTTAATTAGCGAAGCACTTAGCCAAATAGCTTCACTGGAGAGGGAGCTGAAGGCATGATAACGGACCACTGTTGGAAGCACGTGCGCGATTTATAGCTATAAAAATCCAACGACTGTGAACATTTCCCTTTCGCTACTGCCATTTTGACGGTAAAGATCGATTTGCAATATTGTTCGGACATGATTCCTGTTCTGGTGAAGAAGTATGGGTTTGTTTATTTCATGAACGAAAAATAAACTAACTAAACCTCATTAATCTATACAAATAAAAAAAAGATGTTTGTTTGTTTAAACTCACTTATCTCAGAAACTGCCAATCCGATTTGAATTATTATTTTTTCAAAGGAAAGCGACATTTAAAGTAATGGTTTTATGCTATTTTTCATTCCGAAATTCCCTTGATAACGTGTACAACGCGAGTAGAACCGCGGAGCGATATATAGATACTAGTATATAGATATTTGCTTAACAAATAACTATCTCCGTACTTATAAAAGACTTCATTTGTCAATTATTTGCACCGAGGATGGAATGAAGAGTACTACTACTCTGAGGCGGCTTTACATATTCTATTGCATTTAATAACAAGAACCTGCCTTCCTCGATACATCATACTTTCTTTGTTCTCTCCGAACATTTGTCTTCATTCAATAGGGCTGTAGTTACACTATGATGTATGACTTGAATAGGTACTGAATATTGAACATGCAGTAGTCAGTCTCTACTGCACAATGAAAGGTCTTGTCTGTTTGGAGTTAACAGCTTTCTATACCCTGGCTTCCTGGTATTCTATCTATAGATTCAGATATGACAATAATATTATATTAAACTGGCAGAATTTCTGAATCTATACTAATATTATAAAGCTGAAGAGTTTGTTTGTTTTGTTTGTTTGTTTGTTTGTTTGTTTGTTTGTTTGTTTGTTTGTTTGTTTGTTTGTTTGTTTAAACGCGCTAATCTCAGAAACTACTAAACCGATTTGAAAAATTCTTTTTGTAATGGATAGCCACATTCAACGGGAAGGTTATAGGCTATTTTTCATCCCGAAATTCCCACGGGAACGGGAACAACGCGGGTAATACCGCGGGGCGGTGCTAGTAAAAGTATAACCTTCCTCTTGAATGAGGCCATTTAAAACAATAATAATTATTTGAATCGGTCGGACTAGTTCCTTAGAAAAACGTGTTCAAACAAACGTCAAACTCTCCTCCTAGGTATATACATTAACTAGCAGCGCCGCGCGGTTTTACCCGCGTTGTACCCGTTCCCGTTGGAATTTCAGGATGAAAAGTAGCCTATAACCTTCCCGTTGAATGTGGCTATCATTACAAAAAGATTTTTTTCAAATCGGACCAGTAGTTTTTGAGATTAGCGCGTTCAAACAAACAAACTCTGCAGATCTATACTAATATTATAAAGCTGAAGAGTTTGTTTTGTTTGTTTGTTTGTTTGTTTGTTTGTTTAAACGCGCTAATCTCAGAAACTACTGAACCGATTTGAATAATTCTTTCACTGTTAGATAGTCTATTTATCGAGGAAGGCTATAGGCTACATTTTATCCCGAAATTCCCACGGGAACGGGCACAACGCGGGTAAAACCGCGGGGCGCTGCTAGTTTATAATATTTGTATGGATACATATTGGGCAATGATTGAATAAACAAAACAGTAAATCTCTTAATATAACTAACGGATACTAAATGGATTAAATATTGCAATATTGGATTTTATGCGATGGAAAATATTGGATTCTTTTCCTAGTATTCATAAAACTTTTTCAAATAAACCGTTATGAATTTCTCTCGAAAATAGCGGTACCGGCTACTGACGGATTACGAAATTTATAAAGGACCATGGGCAGAAATGTCCCCACCCACCAACAGAAATGAAACATGTCTCATTTAATAGATCTTGGCAAACTGATGATTTTTTACTATGACGAGAATCGCCCTATGTATGGGGTTTTCTTGGAAAACCGTGTTTTGTTTTTACATATTTTTTGCTCATTTCATTGAAAGTTTTTGTTTTTTTATTGTGCATGCTCGGGAAGAATTTGTGGACTAAAAGCCCGTGAACCCCAGACCTTCGTTATTAAAATACCGATCTAAATTCATCAGATAATAAAGTGTGATTTGTGTGACATGACATATGTCATTTGAAAGCTCTTGAAGAGTTGTACAAGTCACCCTTTGACGGTGATATCGAAATCGACGGCCAACTTGGTGTTTTCGACCATTGAAGATTGGAGTTGACCTATGCTATGGACGCTGATCCTAATGCTCAACAGTGACATGACCTATGTCATTTGAAAGCTCTTGACAAGTTGTACAAGTCACCCTTTGACGGTGATATCGAAATCGACGGCCAAATTGGTGTTTTCGACCATTGAAGATTGGAGTTGGGCTATGCTATACCGAAGTATCGACGCTGATCCTAATGCTCAACAGTGACATGACCTATGTCATTTGAAAGCTCTTGACAAGTTGTACAAGTCACCTTTTGTCGGTGACATCGAAATCGACGGCCAACTTGGTGTTTTCGACCATTGAAGATTGAAGTTGGGCTATGCTATACCGAAGTATCGACGCTGATCCTAATGCTCAACAGTGACATGACCTATGTCATTTGAAAGCTTTTGATAAGTTGTACAAGTCACCCTTTGACGGTGACATCGAAATCGACGGCCAACTTGGTGTTTTCGACCATTGAAGATTGGAGTTGGGCTATGCTATACCGAAGTATCGACGCTGATCCTAATGCTCAACAGTGACATGACCTATGTCATTTGAAAGCTCTTGACAAGTTGTACAAGTCACCTTTCGACGGTGACATCGAAATCGACGGCCAACTTGGTGTTTTCGACCATTGAAGATTGGAGTTGGGCTATGCTATACCGAAGTATCGACGCTGATCCTAATGCTCAACAGTGACATGACCTATGTCATTTGAAAGCTCTTGATAAGTTGTACAAGTCACCCTTTGACGGTGACATCGAAATCGACGGCCAACTTGGTGTTTTCGACCATTGAAGATTGGAGTTGGGCTATGCTATACCGAAGTATCAACGCTGATCCTAATGCTCAACAGTGACATGACCTATGTCATTTGAAAGCTCTTGACAAGTTGTACAAGTCACCCTTTGACGGTGATATCGAAATCGATGGCCAACTTGGTGTTTTCGACCATTGACCTTTAGTACCGTTTCTGCCAAAGCCACTATAACCCAAACTTCATAATTGTCCATCGTTCTTACCTGTGTTGGGAGCATGCGCTGACAAACTTTCAGCTTTTATAAAATAACGAAGGTCTGGGGTTCACGGGCTCTAGGTCTATTGGTGCTCTAACGTAATCTTGTATGAATAATTCCTCAGTTTCGTGATTACCTAGAACCGGGGCATTTTGATTTTCTATGTGAGGTTCTTGATTTTCTTCATTTTCTTCACGCACAAAATCGTATATCACGATGATTATTTAAAAGGGCATTATTGGCCCTTTGCCAGCATCTGTGACACACTGCCATGACATTATTAAACACCACTTGTATCAGTGCATTAAGTGAAATATAGGCGGTTAACTCAGGATTCGTTTGAGGCAGATGAATATTCAAAATGTGACTTCTCTCTCGTAAAACAGAACGCGGACACATAACACACCGTCGGCCAGTTTCCATATTAATTCACATTAACTAATCATCCAGTATGCAAGCAGGGGTCACAGAAAATCTAATAACAAAATGATAAATCTGATAAGGATAACGCAGAAACAGACGACGTTCGCGTACGATCTAGAATAATATTGTCTATTTGATGTGCCTTATTGGCAGTGAGATTTGATTCCAAATTCGAATTAAGTATAAAGTATTCGAAATTCAAATGCGTTACTCAATTAGCCCACTGGCTGAATATAAATATTCATACATGTTGTCTTTTAAAGAGTCTCTATAGGTAACTTATATTAAATAATATCTTTAGCCAAAACTATTAAATAATATAAAAGATTTCTGTCCTAAATATATATTTGTGAAGTATTATTGTTAGTAACATAATATTTTTTCAACCTTCTCTTTGTAACATTCAATGAGATGAGCAAAAAATATGTAAAAACAAAACACGGTTTTCCAAGAAAACCCCATACATAGGGCGATTCTCGTCATAGTAAAAAATCATCAGTTTGCCAAGATCTATTAAATGAGACATGTTTCATTTCTGTTGGTGGGTGGGGACAGTGCCCATACAAATTTGCCCATGGTCCTTTAAGGTTTATTCATTCACTAGCAGCGCCCCGCGGTATTACCCGCGTTGTTCTCGTTCCCGTGGGAATTTCGGAATGAAAAGTAGCCTATAACCTTCCCGTTGAATGTGGCTATCCATTACAAAAAGAATTTTTCAAATCGGTTCAGTAGTTTCTGAGATTAGCGCGTTTAAACAAACAAACAAACAAAACAAACTCTTCAGCTTTATAATATTAGTATAGATTTATTTCATTTCGAGCAGGTTAGTGGCCAACCTTGGCGTCAGAGTTTTGAGACCACGTAAAGGTACTCAACATGGAAACTGACGATTGAAATTGAATTTAAGGTATAAGTCTGAGTTTAGTTTAAGCGGAAGCGCATTGTGCGAATGCGGGGCGCGTGTCATTTCCGGTGTGACATCATGTCCGATGAACGAAACAAAGTAGTAAGTATAAAATTATGAATATCGATTCATTAATCATTTTGGACAATAATATACTGTAAAACCTATAAAATGAATACTCAAAGAGTCAAAGACGTTTTCATGCAATAAAAAATGTTTTACTCGGTCCTTTAAGAAAAAACTTAATACACTTCAAATTACGATCATCTTCTTCTATTTTTTTGAAAATTTGATTCCTATTTCATTTATTCACGTTCTTTATATAATTGAATTAAAATATTACATAAGTAGTAAGATTTTACTACCAATTTATAGTTTTCCGTTACATTTAACAAGTCTCTTTATGTGAAGGTATGATTTGCGGACGCAACGAAAGGTACAGCCGTAACTCATTCTTTTATTTCTGTCCAAATTATTATTTTTTATGTTGATAGCTTTTGGATTAGAATATCAAACGTTTATGATTCTTTTAGGTAGGTACCTGCAATTCGATTTTTAACATTTTCTGTTTGAGATCACCAATCCGCATTAGGCAAGCGTGGCGATTAGTGATTACGCTTAATCCTCCTCACTGTACTGATAACTTCAGTGAGACGAGAGGCCTTTGCCCAGCAGTGGAACATTACTGGCTAATACTTACTTAGGTACAGTCGGCCAAGAAAGTGGTCTACCACTTTTGACAAAAGTTTCTGCGAGATGTAACGATCGCTAAGGTTGACTTTTCTATGCAAAATTATGTTATGACGTTTTGTCTGTTATCTGAGATGCCTGACATTTGACATCATTGGGTGACTTAGTTGGACCTCTATTATTAAATGAAAATTGACCTTGTTGTTTCATGACGTTCAAATGAATCTCAACCGTAGGGTGGTAGACCACATTTTTGGCTGACTGTACTTACTGTTTCCTGTATAGGTACTAAGTTGGTTTTTATTCAGTAAAAGAGTTTATAGATTTATAAATTACTGTTAATATAGATACCTAGTTACTTTTGTTCGTGATATTATTTCTTAATGTTTTTAAGAGTAATTTCTCAATTTTATATGTTGTTATTATTTCTTCTATTAGTCACTAGCTGTGCCCTGTGGCATCATCCGCAATGCTTACCGTTTAAACATTCCCTGTTACGACCAACATTTCAAAACAGGAATTAACTAAATCGGTCCAGCCGTTCTCGAGTTTTAGTGAAACAAATGACGTAAAAGTACATAGGTATGTACAAAATAAGTAAATGGCAATTGTTTTCCACAAATTTACTCCAACAATAAGTCTACGCAATTATCCTGGAAACGAACATCTCTTCGTACTAAAAATAATTAAGATTCCAGAGTCTTTTCATTTAATTCCTTTGTTCGAAGTTTTCGTAGACTCCATTAGTATACCTGTAGTAAGCTATAATAGATACGGAAATTCCGTACAAGTTTCTGAGTTCTGAACTCAGAAACGTCAATTAAAACAATAAATAACTGACTGACGTAATTTTTCATATGTTACATGTCAAAAATCACTCATTTACTATCTTAAGATATCATTAGCGACTCTGAGTGTGTCAGTTAAGTTATAATAATTTCCATCACGTGACATTTATTCATTTCGTGTATGTTAGCGTCGCCAAACCTGGTACCTGTAGTAAGCTATAATAGATACGGAAATTCCGTACAAGTTTCTGAGTTCTGAACTCAGAAACGTCAATTAAAACAATAAATAACTGACTGACGTAATTTTTCATATGTTACATGTCAAAAATCACTCATTTACTATCTTAAGATATCATTAGCGACTCTGAGTGTGTCAGTTAAGTTATAATAATTTCCATCACGTGACATTTATTCATTTCGTGTATGTTAGCGTCGCCAAACCTGGTGTCGGAGTTTTTAGACCGCGTAAAGGCCTCCGACATGGTCTAATAATTGAAACAACCAGGATCGTCTGCTTAATGTGCCCCCCGAAGCCACCATCAGCCACCATCGGCCACCCATCCAAGCAAGAGCCGAGCTGACCGTTGCTTAACAATCGCAATGATCTAACATCGCTTAAAAAACTACGCTACGAGCGTTAAGTCACATTAAAAACAACCAAAACACCCTTAATCAAAATCTGTTTTTTTTTAAATGAAATCTGTTGTAGAACAACCATAATACACATTACACACACAAACATACACCGATACACACGTCAAACTCATAACCACACTCTTTTCCGTCGGTGGTTAAAAGGAATGTGGCCCCCGTAATTGAAATGTGTCGATACGGTTTGGTTTCGCTTGTCGATAGCTTTTCGTTTCGGTTGTCTTCATTGTTCAAATAAATCACAGAACTCAGTTTTTCTGTACATTTATCTTGTTTTCTTTGATCGTGGTGCAGTTGTTTGAATACAAATGTAAGAGTAAACATGCTGAATTTTAATAGACCACATCTGACCCGTGTGGTGAAGTATGATTAAGGTTACTGAATGTATAGTTTGTTCGGAAATGAAAATGATTATGGACATAAGCTGCCGCACTTAGAGACGTCATTACTACTTAAGGCTATATTACACCGGGGCAACACTGTGCGGCATTGCGGCATGCCACAGATATACCACAGGCAACACTGAACGAATTGACGTAATTTTTCATACATTATAAGTCAAAATCTCTCAATTAATATCTACTAAGAAAGCATTTGACGGGTGTTAGTATAGGTAACCTAACCACCATATCTACGAGTATTACATAGGCTTTTCTGGTATATTTCGGTTTTTGATGAAAATATAAAAGGTATGAACTCGAATTTGTAAATCGAAGTTATTTGTATATTTTAAGACCATTGTGTGTTAATTTATTCCAAACATAACATAAATGAACACCATATGGGACATACCCAGGAAGAGAAAGAGATTAAATAAAGCATGGAAAAGCGAAGTACTGAGTAAGGAAAAGTAACATTTTTTTAAAAGGCTCACGCATCAAAAGTAAAAGAAATTCGAGAAAAATAATTGAATACACACCTTTTCAGACGATTTTGTAACAAACTCCATAAAATCTTAAAATAAATATTTTTGTAAAGCTTCTGAGACCTTTGAAAGTACTCAAACACGTGGGTGTCATGGCGCCGATCGAAACATTGCTATAAGTACTTTGTTTGTCCAAGGAACCTTATTGTATTGTCAATTGTACTGTAACCGCTACTTTTATGTGAAAGTTAGAGCCATTAGTTACGCAGCGGGCTGATATAATACTTTTTATTGTATCGAATGTAGGTATACCTATTTTATAAAACATAACGTTTTTTCTAGATATGGGAAGTGTTTCATGCCCAACGCCTAGCGTTCAAATTCGTAAAATCACTACATAGTATAAAATAAAGTCGACTCTGTTTGTCTGTTTGTCTGTATGCTTAAATCTTTACAATTACGCAACGGATTTTGATGCAATTTTATAATAAGTAGAGTGATTCAAGAGGAATTTTTTTATGTAAAAAAATCCCGAAATTCCCACGGGAACGGGCACAACGCGGGTAAAACCGCGGGGCACTGCTAGTATTTTAATAAACTACACGCGCTTTTAATCCTCACTGTTCTTTAGCTGAGTTTAGAGGCCTTTGCCCAATAGCGGGACATTACAGGCTAATACAGGCTTTACTTTTACTCAACGCTCGTGCGAAGGATGTTGAATTCAAAGGTTTGGCCCGAGTCTTATGAAATTTTATCACATGGCCATTTCGGGATAACTAAACAAAACCCAAAACGTAAGAAGGAATAACACAATTTGTTTATATCTTATCTAATTTCCATGAATTTCATACCCGTTAACAGTAAAATGGAAATTTACTTTGCTAGTGGAAATAAATCAGGCATAGAGCTCGGAAATACATTTACGCGATCGTCTTAACTGTTATAGAGTTATTCAGAGGCAGCCACAAGCCGGCGGTTAGTGTTTCCTGCTGGTTATTGAGTAATCTGTGTGAGTACTGGCAGACGAATACATTTGCCTAAGTGCAGACTTTGCATTGAAAAATAAAATATTCGCGCCAGCATGAAAGAGGTCAGAATAAAAGGAGGTATTCATCTGAAGGCGTATTTTCGACTCTCGAACTATTGAAGTGTCAGTAAGTACTTCACCCTTCCGTAATTCTACTAACCATAACATCATCTCATCTCGTAACATATAAAACCTATTGTTTTGCGGTGTAAGGGCCGAAACTGCGTTAAGCGTGGTGCCCGCGCGGTTTCATACAAAAGTGAACCGTCGCGTGCGCCCGCTTAACGCAGTTTCGGCCTTAAAGTCACAGGTAAAGTGCGCGGAAGACAAAAGAGCTATCTACGTAGGTTTAAATAAAGAAAAGATGATCTCAATCTGACACGTTACATTAACGCGAAACAATGAAACAAAACGTCCCAGTAAATGCGACCCTGACGAAATGAAATGTAGTATCGAGGGCCGACACCGTTGTTTACCTGTCACCTTTAGCGAGTGCTCGGCCCGGCCATTAACCAAGCAATAATTCCTTCAAATGCTCCATCTGCCGAAATTACAACCCGTGATTTATTCCCAACACCGCATTCAATACGATCGAACGGAATTACCTATTCCCAAGCATTCAAGGGTCGTGTAATAAATTGTTCAATAGGCAGGTTAATTAGACATTTCTCCAAATGGTACCGCGTAAATCGGAATGGCCTCTCACGTAAATGGTTTGTAGAACACTTCGTTTGAAAACAAAATGAATTCTTAACCGGATTAGAACGATTGCAATCTAGAAACAGGTAAAATATACTAAAACCAAGTCTCAGGTGGCTTTAAAGTGTTTGACCGACAGGCTTACCAATTATTAAGTTAATTTTTTTTATCAGGAATTTGCATTTTATTATTTTTAGAAGCCCTCGTTTTGATGGTTTATTTTATGCTACATTTACTACTGAATTCGAATAGAATATAAAACTCCAGATTGAATAAAAAAGTGATTTAAACAAATCTATTCAATCGTAAAAAGTACCTTTTAAGACCTTAAAGAGCGACCTAAGCGAGTGTGAGTACACAGTAACTTTTATAAGAGCAATTATTGGAGGATTAAATCTTCCGTCAATAGCCCATTCACACCGAGCAATTTAACAGGGGAAGAGTTTTTTCGGGTTTACGATGAAAGTTTGAACGGAAGCTTATACAGAGAGGCAAGACTTGGGAGCGGTGGCGGCGCTTCGCATGCAAATGTGTCGAGTACTACAATACATTTCGCTATTTGCATTCGAGCTAATTGCTCTTCCTTTCGACGGCGCCCGAACAAACGGCCGTTATACTTATTTCTTTGTGTCCAAGACACCTTATCGAGTTCTCTAACTGTTGTTTCTTACATTGTTACTGGCGGCCATTATTTTTAGACCTACCCTTGTAACACTTAACGCTTAAACTTTACTGAAAACAAAACGAACCGTAACACCACACTTAAGGGAAAGATACAGTTTCGTTCCCTAGCCTAAGCACTAAATATCTTCAGACAATTTGCTCTGTTTCAAAATATATTGAAATTGCTTTAAAGTATACATGTTCTGAGTGCCTAAGCTTTTAAAGGACAAGCGCGGGCTTAATGTATGTATGTAGAAAAGGCACATTGGATGAGTTTACGAAGACTCATCCAGCTGAGATGGGTAAATATTTTATAAGGTGCCTCTCACAAGTTAAATGGGTGCAATCAAACTTGGGACAAAGATGTCTCTAAATTCTCTAACGGCTCTTTCAAACACCATCAGATATTTACGTTGCTGAACTATTTTGTAATGACAAAAGTTTTATGTGTTCACCACATACCTATATCATTTACCGTCGCATAGGTGACTCCAGGGGTGCGCAACTATTTCGAAGAAGTATTTTAGAACTAATTGGTATGAACCTGCCATTATTTTGATTGGATTACATAGATAACACTGTTTTCAACTATGCAGTGACTAATTAAAGCGATTCAAAGTACAATTAGTTTAGTTAACATCTTCGTTAGGTATATGGTTCTGCATTAAAATAGGGCTATTTTTAGATAAACATCTATTTGGAGTTATGATGGATTGGAATCTATAAATATGTGAGATGGTTGTGGTCATTATGGTATGTGATCAATCAACAAACGTCAGGCAATGGTCTCACGACGTGTTTTTTTTTTGTTTACAGATTCTCGGTTCCGATATTTAGAGTCAGTAACATGAACGATCGTATTCTATGGGCATTGGGTACTGAAGATGATGTAAAATTAATTTACTCAGCTGCTTAGCTGAAGCGATTTGAATATCGAACATGTAAGCCATGGACACTAATTAAATTTGCACATTGCCTATAAACTAATCCAAATATGTATACAAAATGTTAATAAAACTGTACTAGTGTACAATAATCGTTAATTTACTAACTTACCCCTCAAACGCCTATAGTAAACCGTGAAATAGCATCATAACGTAAAGAGTAACCTAAAGCCCTTGTTGGTTAATGCTATCGGCTCGTAAATTGCACATTTTTATAGTGCTATTACTCAATACTATGTGTCGGCTGTCATGGATGTGTGTAATGGTTTTTACAGCTTGCACAATATTGGTGTTAAATTAAACGTTTGTGTTTACCTAGGAGAGTTAAATGCAAAGCTAAATACACCTTATGCTATAGTTTCATTCACTTAAGTAACTGCGGGCTAGTATCTAATGCGATTTCAAGTCAAAGCTGCAAGAACTTGGTGTCTAAATTGGCGTTCCAAATCACACTAGCGCACCATCAAACAGTGGTTTGAACTCTCGATATTGTCTGTCAAATAATACTAAGATTACAGTACCATATGTGATTAAGATGAGTAAGGATTGTTTTGAGTTCGTAAATCAGGAATAAGACCAGACCATGTTAAGTATAATCCCGCACTGCCTCAGTTTGGACAATGTACAGCAGGGATGTATTTTAGGTGGATAGATAAATGGGTAGCTAATACGGGGAATTTCTGTATATACTTTCCCTCCATGTGGCATGGCCGTGGGACGCCCTGTATATACTACTCGGCTTTGTGTGGCAACTTGTTATAAAGGTAGTATTAGTATAGCGTTTTATACGCGAGTATAAGCTTGTTTTGGGCGCGTTTTTTGCGCAAACATGCTTTCCTTATGCTATACGTGCAAGTCATGCAAGCGATGCTACGCAAGTTCTTTTATTTGAAAGAAACTAATAGGTACGAGCGAATACTCGGAAATAATCTGTGTACCCTAATCCGATTTTTGAAAGTATGAATTCATATTTACTTATTTGTTACTAAATGTTTCACAGTAAGTACTATTTGCATCTGGACCTGAACTAAGCGGTAGGTTTGTATTTCCGACCCAGTGCTCTTTCATCAACAGAATATTATTATCGTATTCCTACAGAAAAGCTCTAGTCTAAAAACGCCCTTTAATAAATCTAATAAACGCGCTTATAGCGTTATCGCTTTATCTACTTATATACCAGTAATTAACAGTAGAAAATTAATTAGTCCCTACAATCCAGGGGTATCTATATCAAACTGGCTTTACGTTTATAGTTAAAGGACTTATTTTACGACTCTTGACCCTCGAGCTGATCGAATGGTGCTGAGATTAAGCGAGAAGATATTATTAATCTATTTCAATAAACTTGTTTGCGTGGGTCGTAATGTACATAAACATACGGTGACGTCATGTGCTTAAACAGTAGCTTGATGTGTCTTTTCTTTGAAAGGAGGTATAGGTAATATACCTAGATGTATTCCTTTTTCTCAGTTCACTGTACTGTGCTGTAGTTTCAGATGTGTGAACCAATCGCAGCTTTTAAAGCAACGGGCAGCTGAGTGGCCGGTAGATGCATTTTCTTTATCGGGGCTATCAAGCTTCGGAGGGAAATCCAATAATCGTTACTCGAACGTACTTAGTACCTGGCGTTTTTCTGTCAATTGTAATGTACTGTATATTTAGTGATCTTTTGACCGTGAGATCTAAATAAGTAAATCTCAAGTACATATTTTACAGGAATGTCTTTAGCTTACCTTTTTATTTTGATGTAAAAACTATGTACTCGTAGGTACCTACAGAAGTAAAGTAAATATAATAAAAGCGAACTCCAACGGTTATTACGTTAAAAACGTTTTGTTTACAACAAACAGTTAACAACAATGATTATAACTCTAATTGAAGTAAAGTCATTTTTGGAAGTTTCCTCTCGCTGATCCTCCATTAACGCGGCCATCTTAGCAAACTCAAAATTGAAATTCTTCGCGTGTTTACCCCTTAGTTAATAAGGGTGCAAGAAAATCTATTGTTTTTCAACTTTTAATACTGAAAAGAAAAATCCTTATAAAATAAATTGTCTTATTCTGAAGAAATTGAAGTTCGCTGGCTTCAATCCAGACAAAAGAATTTCTATTTAATTTAAAAAGTAAAACAAAAGTTTGAGTTCGACTTTTGAATTTATTTCAATATGTTTTTGTTATACGAACCGATCATCGATTAGCTTAACTTGGCTGATATTTTAATTTGGAACATTAATTTTTGACTACCGTTTACGTAATAAAATTAAAAAAGTTGTCTGAGCTTGATATAAGTATTTAATTCAGATATACTTCAATAGAATATAACATTAAGCAATAACACGATAGAACATTGAACATCATAAAACATGTATTGTTGCTATAATATTTCATATTTACTAGAACATTCAAGAATTATACATACGTCGTATTAAGAATCTCCTCTTTTTTCCCATTAGTTAATAACGTAAAATTGAGCACAAAATAATACAGGGTGTTTTTTAAAATTGCTGACCAATAAAAAAACAAGTCAAACTACAAGAAATACAACGATTTTTACTCTACAACTATATAGTACTATCGCTATACTATTATAGCGACAACACTATATTTCTTTCTGTAACCACTATTATTGTACGAACAGTAGGCACAAGAAGCGACCCCTGCAGTGTAAATGAACCGACTCGAATGTACTACACCATAAAAGCAAATGGCTGGTATCGAGTTTACACTCCAGCTTAATATTGTTCCTTATATTTTATTCCATGTAATATAATATTCACTCACATTTCCATCAACTGTACTATAAAACGAGCCCTGAGTTCTGTTATATTTTGGCTGAAAAAGATATTTCGAATATTAGTACAGTGACTGGGAAAAAGTCTTGCCTGTCCTCCACTTACTTGTTGTGGTTATGTAGACCTTCAAAAACCAATTTCAAGAGTTTTGACTGGCAAAACGACTGACAGACTAGCTACAAACTATGTATTGGTAATATGAACGACCTATAAAGCTGATTTTACCCCAAATCATCCTAAAGTTGAGAGCAAGTCTTTCTGTCGGTTACTGTACCAACAGTGTATTGTAGGTAGAAAATAAAACATTTAATAAAATTAAATGAATTAAACAAATGTTATTTTGTTAGTTCAGGCGACCAAGCACATAGAGAAAACCGATATATAAACAATCTATGTTGGTATAACAATAAAAATAATGTGTGCTGGTTTCCACCGCTAGAATAAATAAAGAAAGCCTTTATGAAAAGTAGTGTGGGGTAATTCGATGGTTCTTTTATGTGATTTCCGTGGAAATTGCCCCAATAGCCGAGTCTGATTGCATTAGCCTCCTGCGATCCACTTGACGGGGTTAAGTGAATGCTCTTTAAGCACAATGTGACTTTTTATTACCCTTAGGCACCACGTTTATTGACATAATGGATATTCCCCGAACGAAGAGAACGTTATGTAAACTTTAATTAAAACTGGCAGACTTATTCAAACTTCAATATTGATTTTGATCGAGTATTTTGTTTGTATTCAATAGAAAATTTATGTTGAAGCATTTCTTTGACATCATTTATGCGTATCGTGTGATTGCTTTGAACATTTACAAATTTAACTAAATTACGATAGATTGTGTCTGAAAAATTGGCCGTTTGTATCGTAAATCATGTTCAAACATAGATACGTCGAAGAATTTATAGCATAGACAGAAAATAAAATATGATTTCAAAGACTGTTATAGACAAAGTTGCAACCATTGTTGAATTTGTATTCTATTTACTGGCACTGAGTTGAAGTTGAAGTTTCATTTATTCACTAAACTGTCTCTACTCCGAACTAACTAAAATGCGTCGTAAATGATATTTACAATGTGGTAAAACTTCGTGACTACATTGTATTCCGCGTTCGCTGCAAACGTGATAACTTTCGTGTTGTCGAGCTAATGTATCATTTTACATTAGTGTAACAAGATAAACAACTGTGAGACACAGCAAAACCATTAGTTGGAAATATTAAGGCTTATCGTCGATAGCCCGGCTGATTGATCGACTACACTACACGATTACAACGCAGAGGAGCCATCTCAAAGGGATACAAAGTCGAGCTATCACCTCTCCAATTTTCGCAAGTATTACATCAAAATTAACACGGAACCCCCGCCGTCATAGTTCATGCTAACTCAGAATATTGATCAAAGTGAAACGCGTTATGGTAATCCGATTTATTTTCCAATTAAGTTAGTCGGATGAAAAATGAGTTATTGATAAAAAAGACCCTCTGATTGGTTCTGATATAAGTGAAAACCCTCACAAAACCGATTAGACGTATTTCACACGGATAAACCGCTCGGTTAATTTGATTTCTGAGTATCAGTGCTATAATACTGGACGGAACGGGTAACTCATTAAGAGAATCGCTTAAACAAATAGATGATGTTTTAATTTAACTCCATTTTCTCTCATCGATCAACGCCATCGTTACAAAGGAATGAAGCTACGAATCATTAACTTCCCATTTCAATGAGGCGTTATTTCAAAATCGATCACTAACAAGCTTTTATGTCCGTCAGCTTATTCTCTCAGGCGACCAATCGGCAGATATTGCGAGTGAATTGTGCAGTAAGCTCTGTAGTATTTTTCCTTTATGTGGATCTATTACTGTTATCCAAGTGTTTCCCGAGGCACTCCTAGGCGCCAATATTAAATTCAAACTCCCCCCGTTCCCGGAGATGGATATCGATGAACGCTAACAATTGTTCCCGACGACAATGCTCCAACGAACTATTGTTAAAGTTATGACCAATGCTTTTCACTTCACGTAAAAAAGCTATCAATATAAATGCTGATCTGCGTCTCATATATCATTTTCTGAGGATTGATTTTATCTCTTAAATTGTCATCTCGTTTTACCGCTTTTTCCATCAATCAACGAAATTGCCGCTTAGAGTGTAAAACGTAATCTATTTGTTACAGGGTAGAGGATGGAAAATGAGAGAGAAGCTGAACAATGACAGCATGTCGGAGCGGCGAGCGATGACCCTGCAGGGCGCCGCGCCGCGCGCCGCCCTCGCGCCCCCGCCCCCGCCCCCGACACACTCAACGCTCTACACCTTACAAAAAATCACGCTTATTAGGCTATTTCTACAATATATAGGAATATGGAACGCAGACGCGTCCGAACCGAGAGCGCGCGCGAACTCAAATTTTTCAAAGCGTCCGCTAGTCAAATTAAAAGTTTTTAATAATGTTATTAGTCGAACTAGAACATTGTGTTGTGATGTTAATTCGTTGTTAGTGAAGACAATAGTGCAATTATTCGTTGTTGCCAAGTGTGCGGTGGGAGGCGGGGGAGTGTCGGGGCGGCGTGCGCGGGCGCTGGTGCTGGTGTGGCTGAGCGGGTGCGGGTGCGGTCGCGGCGAGGCGCGGCGCGACACCGACTTGCACATCGGGGGCATCTTCCCCATGGAGGGCGAGGGCGGCTGGCAGGGCGGCCAGGCCTGCATGCCCGCCGCGGAGCTCGCGCTTGCCGACGTCAACAACAGGACCGACTTGCTCTCCGGCTTCAAGTTGCTACTGCACAGCAATGACAGCAAGGTACTGCTTATTATACATACAAGCGTTTTATTAGAATTTCAAATTGCCGTTAAGTTAAGGTTAGAAAACAACCATAATATTGCCCCTATAATACTAGATATTGAATTAGCATCTAATACTATATTCGAAGCCGGCCATTACCCAAGCAATAGATTTAAATTCAGTAGACGTGTCAGTAACGTAGTTTATGCTTATCTAATTACGCAAATGCCTGTTATAATTAACCCAATTAAATTGAGTCAGAAGACATGTCTTCAGTATTCTGAATGACAAGTACTGAGCTAATCCATTAAGTTGAAACCGGAGCGCAGCTGACTGGTCTCTGTATAATTAACAAAAAGGTCCAGAGAAGCAGCCCAGCGGTCGGCTAGCCACGCCGCTCATAAATCCAAATAGCTAAAATCATAGGCTGATGATATTGCAACCGAGAGGGTGAGCCTGACGTTCGATTCAATTATACTAAATTTATGAATGGCTCACGGCAGAAAATTTTATTAGATGAAATTTCCGCATCGGTTCAGAGTTATTTCCCACTTTATCGATTTGTGCTATTCACGTCTATTCGCAGACAAATTGAAGATTCGGAATACTTTTATTGATAATGCCGCGATTACTGACAATAGAAGGACGATGATATCGTTATTGAGGATAGCCTCTTTATAGAATTTGTGTGAAGTTAGGTAGGAATTGATCGTACAAACGATCATGTTATTAAGTATATCTATTTCAAACAGAACAGTCTCTGTAGTGTTTGCCAAACTTCTTCTGAAATATGCAATGAAATTCGAGTTATAGCTATCACGCTTTTCTAAAATTATTTCTGTGAAATATTTATATCTCCACCTAATATTATCCTTTTGCTTCATATGTGATATCATTTAAGTAGACATTCGTTGGGATAATGAACCGAAAGCCAGAGAGGATGTTCACATTCGCTAGTTACTCTTAATCAAGTGCTTTGAATGCAAACCCCTTTGTTGAACAGTTGTTTGGAGTGAGGTGTGCGTTAAATCACTTGGTTATCTTTGACAGTGCGAGCCGGGGTTGGGCGCGAGTGTGATGTACAACCTGCTTTACAACCCGCCACAAAAGCTGTTGTTACTAGCAGGGTGCTCCACAGTGTGTACCACCGTGGCGGAAGCGGCGAAGATGTGGAATCTAATGGTTGTAAGTATTTTGGTATAAGCCTTCAGAAGAATTCATTATAAAAGAAATATATTACATTAGCTACTTAATACTGCTTACTACTTAAATAAGCTACTTTAAATAGTACTTGAGATGGTGTCTTGGTGCCGTGCAAGACACGCATAGTGCGGTTGCGGGCAAGGGATCCAACGTAACGTGACCCGTACCCAGCCCGCACCCGCACTATGTATGTATGTCTTGAACTTTAGTATGTAATACACATTTAAATATTAGTACTTTTGACCAGCATCATACAGAATTGAGGATGAAATTCAATACAATTTTGATTTATCGGCGTTTTGCTGACTCTTCCGTACCAATTCCGTACATAATTGGAACTTTTAAAAATATCAAAGCAATTAAGCTAATGCCCTTGTTTATAGGGACAGTTTCTATACGAAACCACATGCTACAGTGCACTTAAATACTCGTTTCGATACATCAAAGTTTACCAATTACTAAGTTTTGAACTAATAAACATTTTAACAACCCCTTGTAACGATTTTTCAGTGATAGATCGAAGATAACTTCTGTTGTTTAAGATCAAATGTAGTAACAAAGTTTTAATTCGAGCTATAAAATCTCCAGATTGGTATATTAAGAGTACCACGCGTTTTCTATGTCTTGTGTGGATGACTCGGGTTTGGAGGAGTGCCAGCAAGGATAGCGGGTACATCTTGCTTCCCTTGCGATTCCTTTCCACTGTTTTTCTTCCACACGACCATTATCAGCGACAAACGGGACGATTACACCAAATAGGTACATTAACTGAATGCGAGTTTTAAACTAGATGTCAACGAACAGATTGCAAAAGGTTTCGGACGTTCTATTAAAATTCAAATCGTCTGCGATCGTAGAAACAAAAGAATTTCGTCTGTCTTTTGTTTTAGTTAATACAACCTTTGTGGTAATCGTCTACATCAGAAAGAACTCCGTCAGTCAACCTAAGAAATTATAAATACTCGTAATACTGAAACCAAAAAACAATAAATCAAATAATGCAATAGTTTTTCATTAATCACACAAATAATGAAATAGTGTTTCATTAATTAAATCATACTATTATATTTACGCAAATGTAATAAATTACCAAACGTTTTGTTTTTCGACATCCTAAATTAACTCTCAACCCATTGTTATCAATAAACAATGTTTGGACAGGCCGGAATAAAAATAGAGCCAATGTCGCAGGGTTGGGTCGAAACAAAATATATTT
Source organism: Cyclophora punctaria (assembly GCA_951394245.1). Taxonomy (NCBI): domain Eukaryota; kingdom Metazoa; phylum Arthropoda; class Insecta; order Lepidoptera; family Geometridae; genus Cyclophora; species Cyclophora punctaria. The sequence goes on from OX596171.1 coordinate 7,307,332, forward strand.
TGATTGGTTAATGTTTCGCCGATTCGGGCGGGTTTATGAATATTAGGGTTCCGAACATCGGTTTTTACTGCCCGTGACGTAACGTTACGTCACACCCTAAACTGTTTTTACAGACCGTTAATGGAGTACAAATAAAGCCATTAGGTGCTGTAATTTGAGTAAAGTAATTACTCAAAAATTCATTTGAAAACACTTACGTTGATTGATTTTGAATGGATTCAATTAATATGGAAATTGGCTCGTCACGTCACTGCTTTATTGAGGAAAAGAAAATATTGTGAATTACCTTTTGAATGCAAACTTTTTCGTCGGGAGGGATTCTTTTTTACAATTATTAGTGTGCCGTTGCCAAAACTCGCAGAATGATACAGTGTTAAGGACCGTAGGTTTGTGACTAACACCTGTTTACTTTTGTATTCCACCATTGCACTGAGATTCCGTCTTGACCCTGTTTCGTTCCGATTTGGGTCAGTCATTTTTAGGTCTCTTACACTCTCTTTTTTGGAATACAACCCAAGATACACACACAACTTTTTCTTTGCTTGAAGTTTTTGAAGCAGAGCCAATATAAGCTGTATAAAGTCTTTGATTTCCAACTTAGAAAATAGAAGGGCCTAGAATCACAAATTTCTGTAGAAAAAAGGTTTAGTGTTTGCATTCCTTCTTGTTTTCTCTGAAGAACTGTCTTGAGTTGATTAATGGTAATTAAATAAGTATTCAAACATTTTATTCAACTTACAAAGTTTAAAAAGTTATATTCCACCATACCGCTGACAAAAAATCCGATACCATATAGTAGACAGATATTTTTATTATTCTAATTACAAACATATATGACCTTCAGCTTTTCTCACATAAATAACAATTATTTCATAGAAAAAGGTTGACAAAAAATTTACCACAATTTTTTCCGTAAATATTTCAACGTAATATTCTTAAGGTATTCATGTTGTTGACCCTCGGAGCTCTCAAATGAACTCGGATACTATGGAGAGAGCTATTTACAGGAGTTAACTGCCCGCACAAATTGTCATTCCACTTTTTTTATGCACAAACAAAAGCGTGTTGATGACGTGCCTTGATTCGGAACCTACATTGTTTCAATTTTAAACACTGTTCCACTGTTATCTACGTATAAAATGAATGAGACGTCGTGGGAGTACAACAGTTGTAACGACTATAATAACTGATATTATTAAATAGGAATGAAGCAAGGACGAAATAGAATTGGCTATCACAACACTAGTTCAACCAATATAACATAATTCAAAATGAATAGTGTTCGCTTTAACGTAAGAAACCAGTAAAACATAAATGCATAACTAACAATAATTATATCTATAGTATATCTACTAACCGATAAAAATAAAATAGTTAATTAAGTGTTATCCCGCATTCCTGTACAATCCAACAATTCCAGGAACTATCACATTCGAACGAATAAACAGCTTCTTCAGTTTTATATAATACTAGCTGTGCCCTGTGGTTTCACCCGCATTTATTCAGTCAATGCTTATCGTTTAAACCTTTCCTGGACTTTCATTAATATTTCAAGACCAAAATTAGCCAAATCGGTTCAGCCGTTCTCGAGTTTTAAGCAGACTAACGAACAGCAATTCATTTTTATTATATAGAAGATAGATAGATATAGATATATAAATTATCTGCCGCACTCAAAGACGTCGATTAAATCGACACTCAACTGATTGACGTAATTGTCAATACACTACATGTCAAAATCACTGAATAAATCGGAACTAAGGAAGCATTTGACGTCCCTGAGTACGGTCGTTAGTATAATTTAGGTAAGCTTGATTAAGCTGTAGTCTTTTTTAACTTACGCCATTTGTAAAAGTACACGAGATTTTTCGTAGTATAAAATTTATATAGCAAGTAAAACTACTTTTATTTCCCGACGTTTCGAGTGGATTGCAACACTCGTGGTCGCGGGTGAACTGTGAAGGCCAATTAAGTTGTTCCTAAATCTCATTTTTTAATGTTTATTTTCATAATTTTGAGGGCAACATTTTGTCTTTGAATGTTGTCTTTGTATGTTACGTTCCTATAAATGTCTCATACAGGAATTTAGTTTTAAGAACATTTTTAAAAGTATAATTTGTGATGATATTGCGGGAATGTTTTAATAAATAAATAAATACATTAGCTACACAAACCGTCTTCTTCCAGCTATGCTACGGCGCGTCATCGCCCGCTCTCTCGGACCGAGCGCGGTTCCCCACACTCTTCAGGACCCACCCCTCGGCCACGGTCCACAATCCCACGAGAATCAAACTGATGCAGAAGTTCGGATGGTCACGCATCGCTATACTGCAGCAGGCTGAAGAAGTTTTTATATCGGTAAGTAAGATCTTTTTAATACGATAATCGACCACTTTTTCATAGCTGTAGATCTTTTGATAGCTTTGGTTTAGACCTCCTTGTTGTGGCGTAGGAATAATAACATTTGCTTAGTATTAATTGAAAATTAAGGTTTGCAAAGTAACGAACTTATACGGAGTTTTTCGTGGTAGACAGTTTATCAAATAAAGCAAAAAATCTACTTACTTACGTGTGTGACATTGGAGCATTGGAGTTGAGGTTCAGATCTACTATGCTAAGAAGAGGGACCTCTTAGCATAGTAAAAAAACCGTGACAAAACAATAACCCACACCGTTCTCTCTCATAGGAATAGGAATCAGGATTAACCCAGCATAGGGAGATTACATGCTGACAATAAAATCTATACTAATATAATAAAGCTGAAGAGTGTGTTTGTTTAAACGCCATAATCTCAGAAACTACCAATCCGATTCGAATAATACTTTTTGTAATTGATACCCACATTCAACGGAAAGGTTATATGCTATTTTTCATCCAAAAAATCCAACGGGAACGGGCACAACGCGGGTAAAACCGCGGAGCGCTGCTAGTCTTGTATATACGTACGCACGTAAATATTTACAGGGATTTTTTTTTCTTTTGAACACTTATTTGTGCCAAACCGGACATTTAAATAAATGTTAAAATGGGATGATATTGCGGTAAAATATTTAAAATCAGTTACATATAAGACCACTCGTGGTTAAAGGACTCGTTCGTTCGTGTTCGGAACACAAGACACGTGTGTGAAATATTTAACGTGTTATCAACCAGATTTAACTTTAATGATAAGTGTAAATTGTGTGAATTGACACAGTAAATCGGTCCTAAGACTTAAGCATATGTAATCTGTAACAGATGCCGCATTAGGTGATATCACTACATAGTATAAAACAAAGTCGCTGTTGTTTATCTGTGCCTATGTATGCTTAGATCTAAAACTACGCAACGGATTTTGACGCGGTTTTTTTAAATAGATAGAGTAATTCAAGAGGAAGGTTTATAAGTATGAAAATTCCCGAAATTCCCACGGGAACGGGCACAACGCGGGTAAAACCGCGGGGTGCTGCTAGTTTAAGATAAATTGCTAGTTTCTGTATAATTATTCTAAAAGAACTATGTTTTCATTATTATTACTTAATTAATAGATATAATTTAAAGATTATGTTTAATTATTATATTTTGATTAAAAACAGCACCCTGTAATAATGAAATAATTTAAATTGTTAAAAACCACAAAATCCCTGGAATAAGAAAATACTTATGTTTTAATAACACAAACAATTTCATCAAAATGGAAATGTACTTTCCCAAAGTATACTTCGTACTTCATTTTAATATTAATTAGAGTACACAAGCTTGTTGTAAACAAATAAATAGGAATAAGCCGAGGGCAAAACAATTGCTTCTCCTTTGGAGGAACAAAGATGGAATATAAGAAACGTAATTAATATTCTGAGAAAAAATATAATTACGGTAAAATATTATATTAAGATTCTGCTTGCCAGTTGTGTGATATTTTTATTATTATTCTCGGTGATAATTAATGGTATGTAACCAACCAACCTTTACAGACATGTGGCAATCGGTTCGCATTCTATTTGGTTGTTACTGTCTTAGGCCCAAATTTAACGTTACTATCTCGAACCATGACCAACTGAATTTGATTTTAGAGAATCAATTTTGAACTAGGATTAAGTTGAACTGGTCGGGTTCAGTTGTAAGGGTGAAATTGGTGTTTAATGTATCATGCCCACGCAGACATGAAACAATCTCGTGATGTTTTCATACATTTTGATAATAGACAATAAAATAGAATGCGATACGATTGCTATTTGTCTAGAGGGCAGACCACTTAATTCGAAAGGAAACGTCAGTTAACCACTGCAGGTTTTTAACTATAATCATCTTGTTACGAAAATAAACCTACATTTCTACATGCAAGCTTTCACTTAGGACTCAATTACGAACTATTTTTGAACAAGTTTAAAAAGAAAAGATGAATGAACTAAAAGAATGTTGTAAAAGAAATACTAGAGCGATTGCAAGGCGGACATCGCAGCTGTCGTCTCCCGTATCAGACGTGATAAACGTTCTGTTCTATAAAAACTTAGTTGAGAGGTCCAGCATGCTGCTTTTATAAAAACACAACTAGGTATTCCTTAGTAGGTATAATAGTTTCTATTTATAATTAATCCGTTTAAAGGGGTGATAAATACACGCTAAGTAGACAAGACAAATAGTGAAATATAAAACTAAAGCAAGGTGCATATTGGTTATTAATTTATTTATGGTATTTTTCATCATATTTACTGAACCATTTTAGTTAGTTTGATAGCACTAATCACTGCTTTTACACACACAATAGAATTTTCGCAGGCTTTCCGATTCCCGAGTGCATTGATCACAGGTGAAATCGCACATTTTACGCGCAAAACACAAATAATATAGTGCGGGTGTTTGTATTTCTATGCAAATGTCATACTGGCCTGCAGCGGGCCCGCCACGGGCCTACACCCGGCCTGTACCCGTACTGTGTGTCATGCGCTTTAAAGCGGTTAATATTTCTTATAACAAACGCATTGAAGCGAACTCATTCAACGTATTCCACTATCGAACTACGTTTGAGTTTCGTCTCACGGAACAATAAATAGATAAGGCGGTTGTATTTGTCTAGAATCGATGTTCGTCGGCAGTTATCTTTACGTTCGGATAACTAACCTGTGGAGTAATGGAACTCGGTGATAATGGGGTCCCTGTATCGCGTGTGATTATTCATGTACCCTGTCGCCATATTGGTTGCGTGATTGAAATCGTTCGAACCACTCGTTTGGCTCAAACGCTGAGTGGAGCACGACACGCTAAGCTTATTGTCTATCGACTGACAAACGGCCCTACAGAATTGACCTTGTATGATTCCGATATTGTATTTGGAGTTCGTTTTGTGAACATTGAATTATTATGAATGTTTTAATATTAAGAGGTTCATTTGAATGTAATTTTGTGGTCTTTGGTTTGATTATGTTGGGCATGTTGTTACTTATATACTTGAAGGTTTTGATGTTAAATATGGATGAAACTAGTAATTTCAGAAGTGTTATTGTACACATAATTTTATTATGAAATAAATAATGTAATAACATTAAACAAATTTGTAACAAGGTTTGTCAAAAATTAAGCTGATCACCCCTCAGAGAGTCATTCGCATTTCGTACTCCTTTTTTTGAGCTATTAACATTGTATACAACAAGAATTTGTATCAACTTTTTAAACCAGAACCATATGTTCATGTCTAAGGCTAAGCAGAAAATATAGTCAGATTAGACTTAAAACACTTGTGTTTTTTGAAAACGAATGAAAAAAAATCTAAAAGGTTTTATATTATTCAAAGATAAATAAAAAGAAAAAGTATTAAGACTGTTCTCTTAGTCTGCGTTTTCCTGAACCTAATCTATGTACTTATGAATTTGTGAGTCAAATCTATAAAATGTAGTCTACTCATACATAACTCATGTTGTAACCGCGCAAAGTGATACAAGTGTGCCTTATACGAGTATTTCTCTCAACATTTCGAGAAGCAATTGATAGAAACTCAAAGATCGGAAAATTTTAGATGCGCGGAAATATGCAGCCTTCAATTTTATTTCCACAACGTTTCATATTGGTGCACTTTGAATGATATACAAACTTGTACCGTAAATGGAAATGGGTTTAAATTCGGTTCTACATTTATTAATGTATCGTTCAGTTGCTAGTTCAAATAGATTGAAACTGCTAAAGATGCTGAAGATGCCGAATTCAAGTCTAAGATATTCGGGTTGCCAGAAGAAAACCAAGATTTTTCCCTTAAAAAACCAGTGAAGCACCGGTTACGTAATTGTTATGCTCTTACGTCCAATGAAACGAAGCTTCTTTTGTTTTTGATGATAAGCGTAAATCCTGAGAAAAATGAGCGTACCTTTCGTAGTTTAGAGACAGTGCTTTTTTTTACAGGTATCTTATCGCAATTCAACTGATAGCCTGCTCACACTACCCACACAAATGCGTTGCGGTACCTTATCGTGTGAACAAGCACTTTCTCAGTAAAATGGCAACTCCGTTCATTTGATACTTCACTAAACTTTATTACTAATACACTTGATAATCTTGATATCTTAATTAATGTCTTGTCAACTTAACGGTAGTAGTAATCTCTCATCTACACCGAACTTTAGGGCGTTACTAACTTCGTAAAGTGCGCAAGTTTGCCACTTTTTATGACCTCTTAGGAAACTTACTTTTGCTCTTGATGAGTTTCTCTTTGGAGTGTATGATGTTATTTTTTAACTATGTTTCTTTCCAAACTGTTATGATTCGCAGAACTTAGCAAATCAAACTTAGTGGCCCGACATTCATAGCTAATATTCGTTATTGGTTCGTATACTAATAATTTTCCCAGTAAAGTAACATGCTATTAAATCAAACAATGCAGTCTATTCACCCTGTAAAATTGGTAGTTCCCGTTAAAACAAACTCACTGCCCTTTTCAAATACGGTATTAAAACGACGATATCTTATCTACACATATTATAAAACAAAGTCCTAAAAAGCTATCAGTCTGTATGTGATTGATTTTCTTAAAAACTACTGAACGAATTTTCATGCAGTTTTCACTAACGTACAGCGTGATTCAAGAGGCAGCTTTGTGATTAGTTTTCATGCAAAATTTCCCAAAGGAACCGTAAAAAAGCGGGTAAAACTGCCGGGCACAGCTAGTCATTTTTTATACTAATGAAAAATGGTTATCTCCTAAGGAATTGTTTGGCATCTTTGTGTACGGCTATTATAGTTATTGTTGTAGTTATTTACAAACTATTTAAACTAGGTATTACTCACATTGCAATCGTAAAGTGAGTATAAATTATTCTCCTTTGCGTCGCTCTGTCTGTAATAAACGAATGTCTTAGTACTTAGCATTTTACTATGCATATTAACATTTTAATATCGTACTGCACAGTGGTACCAAGTTACGTTCCTAGATTTATGTTGAATGTTTCCCTCGGGACTGTGTCGCTGCAAAAACTGTTACTGTATTTTTCTCTAGCTTGTTGTAAATGTTGTATACTTATTATGTACGAAACAAAACACAGAGCTTGTATAAAATAATGAAGTCTAAACTTGGTCCATGTAACTTGATACAGACTTTTATGTGTAGGTTTTCAGTTTGTATTTAAACTAGCCGCCCCCGCGGTTTTACCCGCGTTCCCGTGAGAATTTCAGCATAAAAATAACCTGTATCTTTTCTCTTGAAGGTAGCTTTAAAGTATAAAAAGAATTATGAAGCACTTTCTTTTTTTTCTTTTAAAGTTACAAATACCTCTTTATAATATTAGTATAGACTAGCAGTTCCCCGCAGATGCACCCGCGTTATGCCTGTTTCCATGGGAATTTCGGGATAAAATTTAGCTTATACCTTTTCGTTGAATGTTGGGATTATAGTTTTTGAAATTTGAAACAAAAAATCTAACTCGTCTTATAATTATTATAGTACTATAGATGATACCTACTTATATACTCGTAATATGACTCAAGGTGACTTACCATCAGAGTTAAGTACGTTTTGGTATCGTTCGATTGAATACATACATACATACATCGCTCTGCCATGCGTACAAAACATAGCGATGGTCGTAGGATGGTCTTTTGTGGTCGTATCTAATCCACCAATCAGCTGACGTAGCATAAGATAGCTCAGGGGGAAAACCATCCTTACACTGGTCTTCACTATAAGATATAAATTGAGTTTTTGTTTTAAATTAAGAACTAGTTATAATAAAACTATTTCGTTGAGATTTTATGGTACAGATGATGTTTAATCTCGTTTATGAACACCAATGCATGTGTTACAAACACAAAACAATGTATATATTTTGCTACGCCATTCTGAACCCAATAATTAATCCAATACAACAGAGTTATTTGACGCTACGTTTGTTTTAAAACAAAATAGAGTTCATGCCGTATCAAATGACAAATGCGAGCCATTGAATGCCTGTGCATATCACGGGTCTCCAGCTAAAAACAAATTTTAATTAAAAGTGTGATGTACCGGAAGCTGACATAAAAAACACAATAAAAGCTTTCAGTCGCAAACATTTATTTTTATTTGTTAATAATTCACACTGTTTTGAACAATAGTATAAGAATGTAATACATTATTCGAATTTGGTACCTATTTTAAAGATAGAGAATACAAAGTTTCGAGAAGAAACAAAAGTAATTTTGTACAAGAATAGGTCCTATAAAAGTAACTAAGTTCGAGTAGGTCAGTTGCCAACCCTGGTGGTTTTTAGACCGCCTAAAGGCTTTGACATGGTCGGGATCTACAATTTAACTTGACCTCCCAAGCACGGTAGCGCTCAGTCAGAAATACCACTATCGGCCAACCATCGAATAGAACAACTTTTGCTTTTTAGTGGAAAATTAATATCATAATTAGCGACAAAAAACGACACTACATTTAACCATATAACCGAATATTGTACGGCAAAAATCTCTTTAGGTTCATGATGCCACACTATTGCATTAAGATCCTTTTAAATTCGTATATCAAGAACAAAACTGAATAGTGTCTAAATGGTAACTCCGCAGGCCATTATACCGTAACCCCAATGTACGATAAGAAGACGGCCCATCCCCAATAAGCTATCTCTATTGGCTATCTCAGATAGCAAATTATATTTTACTTATTTAAACGGGAAACGTACGTGTATGTATGTTGATGTACTCGACAGTTTCGACCACAAACGGTAACCTTCTGCAGGAGTTAAATAATTCCGCCACTGATTGTGACTGGAGTGCGAGTTGCGACACAAGTAATTATGTGATGAATGTATACTTATCACTTACGTATCACTTAATAACAATTGTCTTAGGGTGCTTTCAAATTATGCGTTTCGTGTCGGACCGCTGCGGTGCCGAAGCCGTGCGTTTGTCGTATTGTGAACGTACGATCGTGTGTTTTCATACAAATCGAGCAGTGCGGCAACAGTGCGGCGTCGGTACCGCGAAATAATTTTAGTACGCACTGTTGCCGCACTGCTCGATTTGTATGAAAACACACGATCGTACGTTCACAATACGACAAACGCACCGCTTCGGCACCGCAGCGGTCCGACACGAAACGCATAATTTGAAAGCACCCTTAGTATTATTTCTTAAGCCCGTCCTATTTAAACCCGTTTTTAAACAAACAAACATTTACATTTATTTCAATTGTCAAAATGTTCTTGCTGATAGACAATAAAAATAGTTTTTTGGGAACGGTTGATTCGTAGGTTTAAGTTTTTGCTTAGTTACATAGTACAGGGTAAATAAGTACAGGTCAATTTATATATAGAGATATAGATATGTTACTTTAGGTACGGGGTGTCCTAAATATTAGGTCACACTCGGATTGACTGATTGTCATATAACGTGGAGATTAAGTAACGTGCGGTGCGGTCGTTACTGCGATTGATTAGGGGTATTATCTGAGCGCTAACGTATCTGCCTCGGCTGAGCTGTTATTGGACGGGCATCATTCCACATATTCTTGCCTGACTGATCATGGTAATCATCTATACCATATCTACACTAATATTATAAAGAGGAAAACTTTGTTTGTTTGGTTGTAATGAATAGGCTCACAAACTACTGGACCGTTTTTAAAAATTCTTTCACCATTCGAAAGCTACATTATCCACGAAAAACATACGCTATTTTTCATCCCGAAATTCCCACAGGAATGGACACAACGCGGGTAAAACCGCGGGGCGCTGCTAGTAAATATAATAAAGATGAAGAGATCTTTTTGTTTGTTTGAATGCGCTTTTGACACAAACTACCAATTCGATTTGAATTACTCTTGTTGTAATGGATATCCACATTCAACGAAAATATTTTAAGCTATTTTTCATCACGAAATTGTCACGGAATCAATCATAACGCGGGTAAACCTGCAGAGCGCTGCTAGTGGTATGATAAGCATGATATAAACGTAATAAAATGTATGTACACATACAGTGGAATACAGAAACTTAATTATTTAAACTTTCACCTTAATATGCTAAATGTAATAAGTTGAAAAAGTTCTAACATATATTACGACGTCGACTGTACAGTCAGCCCAAGAAATTGTTAATCACTTTAATACTTTGTAACATTATAATATTTGAAAAGTGTCATTTACGTGTTAGAATGTTGAATACGATAAGATTATAATAATATTCTAAACATTTTCTTGATCTCATATGAATATATACTTTGATGGGTGAGAAAGGTTCACGTTAAAACATCCATACTTTTAAAAATATAAATAAAAAATCTTTGGGACCGTTATAGGGTGATTCGCTCCACTAAGTAAATAAAATATGTACCTTCTAAAATGTATTTTTTGTCATACCCTTTAAGGAAAAAGAGCAAACGCTTTTTATAAAAACGTCTGTTACTAAAATAAATCGTTTTTCAGGTCCATTTACCTGTTTTTTAAATAAAATGTTTTGGTAAAATATTATATTAAGCGGTTGGTTATGCCTGACCATTTCCTTTCAAAGAGAGTTTAATTATTCATTAAGCTTCGCGTTGTAAGAGATTTGTTTCCATTTTACTCTTTCAATAGGTATAAAAGTAATATCTTATACATAGGACGTACTCAGCCTTTTTATACATATTACAAACATCAAGTTGTAAAAAATTCGTTTAAAATCTCCTCATAAAACACCTTGAAAGCTCAGGGAAGGATATTTTAACATAGAAATGACAAAACGGTTATAAACTACGGAGTATATTTTATAACAAGTCCCGTAAATGAAGCTTTTTATATTACATAATGTTTATTTCAAATTCTAGCTCATTGAAGGCGTAGCAAGCCGCAGCGTGTTAAAAAACGGTTAATATTTTTATGACACTTTCGTTTAGCAAATAGTTCAAAAGGGAGAGCTAACAGACCTACATTCATTAAAATGTGCATAAGGTTTCCAATGGGCATAATAACATGAATAATGTAGTCCTATCCATACTAATAAAGCTTAAGAGTTTGTTTTTTTGTTTATTTGAACGCGCTAATAACTTTTCTAAGGATTTCTGAATCGGGTATAGACTAACCGCCTTATTGATAAACGATATTTAACTTAAACAGTGATTTAAAGTGTTTTGTCTCTTTCGCTCTTTGACAAATATCGTATGTCGGAAAGAGACAAACCATTTGATAGCTAAAGTACTGTTAATAAGCGTTTATGAATGAGGCCCTAACCCATGTTTTTTAACCGACTTCAAAAACCGAAGAAGGAGGTTCTCAATTCGATCGATATTAGTATTAAATGTTTCTCTCTGGTAACACTATTGCCCTGTACTTCAATGAACGAGGTCATAAGTATAGTGAATATGTTTATAAATAATTATATTACAACGTAACCAGGTGTGTTTAGTTTGTGGTACGTTTCATGAATAGCTCTGGCCTTTCACTGTGGTTTCAATGTAATTAGAGCGGCCCTAGTTTTTTTCAGCATAAGTGGTTCCGAAGTGTTCTTGCGTTCTGTTTTTCTTTCATACGGGTGGAGAAAAATACTGAATGCAATGTTTGAATTACTACTGAATGTAATTATTATAGTCTTTTGTTTTGTTGAGTTTGTTTAGGAAGCTTTTTTTCACGTACTCAGTGAAGCATGTATTTGCTGGTCTGTTGATTCGTGGCTTTTATAATATTTCGTTTAACAGCGAAAATATATAATAGAAACTAGCCGCGCCCCGCGGTGTTACCCGCGTTGTACAGTCAGCCAAAAATGTGGTCTACCACCCTACGGTTGAGATTCATTTGAACGTCATGAAACAACAAGGTCATTTTTCATTTAATAATAGAGATCCATCTAAGTCACCCAATGATGTCAAATGTCAGGCATCTCAGATAACAGACAAAACGTCATAACATAATTGTGCATAGAAAAGTCAACCTTAGCGATCGTTACATCTCGCAGAAACTTTTGTCAAAAGTGGTAGACCACTTTCTTGGCCGACTGTACCCGTCCCCGCGGGAATTTTGAGATAAAAGTAGCTTAAGTTACTTCTTGGTTTCATCAGTTATCTGCCAGTGAAAGTCCCGTCAAAATCGGTCCAGCCATTTTAAAGATTAGCCGGAACAAACAGACATACATTTTTAAAATTATCATTTTGGTATATGTATCGTGTTGCACTTAGTAAAAAGCGGTTATTTTATTATTACAAACACACACTTCAATTTTATTTATTTGTATAGATTTAACAGCATAATAAATACTTACATAAAATAGAGGTAAAATATAAAATAGATCTATTATATTTTAAATCCAATGTTCTTTTATCAAATAACCTGACCGACTAGTTTTACAAATACGTAGTCTTTTATATTGTAGAACATGAAAGAAATAACCCAAACCCTGCTGAAGGGCATTTTCCTTGAAAAGAGATTTAATATCCTGTTGTCTTTTTTCTTTTGTAGTCATTAATCCTTTGAGGCAGTCTTTAATTAACGTTTTTTATCTTATTTTAGATCTTTAATTGTGTGGTCAGTAACGTACCTAATTTAAAAAATCCGTTCCTACTTTTTCATTTTCACCGCACTAGTGCTTGCAATTATATAAAGGGATGTGCTACATAGCAATAAGTAATTATCTTGTAATGTACGTAGATTGTAGATAAAATGATTAACGGCAGTTTCCAATAATAGTTCTATAATCTACTAGCAGCGCCCCGCGGTTTTACTCGCGTTGTGCCCGTTCCCGTAGGGATTTCGAGATGAAAAATATCTTATAGCCTTCCTCGATAAATGGACTATCCAACACTGAAAGAATTTTTCAAATCATACCAGTAGTTCCTGATATTAGCGCGTTCAAACAAACAAACTCTGCAGCTTTATAATATTAGTATAGATGAGACAATGAAGCTTTAATACAGATAGAATTTGGCGGTCGGTCACATAAAGGGAAGCTAAAGGTCAACTAATTTTAGGAAAAATAACTTTAGGTTCGGCGCGTCATTAGTCTTAGTACGCTTAATAACTTGAATAAGATTCTTACCTTAAGTAAGGGTAAGTAAGTAAGTTAGTGGCCAACCATGGTGATAGCTTCGTGTAGGTTAGTGGTAGGTCGGACTGCAAGTTGCTTAACAATCGCAATAATTAAACATCGCTTAATCAAAGTACGCGACAAGCGCTACAGTTATAGGTCATCAACTATACTAACCACAGACTTCTCTGCCCGAACCAACGTAACTGCGCATTTCCTAAAAATAATACCTTCAAAATATTTATAACAATATATTTCGTTGCCCAGGTAAAAGGTTAGAGCCGCAAAAATCTAGGCCGTAATAAATAAGTCTGGCGGTAACTATGTAAATAGAATATACCTCGGCGAGCCGCGTTACTTAGTGGGCGACGGTTGTAGGTAGAAACGGTGTTAGCTCAGCGAAACCTCTCAGCACGAAATAGCTGTAGTCACACTTGGTTTAACGGACTTTTACACGGGCCTTGCACGTGCCAGGATAATCTAGTACATTAAGTACACCCCATTATGGCGCTTTTAACTTGTGTACCTTTATTCGAGAATCTAATGGCGCTCTAAAAACAGAATGTCTGTCCGGTTTATTTTCATTTTTTCCAGTATCTATATGTTTTAATGGGGCATAGTGTTTTTAAAATTGTATATTTATATACTTGTGGTTGGTTAGGTTGCGTGAATTCATATCTAAGTTATGAATTTTTATTTTTTATATGTTGTGTATCGTAAATCGCTATTTGTGTTAACTAAAATAGCTTAAGCTTTCCAAATCCGAAGATTTTTGGGGGTACATTTACCTAGAAAACTGAAAATTATAACTCTAGTAATTAAGTAGGTTGTTTATGTTTTGTACACTGCATTTTAGATATGAAATGGTTTTTCCCTTTCCGACATACGCTGATCGCCAAAGAGCAAAAGAGACAAAACACTTTTGAACAGTGTTCTTATATTATAGTGTGTTTATGAAAAAGGCGGTAAATTACCAAATTAGGATTCCCATTTATCATTCTAAGGCTACATTCACCCAAACTTTCTCCACTGCAATGTTGCCAACGTACCACTTGTGTAATTAATTATAATTTAAAATTCGAAGCAGTTTTAAAAAATAATGTTTTATATTCCGACTTAGAAGGATAATTCACAAAAAGAACACATATTTTTTTCTTCACAGACCGTTGAAGATTTGGAGGCTCACTGCAAGAAGTCTGGTATCGAGATCGTGACCCGTCAGTCGTTTCTATCGGACCCGGGCGACGCAGTGCGAAACCTTCGGAGGCAAGACGCGAGGGTCATTGTGGGCCTGTTCTACGTGGTGGCAGCCCGGAGGGTACTGTGCGAGGTCTACAAACATCGGCTGTACGGAAAATCTTACGTCTGGTTTTTTATTGGTAAGTCGATGTTTTGTATAAGGGTGTCTGTACCTTAGTCATGAGAGGCACAATTGAAGTGCCTCTCAATAGGCTGAAACGTTGTGCAGTAAGCCTGTCTATACCTAAGTGATGAGACAATTGTGGTGGTGCTCAATAGCCTAAAACGTTGTTCGTTGGTAAAACGAGCGCCTTTGAGCCATGCTTGTGAAGATGTTCATACAAATTTTCATAGTATGTATCATGGCGGCGTTAAAAATCTGGTAAAATTATCTTTGAAGTACCGACAGCATGGTAGGTTTGAGTAAACGTAGAAAAGGCATTCAATAGTTAGTCCCAGTGAGGTTTGTCAAATGAATACATACACAAAGACGTGCGTCTATACTCATTACAACTACAAGTATGGTTAAGGGGCGCTTGTAAAATAAAACAACTATAACAATTAATTAATACTTACTTAGACTACGTACTGTGAAATGAAGAGAAAGCGAGCGTCGTACTTACATGTCTTTTTTTAATTCGCCGGCGCGCTGGATGTTACCACGCTTAATGTCAATGACACTGAATCAATTCGAAAATTGCTATTTTTCACGTCAAGACAACAGTTATCGAGTCAGTATAAAAATAGATTTATTATATGATTTACGAAAATTCCACGATGAGCCTCGAAATATCGGCTACTAAAATATATTATGCCTTGTCCTGAAAAATCAGAGTATCAACCGCGACCCGTGATGTTTAAACAAAAGATTATCCCTATCCAAGGGAAGCGCGCACGTCGCAGCATTATCATAATTTTGAAGAAGAAATGTCCCTCACAAGAATTGAATCACATTTTGTGTGAGTTATTATTCGGTTTCCGAGACTCATGGTTCCTTTTATTAACTCCAAGATGTCATTACCACGGTGTTTGAATACGGAGAAGAAATTTAAAACAACGTGTCATTAAAATGAGCGACGAGTGTGAGTAATAGAGAGAGCTTTATAAATTGCGGAAAAGACAGGATTATGTAGGAAATAATGTGGTGTTTGTCACGCGCCCGGGGAGAGCTGCTCTCGCAAACTCGTAATATATTTATGGAGAATACGTATTATACGAGAAATATAGGGTGACGTCTCAAAGACTAAGGAAATTGAGCCATACCGAAACGAATAACCACTTCACAAAGTTCGAATAAAGGTCAAATAATAACATTATCGTTAGAATAAATGTCTGTTATAACACTAAAACGATAAACTGAAAAGAGTAACAATTTTCAATAAACTTTCACAACTAAATTGACTTCTGACGGTGACTTATAAGTATTGTTTTCTTTTATAAATGAGGCTCTCGGGTCTGGCTGAGATATTAATGAATTTCCCGGACGAATCCCGCCGGGAGAGACCACAGAGCGAAACGGTAATGGAACTGAAAAAAACCTTAGATAAAGCGAACATTGGAGCTTGCCGCGCCGCTAACGATACCCACGTGTCAAATAAACCAGGGAAATAGATATTTGCATGATGTGCTCGGCAACGATTTACACTTATATTTTATTTTCAAACGACAATGGGTTACACCGGCGTTTGTCTTCGAAATCTATCCCTTTGATACTACTTTACATGTTTACGATTGAAAATTGTTTTCGTTGCTACAATTCTTTGTTCTTTGAGAATAATATTTAGTAAATTGTATTTTATCTTTAGCATTACCTTAAACCTATAAATAATAAACATTAATAAACAATTCATGAATGTTCACAAAATTAAACTCTAAATATAAGATGCTATATCCACTTCAGGAGGTAAAAGCTCTTAAGCGACTATAATGCCTTCAGCAATTTCCATTCATTGCTACGAAAATCGTAGCACGGCTTCGTAGCATTCACGTAGCAATGTGCAAAGAAACTTCAATAGTGTTTTATACAGTACCGCCCGTTCACCCTCGCTGCTAGTTTACGCCCATCACTAGATTGAAAAGTTCATTCGTTCGTTTTCCTGCACAAAATAGTTCGCTAGATTCAAGAATAGTTCCAACGCAGACGAAAAAATCTAGAATTTTCGGTTACGTATGAGCTTGTAGTCAACCCAACCTGTTTTCAAACTTTTCTCAACATCTGCCTTTAAAGTTAGTCAGCAACGTAGTTTAGGCCAGTTTACGGGTTTTATTTTAAATGATTAAAGTTACACAGACAGTGGGTGGGTGATTGTCTGCTTCGGGCACTTCGCTTCTTGTTTCTGTTAATGTATTTTGTTTCAAATTTATTTAATGTTGACTTTGTAATAATGAAAACAGTAGGGCAATAAAGAGCGATTTGTGTATTCATGAATCCACCGGGCGCGGGTGTGGGACCGTTACGGCGTTACGAATGATGATTGTCTTTTGAATCAATTCTCATTATTGTACAGGATTTGGAGACATTTGCATTCCAATTTAATTTTTCAGGCGAAATTGTACTTAAACATGCTGTTGAATAAATAGACTAACCCCAGTAGGAATCAATTCGTAGTCTATAGCTATCGACTACAAAAAGGTATAGTATGTGACAGTACCATGGTCATGACACTTCCATTATACAGTGAATTAATCTTATATTAAAATAGACCTTTACTCTCTAAGGTTAAAATTAACTGAAATGCGATTAGTTAGAACAAGACGGTCAACAAGTCCCGAAATCGAAGGTAAATAGCTCTTCAAATTAGTTGAAGGCACCTCTCGAAGCCCGATCCAGCGATAGATAAGTGTATACACTTACTGCGGTTAGCAGCTGGCGACGCGCCAGGAGTACGTCAACCCAAGTTCGGCAGGTTATCATCATCCGGTTGGCCTTAATACAGCCTCCGAGGATCTTCTCTTCCGCAATAAAACTTTATTACAACATTACCACTAAAGAGATCACTCCATATAAAAATAATCACGCGTCCCGCTGGACTTTAACATGTGGTTGCATATTTTTTATGGCGACATTATGTGTAATAAACCACCGAATGATATCGGCCACGTCCGTGATAAAATAGTTTTTGTTGACGACGAAAACGTTAAACGTATAGTTCGTTCGTGCTTATCGGGATTTTGATCGGACGTTCCAGTGGCAGAACAATTAGTCCAGACTTGTCGTTCTGTGATTAAAATTTAGATTCGACAACGGACTTAAAACGGGCTCTAATTCTGTGTATGATACAACTAAGCGCACGGTACTTGCGGACACGTCCTTTTAATAATTGCACACATACCCACTCGCACCTCGAATTTTACGTCGGGCCCTCTTTGTTAACCTACATTCCTATGGTGGTCAGATTCTGTGGGACACAATTTCAACAATGCGTCCCGCTCGGTATATTTCTGAATAAGCGGTTGCTTTGACAATGTCGTCGAGAGAACAGAGAGTGGACAAACTATATAAAATATTCCAACAAATCATACGACGGGGACAAAGTCCGACGGACAGTAATAAAAATTGTTTCGAACATAAATTAAACCTCAAACGCCGAGACGAGACTTTGCAATTCTGAATGCCGGAAAAAATATGAACAAAATTTTATTGCCACTCTGGAAACGTTCAAGTTGTATGAAAATGTGAGGCCGCGGGCGGAGGCGGGGCGACGCGGAGACACAACAAACACACATTTGTTCACCTCAGGTTCTCCCAACAAACAGGACAAAGGAATCGGATAGAAGAGAGGATAAATAATGGTCCGAGGGTACGCCGTTCCGACGATACAAAATAAGGGAACAATTTTCCGTTTACACCGCTCACAATAAATGGAAATAATCACACGCGCCGACAAACTATACCCATATGTTTGCATTGGTGTGATTTAGATATGTACAATAATGTACATATTTGTTTTCGGTTCTATTTTTGCATAGATTTACTGCAAATAATGGTGAGATAGCAATTTCATTGGACGTTATCATAATACGATTACCATAATGACTGCACAATCTGAATTATGATCATAATGCGCCACCGGCCAGGTAACGTGGTTCATAAGCTCACCACTATGCATTCCCTCTAGACCTTGTTATAATAGCAACAGCTTGATTTAAACACTTTCAGTATACAGCTACCAAGTTATTAACAAAGTTCGAATTAAATTATCCTTTTGCGCATTGATATACGAAGTTCAGAGGACGACTGGTAAACATGTTTATAATGAAATGTCAGCCGATTAAATATATTTTTAAATATGAAACCTAATATTCTTATTTTTATTTTTAAACGAATTCCCATCTCTTTCATTAACCAACAGTTTAACAAATACAGGTATTTTTAATTAAGCATTCGTTGTTGGTGTTCGCCGATCAAAACAATTTATGTTTCAGACAAATAGTTAAACTTTGGAATTTTAAATGAATTCTAGGTAGGTATTCTTATTTCAAACGACCACTAACTTCAACATATCAAAGACTAGCACAAACTTATTCATTATACCGTTTAATTAAATTAAGAATGTCAATAGAAATAACTATTTTGAAATAGGTACAGGCATTAATAATCTAAAAAACGTTTTTCTGATAAAGCTGTATCAAAAAAATAGTCCATAATTTTAATCACTACATTGTTCACAGGTTGGTACGAAGACAACTGGTTCGAAACGAACTTGGAACGAGAAGGTATCGAGTGCACGGTGGAACAAATGCGGGAGGCGGCCGAGGGTCACCTCACCACCGAAGCGCTCATGTGGAACCAAAACTCCAATCAGACCACTATATCGGGAATGACGTCCGAGGATTTTCGGTGAGCTCTCACTTAAGTTGAACGCACACTTATCCGAACGCTCCGAACGATTCGAAGTCAGGCAGGCCTCGAAAACTTATCCGCATCGAAGGAAGCGAGTACTCCCTTGTTATTACTTGGTATTCGCGTAAGTTCTTAATAGGTACGCGAGCGCATTGGTCGAGTTGATCGTATAAACCGCTCCGAATTTAATGACGTCATCAGAATTCGTTTAAAATTCTGAAGTTGTTCTGATTCGTACGATTCGACGCGGGCAAGTGTGCGAGATTTTATAACATTTCATAATATTCTTAAAATCTTTCGCACTATTATTTTTGCGCGGATAAGTGTGCGTTCACCTTTAGTTCATACCCAGTCGACTGGAAACTCGACAACTATAGTTTTAGATCATATAAATTGTTATCGCTTAACTACTGGGTCAGGTTCAACTTTTGGTGTTATTGAATTTGTTTAGCGTTTGGGATGTAATATAATTCGTGCAAAAGCAATTGAGGCTAATGTTGCATTAGGAGTTGTTAATAAATAATACTAATTTAATAATGCTGTGTTGAGTTTGATTTTTTGTTTGTTAGCCACCTTCAACGGAAAGGTATAGGCTATTTTTCGTCCCAAAATTTCCACGGAATCGGACACAATGCGGCTTGAACCGCGGAGCGCTGCTAGTACATCATATTCCTTATATTATCTACTTCCCAGCGTTTGAGCACTCTATTACTAACATAAGAACTTTAGAACAACGTAAAATATCGTAGAATAAAAGCTGTTGGAGACAAAAGCGTAGATATATTTTTATCTCCTTAAACTGTGCCAACAAACAATGCCACTTTAAAATATCAATACTGTAAAGTTGTAGACATTAGTTGGCTACCCTTTTAGGCTTTACACGAAATTGGGCCGTTCATCCGATTGTGGGAAGCAACTGCAAAATACTGTTTAGGAACGAACTATAACGTATATCGTAGGATTACTTTGATCGCTGTACTCGTTGTCCCGTACGACCGCAAATAAAAGAATTTATATCGGCTTTTATACGAACGATATCCGGTTACGTACAATTTTAATGTTCCTTTTATATCAAATCTATGTTCGTGAGTACTTTGACAAACTTTCAGTTTTTTGTACGTCAGAAAAATGAAAAACACTAATCGGTGCTTGGAGACTAAATTTTAATGTTGTTTAGGTTTTAGTTTGTTGTATTAATAATAGTTTTATCTACACTAATGTTGTAACATGCTACTTATGTTTCCAATACTTGACTTATAATTACTACTGTTATAGCGCAGACAACTAAAACACTCAATTTAAGCAATTGCGCATGATGTTATAATATCCACATCGATATCGTAAAATCTCATTATAACATCGCGCCCTGCGCGGCGCGCGCCCTGCGGGCCTGCGCGCGCAGCTGCGCTCTCATTGGTTAGATTTTAATGGCGGCAAGTTCACTGTGACAATACACGTACGCGTGAATTTAATGTTTCGCAATGTGTTTTGTTTTTAAAATTTTGTTTGATTAATTGCATTAAATAGTGAAGATAAAGTAGTGTATGCAACTGCATATAACACGGGTATTAAAACACTCGTTACTATTATGAAACTCGCTGCGCTCGTTTCATAAACTCACACTCGTGTTTTAATACCCTTCTTTATATGACAGTTGCATAAACTACTATTAAATGTGTTGTGTAATTTTATAGATCTGGCATGATTGCTTCGCAATCAAAGGTCGTTTATTTTTCATGATTCAAATAAAACCAAAAGGTCTCATAATTTTTCTGTCTGTCTCTCTGCTTGTACACTTGTTTACTTTGGATTCGAATCTAATTCACACCTTGATCGGTGTTTCCTATATTACTACCTAAAAAGGTTTAGAAGATAAATGCTTAATGCACAATATCAAAATGCTAGCTAAAATCAATATTAAGAACACTATTTTCTTTGATAATAAACTAACCGATCCCTGCAAGTGAATTGATCGTCGATATTCCAAACTTAATGTGAATCCAATAGCTCATTGTTAGTTCATTCAGACAAATACTAACCCCGATGCCCTGGATCTCTTAGAATCTAGACAAAACACTTCCTTCGCAGACACTAGATAAGATTTATTACAGTTTCGTTTCTAGCGATGTTATCTAAAGGAGACTCGCACAGAAAGTGTAATATTACGTCACTGTTAATATTAATGACTTTATCGTAAACAAAATTAATTATTACACGACCAGACAAACACTCGACTGTGCTTCCTCGTAGAGACTTAGTTTGTAATATCAAATACGACTTGCTGAATGCGGTTTCATCGGTTATGTGGGAATTCCAGAATGCTAGATAGTTTATGTATAACGTCTTCAATTCTAACTTATATTTTATATAATATTATATTATATTATTATTTATTATTATCCTTCTTCCTACTAATATTATAAATGCGAAAGTTTGTGAGGATGGATGTATGTATGGATGGATGTATGTTTGTTGCTCTTTCACGCAAAAACCACTCAACGGATTTGGATGAAACTTTACAGTAATATAGGTTATACATCAGAATAACACATGGGATACATTTTATCCCGAAATTCCACGGGACCCGACCGTGTAAGTTGAGCCGACAAATTCTAATAGTAAAGTTTGGAATGCTTTTTTCAATTGAAAGAACGGGCTTTTCCAGCTTGTAAATAAAGTGTTAAATGTATTGCAGCTTTTATACAAAAACAAAATATTTCAAATGAAATTCTGTTTTCCGATAATATCAATTTTATTAATATACGTCAACGGAATATTGATGTAACAATACTGTATGTATAACTTTCATATATCAAATAACGTACATTATGAGTTACTCCGATATAAAAGCACGCTTTTGATCCCTCACAAACACGTCACTACATATCTCCTATTACCGCATATAAAGATTTATTGTAAACTCAAATATGTTTCATATTAAAACTGCATTATTACGGTGGCGTTCAACTTGAGGGACCTCTAATGCATCCTACCCCTTCCCCCTTTATGCTCTCTCTTCACTTATTTCTTAGAAAAAGTAGCTTCGAACAAAGCTAAGTACTGGAGTTCACTCCAGGGAATACTGCAATAAGCTTTTCATCGTACTTGCTTAGTGAATGAAATATACAAGCATGATGCAAATTTCAAACTTCTACCAACTTTGCTATAAGCGAAATTCGATGTTGTTTTTGCATAAATAAGACTGAAATAAGATGAGTAACTGTTTCTTGCAATATCTTAAGTTTATTTTTAACTTTTAAGAAAGGAGTAGTTAAGTCATTTTTTTCATTAATGGACTTAATGTTATTCGGTAGTACTGATGGTGTTTAACAAAGTGATGTTAACTCTTTGTAATTGTTAAGCAATATACATTGAAGCCACTACTTGGATAGGTCTACAGTGACTTTTCTATCTGAGCGGAGCCCTACCATGCTGTGGAGGGCCCGTTAAAGTCAGTCCCGATTATATTAATCGTTACAACTAGATGGTTTGTATTTAGAACTCTGACACCACGATTGGTCACTAACGAATAGGTAAGTGAACAATCTCGAAACCAAAATTAAACCATATTTAAAAGAATTACTCGTTTACCTATTGAAACATATTTTTATAATGTTTTTTACATCCTTTCATTATTGAAACATATTTTATAATGAGTAACAACGTAGTTCTCATTATACTACTGTATTGATCAATAATAATTATTTCAACGACCTAATTTAGAAGTCACAATCGATCGCGACGTATAGCAACACTTTCCACAATAAATATTGAAATGCAAACGTTTCCAAGAACCCGTACGGGACATTAATTGAAAATGTTGTAAGTGAATTGTTGAGTTTGTTACACAGAAATTGTTGTTGCAGAATTGTAGCGACTGCTATTTTAACTGGTTTGATAATTAACAAAGGTATATTTAACATTGAAACGACAGAAACTAGGTTACCTGTGATGTTAACATGATATATACAACATTTTTGTCATAAGAATTTTCTTTTTATTGAATTTTTATCTTTCTTCTTCTTTATCTTTTAACTTCAAATTTCTTTATTGCTTATCACATAATTACGTAATAATAAATTACAATGTTTTATGACATTTCGTAGAGGCACTGCAACTATGAGAGGAACGATAAATTACTATAAAAAACATAACATATTTCTTTAAATATACAGGGTGGCTTTTTTACTGGTCATGGGTAGTCTGAAATAACAAGAGAAACGAATATCTTTTCTTAGAAACCTGTATAACCCCTCAATGGAACCTCCTCAGAAGTCGATAAGTTCTTCCTTGTTTCTTTTCTCTTCTCCCATTGTCCTTTCTATTCCAAACATTCAATTATCGTTATCATTTGTATTGCCTTCATATTTTCTATTGGATTGCGTGGTTTTCTTTTCGAGTTTATTTTATTGGTTCACTCGCACCTCTGGGCTGAAACAATAATCTACCATTTATTCGCGGCGCCCTTTATAACTGAGTTAGAGAGAAAAATGGCGTTGTTTGATAACTTTTTTGATTGGTTGCGACAAGATTAGTGATGGCATGGTTAGGACTATAATTGTTTGGTTCAGGATACGACCGTAAAAGGAAATTGATCATAAGAATGCGCATAGGCTATAGTCGGTAAGCCGTTGCTCTTTTGCTCTATGAAAAGAAAGCTTTTGCAACATTTGCTCTATTAAATGAAAAGCTCTGAAAGCTATGATACGTCTTGTCTTTAGTGTACGTAACTTTATATATCTTTATAGACCAAAAGACAGTTAATACTGACTTGACCATAGTCTAATTGTTCTTACAGTCGTAATTTTTGTGTTTTTATAAATCTTTGTGACCCATCCTTGCTTCGTTTCAGTTAAGCATCGTGAGTTAACATTTTACAATTTTATTTAAACGGCTTTTGATATTATAGTATCGTTATTTTTTCTCTGTCAATTCTTTGAAATGTAAATTATTTTTATTAACTTAAATGGTAACAATAGTCCTTTCTACGAATAATTTCTAGCATTTTATGAAATAATTTTTTAATTACATTTACCTCGTTTCGTTCGTTGTGAAGGTTTACAGGAACTCGTAGTCAAAGGTAGATTAAAAACAATGCAGAAAAAAATCCTATCCTACTTATATTATAAATGCGAGAGTTGTGAGGATGGATGTATGTATGGATGTATGGAAGTATGTTTGTTGCTCTTTCACGCAAAAACTACTGAACGGATTTGGATGACAGTAATGTAGGTTATCAGAATAATACACATTTTATCCCGAAATTCCTGCGGGAACAGGTACAATGTGGGTAACACCGCGGGGCGCAGCTAGTACGAAATAAACCTGTTAAAATATTTAGATTCCATGTATCCAGTATTCTATAGATGCAGGAAGCTATTGAGCAATTTATTTTTAAAAAATCTGGCTAATTAGCGACTAAATAATGACTAACAACTCGGTGGTCTAGTTGTATATGCATTGGCCTGCCAAGACTGCCAGGTTCAATTCCCGGGTCGGTCGGAAACATGTTTCCTGCTTACATACATGGTTCAGGTTTGAGATGAACAACCTGCAGTAGACAAGCATGACTATTATGCTTATTCTTTCTCACCGTACTGTATAGTTCGGTGAGTTACGAGGGCTTTGCCCAGCAGTGGGCATTTTAGGCTAATACTTTATACTTATTTTGACTAATTGACTACCTCCTTTTAGGAAGTCGGTTTAAACAATGTTAAAGGGCTACGAAACCATATCTTATTACTATTAATTCAATTAAATTGGATACAATACCACTAATGGAGTCTTGCATTGAACGTACTATTAATTTCTATTATTCAATCTATTTGTTCACGGTGTCCGTTCTGAATTATAATATCAATACTAGAGTGAAAATTCCCTTTGTCTTCATGAATAGACAGTCTATTGTATTCCATTTGAAAACATCCACACTGGTGCGGTGTTTGATTTAATAAGGTTACAAATGGATGGGTGAAATAGAGGGTAAATACGATTAAGTAAGACTTAAAAGGACTAGGATGTATCCTAACAGAATTAAGGTGCAGACCATTACGTAAATACTAGCAGAGACTTGTTTCTGTGGGAATATTGGGATAAATTGGGCTTTTGGGCTTTCGTGTTAAAACTAAAGTATAGTTATCAACTTTTATATGAAACCATACTGTCTCACTGCTGTAAAGGTATCCTTAATTTCCTTCCTTGACTCTCTTACCCCAATCCCCATTAAAGTCTTCCAGCTCTTTCCACCTGTGAACATTCTAGAACTTCCATACTCTCGAAACCTTTGCGCACATGTCAAACTTATTATGTCTTAAAAAAGTTAATAAACTAAGCTCATAGTAACTAAAAGAACAAGCGCTTGAAAATGTATCAACAAATACGTTCAACGTCAAACGAATTTCCTAAAGAAATATTTATAAAATGTTCATTGTTTAAGACTACAAAGAAACAATTTGTTATGTACACAGCATACGATTGAACGGCGCTCTGAAAGTCCTCGGCTACGACATAGAGGGGGAGAGATTTCCAGAGGGATATCAAGAAGCGCCCCTGGCCTACGACGCAGTATGGGCGGTCGCACTGGGTATGTACCTAACATATATTTAAGATATGCTATAACCAGGTAACATGACGTCAATATAGCAGCACCCTAGGGTAATACTCGCTGCATTCGTTGTTCTGGGAATTTCAGAATAAAAAGCATGTTAACGTAAAGTGGAAATTTCAATAAATTATCACCTAACTGTGCTTTATAACTTCTGTAAGCAAGAATTCTTGGCCCTAATCAGCAGTTAGTAACAGAAGATCTGCAAAATACCTTACAGAAAAAATCTCTTGTCATTGAGTTCAAAAAAATATTAGAGAGATAAAATAATATAACATTTCGTCCCAATTTAACAATCTTAAGTCATAGCTCATTAGACAATCCTGTTCAAATAATAGTCGACATTTTCTCCAAAAATATTGATAAGATAAAGTTGAATCAATCGTGTCGGCATTGTACAATTGAAATGGGCCCTCAAATGACGGGATTCTCGCTTAATCTAACATAATAATCACATCCAGCCAAATAGACTGAGATGAATTGAATCAATGTAATGTGAATAATCCTTTATCCGACAATATTTTACATTTGACTTGCGTTCAATTGAAGTCTCGTGATTTCTGTTTTCGTATAATGAACGCATGGCTGTGTCTTCAAAGTACCGACACGGACTGTGTGCGTTTCATTCTTATTTCGTAAAACTGAGCCTGCTTGACAATACCGACGTCTGAGTATTTCTGAATTCACTGAGTAACAATTGTCTTGCATGTAAGTTTATTCTGAGTTTTGAAAGTTAAAAGACTGTAGTAATCAATAGATTAAGCGTTATTAAAGACCGGTGTGAAGTTAGCAGCCAAAGTTAGCAGCCAATGATAACCCGACCAAATTGAGATGTAATGCAAATTTGTAACAACAAATTGACCGGAAACTTATTTAAATTTGATACACTAAGGTCCAAAACATTTAAAATTAATAAAAATAACTGTATAAAGCCTTTAAAATAAATAAAAAGGTTATTTTAATTTTGGCTGCTAACTTTAATCTATGAGCAGCCACGCGATCATTTGTTTTTTGTAAACTCAACTATGACGGACGGCTCGCAAGAGACTTTTAGAGTACTAAGCGTGTAGATAGTGAACATATCTTTCAGATAAACCTATTCCTAGAGTGATACTCGATTTTTTGTAGAACAAACTAGGGCTGCAAACTGCACGTATTAAAAACTTCTTTGATTTTTTGGCGGAGTACTAGTTTTTTGTGATTTCAACTATGACGGACGGCTCGCAAGAGACTTCCAACGTATTTATCGTATAGATAATAAACATAGCTTTCAGATAAATCTAAATCTAGAGTGATACTCGATTTTTTGTAGAACAAACTAGGGCTGCAAACTGCAGGAAGTATACAAAATCATTGATTTTTTGACAAAGTCCTAGTTTTTTGTAATTTCAACTATGATGGACGGCTAGCAAGAGACTTTCAGCGTATTCAGCGTATAGATAGTGAACAAGGCTTTCAGGTAACCCACTCCTAGATTGATACTCGATTTTTTGTAGAACAAACTAGGGCTGCAAACTGCAGGGAGTATACAAATTCATAGATTTTTTGACAAAGTCCTAGTTTTTTGTAATTTCAACTATGATGGACGGCTAGCAAGAGACTTTCAGCGTATTCAGCGTGTACATAGTGAATACAGCTTTCAGATAAACACCCTCCTAGATTGATACTCGATTTTTCGTAGAACAAACTAGGGCTGCAAACTGCAGGGAGTATACAAAATCATTGTTTTTTTGACAAAGTCCTAGTTTTTTGTAATTTCAACTATGATGGACGGCTAGCAAGAGACTTTCAGCGTATTCAGCGTGTAGATAGTGAACAAGGCTTTCAGGTAACCCACTCCTAGATTGATACTCGATTTTTTGTAGAACAAACTAGGGCTGCAAACTGCAGGAAGTATACAAAATCATTGATTTTTTGACAAAGTCCTAGTTTTTTGTAATTTCAACTATGATGGACGGCTAGCAAGAGACTTTCAGCGTATTCAGCGTGTATATAGTGAATACAGCTTTCAGATAAACACCCTCCTAGATTGATACTCGATTTTTTGTAGAACAAACTAGGGCTGCAAACTGCAGGAAATATATAAAATCATTGATTTTTTGACAAAGTCCTAGTTTTTTGTAATTTCAACTATGATGGACGGCTAGCAAGAGACTTTCAGCGTATTCAGCGTGTAGATATTGGACAAGGCTTTCAGGAAACTAACTCCTAGATTGATACTCGATTTTTTGTAGAACAAACTAGGGCTGCAAACTGCAGAAAATATACAAAATCATTGATTTTTTGATGGAGTCCTAGTTTTTTGTAAATTCAACTATGATGGACGGCTAGCAAGAGACTTTCAGCGTATTCAGCTTGTAGATAGTGAACAAGGCTTTCAGGTAAACAACTCCTAGATTGATACTCGATTTTTTGTAGAACAAACTAGGGCTGCAAACTGCAGGAAATATACAAAATCATTGATTTTTTGACAAAGTCCTAGTTTTTTGTAAATTCAACTATGATGGACGGCTAGCAAGAGACTTTCAGCATATTCGGCGTGTAGATAGTGAACAAGGCTTTCAGGTAACCCACTCCTAGATTGATACTCGATTTTTTGTAGAACAAACTAGGGCTGCAAACTGCAGGAAATATATAAAATCATTGATTTTTTGACAAAGTCCTAGTTTTTTGTAATTTCAACTATGATGGACGGCTAGCAAGAGACTTTCAGCGTATTCAGCGTGTAGATAGTGAACAAGGCTTTCAGGTAACCCACTCCTAGATTGATACTCGATTTTTTGTAGAACAAACTAGGGCTGCAAACTGCAGGAAGTATACAAAATCATTGATTTTTTGACAAAGTCCTAGTTTTTTGTAATTTCAACTATGATGGACGGCTAGCAAGAGACTTTCAGCGTATTCAGCGTGTAGATAGTGAACAAGGCTTTCAGGTAACCCACTCCTAGATTGATACTCGATTTTTTGTAGAACAAACTAGGGCTGCAAACTGCAGGAAGTATACAAAATCATTGATTTTTTGACAAAGTCCTAGTTTTTTGTAAATTCAACTATGATGGACGGCTAGCAAGAGACTTTCAGCGTATTCAGCGTGTAGATAGTGAACAAGGCTTTCAGGTAACCCACTCCTAGATTGATACTCGATTTTTTGTAGAACAAACTAGGGCTGCAAACTGCAGGAAGTATACAAAATCATTGATTTTTTGACAAAGTCCTAGTTTTTTGTAATTTCAACTATGATGGACGGCTAGCAAGAGACTTTCAGCGTATTCAGCGTGTAGAAAGTGAACAAGGCTTTCAGGTAACCCACTCCTAGATTGATACTCGATTTTTTGTAGAACAAACTAGGGCTGCAAACTGCAGGAAATATACAAAATCATTGATTTTTTGACAAAGTCCTAGTTTTTTGTAATTTCAACTATGATGGACGGCTAGCAAGAGACTTTCAGCGTATTCAGCGTGTAGATAGTGAACAAGGCTTTCAGGTAACCCACTCCTAGATTGATACTCGATTTTTTGTAGAACAAACTAGGGCTGCAAACTGCAGGAAGTATACAAAATCATTGATTTTTTGACAAAGTCCTAGTTTTTTGTAATTTCAACTATGATGGACGGCTAGCAAGAGACTTTCAGCGTATTCAGCGTGTAGATAGTGAACAAGGCTTTCAGGTAACCCACTCCTAGATTGATACTCGATTTTTTGTAGAACAAACTAGGGCTGCAAACTGCAGGAAGTATACAAAATCATTGATTTTTTGACAAAGTCCTAGTTTTTTGTAAATTCAACTATGATGGACGGCTAGCAAGAGACTTTCAGCGTATTCAGCGTGTAGATAGTGAACAAGGCTTTCAGGTAACCCACTCCTAGATTGATACTCGATTTTTTGTAGAACAAACTAGGGCTGCAAACTGCAGGAAGTATACAAAATCATTGATTTTTTGACAAAGTCCTAGTTTTTTGTAATTTCAACTATGATGGACGGCTAGCAAGAGACTTTCAGCGTATTCAGCGTGTAGATAGTGAACAAGGCTTTCAGGTAACCCACTCCTAGATTGATACTCGATTTTTTGTAGAACAAACTAGGGCTGCAAACTGCAGGAAATATACAAAATCATTGATTTTTTGACAAAGTCCTAGTTTTTTGTAAATTCAACTATGATGGACGGCTAGCAAGAGACTTTCAGCATATTCGGCGTGTAGATAGTGAACAAGGCTTTCAGGTAACCCACTCCTAGATTGATACTCGATTTTTTGTAGAACAAACTAGGGCTGCAAACTGCAGGAAATATATAAAATCATTGATTTTTTGACAAAGTCCTAGTTTTTTGTAATTTCAACTATGATGGACGGCCAGCAAGAGACTTTCAGCGTATTCAGCGTGTAGATATTGAACAAGGCTTTCAGGTAACTAACTCCTAGATTGATACTCGATTTTTTGTAGAACAAACTAGGGCTGCAAACTGCAGGAAGTATACAAAATCATTGATTTTTTGACAAAGTCCTAGTTTTTTGTAATTTCAACTATGATGGACGGCTAGCAAGAGACTTTCAGCGTATTCAGCGTGTAGATAGTGAACAAGGCTTTCAGGTAACCCACTCCTAGATTGATACTCGATTTTTTGTAGAACAAACTAGGGCTGCAAACTGCAGGAAGTATACAAAATCATTGATTTTTTGACAAAGTCCTAGTTTTTTGTAATTTCAACTATGATGGACGGCTAGCAAGAGACTTTCAGCGTATTCAGCGTGTACATAGTGAATACAGCTTTCAGATAAACACCCTCCTAGATTGATACTCGATTTTTTGTAGAACAAACTAGGGCTGCAAACTGCAGGAAATATATAAAATCATTGATTTTTTGACAAAGTCCTAGTTTTTTGTAATTTCAACTATGATGGACGGCTAGCAAGAGACTTTCAGCGTATTCAGCGTGTAGATATTGAACAAGGCTTTCAGGTAACTAACTCCTAGATTGATACTCGATTTTTTGTAGAACAAACTAGGGCTGCAAACTGCAGGAAGTATACAAAATCATTGATTTTTTGACAAAGTCCTAGTTTTTTGTAATTTCAACTATGATGGACGGCTAGCAAGAGACTTTCAGCGTATTCAGCGTGTACATAGTGAATACAGCTTTCAGATAAACACCCTCCTAGATTGATACTCGATTTTTTGTAGAACAAACTAGGGCTGCAAACTGCAGGAAATATATAAAATCATTGATTTTTTGACAAAGTCCTAGTTTTTTGTAATTTCAACTATGATGGACGGCTAGCAAGAGACTTTCAGCGTATTCAGCGTGTAGATAGTGAACAAGGCTTTCAGGTAACCCACTCCTAGATTGATACTCGATTTTTTGTAGAACAAACTAGGGCTGCAAACTGCAGGAAGTATACAAAATCATTGATTTTTTGACAAAGTCCTAGTTTTTTGTAATTTCAACTATGATGGACGGCTAGCAAGAGACTTTCAGCATATTCAGCGTGTAGATAGTGAACAAGGCTTTCAGGTAACCCACTCCTAGATTGATACTCGATTTTTTGTAGAACAAACTAGGGCTGCAAACTGCAGGAAGTATACAAAATCATTGATTTTTTGACAAAGTCCTAGTTTTTTGTAAATTCAACTATGATGGACGGCTAGCAAGAGACTTTCAGCGTATTCAGCGTGTAGATAGTGAACAAGGCTTTCAGGTAACCCACTCCTAGATTGATACTCGATTTTTTGTAGAACAAACTAGGGCTGCAAACTGCAGGAAGTATACAAAATCATTGATTTTTTGACAAAGTCCTAGTTTTTTGTAATTTCAACTATGATGGACGGCTAGCAAGAGACTTTCAGCGTATTCAGCGTGTAGATAGTGAACAAGGCTTTCAGGTAACCCACTCCTAGATTGATACTCGATTTTTTGTAGAACAAACTAGGGCTGCAAACTGCAGGAAATATACAAAATCATTGATTTTTTGACAAAGTCCTAGTTTTTTGTAAATTCAACTATGATGGACGGCTAGCAAGAGACTTTCAGCATATTCGGCGTGTAGATAGTGAACAAGGCTTTCAGGTAACCCACTCCTAGATTGATACTCGATTTTTTGTAGAACAAACTAGGGCTGCAAACTGCAGGAAATATATAAAATCATTGATTTTTTGACAAAGTCCTAGTTTTTTGTAATTTCAACTATGATGGACGGCCAGCAAGAGACTTTCAGCGTATTCAGCGTGTAGATATTGAACAAGGCTTTCAGGTAACTAACTCCTAGATTGATACTCGATTTTTTGTAGAACAAACTAGGGCTGCAAACTGCAGGAAGTATACAAAATCATTGATTTTTTGACAAAGTCCTAGTTTTTTGTAATTTCAACTATGATGGACGGCTAGCAAGAGACTTTCAGCGTATTCAGCGTGTAGATAGTGAACAAGGCTTTCAGGTAACCCACTCCTAGATTGATACTCGATTTTTTGTAGAACAAACTAGGGCTGCAAACTGCAGGAAGTATACAAAATCATTGATTTTTTGACAAAGTCCTAGTTTTTTGTAATTTCAACTATGATGGACGGCTAGCAAGAGACTTTCAGCGTATTCAGCGTGTACATAGTGAATACAGCTTTCAGATAAACACCCTCCTAGATTGATACTCGATTTTTTGTAGAACAAACTAGGGCTGCAAACTGCAGGAAATATATAAAATCATTGATTTTTTGACAAAGTCCTAGTTTTTTGTAATTTCAACTATGATGGACGGCTAGCAAGAGACTTTCAGCGTATTCAGCGTGTAGATATTGAACAAGGCTTTCAGGTAACTAACTCCTAGATTGATACTCGATTTTTTGTAGAACAAACTAGGGCTGCAAACTGCAGGAAATATACAAAATCATTGATTTTTTGACAAAGTCCTAGTTTTTTGTAATTTCAACTATGATGGACGGCTAGCAAGAGACTTTCAGCGTATTCAGCGTGTAGATAGTGAACAAGGCTTTCAGGTAACCCACTCCTAGATTGATACTCGATTTTTTGTAGAACAAACTAGGGCTGCAAACTGCAGGAAGTATACAAAATCATTGATTTTTTGACAAAGTCCTAGTTTTTTGTAATTTCAACTATGATGGACGGCCAGCAAGAGACTTTCAGCGTATTCAGCGTGTAGATATTGAACAAGGCTTTCAGGTAACTAACTCCTAGATTGATACTCGATTTTTTGTAGAACAAACTAGGGCTGCAAACTGCAGGAAGTATACAAAATCATTGATTTTTTGACAAAGTCCTAGTTTTTTGTAATTTCAACTATGATGGACGGCTAGCAAGAGACTTTCAGCGTATTCAGCGTGTAGATAGTGAACAAGGCTTTCAGGTAACCCACTCCTAGATTGATACTCGATTTTTTGTAGAACAAACTAGGGCTGCAAACTGCAGGAAGTATACAAAATCATTGATTTTTTGACAAAGTCCTAGTTTTTTGTAATTTCAACTATGATGGACGGCTAGCAAGAGACTTTCAGCGTATTCAGCGTGTACATAGTGAATACAGCTTTCAGATAAACACCCTCCTAGATTGATACTCGATTTTTTGTAGAACAAACTAGGGCTGCAAACTGCAGGAAATATATAAAATCATTGATTTTTTGACAAAGTCCTAGTTTTTTGTAATTTCAACTATGATGGACGGCTAGCAAGAGACTTTCAGCGTATTCAGCGTGTAGATATTGAACAAGGCTTTCAGGTAACTAACTCCTAGATTGATACTCGATTTTTTGTAGAACAAACTAGGGCTGCAAACTGCAGGAAATATACAAAATCATTGATTTTTTGACAAAGTCCTAGTTTTTTGTAATTTCAACTATGATGGACGGCTAGCAAGAGACTTTCAGCGTATTCAGCGTGTAGATAGTGAACAAGGCTTTCAGGTAACCCACTCCTAGATTGATACTCGATTTTTTGTAGAACAAACTAGGGCTGCAAACTGCAGGAAGTATACAAAATCATTGATTTTTTGACAAAGTCCTAGTTTTTTGTAATTTCAACTATGATGGACGGCTAGCAAGAGACTTTCAGCGTATTCAGCGTGTAGATAGTGAACAAGGCTTTCAGGTAACCCACTCCTAGATTGATACTCGATTTTTTGTAGAACAAACTAGGGCTGCAAACTGCAGGAAATATACAAAATCATTGATTTTTTGACAAAGTCCTAGTTTTTTGTAAATTCAACTATGATGGACGGCTAGCAAGAGACTTTCAGCATATTCGGCGTGTAGATAGTGAACAAGGCTTTCAGGTAACCCACTCCTAGATTGATACTCGATTTTTTGTAGAACAAACTAGGGCTGCAAACTGCAGGAAATATATAAAATCATTGATTTTTTGACAAAGTCCTAGTTTTTTGTAATTTCAACTATGATGGACGGCTAGCAAGAGACTTTCAGCGTATTCAGCGTGTACATAGTGAATACAGCTTTCAGATAAACACCCTCCTAGATTGATACTCGATTTTTTGTAGAACAAACTAGGGCTGCAAACTGCAGGAAATATATAAAATCATTGATTTTTTGACAAAGTCCTAGTTTTTTGTAATTTCAACTATGATGGACGGCTAGCAAGAGACTTTCAGCGTATTCAGCGTGTAGATATTGAACAAGGCTTTCAGGTAACTAACTCCTAGATTGATACTCGATTTTTTGTAGAACAAACTAGGGCTGCAAACTGCAGGAAATATACAAAATCATTGATTTTTTGACAAAGTCCTAGTTTTTTGTAATTTCAACTATGATGGACGGCTAGCAAGAGACTTTCAGCGTATTCAGCGTGTAGATAGTGAACAAGGCTTTCAGGTAACCCACTCCTAGATTGATACTCGATTTTTTGTAGAACAAACTAGGGCTGCAAACTGCAGGAAGTATACAAAATCATTGATTTTTTGACAAAGTCCTAGTTTTTTGTAATTTCAACTATGATGGACGGCTAGCAAGAGACTTTCAGCGTATTCAGCGTGTAGATAGTGAACAAGGCTTTCAGGTAACCCACTCCTAGATTGATACTCGATTTTTTGTAGAACAAACTAGGGCTGCAAACTGCAGGAAATATACAAAATCATTGATTTTTTGACAAAGTCCTAGTTTTTTGTAAATTCAACTATGATGGACGGCTAGCAAGAGACTTTCAGCATATTCGGCGTGTAGATAGTGAACAAGGCTTTCAGGTAACCCACTCCTAGATTGATACTCGATTTTTTGTAGAACAAACTAGGGCTGCAAACTGCAGGAAATATATAAAATCATTGATTTTTTGACAAAGTCCTAGTTTTTTGTAATTTCAACTATGATGGACGGCCAGCAAGAGACTTTCAGCGTATTCAGCGTGTAGATATTGAACAAGGCTTTCAGGTAACTAACTCCTAGATTGATACTCGATTTTTTGTAGAACAAACTAGGGCTGCAAACTGCAGGAAGTATACAAAATCATTGATTTTTTGACAAAGTCCTAGTTTTTTGTAATTTCAACTATGATGGACGGCTAGCAAGAGACTTTCAGCGTATTCAGCGTGTAGATAGTGAACAAGGCTTTCAGGTAACCCACTCCTAGATTGATACTCGATTTTTTGTAGAACAAACTAGGGCTGCAAACTGCAGGAAGTATACAAAATCATTGATTTTTTGACAAAGTCCTAGTTTTTTGTAATTTCAACTATGATGGACGGCTAGCAAGAGACTTTCAGCGTATTCAGCGTGTACATAGTGAATACAGCTTTCAGATAAACACCCTCCTAGATTGATACTCGATTTTTTGTAGAACAAACTAGGGCTGCAAACTGCAGGAAATATATAAAATCATTGATTTTTTGACAAAGTCCTAGTTTTTTGTAATTTCAACTATGATGGACGGCTAGCAAGAGACTTTCAGCGTATTCAGCGTGTAGATATTGAACAAGGCTTTCAGGTAACTAACTCCTAGATTGATACTCGATTTTTTGTAGAACAAACTAGGGCTGCAAACTGCAGGAAATATACAAAATCATTGATTTTTTGACAAAGTCCTAGTTTTTTGTAATTTCAACTATGATGGACGGCTAGCAAGAGACTTTCAGCGTATTCAGCGTGTAGATAGTGAACAAGGCTTTCAGGTAACCCACTCCTAGATTGATACTCGATTTTTTGTAGAACAAACTAGGGCTGCAAACTGCAGGAAGTATACAAAATCATTGATTTTTTGACAAAGTCCTAGTTTTTTGTAATTTCAACTATGATGGACGGCTAGCAAGAGACTTTCAGCGTATTCAGCGTGTACATAGTGAATACAGCTTTCAGATAAACACCCTCCTAGATTGATACTCGATTTTTTGTAGAACAAACTAGGGCTGCAAACTGCAGGAAATATATAAAATCATTGATTTTTTGACAAAGTCCTAGTTTTTTGTAATTTCAACTATGATGGACGGCTAGCAAGAGACTTTCAGCGTATTCAGCGTGTAGATATTGAATAAGGCTTTCAGGTAACTAACTCCTAGATTGATACTCGATTTTTTGTAGAACAAACTAGGGCTGCAAACTGCAGAAAATATACAAAATCATTGATTTTTTGATGGAGTCCTAGTTTTTTGTAAATTCAACTATGATGGACGGCTAGCAAGAGACTTTCAGCGTATTCAGCTTGTAGATAGTGAACAAGGCTTTCAGGTAACCCACTCCTAGATTGATACTCGATTTTTTGTAGAACAAACTAGGGCTGCAAACTGCAGGAAGTATACAAAATCATTGATTTTTTGACAAAGTCCTAGTTTTTTGTAATTTCAACTATGATGGACGGCTAGCAAGAGACTTTCAGCGTATTCAGCGTATAGATAGTGAACAAGGCTTTCAGGTAACCCACTCCTAGATTGATACTCGATTTTTTGTAGAACAAACTAGGGCTGCAAACTGCAGGGAGTATACAAATTCATAGATTTTTTGACAAAGTCCTAGTTTTTTGTAATTTCAACTATGATGGACGGCTAGCAAGAGACTTTCAGCGTATTCAGCGTGTACATAGTGAATACAGCTTTCAGATAAACACCCTCCTAGATTGATACTCGATTTTTCGTAGAACAAACTAGGGCTGCAAACTGCAGGGAGTATACAAAATCATTGTTTTTTTGACAAAGTCCTAGTTTTTTGTAATTTCAACTATGATGGACGGCTAGCAAGAGACTTTCAGCGTATTCAGCGTGTAGATAGTGAACAAGGCTTTCAGGTAACCCACTCCTAGATTGATACTCGATTTTTTGTAGAACAAACTAGGGCTGCAAACTGCAGGAAGTATACAAAATCATTGATTTTTTGACAAAGTCCTAGTTTTTTGTAATTTCAACTATGATGGACGGCTAGCAAGAGACTTTCAGCGTATTCAGCGTGTATATAGTGAATACAGCTTTCAGATTAACACCCTCCTAGATTGATACTCGATTTTTTGTAGAACA
Source organism: Cyclophora punctaria (assembly GCA_951394245.1). Classification (NCBI taxonomy): domain Eukaryota; kingdom Metazoa; phylum Arthropoda; class Insecta; order Lepidoptera; family Geometridae; genus Cyclophora; species Cyclophora punctaria. Next base: position 7,344,902 of record OX596171.1, read on the forward strand.
AACTAGGGCTGCAAACTGCAGGAAGTATACAAAATCATTGATTTTTTGACAAAGTCCTAGTTTTTTGTAATTTCAACTATGATGGACGGCTAGCAAGAGACTTTCAGCGTATTCAGCGTGTACATAGTGAATACAGCTTTCAGATAAACACCCTCCTAGATTGATACTCGATTTTTTGTAGAACAAACTAGGGCTGCAAACTGCAGGAAATATATAAAATCATTGATTTTTTGACAAAGTCCTAGTTTTTTGTAATTTCAACTATGATGGACGGCTAGCAAGAGACTTTCAGCGTATTCAGCGTGTAGATATTGAACAAGGCTTTCAGGTAACTAACTCCTAGATTGATACTCGATTTTTTGTAGAACAAACTAGGGCTGCAAACTGCAGGAAATATACAAAATCATTGATTTTTTGACAAAGTCCTAGTTTTTTGTAATTTCAACTATGATGGACGGCTAGCAAGAGACTTTCAGCGTATTCAGCGTGTAGATAGTGAACAAGGCTTTCAGGTAACCCACTCCTAGATTGATACTCGATTTTTTGTAGAACAAACTAGGGCTGCAAACTGCAGGAAGTATACAAAATCATTGATTTTTTGACAAAGTCCTAGTTTTTTGTAATTTCAACTATGATGGACGGCTAGCAAGAGACTTTCAGCGTATTCAGCGTGTAGATAGTGAACAAGGCTTTCAGGTAACCCACTCCTAGATTGATACTCGATTTTTTGTAGAACAAACTAGGGCTGCAAACTGCAGGAAATATACAAAATCATTGATTTTTTGACAAAGTCCTAGTTTTTTGTAAATTCAACTATGATGGACGGCTAGCAAGAGACTTTCAGCATATTCGGCGTGTAGATAGTGAACAAGGCTTTCAGGTAACCCACTCCTAGATTGATACTCGATTTTTTGTAGAACAAACTAGGGCTGCAAACTGCAGGAAATATATAAAATCATTGATTTTTTGACAAAGTCCTAGTTTTTTGTAATTTCAACTATGATGGACGGCCAGCAAGAGACTTTCAGCGTATTCAGCGTGTAGATATTGAACAAGGCTTTCAGGTAACTAACTCCTAGATTGATACTCGATTTTTTGTAGAACAAACTAGGGCTGCAAACTGCAGGAAGTATACAAAATCATTGATTTTTTGACAAAGTCCTAGTTTTTTGTAATTTCAACTATGATGGACGGCTAGCAAGAGACTTTCAGCGTATTCAGCGTGTAGATAGTGAACAAGGCTTTCAGGTAACCCACTCCTAGATTGATACTCGATTTTTTGTAGAACAAACTAGGGCTGCAAACTGCAGGAAGTATACAAAATCATTGATTTTTTGACAAAGTCCTAGTTTTTTGTAATTTCAACTATGATGGACGGCTAGCAAGAGACTTTCAGCGTATTCAGCGTGTACATAGTGAATACAGCTTTCAGATAAACACCCTCCTAGATTGATACTCGATTTTTTGTAGAACAAACTAGGGCTGCAAACTGCAGGAAATATATAAAATCATTGATTTTTTGACAAAGTCCTAGTTTTTTGTAATTTCAACTATGATGGACGGCTAGCAAGAGACTTTCAGCGTATTCAGCGTGTAGATATTGAACAAGGCTTTCAGGTAACTAACTCCTAGATTGATACTCGATTTTTTGTAGAACAAACTAGGGCTGCAAACTGCAGGAAATATACAAAATCATTGATTTTTTGACAAAGTCCTAGTTTTTTGTAATTTCAACTATGATGGACGGCTAGCAAGAGACTTTCAGCGTATTCAGCGTGTAGATAGTGAACAAGGCTTTCAGGTAACCCACTCCTAGATTGATACTCGATTTTTTGTAGAACAAACTAGGGCTGCAAACTGCAGGAAGTATACAAAATCATTGATTTTTTGACAAAGTCCTAGTTTTTTGTAATTTCAACTATGATGGACGGCTAGCAAGAGACTTTCAGCGTATTCAGCGTGTACATAGTGAATACAGCTTTCAGATAAACACCCTCCTAGATTGATACTCGATTTTTTGTAGAACAAACTAGGGCTGCAAACTGCAGGAAATATATAAAATCATTGATTTTTTGACAAAGTCCTAGTTTTTTGTAATTTCAACTATGATGGACGGCTAGCAAGAGACTTTCAGCGTATTCAGCGTGTAGATATTGAATAAGGCTTTCAGGTAACTAACTCCTAGATTGATACTCGATTTTTTGTAGAACAAACTAGGGCTGCAAACTGCAGAAAATATACAAAATCATTGATTTTTTGATGGAGTCCTAGTTTTTTGTAAATTCAACTATGATGGACGGCTAGCAAGAGACTTTCAGCGTATTCAGCTTGTAGATAGTGAACAAGGCTTTGTTACCTGAAAGCCTTGTTCACTATCTACACGCTGAATACGCTGAAAGTCTCTTGCTAGCCGTCCATCATAGTTGAAATTACAAAAAACTAGGACTTTGTCAAAAAAACAATGATTTTGTATACTCCCTGCAGTTTGCAGCCCTAGTTTGTTCTACGAAAAATCGAGTATCAATCTAGGAGGGTGTTTATCTGAAAGCTGTATTCACTATGTACACGCTGAATACGCTGAAAGTCTCTTGCTAGCCGTCCATCATAGTTGAAATTACAAAAAACTAGGACTTTGTCAAAAAATCTATGAATTTGTATACTCCCTGCAGTTTGCAGCCCTAGTTTGTTCTACAAAAAATCGAGTATCAATCTAGGAGTGGGTTACCTGAAAGCCTTGTTCACTATCTATACGCTGAATACGCTGAAAGTCTCTTGCTAGCCGTCCATCATAGTTGAAATTACAAAAAACTAGGACTTTGTCAAAAAATCAATGATTTTGTATACTTCCTGCAGTTTGCAGCCCTAGTTTGTTCTACAAAAAATCGAGTATCACTCTAGATTTAGATTTATCTGAAAGCTATGTTTATTATCTATACGATAAATACGTTGGAAGTCTCTTGCGAGCCGTCCGTCATAGTTGAAATCACAAAAAACTAGTACTCCGCCAAAAAATCAAAGAAGTTTTTAATACGTGCAGTTTGCAGCCCTAGTTTGTTCTACAAAAAATCGAGTATTACTCTAGGAATAGGTTTATCTGAAAGATATGTTCACTATCTACACGCTTAGTACTCTAAAAGTCTCTTGCGAGCCGTCCGTCATAGTTGAGTTTACAAAAAACAAATGATCGCGTGGCTGCTCATAGATTAAAGTTAGCAGCCAAAATTAAAATAACCTTTTTATTTATTTTAAAGGCTTTATACAGTTATTTTTATTAATTTTAAATGTTTTGGACCTTAGTGTATCAAATTTAAATAAGTTTCCGGTCAATTTGTTGTTACAAATTTGCATTACATCTCAATTTGGTCGGGTTATCATTGGCTGCTAACTTTGGCTGCTAACTTCACACCGGTTTATTAAAGCATTATTAAAAAATAGCTCGAATATGAACGAACACGAAATTGCTTTCACAGACCAATTTTATTCATAATTTATATTACACGCAAATCTAATCAGAATTTGATTTCCATATACGTACGTAAATATCACATTTGCATGTTAAAATGTCCTACCAGAATATTAAGTTGGTGGTGCGCTGCAAATTTTATTAACTTCGATGCCACTCGTGCTCTTGCAAACGAACCGCCTTTGCAAATAATACATTTACTTCAATTACGACTATTAGACAAATTCCAACCCGACATTTTCAAAGGAACCAACTACAGAATTCATAGAGCTTTTAATATTCACTGTGCCGGTCTCATATCGCATTCTAACTTATGACATACTAGTATTAAAGGAACTCTTGTTTGCGCAAAAGGAAATGCAACAAGCTACCGTTAGACTCAGAGTACTGAGTCGCAGTTCCAACGTGAAACTAAGTGAACACATTTTCATAAATTGGAATCTTGACTTTTTCGATAAAGTTATATTTTGACACCATTAAGAGTTCCTTGCGGCCTCAAAAAGTTAGATTTAAAATTTTTGTTTCTTTTCATTCGGCTTATAATAAAATGTTGTCGGTTATAATAACACTTCTTTCTTGTTTCTTAAATTGGAATTTGGGGAGGTCTCGCTCTGTGAACATTTGCGTGCGCCATTTGATGTTACAGTTTTGATGAAATTGCGTTATGTTAAATAGTTGCGCGCATATGTACTACAAAAGAGAAAAGGTATGTTTCATTTAGTATTCTGTAAACATTTCGAACACATTGCTTGCTCACTCTTTCATTCTGCTAAAGAGCGGACGAGTATGTGTTCTAAAATATTCAGAGCACTAATTGAAAAAGCAACTTGATATTATTGTATTAAGCTTTCTTTATTTTATTTAGCGCCTATAAGTTTAAGAAACAAATGACATTCGTTTAAAATATTGTTCTATTTCGTACAATATCATATAAAATTTTTAACGATCAGCTTTTGTTTTTAACCGTATTTAGGTACAGACTAAATAGGTTTAAGAGTTCTTGTGCAAGCCCCAAAACAATTTTCCACTAATATTACTGTATTCTTTTAGCTTTCAACAAAACGATGGAAAAGTTACAGAAAAGTGGTTTGAGTCTGAAAAACTTTACGTACACTAACAAGAAAATAGCAGATGACATCTACGAAGCGATCAACTCCACATCATTCCTTGGAGTTTCGGTAAGTCATTCCTTATCTTCTCGTATGACGCCTCTACCTACACCATTACCTACACTATTCGTCAAAGTAAGGCAAGATGTAGTTGTTTCATTTCACGAGCGCCCCTGAACTATACTTGTAGTTGTAATGAGTATATACACATGTCTTTGTGCGTGTAACTATGAGTACCGTCGGCAAATCATCAAAGTGATATGACATGGCTTACTACGAATACCTATCGAATTAATTTTCTCCGTTCACTCAAATCTATCATACTGTCGCTCCTTTAAAGACTTTGACAGGATTTCGGCAGGTCAGTGGAACCAATATTTGAGGCTAGTGTGAAAATTTCGTAGATCGCGCACGTTACTTTTCCCAGATGTAGTGGAAAAATGACGTGCGGACTTATACATTTTTATGAACAGGGGAAAATCCTGCCCATTAGAAAATTAGTACAGATAATATTTACGTTCAATCTAGATTAAATAAGCAAATATAGTACATATTCAGTTTACTTAAGACTTTGTGTTGTCTTTAACTTATAAATGGTATGTTAAGAAAATATTGTATCTAATTAAGGTTAACATTATTTAAGCCCACATTACAGTACGTGTAAGCAACTGTAGCCTACTCACATTGCGTAGATAATGGCAGCGGTATTTCTCGTTATAATACATTACTACGCCTACTTATCAAGTTATCACCTGAGGGTATTTCGAGGTACATTACGAGTATGTTTTAGGAGATATACGGGAACAGCCTTCTTTAGTACCACATAACGCTGTCATTTTATAATGGTACATTGTATTCTTTGAAATATCACCTAAGTTGCTCAGATATTTCACCAAATCGTGTGAATAATGAGGTTGGTGATATATGTTCTTGTTCACATTTGAATTTCGACGAGTATATTCACCATGAATCCTTTTTACTATGTATGTTTGTAAGGTTTTATTTATGTGTATAAATGACCAATATCTTTTTTTAAATATCGCTATTTGCTGTCACTGCCTTGTGGCACCCCGTAACTAACATTTACATATCGAATCGAACCACAAACAACAGTGAAGAAGAAATATTTATTTTCTCCACAACCACTAAGTTACGTATAAAAAAGTTGTTTGTCTCAACCGCTAACTTTACTTCCGTTACGGATTAATATATCGGTTTCTTAAAATAGAAGATAGGGCCTTCCCTAGGGAGAATATACGGCCCTCTAATATAGAAAGTTTGTTCTATCGAATTTTACGATGCCATTAGAGTTTCGTATAACTTACCGCACGTTCTTAACCTAATTTAGATAAAAATATTTATTAGGTTAAGTTGTGTTTACTGGTTGTTATCGGCGGTTTTGCGTGTGATTTAAATAAATATCTAGTATATCGGTTAGGTACTCTATATCATGCTCGCTGTATTGATATCATCAGTGAGATGAGGTCTTTGCCCAGCTGTGGGACATAACAGGCTAATACTGTACTTTACTCTTTATTTATTTATTTATCATGTACATATCCAGAGCTATTGATTGGATTGACTAATTTCCGCAAAAAATATCTATTAACTAAGTTGTCGTTATCTCTCAAAAGTATAAAATCGGTTTCCACTTCTATCGATGTCGATGGTTTACTACGTATTATGCATTTTAAAATTGCTTTACAAAAGAGAAAATAAAATGCGAGTAATGAGCCGAAATGAGGGGAGGGTGGGTTGGTAATTACATTTTAAAAAGTTAATAATTCATATTTTTAAGGTTGAACTTTAAGGATAGGATCACGTTACCTAAGACCATTAACCTTTACTAGCCGATTCATATAAAATCGTTAACCTACCAGCCAATGATAACAGAGGGAAATTGAATGCAGTTCAGTAATAAAATGTTAATTGCTATTGAAATTAACAAAGAGAACCATTACAGTTCATTAAGCCAATTTTTATCGCACGCCGGTATGCCTTTCGTTTATTTATTTCATTACCTTTCATTTATGTAACTTAATTGACCGTAAATTATATTTTTATGACAATTACATACACAATCAGTATTTGTAAAAGACAATAATCAGTATAATTAATAAATGATGTGTCTATTAATAATATAAGTACTATACTAAAAATTTTAATTAGATTCCAGATTTGACAATTTCAGTGTTGCAACATTATGACAAATACTAAATAGTGACGTTGCGAAATTATTCGATATGGAAATGGAATATTTCCGGATCGATTCTTCTCGTTTATAATTTTACTCTCGTAAACTAAGTATATCAGGAAATTAAATATTTCTGAACCAATAATTTAGTTTTGACGATTAATTAACGATCTGAGACTTTTCTTTTATAATTGTGCGTGAAATAAATAAAAAAATGTGATCATGAAGGAACATGACAAATAAAACTGAAAAAAAAACGTTGTTTGTTTTGGTTAATGTGCTAGACTGTTCATTCCAAGTAATTATATATTGGTGTCAAAAAAAAGCTTATATAATCTAGTTTAATAATAAGTAAAAAACAATGAGAAAATACATCGGATACATCTCGGATACAAAATATCGATTCGCAATGAAATAAGATATTCGTATCACTACACTACACTATTATATGTGGTATCATTATTTCACAAAATGACAGTAGCTAATGTCAAATCTGGAATCTAATAAAAATTCCGAGTATAATTGATTAATTTACGTGCAGTTCGATCCCTACCTGGATGGGTGGCTGATAGTGGTATTCGTATCTGAGCGCTACCGTGTTTCTCAGAGCACGAATAATAGTCGATCCTGGTTGTTTCAATAGTTACACCCCCACACCAGGGTTGGCCACTAACCCACTAGAAATTAATGAATAATAGCTATGACATAATAAAAAAACAATTAAACAAAAAAGTCCTTTATTTACACAAGACACGGTTAATTAGACTAAACTAAGCTCCAAGCTCCAAGCTTGTATGCTTGTAATGATTAAATGTAGTTTAATCATTACAAGCATACAAGCTTGGAATATTGAATACTATGTCTACTACAACTATATACTTTACATCTACGAGTATATACTATACTAAATACTATGTCTTCTTTGTGCAGGGTTTGGTCGCGTTCTCATCTCAAGGCGACAGGATAGCTCTGACGCAGATCGAACAACTGACAGACAACCACTACGTGAAGCTCGGGTATTATGACACTCAGTATGATAACCTCACTTGGCTGGATCGGGAGAAATGGGTTGGTGAGTATAGTGAATACACTCTGTTATATGTTTCAGTAAAAAACGTTCAGTTAGAGTCGTTTTAGTAGTGTAATTTCGTTACTTGATGATGACTTGATAAACATTAATGTAGGTGGGACTTAATCTCGAATAAAACATTTAATACATACCTCAACGTTTCGGTCGTGTCACACCGGCCGTGTTCAAGAGGGCACTGTACCCTGATTAAGTCCTGTCTACATTAGTGTTTACAATGCGTTCATATTGTGATAATTTAAGAAGTATTATTGATGATGACAACATTAATTTGTTGTTGGGAGAGTAGGTACATTAGGCTTTCAGGAGTGTCACGGTTCAGCCTTTTGAAAAAGCTTGAAAAACAACCTTATGAAAACCTTTATCTAGGCACATCGAGGTACTATGAAGTACCTTGATATAGGTACCAAAAATAAATCTTCTCATACATAAAGTTGAAACAGTTAACCTCACCATTCAACTACCAGTAAAATCAATTAACTGCCCAAAAAAACAGTTTAGAAATAACCTTTCTAGCTTTAAAAATATAAACAAAAATATTGACCAGTTGCAAACGTAGAGGTATTTGAACATTTTAATTGATTGATACTATTGCAGTGGAAGTTTCAATTTACTGATAGTCGGTATTCGATATTGAAACTAGTGGAAATAGCGATACTGCATTGGAAATAAATATTTTCAAAGCTACTCAATGTGGTTCGAGCAGTTTATGTTTGTATAAGCATTAAATTCAGCCACGCGAAGGCAGATAGCTGACTGAAGTCTCTTTTCAAGATGCATTTAATATTCAGATGTACTTTGATAATTTACAGTATGAGATTGTACCGTTCATTTTGTGTATCAGGTGTAATCTATATACATATATAAAAATGAAACCCGTTTCCTTGGTCGCGGCATCACGCGTGAATGGCTGGACCGATTTCCACGGTTTTGCATTCGTTGGAAAGGTCTCGGGCTCCGTGAGGTTTATAGGGAGTAAAAATCTCAAAATTCCCACGGGAACGGGGGCGCTGTGGGTGAAACCGCGGGGCAGAGCTAGTTTATAATACAATGGTTTCTTGTAGTTTTACTCGCTTTGGTCCCGTTTGCTATGGAACATTTATGATAAAAAGCGATGTGGTATTTGGAACTAAAATGCTTTTTTGTTCTATCGCATAGAATAGTGAAGAATAGTATATGGATATACATTTAGTACACTGGCTTAGTCAATTAAATCCATAGGAGAGTCCATAGCGAAACAGTAAAAGTAGAAAAACTCGTAAAATAAGATAGTAGTCGGACTCACTGATACGAAAATATTGATGTGATCATTGCTGTGCAGATTTGCCCTAGTGTTGTGCCGATCTCCCTAGTGTTGTGCCAGTAACGCACACATTAAAACGTATCGATAATACGTAAGCGGAAATTAATTTTCGTATTCCGATACGCTTCGGAACGATGTTGACGGTGGAAATTAATTAACTTATGCAATATAAGCAGTGATAGTATATTTAATTCTTCGTATTGATGGCTTTTTTAATGAGTAAATTTATCGTTGTTATTTTTATTACACCTCAAAGTAATTTAGGATGCGTTTCCTTTGAAGGGGAGCGGAGATATGCGGAGCTCAATTGTCCAAATCTTTTCAATATGCATTGTTCATTCATTCATCTCGACGAGGTTAGTGGCCCATCCTGGTGTCGTAGTTTCTAGACCGCTTAAAAGCCTCCGATATGGTCGAACGATTGCAACAAACGGGACCGACTGCTAAACGTGCCATCCGAAGCGTTGTGATTGGTCGGATTGAGCTCCGCCCAGCTCCGCTTAATGCTTATTCGTTTGTTTAATATGGACCTTACTTAACATTGTTAAGATGATAAAATAAATCAAATCAAGGATTGAAATTCATGATTGTACGATTTATTTCAAGGTTTTAGTATCGATAAAATTTTGTTGCGCAACTCCACATCAAATACCGAATTTGGATATTTTACGATGTTTTTTATGATCTTCACAAACGTTTGTTCTAGATATCAAACAACTATGAAATAGGTAACTAAATACACATTTTCAGTATTACGAGTATGATCATAATGAGTTTCTTCTAAGTACCGAATTTATTGTTTTGTAAATGGTAACCTTGGGCTTGGGAAAAACAAAGGCACTTTTTTTACTGTATCATTTAATGAGTATGTAATCGGTATAAAGGTATTTATATTACTTGAGATTTTGAGTTATTAATATTATGAATCCGCAATGCTAGGAGTGGGATGCTAGAGAAGACAGATTTTGTAAAAAACATAAAGGATGTTTATTTGCGTGTCCATCTGACATATCCGTGACATCTCTAACTTCAAAACGGGTGCGGAAAATTAATCTACTCATCATCTTATGTTTTTTCTTCTGAAAACTAATTGGGGCAAATGTTTTAGTTAACTAGAACTTAATTCTAGTAGGGATAAGGCTAAGCATAGACTATTGTCCAATCGACTAACTGATTTACTAACACTGAATTTTTGTCTACGAAAATTGAAAAGCTATGAAAGTGTAGAGACAAGACGACTAGCAGACTTTATCATAGATTTTCATAGAGCATTCATCTGTCTGATTGTACTTATAGCCCTTACAATGTAATAATTTTTTTGCAAGCATCATTAGCATCTATTAAGTTTCCTCTCTCTTTCTGTATAAAAAAGCTTTTATGAGATAATATTTTAAAAAAATTCCTAAACAGGTGGAAAAGTCCCCCCGGACCGCACAGTGGTAGTGAACGAGCTGAGAACGGTATCTCTGCCACTCTTCGCCTGCATGACAGCACTCTGCATCGCCGGCATCCTAGCGGCCATCGGACTGATTATATTTAACACAATACATAGGAAAAGAAGGTAAATTAACAACGAATAGTTAACCTGAAAAAATGGGTACGTGTGTACCCACTCATGAAATTGAATTTTTAAAATGTACGTTCTGAAATTGGTCGGGTTATTATTTTCCGACGTGATGCCATGTCATGTGCTACATTTCACGTATTATACACACAAATTAAGAAGGTGGTTCAACTTTTAATTTTTCTTAAGTGTACAACAAACATTTACTAATAAAACACCAATTTATTATTTTAATCTTAACGCATCACCAACTTTTAATAAGTATTTCTAATTTTACCTCAACTATTATTAAGGTATCGGATTAATATGAAAATAATACGTGTGAGATTCTATAATAGACTACATTTTAAGCTACAACGGAATTAATATACGTACATAGGAAAACACGTTCAACCGCTCGTGAAATGTGGAACATAAATAAATTAACAAACCTAATTGATTGAATGCACGGTCTATTAAAGTAATCAGTTAAAATAAATAATGTATGTTGAGTGTGTAGTCACAACCACTGCAAATTATTAGCTTTTACCTTTGAAACATTATATTTAAACTAATGTTGCTATTAAATACCATTCAATCTAGGTTAATGGACACACTATGGTTCCGAGTATGCCAATTCATTTTTAGCATAAAAGGTATTTCAATAAGAAACATGTTTCCGAACACAAATAGAAAGCCGTAGTTATAGTACATAAAGTAACCCGTATTGAGAGACGTGATCCGAATGATAACTATGATGTAGGTTCTAGCAATGACACTGGAAAATCCTTTTGCGCACGCAATCGAGTAAAAAAGTCCCTGGAATCCGTTATTTTACGCAGCCCTTGTCAACGTCAAATACCGCCACTGCAGATAAGTGTAGTTCGGTCCGCTACGTGCCTTCGACAGAGGCTTTAAAACAATACATTCGTAAACCGATCAATATCGATAAAAAATTCAATTGAATCCCAACATAAACAAAGCGAATGCTCCAAATAAAACCGTGCCCTTACGATACGTATTGTGACATCGTAGAATTCTTTAGCGTTCAGTTTCAAATGCAAAATTACTGCGCTGCATATTCACTACAATTGCCTACAAGTACCGAAGAATCGAAGATTCACTAACTTGTTCGACAGTTTCGACTTAAAAAGAAATTTTGTATGCGAAACGGGACATTTCTGCGTTAGAAACAGTTCCCGAACCTGACGTGGGCTCCTAAAACGAACTGTTTCAACGTTTTGCTATTCTAACCGAAATACCTGAGTTTAGACAATTCATGTTGCGGCTTCAAATACCTTTTAGATAATATTAAACTTTTGAAAGTAACATAAGCAATAGTCCTAAGACTATGTAACTGCGCGAAACTGGATATTGTAACTTTATTCACTAAAAACTTTGTATTCGTTTTTATTGCGAGAAACGGCAGCGAAGTCGTTAAACTCCGACTCAGCACCGGTTATAGGTATTTTTGTTTTCAAAGTAAGCCCAAAGATAACGTCGTATGCCGCTCTGCATATCAGAATCAGTAATGAGGAAATTCTCATGAAAATCAGTTCTGATACCTAATTTTATTTTATCAACTTTACGATCCGCCTTGTAAAGTAAACATAAAAATGTACTAACTTGACTTTGTTTAATTCAATTTCGGAGATTACCTTGGTGTTTGAACCTTTTTGCTTTCATGCCTACGTAACTTAAATAAGTTTTTTTGATGATCAGGGTGATTCTCTGGTCGCACCCGGCATGCAACACTGTGATGCTGAGTGGATGCTGCGTGTGCCTCGCTGCTGCGATCGCCCTGGGCGTGGATGGGCGGTGGGTGCAGCCCCAGCACTTCGCTGGGCTCTGCGCCGCCAGGGCGTGGCTGCTGGCTGCCGGCTTCTCAATGGCATACGGCGCCATGTTCAGCAAAGTGTGGCGCGTCCACAGACATACTACAAAGCCGAAGGCTGCGGAGCCGAAACCTGGGAAAAAGGTTGGTATTTTGTTTGTTTTTTATTCCTTTGGTATTTTTAAATTTTACATCAACATTATACGATGTTGTAGATCTTCAGTTAGGTCCAATAACTCCAACACTTGATTTGATTACTTACTTGAGCTTACTTATTACGAAAAAAATCATCATCTTTCATATTTTTTGACATCTTCTGTAAGGTAATATGTACTTATAAACCTGAAGTTATTTCTCATGTATTCGGTATCAAGAATTTCGAAGACTAATTCACGTTATTTGTGACGTAAGCAATCTGTAGACGTTACCCGGGCACCGTTTATGACTCAACTTGAAAATAAAATCAGACATAAATATTTAAGTGTCTCGTTTCAAGCTACGATATTCAATACATTGGGAATATGTGTTTTGACACTTAGGTTCGTTTTATTTTCCGTTCTGAAGAAGATATATGCTTTATGTTTGTGCAGTTTGCGCAACGAATACCTTCATATGTATTAACTTGTAAAACTCGTTTAGTTTTCTGGTTCTTATTAAGCGTTTAATGTTCTTAACAGTTTTCATTCGTTCAAATGGCGAGCATTCATTCGTTCAAATGTTAAATGAAAGCACAAAAATAAGGAACATTTTCCTCGAGTGATAATTGCCTCGTTATTGATCTACCGGACATTTCCTTATTAAACTTGACAGTACCTCAAAAATATCAAAATAAGACGTTTATTCGGAACACTCAGTGAAAATACGCCTTTATAGGTTCTTCTTCTTTCTATTGCCATGGTTAAATAACATGTTTAGTACATTTGTTCGTATTATGTACTTTGTTAAACAATTCCCCTCAGCGCACAATTTGAAACCTCTCCTTTGCACACATCAGAAAATTAAATAAAAAGTTTAATTTAATAAAACGCCTCAACTTTGAAGCTCACCACAATTCGATTAAGGGTAATAAGAAAAATATAACAAGTTTAATATTTCATGGTAGAAGATAGATTTAAGAACAGGGCACTTAATCATTGTCAAGTGGGATCCCTGAGAGGCGACCACACTCAAAACTGAGCTAAATATTGTCAAGTCCTCCCTTTTATTCCCCAACACATTATTTATTTTGTCAGTTATATTTCCATGCATAGAACCTCTTAGTAAAGAATATTTGCCTGAATGCTTCAAGCAATAGTAAACAGTGTTTGGTTACAAGTTAGGTGGAATTTAGTACTTTCACACTTTGCGTTTTTATGCAAATAATTTTGTGCAACTTTAAAAAACATACGCTTAAAGTAAAGTAAAATATCAGCCTGTAATCTCATTGTAATTAAAAACTTTTTGGAAGTAAAATAACGTATATTTTCCGAGCCTATATTCGGGAAGGCCTTTCAATTAAAAATTAAATGGAAAGATTCGTTTGTAAATTGAACTTTGTAAACCTATAGCCGTCGATCGACCTTCACACCCACATCAATGTTTACCCTCGATTTTAACCCGTCAACCCATTTACCCACTAGGTGCCCACTTATTGAAATACATGTGTTTCATATCGTCTTACTCAGACGTTGACATTCTTTTACGTGTTTTCTTCATATTTGAGTAACCTACTTAGATTCTACCTTTTTCTATCAGATAACAATTTCTGTCCTCGTTATGAAATAGAAAAGATTCACGAAAATAGACTGTATCGACAGTAACCCTTTCAACCTTCATAAAAATCTTAATTTGTTATCTTTTGTCCGTAGTCGGGTTTACACGGTTGGAAGCTGTACACAATGGTCGGTGGTCTCCTAATAGTGGACGCAGCCCTTTTGACCGCGTGGCAAGTGCGCGACCCACTACAGAGGAGGGTGGAGATATTCCCACTCGAGGCACCGAGGCACCACGACGATGATGTCCATATTAGGCCAGAGTTGGAACATTGTGAGAGCGAACACAACACTATTTGGCTTGGTAAGTACGAGTAATAAACCAGCGACCTGACCCACTTCGATTAGGTTGATAAAGACTGCGTATTTTATTTGTAAGAAGTTTAGCATACACTAAACTAACATACACAAAACCTTCCTCTTGAATGACTTGATGAAAATTTCATTAAATTCCGTTCAGTACTTTTTTGAGGTTAGCACGAACATAGAGACTCTGACAGACGCGGAAACGACATCATTTTAGGTTATGTAAAGATGTACGATAATAAAAACAATACTTTGGTACAACTATCATGTGTAGACTATTATTTCTTGTACTCACATAAAATGGCAATAATGTTTAATACAATACGTGGCAAAAATACAGACTCCAGCAAAAACAATCTTATGCCCATATTCCAAGAGATTTTCACGCAATAATATTAAGTTTTCCCATACATAATACGATCTAGATATAAATAGGTGCTTAGCATTTCCATATCACGACAATTGGCAGGAGGCATTGAATACCCAAATGAGTGAGATGTTCCCGAGAGGGTGCCAAGATAACACAAGAGGGTTCCGTGTTGTTATTACAACTAAACAACACTTTTATATTACTGAGCCAATTTTTCCTTTAACATAAAATTTTATTGCGTGAAGTAGGCATGTTCGTTGCCACTGAATCCAAAAAACAGCGAAGTATTAAATCCGAACCTTCGAATAACTAGTAATCACTTTCCATTCAGGTAAATGTACTTGTTTATGGTCAATGGTTATTGGAGTGGAGGCGTAGCAATCCACAAGCCGATATTCGGTTGTTACACAATTTTTAGGTCAATACTTTCCGAAAACCAATTCCGGGATTACACTCCATAATTTCACGGTTAATTAATCAACTTGTTTCGTAAAAACTGATATAATAAGATGTTAGTAATTACCAACTCACAATATGTCGGTAAGAACCTAGGAAGACCTAAATCAAGCTAGTTATATAACGTTCTAGTCTATGAAAACATTACGAAGCTCACACTGGAGACAACCGACTTCTTTCTCTGTTATTAAAAAATGGTATTGCGTCGAAAAAGTTAGTCTTAACACTATGGTTTTCCATATAGTCAGTACTCGGTAGCGTAGCTATTGGGGTGGGGGGGTGCCCCCGGGTGCACAATTTTTTGCAACGTCACCCGGTATTAATTATCATAACACAATTTAAAACTTATCATCGTTGACTTATTGTTGTATTCCATAATCAAACAAACTATAGTTAAGATCTTAATCAACTGCTATCAATGCGCTAGTAGATAGGTAAATACTCAATCAAACACAGCTCGAAGCTATTTGATATTTACCTCATTGTACCCATCTAATCAGACTGATGCACTTCAAGCACTTGGTTCTAAACTAAGTAGGGTACAATCAAGCATTCTGACTCGTAGACACAAAGGTTCGTTCACTGCACAAACGTTCGCTACAATCATACAAATATTTGCATCAATACTTGATGAGTTTACCTTACTCCGCGTCAGCTCGTATTAGATTCCACTTTGGGGAACGATTGCTTTTGAACGCTCATTACTCTCCCTTTGATGCATTTGAGCTATTAGCTGGGTTTAGTATTTTTAATCTGATGTTTAATGCTAGAGGGGACTGTTTTATTGCTAAGGGGGATTGGTTTGTGGCTTTTAAGTCTATATTATTTGTGTTTGTGATCATATATATTCACTGATCCTTAACCCCAATAGCTGTATGGACTTGGGGTTATTGTGGTATCTAAAAGGACTGATTTTGATGCAGTTTAACATCTAAATACTTTATATTTACATATTATTATACACTTTATATTCGTGACAGAGTATTCCCCGAGGGAGATCGTACAACGCAGGCGTATCTGCGTCGCGTAGTTTGCTATATAGATCCTTAATTAGTCAGTCAATATTCATGATATTCATATCCATTATTTTGGGTTGAAGTGTCATAAATCCCTAAGTCATAACTCAAGCGAAATCCTCTTACATTTGTATAAACTCAACGGAACAAACTTTAAGACGTGGTTGAAACTTTAGCTCGTACCGTCATAACAATAACATAAGCCCTCAGGGGCAGGTGTACAGTAAAACGGGTTAACTGCTTAAATAACTCAGTGCAGTGGACAAGGGATACTGCCAACAATCGTTGTTGAAATTCCTTTGAGAATCACCCTCTATGCACGTAGTATCAACCGTCGCTGCTGAAATCTATGAACTATTTCAAAGAAAATCTGAGCTCGCTTTATATCGATTCTGTAAGGTCAACGACAAGAGCTAATGCTAGCTGCAAAACCAATATAAAATGTAATAACAATTGTAATTCATCTGAGAAAAAGACTTAATTGACTTAGATTTATTCACCTGATAATACAAAACAATGCAGTACCTATTGATAACACAATTATTTTGCAAAAATTTAGTCAAGAAGTTTAATATAACTAAGCATGTCTAGTACCTAATAATGTTGACAAATAACTGTATTACCTAATAACGTCCTAACCGGTAACCGATTAGAAGAAATCATTGTAATATGGGTAATATTTTGATCACAAAATAATCTGATCATTGTAAGTAGGCGGCGACACGCGAAGCGCGAATTTACTTCGAATAACATTATGTACCGATGGAAACTGAAGACATTACCGTGGTACAAACAATCTATGATAGTTCGGAAGTTCACAGAATACCTAAAAATACTCACGTATTTTCGTCCCAAACTTCGTATTACGGTGTTTTCGTTTTGTCCCCAACTATTGTTTACATTGTACTTACAATGTAACAAGTTGTTTTTTGTTCCATTACTTTGTACAATGGAGTAAATAGTCTCGTATGCAAATATTGGTAGTAACTGTACAGATTCGGTCCAAATGTTTTTTGGACCACGAAAGCTTCACAACAACGAAAAGTCAGCTAAGATATTTTCCTATTTTGCAGAAAAATAAAATATTAATGATAATAAATAAATTCTCATCCAACCGTCCGATAAACAGCGAAGTGTCAAACTTTCCCAGTATCTTCGATTCCATGAAACCGTAAAGTTAAGGAAAGCTTTGTATATTATAAATCAAGCACTCTGCTGATACATTTTGCAACTTTATTAAAAGTGAGTAGGTTCCAATTTCCTTATTCCGTGAAGATATTTATAATGAAAGGTAGACTATAAAGTATAGATAGGTTTGTGTACGATAACCAGTGAAATTCATTAAAGCTTCGCCTAAAGTCATTTCG
This sequence comes from Cyclophora punctaria, assembly GCA_951394245.1. Classification (NCBI taxonomy): domain Eukaryota; kingdom Metazoa; phylum Arthropoda; class Insecta; order Lepidoptera; family Geometridae; genus Cyclophora; species Cyclophora punctaria. The sequence continues at coordinate 7,362,701 of OX596171.1, forward strand.
AGTTAATTCGGCTCGGCTCTTGTAACTTTCCTAAACACTTTATTATCAAATATTTTTTTTTATGCAAATAAAAGTTTATTTTGCTTTCATGAGATTCCTCACTTCAAAGGAGAAGTAATGAAAGTTAAAAATAAACCTCTCGCTCTAACCATAATTTATTTATTTGAGTCATTTGTGATGTACCTAATATTCAAGTGGACGCTTTTATAAATAAAGTAATTTAATATGAAAAGGTTTTAGGAAGTATTTCTTTACTATTCCGTCGACAGCGACAAATATTTTTTATAAATACGAGAAATGTTAATTTAAGTAAGTATGTTGTAAGACTCGAGAAATAATCATTATTTTCTCATGAGAATTTGGAATTTCTATACACGTACGTCTGTACGCGTAATTAAAATACTAAAAGCAAATAAAGTAAGTACGAGTATTAGCCTGTACTGTCCTACTGCTGGGCTAAGGCTTCTCATCTCACTGAAGATATCAGTACAGTGAGGCAAGATTAGGTGTAATCATCGTGCTTACCTAATACGGGTTGGTATCTCAAACCAGAGCCATGTTTTAAAAGTAGGAAACATGTTTTCGCCCAACCTGGGGATTGAACCAGAGACCTCAGTCTTCGCAGGCGAGACCACATGCCACTAGACCCACCGAGGCGACAAACCGTCCCTGTATTTCCAAACAGTAATAAACTAAGTCCCGAATGAAGTTTTAACGTTCACAACCGGTCCCCTAATAAACAGAAAGGGTACAGATGAATGGCTTTCCCGATGCAAGACGAGATGTGTAAGTGGGTCAGACTCGATACAGCCGTGTGGAACATATTTTTAAAGTAATCGATACGATTCGGAACCGTTTTGACCACGAATCAATTATATAGCTTCGACATTTGAAACTTTAATCAAGTTCAAAGGTTATTTTAGGATGTTACTGAACGTTATTGTTCTGCGTGAATGAATAATTATTATTATTATAGTGTTTCTCCTTGGAGTCACGGGACAAGCCCGGTCTTTTTGAGAGGCATGCGAGGGGATACAGATCCAACTCGTAGAGGCCCTTTGGAGATGTTTAATGTAATGGATTACTACTGCAGGGACACACTCCCGACCACATCAGTACAACATGTCCGGGAATGTGTACCTGCAGAAGTAGGGACTATTGTAAGTAAAAATGAAAGAAAAAGACTGGGCTATGGAAATGAAGGTTGGATGGACTGGAAATGGGATATTGCAAAGAGGTCGGCACCTGCCATAACAAGTGGTGAACAAGTTATCGGCGGCAGGCCGTGGCTCGCCGCCCACTGGATGGGCCCCCCGAAACAGCCGACGTATAGACGGCAAGGGGGCAACATCGGCGCGGGCGACTCGGGGGTGTAGAGAGGTGTGCTGCGCTTTCTCTAAACGTTACTCGCGGCGTTATGCCCTTTAACACTTCCACCCCTGGATCACACAGCCGAGATCGACTGTGCCTCTAACGACCCCCCTCTGGCCGGCCGGTGAAGGCAAGCCAGAGCCGAGAGTCCTGCGGGTCCCCTTGGGGTCCACTCCGACCGGTGAAGGCTCGCCGGAGACGAGGGCCCTGACCGACTCTCTGGGGCACTCGGGAATCGCCCGTGGTGTCGCTACTCACCAACAGCTCGCCACAAGCTGCCCTGCGGGCTATTATTATTATTATTAAAGCCCTAAGTGTCCCATTGTTGGGCAAAGGCCTCCCCCCATTTCTTCCATTCAGCTCTGTCAAGAGCTTCCTGACACCAACCGGACAAGTACATGTCAAGCTCGTCTCGCCATCTCCGTTTTGGTCTGCCGCGGCGTCTTCTGTTAGAGTCTGGGTTCCACATGGTGGCAATTTTTGCCCAAGACTCATCAGGCCTGCGGCAGACATGTCCTGCCCAGCTCCATTTGAGCTCAGCAGCTTTAAGACCTACGTCGGCGATTTTGGTGCGGGAACGTAGTTCGGTGTTTCGGATTCTGTCCGTTAACTTGACACCCAAGATACTTCGTTCCATCGCCCTTTGGCAAACCTTGAGACTGGACTTTTGAGAATCTGTCAAAGACCAAACCTGAGCGCCATATGTGAGTACAGGAAGTATGCACATGTCCATTAATTTTCGCTTGAGCGAGATGGGAAGGTTGCCCTTCATGAGTTCTCCTAGGGCCCAATAGCTCCTCCAGGCGTTTTCGGTACGTCTTGCGACCTCCTTATCTTGTCTGGACTGAAAGGAGACTATTTGGCCCAGGTAAATGTACTCCTGGACATACTGCATAACTTCTGCACTCACTGTCACCGGATGTTGTTGGCAGTTGGTCATAAGCTTGGTCTTTGACATATTCATCTTCAGACCAACCTCAAGGCATGCATCGCTAAGGTCTTGTAGCATCATCTGTAGGTCTGAGGCTGAGGAAGCGAACAGGGTGACATCATCGGCGAAACGTAGGTTAGTTAACCATGCTCCACCGATGAGGATTCCTTTGGCTTTCCAGCGTGCTGCGAGCTTGCGGAAGACTTTCTCAAGGACACTGGTGAACAGTTTTGGTGATAGTGGATCTCCTTGTTTCACACCGTTTTTAATAAAGAATACCGGGCCAGTTGCTTTGAGTTGAATGGATGCTGTACTAAAAATGTAAATTATGCGTAAAAGGTTTATGTAAGTGGGATCTATGTGTTGGTCTTCGAGAGCTTGAAAAATGGCGGAATGGTATATACTGTCAAAGGCTTTTGTGAAATCAATGAAGGCGAGGTAAAGGGGGATATTGAATTCGGAACATTTTTCTATTATTTGGTTGACGGTGTGAAGGTGGTCGGTTGTTGATAGTCCACGGCGGAAACCTGCCTGTTCGGGGGGTTGTTCACTATCCAACTGGGGAGCAATACGGTTTTCTATAATTTTTATGAATGTTTTATATAGATGAGAGATAAGACTAATGGGACGGTAGTTGTTTATATCAGATTTATCACCTTTTTTATGCAGTAAAATTATGTTCGAATGGCAAAAGTTTGTGGGTAGTTTACCTGATTTTAATATGGTATTGAAAAGGTTGGTTATGTACGGAAGGAGGGTGAGTTCGCCTACTTTAAGCGTTTCGGTTGTGATGCCGTCGCTACCGGGTGATTTGTTATATCTTAGTTTGCCAATAGCAAAATGTACCTCGGCCGGCGTTATGGGTGGAATTGTATCTGGGCAAGTGTAGTTAGGCATACTATTTGTTTCTGTTGTTTGTACGTGAGTGGGTGGTGTATATAAATCTTTATAAAAGTTTGTGCATATTTCTAATATTTTCTCTCTACATTGGTGTTTTTTACCTTGAACGTCTTTTAAGCTAGTGATCCATAACTTGCCGGTTGATGTACCTTGTTTTGCTATTCGTAATGAAGTGTTCCTCTCTAATGCATTTTGAAGTAATTTAATGTTGTAGCGTCTGATGTCTTTTCTGATGTTTCTTTTAACGATTTTATCTTTACTATTGTAGTCTGGATGTGTTCTGTTGGTTTCGAGTCGTTCTTCTATCAATGTGATGGTACTTTGTGTTAGTTTTTTATGTTTATTTTTAGTGCATTTTATTCTATTACTGGCTATTTTAATCGACTTTTCTATATTTTCTAATTGTTTATCTACGTCTTCTGTGTCTACGTCTAACATACTAAAACTGTTTCTTAAGTCTATATTAAATTTCTCTTTGTCGGCTATTAGTAATTCTTTATTGATTCTTTTGATGTTACTCCTAACGATTGTTTGTCTATTTATTTTAGTGTGTAAACATATTTTTGTGCGAACTGGTCTATGATCTGACTTGAATTTGATTCTGTTGATAACTTGTGTATTTTTGACGTCTATTTGGGGTGATGCTAGGATAAAGTCTATTTCATTTTTGACTCTATTATTAGGAGATAACCAGGTCCATCGCCTATCTGTTTTCTTGAAAAAGAAGGTATTACATATTTTTAGATTTTGGGTGTTTGCAAACTGTATAAGTCGGGTACCACGATGGTTTCTATCCCCTGACCCAAAGGCGCCGACGATTTTATGGTTGTCTAGAGCTTGTCTTGAACCAATTTTGGCGTTGAAATCGCCGATCACCATGTTCCAGGTATTTCGATGCTCTTGAAGAGCCCTGTTTAGTTTATCGTAGAAGTCTTCAATATCAGAATCTGAATGCGAGAGTGTTGGTGCGTAACATTGAATAATTGTTAAAATTTTGGCGTCTGATATTTTAAATTTTAATACTGCTATTCTGTCTGAGTAAGCTATAAATTCTAGTATGTTATTTTTCCATTTCTTGGCTACCAAAAATCCTACTCCATACATTCCGCTTACCTCACCGTAATGATAAAATATATTCTCGTCTGTTTCTATTGTATTTTCACCTATCCTTCGCACTTCGCTTAATCCGATGATATCGTATTTAATATCTTTTACCGCGTTTTCAAATTCGTATAGTCTAGAGTCTGCTTTTAAAGTTTGTACATTGTAACATAATATATTCAAATTGTTCTCGAAATCCATTTTGCGTTTAGCCTGAGTCGTTTGACGGAAAGGAGATCCCACCCGGAGATTCACCTCGCCCCTGGCCCCGGGGCTGGTCCGCCTACCGTCGTCGGCGGGGCCGCCAGGGCCGCCGGGTACTCGGGGACAGTTGTCGGTTGTACTTGTCATGTTGGTTAGAAATAGAGGGGGTTAGACAATGAACCCACCACGCTTGTCTAATGCGTGTTGGTGGGTGAACAGTGAGCCTACTAACTCGGCTCGTAACTGCCGCCGTTGACCGTCCTGGACGTTCTTCCGCCGCCAGTTTGAGTGAATATCCTGTTCTGATACCCACTGTTCCAATCGAGTCTCTGCTACGCGTATGGCGTAGAAGCCTCGCATTGGCTGGAAACCATCAGTCGCCTTTTACGACACCCTGGTTTAATGGGGATGGCCTATTCTTAACCGGACCAACACGGACCAACACACAATAAACTATACGTTAATTGAGTTTTATTAATAATATAGTTAGTCATTTGACCTTTCGTTCATCAAAACCGAAATCAAAAAGACCTGCTTCAAAACTAGATTATTGGATAGACTAACTACCGTACTTTGAGACGTCAAATAAAACCAATTGATGTAATCCTACTAATATTATAAATGCGAAAGTTTGTAAGGATGGATGTATGTATGGATGTATGTTTGTTGCTTTTTCACGCAAAAACTACTGAACAGATTTGGATGAAACTTTACAGTAATATAGGTTAAACATCAGAATAACACATGGAATACATTTTATCCCGAAATTCCCGCGGGAACCGATACAACGTGGGTAACACCGCGGCTAGTTTTTCATAATGACAAAAATCACTCATCAAAGGAATTTGACGTCTCTGGAATTTGACGTATTGCGGTATATACATTGTAAATTGGAACTCACAAAACTAAAGCCCATATAATCGATCCCATAAATAGACAAACACTTGGACAAACGTTATCCATTTATTTACGACAGCTCGCCGTGACAGACATGTTTGTTTCAGGTGTAATGTACGGCTACAAGGGATTAGTTCTAGTGTTCGGTCTCTTTCTGGCATATGAGACTCGGTCTGTTAAAGTGAGACAGATAAATGATTCTCGGTACGTGGGGATGAGTATTTACAACGTGGTGGTGCTGTGTCTCATCACCGCTCCGGTGACGATGGTGATCGCCAGCCAGCAGGATGCCTCCTTCGCGTTCGTGTCACTTGCAATAGTATTCTGTTGCTTCCTAAGCATGGCGCTTATATTCATCCCGAAGGTAAGTCAAGTACGTACAATTTTATCCGGTACCTTGTAATATTCTACAGCTGGAAGCCTATACAAATTTTAGCTCATCAATACTTTGTCACATTATACAATTTTAAAATTCATTTTTGTAGAAGTTTTTAAAAGATAAAGTTTTAAGTATGCTTAACATTTGAATGGGCCGAAATACATACGATAAGAAGTGTAAAATTGTTCCTAAATCCTCTTTGTAAGAAAATTACATTTAATTAATTCGAACGTCGCCTGTCAGAAAAAGCTTTATTCATTTCCAGGGATTCTTTCTTTGAAGGCATAATTAGGTTTTGATCAAACAAATAGTAGGTATAAATGAAGTATCTCATTATGGCAAAGACTTAGATTGTACTTAATTACAGACTTATTGTACCAGCTGGAGCGTCTCGAGTTTCTACAATTGTTTCATATTTGCTCCCATTTATTTCGCTTTAACCTTAGTGCTCTCTCATAATAATAAAACGCCGATTACTACATTCCGTAGCATTACTCGCAATATATTTCCACAATGTTTCATTCTTACATTTGCCGCCTAAATGTTACTGAAAATGGGTCAACATGATATACTTAGGAGCCGAGCTTAATATAATATTGATACTCGGAACACTGGAAAATAGATTTATTAGAATACTAAATCTGTGTCTGGCTACGCTCAATTAAACTCTATCAGAACGAAGTTAATCTGAGCAGAATTAATCCCTGACAAGAATTTAGTTTAATGTAAGTATTGAGATTTATCGCTTCATCGAGGGTGGGCACTGTGACCGCTGACACTCACAATATGTCAATTTGACAGACAAATGAATAAGAATGAGGCCATTTATCTGAATCGATATAGGGTCTTCTATATATAAAAACATTTTTCATATAAGTAATAAACAGAGTGCCACATAATGCATCGATACAATAATCTTACATGAAAAATGATAGAATCGTCCTAATTTACCCCGTATCAGTAACTTTACGATGTTTTCCCTATGTTGTTATTTTGCAGTAAAATAAATATACCCGACGATGATAAACTAGATAGTGTAGTATAAATTATAGTAACACGGGAAATATCTTGATAAATATTTAATGTTCTGTTGACTCGGATCGTTACTTTTGTGAGGTAAAAATATATTTTTACTATGAACTAGAAGCTATCGCTACAAAATTATTGTAAATCGTATTGAATATGGGACACTTAGATAGGTATTATGGTTAAAATATTGGGTAGGTTTGGTAAATACACAAAAAAATACCTTCCTTTATAAAATTTGTATGATAAAGTTAGACCATGTCAGCCTTTGGGATGCCTAAAAATCTCTCACAATCGGGGTTGGCCAATGGCCATTTATACATATAACCTTTACAAACTTACTTATATTCCCAATTTTTTGCAATGCATAACGTTCAAAATCCAAACTCACAGTTTTCAACTCACGCCTTATTTACTAACGCATAGCGTTCAAAATTCAAAGATACAGTTTTCAATTCACGCCTTATTTACGCAAGCCTATTCCCTGTGCATAGCGCTCGAAATCCAAATTCACTGTTACAAAGCGCCCGTACGAACGAAGGTTACTTAGTAAAAATGTCCTCTACCATAATCTACTCTGTCCAGGTGATCGAGGTGATCCGTCATCCCACTGAACGCGCCGAAAGCGGGCGCGGCTCAGGGTCCGGAGGTGCCTCCGGCGAGGAGGAGAAGTACCGGGAGCTGGTGAAGGAAAACGACGAGCTACAGAAACTTATTGCACAAGTAAGTATACTGAATGAATAAGGTGACAATCTGTAAACCGCAACCGATAGCTCCGTCCTTGTCTGCAGACCATAAGCGGTTTGCGAATATTTCTGAAGTTGCCGTGACTAACAGTCCCCGGAATGCTGCCTTAATACTTCGACTGCACTATGTTATTTAATCTTTCTTTAAAAAGTGGTAAAATAAATAAAAATCGGCCACTTTTGATTAGGTCTTATACTAAATGAAATGGGACTGTATGTCGTTAGAATATAGAACGTTTTTTATTAAAATGCGTACCTGCCGTTTCGAGCGGATTCCACCACTCGTGGTCACGGGTTGACCTTTTCATTTAGTATAATCGTGCAAATTGTAAGGTTTAAAAAGTATGTTAGGGACTACGATAACACAGACAGAAACAAACCGCCTAAAAACTTAAAGCAATTCTCGTTTTGAGTCGGTAATTAAAAATTACTTACCACTTACTTAGCCGTCGGTCCCGGTTACTTTCTACTGATAGTAGTCGTTATATGAGCCATGTCAGAGGCCTTTGGCGGCTCAATAACTCTGACACCAGGATTGGTCAGGTTGACCATCCACTCGATGAAGAAGAATTAAAAATTAGGTCCAATATCGTACTTCTATGACTTTGCTTAAATAATTGCGTTTCCAATTAGACTAAGCTGAACAAAACGTAATTGACTAATCATAATTAATCGCAATAATCCGAAGCTCTTTGCCATGCATTGTAATTGGTCGGGTGAGCTTTGCTCTTCATCTAGTAATGTATCGAAATAATTACACGGTTCAGTGACAATGAAGTCAAACGCGATAATTAGTTAGTTAATATAGAGCGTACATATGTGATTTACGTTAATGTAGACAAAAATCAAGTTTTACACATGTACTCAAGAAACGTCAAATGTTTCTTTAGTAGATATTTAATGAGTGATTTTGACATGTAAAGTAGGTATGAAAAAATACGTCAATTGGTTAAGTATAGATTTAATGGACGTCTCTATGGTCAAGCCTTTTCATAAAATTTGTTTGCTATGTTTGATATAATTGGGTGGATAAAAACAGTGGCATAGCATATCTCTGATACGGTAATGTTTGTTACTATAGTTATATCTATGCTATACTACATTTGGCATCCAGTCCTATTAAAATATGACAGAGTATAAATCATATGAAATTGCAACTCTCGAAAACAGTCAATTACTGTCCTCCCGTCTCCTAATACAAATTCGAAAACAAAATTGGTGAAATAAAGTATTACAAGTAATCTTTCAACAAAAAGTACTCCATATTATATCCAACACGCCAATAGATGTCATGATTATAGAAATAAATAACATAATTACAATATATTACGGGTCAGCGCGCGTGTTGTCACAAATTACCCATTATTTTTTATATATAACTGAATTTATAGGCCATATTGGGTGATACAGTCGATCTAAAAGCAATTTACCGGAGTACTTCGGGCGATTCTCTTTGATATTCCGTTAAAACAACACTTCTCCACAAATTGTTTTAAAGGACCATTAAAATAATTGATGATATCGTTACGTTTGGAAGTTTAGATTGATAGACAAGTTTGAGAAACTGGGGAAACTTTCAAATGTTCTCTAAACTTTATTGTTTTCTGTCTAGACTAGAGAAAGACTAAAAGCTTAATGTCTGAAGGTTAGATGATACACAAACTGTTGAGTTTTGGGGTATTGTGAGTGTTATAAAGCTGCTGACACACGTGTACCATAAGTTTGTTTAATTAGAGATATCTTCGAGCATAATCTAAGTAAATTACAATGTGACCGGCACGCTCACATCTGCGCACTCTGCAAACTACTTCGACTAAAGTTAGTTAAACTCTGTTATTTCGTTACCAAGAGCTGTTGGATTAAAACAACCTTCATTAACTTAAAATTAATCCGCTATGGAGTTACGTTACCAATTAAAGTGCGTCGTTTAATTTCAACGAAATCTTTGTTCGGTCTCGTTACAGCATAACTGAGGATTGTTCGATATGAGAAAAGTTCCAATCTCTTCCTGTTTATTATATCTTTGAAAAGTTTTCAATAAGATACTTTATTTACTTGAGAGCCAGACAAGGAACCAATATGACTGGAATAATAATTGTGCTCACACAAAGAAAACGGATGCTTTCGTCTCAAGGGTCCATTGCAAGTCTGCTCAACAGTATGGTATATGCTTAGCATTTTATGAAAAAAGCTGATAAATATTTTGCCATCTGAAATGAGGATTATGTTTCAAACTTGTAAAACTGGGATCAAATTTATAACCATATGTAAAGCTCATTTCCAATACGACCACTTGTTTTGATACTCATAGTTTTAAACCCTGTTACCTTTGTCTAGCTAGGTTCTAACAATTGTTACACGTAGAAGGTAAACAATAGGTTTAAATTTAATAGTTTAAGCAATTTTCTGGCACCTAGATTCTATTCTACTACATCAATCTATACTAATAAGATAAAGCTGAAGAGTTTTTTTGTTTGTTTTCGCACTAATCAACCCGTATTGTGCCCGTTCCCTAGGGACTTTCAAGTTAAAAAATAGCCTACCTACCCGGTGAATGTGACTATGCATTGCAAAAAGAAATATTCAAATCAGATGGGTAGTTTCTAAGTTTAGTGCGTTCCTCCAAACAGAACAAAAAGCACTTCATCTTTATTATCTACCATATAAAAATAAGTCGGGTTTTCCTCCCTGACGCTATAACTCCAGAACGCACGAACCGATTTCCGCGGTTTTGCATTCGTTGGAAAGGTCTCGGGCTCCGTGAGTTTTATAGCAAAGAAAATTCAGGAAAATCTCAAAATTCCCACGGGAACGGGGGCGCTGCGGGTGAAACCGCGGGGCACAGCTAGTATTGTATAGATAAGGACCCGTTTACACTTAGTTTTCTAAACTGTTTTGAAGTAGTAATTATTCGTTCTTTATTATTTAGATCTGATTACTGATTACTAATGATCGGTTTGAAGCAACTGTTCATTTCCTCATGGAATGAAAACACGGTTTTCTTCTATTAGCAAACATCAGCAGAACAGTAAACATTTGCTGAAAAGAAAATGTTTGGTGAGAACACTCAGTAAAAATGCTGCTTTATGGTTTAAAGTTACACAATGTTTTATACGTTTCCTCTTATTTTATAAGACGGCACTTTCACGTGTCTTTTAAGCTGGCTAACGTGCTATCCTCTTTAATACCGTGAATATCAAAATAATAACGAACAAATAGTCATGGTTGTTGGCGACGATGTTTTGGTATAAATTATATATTAACATAAATAAAGCGTTTATGTATGTATACGTATTAGTATCAGTTAGTTACATTCCATAATACAAATTTAGAGCTTAATTTGGGTTTAAAAGTGTGTGAATTTGTCATGGTGTATACATTTAAAATCCAAGTCTCCAGCGAGCCATATACGATATTCCATCGTCAAGTTTGCAACTGACTTGATGCGGTGTCCAGTAAACTTGACGGTGTAATTACACATGAACACCCATAGCCATAAACCTTCAAGTTACATTATTAATCTAAACTCTAATTCAACCCAACAGAAAGAAGAACGCATCCGCGTGCTTAAGGCGAAGCTCATGGAGCGGGAAGCAGCCGCGGCTGACGTGACGCAAGGTACGGGGGGCGGGGTGCTCGCGGACCTGGCCACGGCCACCTCGGACTATGGCACCTCCACCAACTACACGCGCTCCTCCAGAGCTTCCGTCTCTGATCTTGACTTCTCAGAGAGCTACCTCTAAATCGATACCCTTTACTCTTAATATAGCAAGTGAGGCTTGAGCACACGAAGGACGTTTGTCCGCGGACATATTCTTGAAAAAAAAAAAGTGTTTTGATCTAGTCAGATATACAAAAATGTTCTGCGGAATGTCCTTTATCTGCACAAGCCTTTAAGAAAGCTTTCGGACAGGTTATACTTTTTGGCGAGAGTTGTAGCAAACTCGCGAGCAACAAAAGCTATGGCTCTTCTGAAAGCCTCATTCCAAGCTTTCGAAACTCCAACAACAACTGACCATTTTTATTATCTTTATCTTGTTTGAAACTTTAAACTGAACTAATCAAAGTCAAAATAGATTAATGGTCAATTAATCAAATTGGAGTAAACAATCTTTATTTAATGTTGGGCAGATGTTGGCAGAATTTCGAAGGCTTGAAATAAGTTACGGTCTTATCTAAACTAAACATGATGTTCCTTCTCCTGACTTATTCCCTCTCCTATGTTTTTCAATTCCTAATCATCTATGGGAAAGAACACGTGCCTCGTTAGAATCCCTCTTTTTCTTAACTCCCATCCTTTAATTAATAAACAAGTGAACTTGTCGACTTAAACCGCATCCCAAATCCGGAGCCCGGTTGAAACCTTTTTGCTCTGTAATTGTTTCGTAACCAGAGACGGAAATTGAAAGGACCTCGACTGTTTAATTCCTTTTTACGTTTTGATTGTTTCGTTGCAAGATCGATGATTTAACTCTAGTTAAAGTGGAAAAATTATATTCAAATTCTTAGATAGAACTTTTAATCGAAAGTTTTCTAATAAACTCAATAGACCAACTTAATTCCTTCAGGACTTGACACATTATAAAGTTTGCTTCGTATTTTAATTAACCCGTATTATTAATATGTGGAAGCAACGTCGTGTTTTCGTTCAATAACTTTGCTCTCATACCTCGCTTCAACTTAAACCCCAACTTGCCGAGAACTATAAAGTTCGACTCTCGACTTTTACTTCTAAACTATAAATTGATGAACCAATCAATACAAACGGGATGGAAAGTTCCTTTTAATTTAGTTAATATTCATCCCCATGCACTGACTGAAGATACTTAATTCTATTTGCGGGTTAATCACTCGACTCGAATTTATACAAACCTTTTCGCCCAGCGCGTCCGCAAACCTTCACCTAAATAAGACTTTACCGCTCTTAGAGTTGATATTAAATTATACAGGCACAATTTAAAGCTATAAAACGGCCTATTTGTTTCTAAAGGTTAAATCAATCGGAAAATTAGTGGAAGACAGTGAGTGAGCAACAATGACGTCGATACAAACTCAGTGTAATTGCGGTGAGATTAGTCGGTCTGAGGTGGAACCACACTTCACCCTAATTACTCGACCGTGGTTGCTTCTAATCATTGAGCTATTTCCCCAGCCATTGTATATCTAGAGCGTCCATACTATGCAATATTCTGGTTCGGTTTGTCATGTCGAACGGCGATCGAGAATTAAACTTTCATTAGATATAACGGTATCGAGATGTTCGATTACTCGATCATTCACTATGTCCTATTTGTATTCGAATATCGAACGCATTAAATGATGCATCGCTTCGATTAAAGTGAAAATCGAGTGACTGTATGAACGTGTATTGGATTCAATTTAATTGGTACGTTATATTGTGCGTTGTCATTGTGTACAGTCAGTGAACACATGCATCTGCAAGGTGTATTAATTAATTACATGCAGGTAAATTGATTGTCACAGCATTTACTGTGATACGGTATATTTCGATCAATATATGGAAGCCTAGTAAAGTCCTTTATCGTACCGCATGAAATAAAATATATTACTTAATAAAGATTGCGATGCTCTATGTTTTTTTCTTCTCACAGTTGATAGTTGATTATTGCCTCGAATTACGTTGTAATTACTTCGCTTTCCCGTGATTATATCTAACATTCACCACCAATTGATAAAGCTCATAACATTTAACAACAATAAAATACCATATCAAATACATTGTATTTGTAATTTCATTCGGTTAATAAACATGACAATATGACACCTTATTGTGTAAAGTAATATGTTGTGACATTTTGATGCTGTCAAAACTGAAATGTCAAATTAATTTAATGGTACAAGCGTGATGGAAGGGGATAGTCAACACGAATATGATTATTATTCCATTAAATGTAAACGAGTAGAATTTAAAATAAGAATGCCAGTAACCGCAAATAAATGTGGAATAATATTGGAACATACTTAAATAACGACACCAATAAATTCTCTTTATCAATATTTCAATTGAATTAAAACCCAACATCTGTTCATTTAAAGTTTTAAAGGTAAAAAAATAAAACTCGTTTACGTAAAGTGTTTACATAAAAACTTAATTAAATTACTTCGAGAGCGTGTTTGAGAGTAATATGAAAGTTAATGAGTATAATTAAATACTAATGCGTGAATAAACCATTTGACATTCCAATTTACTTGTGATTGAGACTTTTATCTTTCAAGGTTTTTATGGCAACGGGCATGAAGCAAAAATAACAGAAAGTTTAATAAAAACTTTAATATAAACCATTTATTATAATATCAAAATGTTTATATTACACATGTCAGGAATGCCAACAGAAGTGAAATTAATTTTCTAGTCTGCAGTTATATTCCTAAAGTTCACTCACACTGACTGACAGATCTTGTAATATAAAACTCTATTCTCTAAAATAAGAATCTCACATTGAAGGATTAATATCCTCTCGTGTAGTTATGACGTCACCCTTATTACAGTGAACATGTCATGGTGATACAGAATGACGTCATGAGTCATGATGTGTTAAGGCGCTTATTTTATTCGTTACTTTAATACGGCATTAGTTTATTAGATTTAAACAAATATTTCGGAACTTTACTTGTTGTTTGTACTTTGGCTGCATATCTATTGAAGCGGACCGTAGCGCTGGCGAGCTCAATCAACCAATCAGAACGCATTAGAATTGTCAAACAATGCATTGACATTGTCAAAATCTTTTCGTACTGCGTTCTGATTGGTCGATTGATCATCGCACAGCTGCCCCCTCTCCTTTAATGGAAAAGCAATCTCAGACTTATAAACGACAGTATCTTTAGTTAGGTTAAAATATCGGTTTGAGTGATTTTAATTATTATATAATCTATGTAAAAAAAACTCATTGCTAATATAACGTCTTCATTAGATTATATTAAAGTTGGTTCACAATTGTATATTTTTAAGGTTAACTTTAAATAATTTAAACATCGAATTAGGTATGCGTCGTAATGGTCGAATTTTCAAGATGGCGATTTTTTTAACAGTCACATTGTAGTCGGTTGGTTCTTGAAAAGTGTTTCCTGTCTGTTGCCTCAAGAGCCTTTTGTCCTATCCTGTCTCATGTCTACCTCACACCTCAACGTACTGCACGTGTCTACATTTTATAATTACCTATTCCTACTAGACTGAATTAGTGGTACTCTAGAATACGACATTTACCTGTCCAATGTCTCTCGATTGTAACAAGTAGTTGTCTACGTCATATGTTAGTCTTAGTACGACTCAAGATGAACTCTTCCACGGCGAGTCTCATCGAAAGTCCTTCTCTAACAACGATTTATGCATTTTCAAATTATTAAGTAATCTTACACTTTTATATTTTATTGGCACAATTTTTAAATAAACAAATTAACATAGTCTTAGGCTCAATTAAAGGTTGCCATATAAAAAGTTTTGTTTCTAATGTAAATGTTGTTATAAATAAATAATTTTATTAATATAGATTTAACGTTATAACTAAATAAGATTATTGATAGAGGTTTATTTTTTATTGTAGTTTATGGATTCATGCAGTCAAATCTCGTTATGAGGCATTGATTAATGTTTTATTTAAGTTAAGGTTTGATCAAACACACAACAAGTTTTGGGAGAAAAAGATCATTTTTTGTATGTATTTTACATGGGATTGAGCGGCTAGCTCAGCGGATAACACTAAACGAGTAGGTATGTGTTACAGATTGTGTTACACTCATTTGTTTACGACAAACGACAATTTACATTTCACATTACATGACATTTTGTTAAACAACAACATTTTGTTGTGACAAAAATAAAAGTAAGTCAGAGCCTTAACCGATTTGTGTAAATCGGTCATGTATGCCTTATTTCTAAGTAGATAATATGACATTTAATCAATATTAACACTTAACATGTTCGTATGTAACACATAGTACCAAGCGATTGATAAGTATAACAGTTGAAGTATATATAATTTTTTTTAACTTCTGTAATACTTACCACATTTTACTTGAGAACAATAAAAGAAACATAAAAGTCGCCTACAGACGAAGAATAAAACCGATACGAAAATAAGTTACATAAGTAGAGAAGGAACAACACAAGCTCGATACGGTTTAACATTGAATATACAACTGTCATGTAACCCGGAACGTGTCAACAAAATGTCAATACGTTTCTTTTAAGATAGTTTGTTTGAAATAGGTTGTCGTATGTCGTACAAGATGGGGTTGAGTCTTAGATTTATGATTGGTTCCACCCTTCGACTAGATACCGCCATGTACTTTAACAGTACAGCAGCAAATACTACGCCTGAATTGGCGTAGTTGATATAAGTATTGAGTGTAGCGTAACTACGATTTGTTATTCTATATTCAAATTTTAAATTAAGAAGACGTTTAGAGACTTTAAAAAGTTTTAGTGCGGTATCTAGTTAAAACGTGGACCAATAGTTCGTCTAAGAGTTGAGTGTTATGTAAGTAGTTGTAACTGTAAAATGTTGTCCGACCCGTAGCAGTTACCCGCAGCATGTACCCACAGCACCCGACCCTACCTCTTAGAAATGGTTCACTGCACTATTGGCTGTTCACTTACCTAAGCGATTCACATTGACACTTAACTCACTGTTGACACAATCACAAGAACACCTTTCAAATAAATTAAAAAGTTATGTCCAATTGACGTTCGTGTGGCGTGTTCCAATTTCAAACTTGCTAATGTTATAATATTGCGGTTTTCATATTTATGTGTTCCAATTTTCGACCAATCACTAACTTCTCATTAATTTTATTTTTAAATCTGTTCCCAATACAAAAATCACAGAGAAAACGTTATAACCTTTGACAGAAACTCTTTTTAAAAGTATATTTTTCTACTTGTTTTAAAGTATTTATATTTCTTTCTGTTCGATAAAGTAATAAGGATTTCAAAATAATATATCTTTAGACACATTTTAATTTTACTTTCTTGAATGAACTGTTTTTTTTTTCAGAAAAGCTGTACTTTTTACAAAGATAATTAATATACGTTTTCAAGATAATTAATATTTTTACCTAAAAGAAGAAACTTTCTTTTCATGTCAAACTATTTATACCTCTCTTCGTTCAATTTTTTTTTTTTTATATTAGTTAATTATCTTTAATGTTGTTAATTCTGTTTCACTTTGTACCTTCAAAGACACTGTCTTACAAAATTAAATATATCGTACACTTTTTTAATTTTAACGCTCAATAGGTACCTAATGAATTATTAAAATACTAAATACCATTCAAATATTCAAATTCATTTCAATGGTATTTCAAAATCCACACGCAAAACTAAAAAAACAGTCATTGATGTGAATCGCTTTCGGAATCCCTGTGGACCTAACTGTGACCCCATTCTTGTCGTTTGTTTTGAGCTTCAACTTTAATAATCTCTCGAGCCGTCGAATAAAGGCCAGATCCAATAACTACCAGAAGAAAATAAAATGAAACCTTTTTTGAATCCCTTTGAAATAGCACTCCATTACCTGTGTGCAATTTCCTAATAATTTTAACGATTCCATTCCATATTTAAATACTTTTTCTTCTTCGATACGGCTGTGATCGTCGAGATTATTCAGCCAGGTCTATGGATTGAAAAAAAACTGAGTCGATAGTATCGTTTCCTTTTTTAAAACAAATCACACAGTTCCTTGAATTTTTGATTAATCTGCGTCTTTACGATCGGTATGAATTTCAAGCCCCTGGTTTTGCTGCTTGTTATAAAGATAATAGCCACACTTCACAGAGATTCGATCCGTCGTTAAGTTTAATATTAAACCACAACAGACATACTTAAACAGCTTCAATCATAACAATGGTGAAGTTATTACGTTCTATATTACAATCTTCAGAATTTATTATATTTTAGATGTATTCAGCACTTGTGTTACGTAATGTTGGTTATATGAAATTGTAAATATATACATTTAATATGCTGAGTAACGAGATTTCCTTGCATGAATGTTTCATGTTTACTTCTGTACGGCTTGCTTTAGTTCAGTTTGACATCAGATGGGATATTTCGAGATATTTTCAAAGAAGTTTTGGAAAACAATGTCTTAAAAATATCTAAATAAGTATGTATTGTTTTAATACTTCAATGTTTCCAGTTTTAACACTTTTTCAATTGAGTCTGGACAATAGCATGCAGTTTAGAACAAAAAAGAAATGCATAAATTAAAAACAAAAGAACAATGGTTACATTTTGACGTTGCATCGATGTTTCTGCTATGTAGATACTGCTTCGCTTATGCATAGTTTATAACGTTTAATATACAAGGAGTTCCTCTATACTCGATGTCATGAAAAATAAAATATTATTTCAAAAGTAGAACCTTTTCTTAAATGAAAATTAAAAGGTTCTTTTCCCAAAGTATTTTTCAACTTTTACCTCGAATGTGAATATCGTTTTAACGTAATTTCATAAGATACTGTAAAAAGAACCATCTTATTTTTGGGAGGTCTCGTAATGTTATTAAGTGTGTGGAGAGTTTGTCGAGACAGACGATGCCGAATGATTATTGAAGTATGTACAATTTCAAGTTGAACATCAAACATTTTTTCAAAATGCTCTGATCACGAAAGGTACTTGTTAAAAAATTCAAATTTTGAACACGAATTTTCTCTAATCAAACATTTGATTTTCTTAGAAGCTACTAGAGACACAAAATAATATTTCTAATTAGATCAAAAGAGCCTAAGAGCTCGTCTCCAAATCGTTTATGCAGGGACACTTTGTATAGCGAAGTTGTATTAATTAAATACTTTAAAGCATATATTTGATTAAATCTTATGTTCTTTTTCTCTCGACAGACGTGCAGGATGAACACATCTGATCTTCGCAATGAGCTCTGCGTTATTATTAGTAGATAATAATTAACTATTATTATTATTATTTATAACATATTCATTTTACGTCAATGCCATTATGAATGTATGCAGATGATGCAATTGTTGGCAGATTTAATAATACAAACACAAATTTATGCAAAAAAAAACGATTTTAATAAAAAACATATTTATTTATACAGGGTGAAAAATATAACTGAAAAATCGTTTTGTTTAAATAAATAAATGGTTTTTGCGAAGTAATTACAAAAAATATTGTATGGTGTTTTTCAGTCCAAAATAAAATAAAAATTTAGTAAACGAAAAAGGTCTGTCTTGCGATTGGATCGTATAATTATGCATTGCTTAAATTTGTATAATTGTTTTCTAATTATGTTTAAAATGCGAATATATTGAGAAAATATAAATACAACGTAGCCTCAAAGGGCTCAAAGATTCAAAAGTAGAACCTTTTATCTTTCATTTAGTTAGATGGAATGCCTTGTCTCTTTGTCTGACAAACGGGTTTATAATTATTATTAAATTTACATAGTGTTTTTATGTATAAATTATCTTAACAAAGTTTACAGTAAAATATATCCAAGTGTATGTTTAAAGTGATATTGATTAATCATTGATTAACTAATCTGCGCTACACTAGCATTTTAAACAAATTAATTGATTGAAATTGCTAATTATTTTACAATATGATTTAATTTTTTTATTTTAGTACATACATTAACTAGTATTGAATTACCGAACACGTCCAAATGGAACTTAGAAATCACCCTGTATATATATTTTTTACACTTTCCAATAAGTCAAAGTCAAATATTTTGATTTAATTTTTGGCCCTAAAGAGGCTCTTTTGAACGTAACACCCTGACTGTCTACAAATCGGACACTTTGTATACATTTTAATGGCGCTGACGACCGGTCATTGTTACCTTCGTTTTAAAATTAAGAGATAAAGTGTTCTTATTATGTATTTATTGTTAGACAAACGTTTTCGTAGTCGTGTATATAAAATAGATTCTTTTATTTACACCTTAGATTATGTATTGTTAAGATAAAAAGGCAATGGTTTAGGCACGTCTTATGTTAACCTGTAAAACTGATAGAACGATAGCTAACCTTTTTTGTTATTTAAAAAAAGAATTGCCAAATCTCTTTGGTTCAAATCCTTCTTGGTTACAAAAAGAGTATTTTAGTTTTCCCTCCAATTGGTTTCCTTTCGTTGTCAAACTATAAATATTATCTTTACATATCAAAATTACTTATGATTGCTGCAGTTATTTAAAACAATAATCTTGAATATGATAGTTATTAAATGTGAAATAGGAAAATATACCAGTGTTGAAAATGTTAAATGAAAATAATATGTTTATTGCTTTGTTTATCAAGAACTAGACAAAAAAAACACGACAACCGTATGTTAAAAAAATATTATATACTAGCTGCGCCCCGCGGTTTCACCCGCGTTGTACCCGTTCCCGCGGGAATTTCGGGATGAAAAATAGATGTTGGCCGATTCTCAGACCTACTCGATATGCTCACAAAATTTCATCAAAATCGGTCGAGCCGTTTCGGAGGAGTATGGCAACGAAAACTGTGTCACGAGAATTTTATATATTAGACTAGCAGCGCCCCGCGGTTTTACCCGCGTTGTGCCCGTTCCCGTGGGAATTTCGGGATAAAATGTAGCCTATAGCCTTCCTCGATAAATAGACTATCTAACAGTGAAAGAATTATTCAAATCGGTTCAGTAGTTTCTGAGATTAGCGCGTTTAAACAAACAAACAAACAAACAAACAAACAAAACAAACTCTTCAGCTTTATAATATTAGTATAGATAAAAATGTTGAGTATAAAATTCAATACAAATACTGAAATTCTACTGAAATCTTCAATTGTCATTTTTAAAGAAAATTAACTTGATAACCAGAGCTTAATAAAATAGCTCAAAAAAATAGTTAAACAAAAAATGTATTCAAAAACATACCTATAAAAAGTATCTAACAAAATGACTATAATCATAACAATAATAAGTTAAACATACATAAATGTTTTATTCGCGTACTCGTTGGTGGAGAAAGAATCCTACCCAATCATATCAAAACAACCAAAAATGAAGTTCTTCAAAAAATATTGTGTACTTATATCAATATTGTAATGTTCGAACATTGAACAATTTCCATGAAAAATCCATATTGTACGTGAATTACGTCACGACTACGTGATTTACTACATCGCGCTACGCAGCTACGTAGGCACCTACGAGCGCTACGCACTACCTACGGCCATTCGCCACAGTCGCTACGTCACTAAAAAAGGTGAGTATAAGTTCTTTTTTTACCAATCAAAAGTACGCAAATAAAACCAATTTTCAGTTAAACCAATCAAAACCGTAAAGTCAAAATACTTAAAACATAATCCGTCAAGTAATAATGTCTAGAAGTAAACAGATGATACAGCACTGCCAACATATTATAAGTAGGGTATAATAGTAGTTTATGCAACTGTCATATAAAGAAGGGTATTAAAACACGAGTGTGAGTTTATGAAACGAGCGCAGCGAGTTTCATAATAGTAACGAGTGTTTTAATACCCGTGTTATATGCAGTTGCATACACTACTTTATCTTCACTAATGCAATTAATCAAACAACATTTTAAAAACAAAACACATTGCGAAACATTAAATTCACGCGTACGTGTATTGTCACAGTGAACTTGCCGCCATTAAAATCTAACCAATGAGAGCGCAGCTGCGCGCGCAGGGCCGCAGGGCGCGCGCCGCGCAGGGCGCGATGTTATAATGAGATTTTACGATATCGATGTGGATTTATAACATCATGTGCAATTGCTTAAATTGAGTGTTTTAGTTGTCTGCGCTATAACAGTAGTAATTATAAGTCAAGTATTGGAAACATAAGTAGAATGTTACAACACTAGTGTAGATAAAGACAGTTATAGCTCTAGAAATAGGAACATGATAATTTTTAGGTTTTATTTCAAAAGTCATTACCATTTTTATAAATTTATTTGGTTCACATTTTATTTGGTAGTAATGTTTTATTACGGGCAATGTTTGACATGTAAATAACAAACTAAAAGTGTTGTGCGTAAAACACATATTATGTTACCAACACAAATATCTATCAACCGATCTGTGTTGTTTCACCACGGACAAAATTCTGTCTATGGTTTACAAACAAAATAGTTTCTAAAACCCCGATAGCAATTAAATTCAATTCGAATTTCAAATTCTAAGATGAATATATTTAACATTATAATGATATGTTGAAATTATGAAAGTCCTTTGAAAATTTTAACACACACAATCAGTCCCATCTCTTCATCCAGTTTATCAAATGGAATACCTGGCAGCATAAAATAGTGAAGCATAAAATCATTTGAAGGAATCTCTTAATAAATTAAATCAAAGTTCAGCTTTAGATCTCCATGAAATGAAATCTGCGAGAATAAGCTACTTTGAATAAAGAATTTAAATGAAATATTAAATTCTATCATTAAGTATTGCTATCAATATTGTAATCTTAGTAACTGTGTATATCTGACTGAATCAATAGACTCACAGTACGTAGTAAACTAGTTAATTATTATTTAAAATTAAAGCAGTGATTGTATCACCGAGTAGCTAGAAGTAATGACAAAAATTTTATTTGTTTTAATTTGTTCTAATCATATTCGAAACTTTAATTTAAATAGTATTCTACTATGTAGGTTGTAATCATAATTCCGATTGTATCACATTCGAAACGTTGACCATATTGCTGTTCTTAATTTGAAAGTTATTTGTTGTATTCTGGCATCGTTTCAAATTTAGAACCAGACCGTTCCATAACTTTAAATGGAGTAAGAAAATCCATCCAAAGTTGTTCTGTTTAAAGATTATTCTATTTTTAAATGTGTTAATGTTCTGTTAATGGTTGTAAATATATTTTATGGTTGTTTTTATAGTTAAGTATTACACTTTTAATCTTTAATTATTCCTTGTAGTTAAAGTAAAAAAGGTTTCTCGTTAAGTTATTTCTAATCTCAAACCGTTAGTAACCGATCATGCAAATTCGGCCTTAGAAGATTTGACTGCATAGAATGTAAAAACAATTCCTATTATTTCATCTTCACCTTTAAATTGTTATTCATGAAATTGTATATATATAAATATTGTTTCTTAAAATTTATTAAAATTAGTGAATAATCGTTGAAATTCTAAATTTTATTAAATTTCAAAGGTCATTTTGTGATATTTCTCTGCGAGGACTGTATCTCTTCGCACGGGAGGTGTCTTACAAGTCATTTAGAAGTTGGTTATATAGTAAGTGTAAGCTTCAAACTAATTAGTTGTTAATTTCCTGTGATCTGTACCTTTGGTTGTACCGAACGTGTCACTGAGTCATCACTGTGTAAATAAACAGTCATCGAACAATCTGAATGTAACAATATGTTTTATTTTAGGTATATTCTTCTTATGTACTCTTTCACCTTTATATAATTAAAATATGAAGTAGTACCGCATTCCGGGTAAATCTCGGGTTCGATTCCTGGGTCGAACAAAGCGTGTTTCTTGTTAACTTTTTAAACATTTAAACATAAATCAGTACACCTCACTTTCTTAACTGTACTGATACAATCACTTGTTGAAGTGGCCTTTGCCCAGCTGTGGGACATAAGAGGCTGACACCTAAGTGAGAAGAACTTTTCTGTTTTCTAGTCTCGAATTATTTACGTACCCTTTTACCCTCTACGCAAAAAGGTGTTATAAGGTAACTCGATGTGTGGGTGTGCGTATTTGCTTGGCGTTTGTGGGTGTTTGTGTGTGTGTGTGTGAAGGCTGGTTTCCTTGCAGTAGTTGTTAACCCAGCTGTTTTTTGCGTAGGGGATACTTAAGTATCCCCTACGCAAAAAACAGCTGGGTAACAGCATATATATAATACTAGCAGCGCCCCGCGGTTTTACCCGCGTTGTGCCCGTTCCCGTGGGAATTTCGGGATAAAATGTAGCCTATAGCCTTCCTCGATAAATAGACTATCTAACAGTGAAAGAATTATTCAAATCGGTTCAGTAGTTTCTGAGATTAGCGCGTTTAAACAAACAAACAAACAAACAAAACAAACTCTTCAGCTTTATAATATTAGTATAGATTAGCTTCGATTTAATACTGAACCTAGACTTGAAACTGGGATACATTATATATCGACTATTTATCAATTACGTAGACAAAAATAAAGTTATATACTAATTATATTTTTGATACGCTGATTTGATTACCCAATTTACCTAGTATACCCATTTGTTACATAAAGCGATCGCTCAAACATCCAATCAATACAAATCATAATAATTAAGCTCGTATTCAAACACAACCACTGAACTCGCATGTGCTATTCACAAAATTGTATAATTAAACACAGATTAGTTATGTGCACCCAGATCATGTCAATATTTGTATTCAATTAAACAAATTCATTTTAATGCTAAAATTTCTTATTAATATAGATTAAAATTTAGATGAGTTATAGAACAATAGAGGTCGTCTATACTTGCTTATAACTTCATTTTAATCAATAAACTTTGTCTTTGTCCTTTTGATATTATAAGGAGGTTTTATCAGCAAAGATGTGCGTACTTTCCAAATAAATCGACGATCGACGACTGTTCCGAAAGATTGTAACCATGTAACTAACCTACATCTACTAAACTATACAAGTATCATCACTACATTGTATAAAACAAAGTCGGTTTACGCTTTCCGCTGTCTGTCTGTCAGTCTGTCCCTAAGTATGCTTAGATCTATAAAACTAAGCAACGGATTTTGACGCGGTTTTTTTAAATAGAAAGAGTGATTCAAGAGGAAGGTTTAATTGCATAAAAAATTCTGAAATTCCTACGAAAACGGGCACAGCGTAGGTAAAACCGCGGGGCGCTGTTTCATACCTACATCTAAACTATAAAAAAATACTAGTAGGATTTAGTAATAAAAAAAATAAAAATAAAGATCCAACTGCAACAATAGAAACTTTTTAATACTTTAATACGAAGCTCTATGGAGTCTATGAGAACAATGAAAGGTTAACAATAAAAAGTCTCATAAATGTTACTATAGCTCTACAATAATAACGGGTGATCCGTGTGTCGTCTGCAGAGCCCCCACAAAGGAAACAGTCGTCAAACAAAGGGCTTCCTACTAAATATTATAATGACAATAACGTAGATCACCGCGACTGGAGGCTGTTGAGATTAACTGTAGGTAACGTGTAATAGTTTGATGAATTGTCATTACTAATACAGAGACATCAAAGTTTATATACAAGCTAAATATGTACTACTAGCCGCGCCCCGCGGTGTTACCCGCGTTATATCGGTTCCTGCAGGAATTTCGGGATAAAATGTATCCTATGTGTATTTCTGATGATATAACCTATATTACTGAAAGTTTCATCCAAATCCGTCCAGTAGTTTTTTCGTGAAAGAGCAAAAACATACATCCATACATACATACATACATCCTCACAAACTTTCGCATTTATAATATTAGTAGGATAGGACCTATCTATACTAATTATAATGAAGCTGAAGAGTTTGTTTTTTAGAATTTATTAGTTTGTTGGAACACGCTAATCTGAGAAACTAGAAATCCGATTTCAATTACTCTTTTTAAACGGATAGCCACGTTCAACGGAAAAGTAATAGGCAATTTTTTTCCGAAATTCTCATAGAAACCGACACATTGCGGGTAAAACCACGTGACGCTGTTAGTATAAAATATAAGCATCTGTAAACGTAGTTTTTTTGTTTTTCTTCGTTACTTTTATTCCCAAAAAAACATTCATCAAATACGTCTCCAAACAGAGCTCGTCAGTAATCCTATTCAACACGAAACATACCATCAAAAGAAAAACATCAGCTGATTAGTTAGATCACATCTCCAAGAGAAAAGGGAGAAGCAATTAGTTCTAAAAGCAGATTAGGCAATGATTGAACCGAAAGAAGCCGACACAAGTTCCAAACAAGGTTAATAGATTAACGAGGGATAACAGATACTTCTTGTAATTAACTTACGATGCTGTCTATTATTTTCCCTTGACTATTATGAGTTAAGTTATTGACTTAAATATTTAAGTTGGTAAATACTTTACTGGTAACTTATTTACTTGTTGTGAATCTTTATTTCGGTGTTGGCTGTCGGGATAGGCGGGAAAACAGTGCCCATGAGATCATAAACAGGAAGGAACACACGCTATAATAGAGTTTCTAATAGACGATCGCATCGCGTAGTTTAGCAGTTTTATTTCACGAGAGCCCCTGAATCATACTTGTAGTTGTGATGAGCATAGATCAGACACGCGTCTATGTGTGCATAACTATCAGTACATCATTGTTTATATTCATTTGACATACCTCACTTTAGGCTGATTTTAGTGTCACGCTCACCGTCAGCGCTCATAGCTCAGCGCGTAGTTTGTCAGCGCTGAGGCTCAGCGTGGCTCGTTGTAGTATCGTACTGACCGCCTCACCGTACAGACGACTACGAAAATGCGGAGTGTATTAATTATTGCTGCTTTGTACTACTTATCTATCCCAAAAAGTTATGTGCATCCCATGTGCATCCCTTAATTGAGCAGAGAGCCGTTGCAGGAGACTTTGTCTTGTTATATGGTGGTTTGAGGGCTGACGAAAGTAAATTCTAAAAGTAAATTAAATGTGTCGACAATATCCTCCCAGGCTTTGTTTCTAGCATCTTTATTTTTGTAGAGTGGGTCGGATGCATCCCACAATTTCTTCCTCTGGCGTACCTCATCGATAACTCGACCTGTATCCACTTCGCGATTCGCCATGACTGTACGCGCTGACGACGTCCACTCCGCTCGACACTAGAACGCTCGCTAAAAGCAGAGGCGCTCGCGCGATCGTCAGCGCCGACAGCTACGCGGGGCCGACGCGCGGCGCGTACGGCCGCGTAGCTATCAGCGCTGACCACCGTGCGCGCTGATAGCTACGTGTCAATCGAAAACGCTTCCTAGAAGTTCATATATCTCGGCCATCAGCGCTGACGGTGCGCGTGCCGTCAGCGTGACTCTAAAACCAGCCTAAGAATAATTATCGAATGACTCATGTCCAAATGGACAGTTGAGTAAATATTCAAATCAGCCATGCTGTCGTTACTTCAAAGGGAATTTCGACAGGATTTTAACGAAGCCCATGATGCACACTTAAGGCAATGTGCATAAGCAACCACACAAGTATAATTCAAGGACACTCGTGAGATAAAATTACTACCTATATCAGGAAAGGAAAGTATTAGCATTGTAATGTCCCACTGCTGGGCAAAGACCTCTCATCTCACTGAAGAAATCAATACAGTGAGGAGGATTAAGCATAATCTCCATGCTTGCCAAATGCGGGTTGGTGATTTCAAACCCGAACCATGTTTGAAAAGTCGGAAACATGTTTTCGCTTGACCCGGGACCTCAGCCTTGGCAGGCGAGTGCACATACCACTAGACCACCGAGGCCTTATATCGGAGATTTTATTATTTAAATTTAGTTAATTTACAAGCATCGAGTGAATAGTAATGAAACCTTTTGAAAGACACGTGGAACGAGATCCTGCAAAATTGCTTAATCTAAAAGAGAAATAGAAAGATGGAATAATTTGCAAAAACTCTACTTTAGTGCTTCCTCTAGACTTCAGATGATTCATTTAGTCGCTATATTATGCAACCTAACACGGTTTCATTCTGCTAATGGACGTGACTCAGATATTGCCGACCAAGTTATCATTCTCGCGAATTCTAAAGATTATTTTCAAAGCCTCGTCCTATTTACAAGATATAACAAGAATACAATAATTTCATTTATAATAGTTACCTTCGCGTTGCGAACACGTTTAGCCGCGGGAATGGGGACATAATAGTGTGATAAAAGTAAGAAAAGAAAACCTTTATAGTGACGAGATTATTCTTTGAGCTTTACATGAAAAGTTTCCTTAAAAGCACCTCACCCTTAGCTACCTTTCTATTCGCAATAACCGCTCGCCTTACCAAAATACAATACCGCTTTTATCTCTCTAACAACTTATCCAATATTTACGAACATTAGTATCATAATATCTGAAAAAACGTATTACTCAGAAAAATAAATCTTATTATCTGCCATTTATGAAGTGTGCTCATGTCAGTCAATGTTACAAATGTGAATACTTGCGTTTTATCCCGACCTTATTCCGAGCGAGAGAAGCTGAACAAAAACGCGTACCTAGCGTAGAAATAAATCTTATTCTGTACGAAAGGGCTTAGTGGAATCGGCTCGCAGTAAACCGTCATCGAGGCATGTGAGGGTAAATACGCAAACAAAACCAGTGGAATCGAGGTTACCCTTACGTGCCCTCGAACTGGCGGTGGCGGGGCCGCAGGGCGGCTGTAAACTATGAAACGATACTGCCGGTTCTGCGGAACCTTATTCCAGCCGGCTGAGGCCGTGGCACCCCGCGACAGACGCTACCAAACATCTGAATTACAAATTAGCCCACTCCGCTCACCCGTCATACAATTTCATATTTCTACTCAAGAGTTAGTTTTAAATATTTAAAAATTCAATTAGGTATCCAACTTTTGGAGCGTATTTCGGATGGATATTTCAAATGTACGTTACAAAAATGTCTACACATGTGAATGGGAATTCGGTAACAGTTGACCGTTTCATATTGACGAGGGTATTGCAAGTGTAGTTCTTTTTTGTTGGAACACAACTGCGGCGTGGAGCGGAGCCAAGCTGAATATGACCCATAAACAGAGCTCGCTTCACACAATAATCAAGTTACTGAGTGTACGTGATTTATGATGTATGGATGCAGATGATTTGGTTTCGCTACGTTCAATTACCCTACTTAAAAATCACATTTCAGTTAATAACAATATAAGATATACGGGTAACACAATACAGGTATGAAAGGCTTGTAAGAATACCGTATTATGAATCACATTTTTGAAAAATAATAAAAAGCTCGTCACAAAGCCTGTTGTACAGAAAATGCCGTTCGTAAGTTCAATCACAGCAATTTGCGAGTGTCGACGTTGCATTTCACCGCCCAATTGTTCTTAACTCTTTGCTGAACAGACCAAAAGCTGCAGTAAGTAGGTCAAGCTTAAAAAGCATTCGCGAATTAAACTTTAACGAATATTTATCAAATATGTACCGATTCTCCCGATCAAACAAGCAGGTGCTCTCAATAAGGGCCATGTTTGTCAAACGCTTTCGGAACCGTAATTTCTTTTTAGACCCTCGTCCGAAAGGTCAATCGTGTTTGCTCTTAGTTTTAGTTGAAATTTGGGATTTCGGGAAATCTTTCTTAGAACCAAACCAAATGAAAGCACGTATTCATTATTTATGGTAATCCTATTCATTAATTTATAACTTCTTATGCCTGCCCTAGATCAATGTTGCCTTTGATCTTCGTTCCTACTGTTTTCTAAAATTACTTACAATAAAAACAAAAGACATTTCGTCGAAAAATGTAAATAAATCTCAACAGTATCTTATCAATTAATAAAAGCGCTCAAGCAATCTAACAAACGACCACTTATTTTGTTTGAAGATAAAAGAAACATTAAGTGAATACACAAGCAATTAGACCGAAAGAACAGACATTATGTCAATGAAATACTCGACGAGAACTCAAGTTATTTGGCACATGCCCTCTTGAGGTCAACTCGGGACGATAAACAGAGGCTGAACACAGAATTCAATTTCCAAAGTATAAATAAGCTCCATATGACGGACGAGGTTTTCGACTCTGTTTATTTGGGTCAAACCTGTAACTACGGCACAAAAACTTGTGACACTCAATTCTTACGTTACTCTTTGACAAATAAAAGGAATGATAATGAATATGTTTGTACCTGCGAAAACAACAGAACACGTTCGAGCAATATTTCAGACTCATTGGAAGCCGGAATAGAACTTTCGCAAATAATATTATGTCGGAGGTCGTATTTTTGTATGAGAATAAACAGCTTTACGTTATTACGGGTTGCCATTCGGATAAAGGTATTAACAGCATTTGGCATCTGTTTTTTTAATACATTGATTGGCGACCTTTTCCCAGCTAATATGAGCACAACCACGTAATAAATAAGTGTCAGTAAGAGCTTCGCTCTTCCATGAGTACATCTAACTTTTTGATGTAATTTTTCATACATTATATGTATGTCAAAATCACTCATTAAATCTCTGTTAAGGTAGCATTTGACGTCTCAAAGTACGGCGATAAGTATATATTAATCTGAAATGCCGGAAAAGTGAAAACTTTGAAAACACTTAGAAAATGATTAAAACATCCTCAAGAATTCCTTTCGATCTCATTCGTCATACGATATAGTAAACAATCTTTGAAATTTTATTCTGATTCTGAAATAGTGAGCAGAACTAACCAGCCTAGCTCAAAGATATGCGAAAACATGCAAGAAAATAAACGTTATGTCGAGACGTTCTTGATCTTAAAACCAATTTACAAAGCAAGCCCTTTTATCAGGCTCAGTCAGCCACCCTAAACAAATTTGCTCGCAATTGAATCTACTTTACAAAATTAAAGTGTAACGTTTGGATTGCTTTGACACGTGTCTCATTTAAATCTCGCAAGTTTCTGTACGATCACGTTTTATGGTAATAACTAGACAAGCCCCTATTTCAACGTATTAGCGAAAATAACTGGAAAGGGTATAAAATAAGTATATACCTGTATAAACTTATCTCTCTACAAACACGGTACTATAGTTACTCAACTAGTGAAACAACGAGTTTTACCTATTGTGCTCGTTTCCGTAGGAATTTCAGGTTAAAAATTGCTCTACAGCCTTATTCGAATAGAACTAGAAGCTTCTGAGATTACCACGTTCAAACAAAAAATATATATATTTTACGTATTCTACACTAATATTATAAAGAGGAAAACTTTGTTTGTTTGGTTGTAATGAATAGGCTCAAAAACTACTGGACCGTTTTTAAAAATTCTTTCACCATTCAAAAGCTACATTATCCACGAGTAACATAGGCTATTTTTCATCCCGAAATTCCCACAGGAATGGACACAACGCGGGTAAAACCGCGGGGCGCTGCTAGTATATTATAATTTGTATACCTATTTTGTTTTATGTTATGAGTAGGTATCGATATTACTACAAAACGAGTAAAAGTCACGTTGTACACAAATCTCCCAACGTAGGCTTCAGCGAGTCGGCTCGATTAAAAAATGTAATCTCGTGGAGATTGGTTATTGGGACCAGTCGGTTAATGTAGCGACTGCCTAATCTCTTGGCTCGCAATGTTCGTGACTACGATGTTTGAAAACATGCTGAACTTTGGGCGAAAGCCCAAGCTGCGATTTTTATTCAACGATGTTCGCTCGAGTACGTATATTGTATATGTACAGAGCCTTATAGCCGCCACTCAGAGACGTCAATTAAATCAACAATGAAGTAGCGAAGTAATTTCTCATAAGAAATCTCTCATTTAACGTCTCTTGGGGCATCATTAGCGACTCTGGTTGCGGCAATCAGAGTAATTATTGGATCTGTATTTCAATCTAGGAAAAAGTGTTCAAAAAGTATCTAGTAGGTTTACTTACTATTTCCAAAATTACGCATCGAAAATTACATAATATTTGCTACGTGTGAGTACTCAATCGAATGCTTGGATATTTTCACGTATTGTGTTTTTTATTTTTCAGTTTAAATACATCCAGTATCGCCCCGAGCCCATAAATTATCTCTTCGCAACAAATCCGTCGACACAAAGTCTAGTTTGAAAACGTATCGAATGACCCGCGTACAGCTATTCATGCCAAAAGCTATTTCTAAACAAAGGACTACAGTATTTTTACGTTGATAGTTTAAAAAAACTGCTTTTCAAAGCTTCCGGTATACGACATAAATAAAAACTGAACGGAGGTAAAATTAACCGAATATGAAGATTTCTGACCAAAACAAATTTAATCTAGACCGGTTTACCCGATCGGTGGGGATCCGTGAAATATTTAAAAGCACACGCTAAAAGCACGTACAGTCCTCAAACATTACCACTGGCGGTTTTATGGAACCCATTCCATAATAAATGCGCCGCGGTTAAACTCGCAAATTCAACAAAAACGTTTTATTTATATCAATTCGGGTTTTAATTCGTCTATTTATTGCCACGTGCTGTCGTGTAGTTGGTTTTATAAATCTGTTGTAGAACGTGCTATTGGAATGTGAACGCGATTTGTTTGCGTTTTTTATGTTTTACTAATAAAAGTTCATACAATTTCAAACGACTAATATCTATGGTATCTTCTAGAAGTGAATTGAAGCGAAGTATTAGCTGTAATGTCCCAAAGGGCAAAGGGCAAAGGCCTCTCATCTCACTGAAGATATCAATACAGTGATGAGGATTAGGCATAATCACCATGCTTGCCTAATGCGGGTTGGTAATTTTCTAGTCTAGAAACAATTGAATATGCTACATTGTCAATGGGCCCAACAAACATAATATTTCCAGACACTCTGTACAACCGTATAACTACTGTCTACGCCTAAACGAACTGTAGCGTTAATTCGCTAAAAGAAAAGAATTCTTACTTCAGAATCACACAATTAAAAGTTAAAAATCCAATTAAAACTTAGCCATTGTACAAGTTCACGATTCTTGTTACAATTTTTACCATTACCGCAAAAGGTTTGCTTATTGTTAGCACAAATTTCTGAAAAGTGACATTTATTTTTGGCTTTCATAACTCCAGTTTAAATGTCATATCAAAGTAGGATTACGCAACGAAATGTTGCTATAATTCTTTTGAAGTAGCGTCACAAAGTATGAGTTATTGTTAATAAGTATTTTACTTATTTTTATTCGGGTACTAGCAGCGCCCCGCGGTTTTACCCGCATTGTGCCCGTTCCCGTGGGAATTTCGCGAATTTTTATACCCTATAAACGTTCCTCTTGAATCACTCTATCTAAGTATTTAAAAAACTACATCAAAATCCGTTGCGTAGTTTTAAAGATCTAAGCATACATAGGGACAGACAGAGAAGACAGACAGCGGAAAGCGACTTTGTTTTATATACTGTGTAGTGATAATAACGTTCCTAAACGTGTTTGTTTCTAATTAACATTCGAGTACATTGTTATTTCCTTGGGACTCTTCGTTAAATCTTTCGAAGAGGTCCGAAAATAATTACGTAAGTCGTTTGTAAGATCGTCGTTAACACTTGACATTAAGCTAGTTGACAAGATAATTTAAAAGATAAGTATAATAGTTTAAACTCACGAGTGCCCTGAGTGTACTTGCGTAGGTAATTGTGCGTGCATGTTTTAGTGTACATCATGTTCCGCGTAAACGGAGAAAATTAATTCGATGGTTATTCCCAGTGATATGTGTCAAATGAATATAGACAATGATCTGGTCACCTGTACTGATAGTTTGGCACTCAAGGACGCGTGTTTATACAACTATGACTCAGGCTTAACGTGCTTCGGAGGGCACGTTAACCCGTCCGCGTCGGTCCCGGTTACTTTCTACGGATAGTAGTCGTTACATGAGCCATGTCAGAGGCCTTTGGCGGCTCAATAACTCTGACATTAGGATTGGTCAGGTTGACCGTCCACTCGATGAAGAAGAAGAAGACTCAGGGGCGCTCGTGAAATGAAACAACTGTAGGTAATAAATGTGTTGCCCTCGTACTAATAACTTCGCATCATCAGCAGCTTGTCCAAGATTTTAAGGTAGCGCATAACTTTACCATTATTTATATTATTAGCTCTACGCACAACATCCTCATCTACGCAGAACATCATAATTAACTTCACGCCACGCAATAAAATATAAATAAAACAGCGTTTTAATACTATATCAAATTACCTACAACAGCAAACAAGCTCAAAAAATAATGACGCAACTATATAAGAATCAGGGTAACAAGTGAAAACCAAGAGGCTGTTAATAAAATAAAATGTCAACAACTTGTAGTCGTAGAGGTCCCGTAGGAACGGGGGCAAATTAAATCTGGAGTAAGAACGTTTGTTTTAGCTCTTGGATAATTGAAACGGTGGAAAAAAAGCAAATAGAAGTAAATTAATTTCCCATGCCTCGTTCGTGTACACGTGAAAACATGTAAAGTACTTATTTTCCGCGTCGGGGATTCTTATTTTTACAAAGTTTAAAGGCCTACGTAATATTGCGACGGTGAATACAATTTGCGTGGTCCGTTCGTACGAGTATATATTACTGGCAGCAGTTTGCAGTTTTGTCCGCTATAGCACGATAAAACAAAACACAAGCTTTTTTAATACGAGTATATCTTCTTCTTAAAACTTAAGAACTGGGCTGTTGTCGAAGCAGTTGTTTCCATTTTTCTCTATCTTCTGCCATCCTCTTCAGTTGTTCGTACGACACGACCTATGCTCTTTCCGTACTAGTATTTAGTCATAAGTAAAAATGTGTTGAGGAAATTTCAACATCGTTTTCTGTCTGGTTTCCTTTCTTCGATAAAGAAATGAAAAAGATAATTAAACCTATCCTAAATACCATTTAACAAGGACGAATTGAACAAAATTCAAATGAATTAAATTTAAATGTGACACTAGTGCGCAATTGATTAGTTAATACTGGTAAGGAATATTAGGAATTAAGGTCCTTTTAATTCGTTAATCAGAATTTAAATAAATAATCTTTATTTCAGACACATGATCCGTACTATTATAACTTATTTAAACTCCTAAAACTCCTCATCATCCATTCCTCAAATCTTATTGTACCAGTATTCAACAATAATAATCTTGTACGCTTGTCCGACAACGCGCTGTTCCGGATGTCGACAGATGAACCGAGCACCAGTCTCCGATAAATCCTTCCCGGATATAATGAAAAGTTAACCGATCTATCGAGAAGTTCTGTTACTAGAAATATATTGAAAGAAAAATCTTCGAGTTATGAAGGTAAAGTATTTAACACGTTTTTCACCAATGACACAGCCGATCAATTTCATAGACGACCAATTTACAACACTTTTCATCGACCGCTACATTCACCGATCATACATTAAAACGACCCATTTCTTTGAGGGCAACTTTCATTGTTGACGAATTTCATCAACGTCAAAACTACACTGACGTCGTGTGGCATCAACCTGACTTCGTATATCATTAACATCACTTTCACCGACGAGCACTCTCACCGATGATAAATTTCACCGAGCGCCTCCTTGACCAGCCATACTTCACCTACGACCCATTTCACCAACATGCCCTTTTAACGTCAACCAATTTCCGCGGCGAACACTTTCACCGAAAATTAATTTAAAAAAAGGAGATATTCGTAAAAAATATGTCTGAAAATGGTCTTTTCACTTAAGAAGAACTAGTAACTACATTATTATTTACCGTTATGATGAGCGTTGCTGGAAAAAGCTAATAACATGTTTATAAATACCTACAAAGGATATTACTTTAACCCATTTTCCTGCATCGATCCCTTTGCTGTCAAAAGCATTTGTTTCAAAATTATATTTCGTGTAACTTGAAAAGGTATATTGTTGGAATTAATTTAGATCCATCAATCTAGTTCCATTAATTTCCTATTGAAATATGTGGAAGTTATTAACGTTAATTAATAAAGTACATCATTATAATGTTCTTAATAGTTATACGTTTCACAATATTGTGTAAGTACTTTCATCGAAGAATTTGAATGAAAGTAATAGTATAAGATCCCGCTATACAACGACCTTCACCGAGATGCTTATTTAATGAAACGTATTTTATATTCAATTTAATATGTCAATAAATATAATGCATATGGGTTGACTAGCAAATTTCAGTCCAGAGTATGTTTAATTAATAATTTTAAAAAAAAATTTAACATTTCACCGGTATGATTAAGTATTAGATAAATTCTATACCAATCGAAAGTATGAAGCCCATAGAACATGCAAACGTTAGGTAGACTATTCTTTTCCGGTCACAACTATCGGGTTGGCAGGTATAAACAGGTAAATCTGTACTAGCATTTTGCTAAAATAATTTTAAATTTTACTAAAATTTTGGGCTTCATACTTTCGATTGGTATAGAATTTATCTAATAATCATACCGGTGAAATGTTATTATTATTTTTTTTTAAT
Organism: Cyclophora punctaria; assembly: GCA_951394245.1. Lineage (NCBI taxonomy): Eukaryota > Metazoa > Arthropoda > Insecta > Lepidoptera > Geometridae > Cyclophora > Cyclophora punctaria. Next base: position 7,398,307 of record OX596171.1, read on the forward strand.
TATTAATGAAACATACTCTGGACTGGAATTTGCTAGTCAACCCATATGCATTATATTTATTGACATATTAAATTGAATATAAAATACGTTTCATTAAATAAGCATCTCGGTGAAGGTAGTTGTATAGCGGGATCTTAGACGATAAAGTTTTTTCGAAATATAAACAAAATAATGACATCTGACGTCTTGACAAGATGTCAATGAATTTTAATACATGCCAACTGCGGTTGAGTAATATTAAATTCGAGCCATATTTGAAATGTGAATAGCAAATATGTTTGTCTTCCCTCGGTAATAGAACTCAGGACATTGCTCTTGGCAGACGCTCCGCCACTATACTAATAACGGGTTTTAAAGTAACCAATAGCATTTCATTTTATAAACCTCAAAATAGAATTTAAAAGTATTCGTATTATCTTCTTTTTCCCTTTTGGACGTTGCAGATTCAATCGGCTTGGATCCAATGAATGAGATAGGTAGTGAAATTTAATCCGATCACATTGAAACCAATTATTTTACCAATAGTTTTTAAATACATAAAATAAATAAATAAAGTAAGTAGGAGACGGTAGAAGTGTTTGGGAGAGACCTTTGCCCAGCAGTGGGACAGTATAGGTTAGATTTAAAAAACCCGACACAAAATGATCCCCGTAACGGGTGATTGTGCCGGGGTTGAGTCCCACATACCCGGTTGTTTGGGGGACACAACCGGGGATGAGTAAATGCATTCCCCATACATTTAAAAAAAAGTGGGACAATATAGGTTAGATAAAATAAGAAATAAGTAAGTTCGTGTAGATTAGTGGCCAACTCTGTTGTGAGAGTTTTAGACCGCCAGAAGGCTTTCGGCTTGGTCTATCGATTGAAGCAACCGGGAACGACAATTTTACGAGCTCTCCAAAGCATGGTAGCGCTCAAATGTTGATGGACATGTTGGTGAATTGTCCTCAGTAATAAGCAACACGACATTACACATAGAGTAAAACCTTGGTATAGCTGGAGAGCTAGTGAACCCTGGGAGTAACGGTCTCCCTGTAAGGTTAGAAATTTGTATACTTACGATTTATGACATGCTAAGAGCAATAGCCATGACCTGGCAGGCGTCAGCCCTGCACGTCATCAACCCCTTTATTTTTTGGACTGTTAAGTAAATTGAGTTTCAAAACTTGTTTCTGTAAATTTGAAAATTTAATAGGATAAAGTTTATTTATTGTACATCTTAAAAAAAAAATGACAGGCGATTACAATAAGCAGAAGTATATGACAGATCAATTAGAAAACGTACAGTTGATGAGGTAAAATAAACTTTATCCTGTATACTTAAAATTTGTATATGTTTTCAAGTAAACGTCTCAGAGTAAATATGTACAATACCAGGCAGTTTTGAACAGCATAAGACCTTGACAGGCGAGGGGACAGCTGCTAAGGGCGTGCGTACCTTTTCAAGAAGAGGTAAAAAAAAAACATTCCAAATATTGCAGAAATCGAGTGTATATCAGAAGGCATTCAAAGAATTAGGAAACGCAGAAATAGTACAGAAGAAAGAAAAAAAATTCCCGATACTAGAGAAATTTGTATGCCAAATGTATGGTTTGAAATGTTCAAAGTTAAATAATGCACGTTATGAAAAGTTCCTTGCTACGTACAACACAAATAATCCTAAAGTGTTTATGAAAAAAGTAGTAAGCTATGATTCATCGAATTTACCACCCTGCAAACGTGAACTACATCAACAATTATTGAGAACTGCCTACATCTATACTAATATTATAAAGCTGAAGAGTTTGTTTTGTTTGTTTGTTTGTTTGTTTGTTTAAACGCGCTAATCTCAGAAACTACTGAACCGATTTGAATAATTCTTTTTGTAATGGATAACTACATTCAACGGGAAGGTTATAGGCTATTTTTATCCCGAAATTCCCACGGGAACGGGCACAGCGCGGGTAAAACCGCGGGGCGCCGCTAGTTACAAATATATGGCAAAATTGTAATTTAAAAGAACCAACAATTCTTACACCTGAAAATAACGGTTGGAACTTAATTGATAGTCGTTACGAATTTAATTGGTTTGAGGGGAATACGGTTCCATCTTCTATATACGACATACTTTTACAAGGACCTGCTGATACTGCCACAGCACAATCGACTGAAACTGAGGAATATGAAGAAAATGAATGTTAAAAATAATGTAGATTGCATAAAACCCAATAAAATACATTGCATTTACTGTATGCGTTCATGTAACATTTATTATTTGCACGCCCTTAGCAGCTGTCCCCTCGCCTGTCAAGGTCTTATGCTGTTCAAAACCGCCTGGCATTGTATATATTTACTCTGAGACGTTTACTTGAAAACATATACAAATTTTAAGTATACAGGATAAAGTTTATTTTACCTCATCAACTGTACATTTTCTAATTGATCTGTCATATACTTCTGCTTATTGTAATCGCCTGTCAATTTTTTTTTATGATGTACAATAAATAAACTTTATCCTATTAAATTTTCAAATTTACAGAAACAAGTTTTGAAACTCAATTTACTTAACAGTCCAAAAAATAAAGGGGCTGATGACGTGCAGGGCTGACGCCTGCCAGGTCATGGCTATTGCTCTTAGCATGTCATAAATCGTAAGTATACAAATTTCTAACCTTACAGGGAGACCGTTACTCCCAGGGTTCACTAGCTCTTGGACTAGTATGTTATTTGTCTATTTATTAGCGCTTTTTTATTATTTAATTCGTCCTTAACTTGACATTTGTTTTTATTACTGTCAAGTGCAATAAAATTCCACACACAAATTGAAATAATCGTTCTCAGTAATTCAATAACCGAGTTTCCTGTACTAACGTTCTTCTAAGAATTACACTGCATTAGTAAGCAATGGTATTCCATTCGAAGGGAACGTTTACAAAAGTGAATATCATCCTAACTAGGTAACTAACACAAGTTAGGAATTTCCCAGAAGATACGTAACTACTAAGTTTAAACGCAAGTCTGTTTTGTACTACCTGGTACAAGTTTAGATGGCAATGCAGACAATTTGAATGAAGCAAAACAGTTTAAGGATGATAAATAACATACAAGTACCAATTGAACTCTAACAAAAATAATTGAGTACTAACGTATAAACTCAGAGACGTCCAATACTTCCTTAGTAGAGATTTAATAAGTTATTTTGACATGTAATGTATGAACAATTACGTGAAATTGTTAATAAGTGTTGATTTCTTTGAGTACGGCAGTAGGAGTTACTACATATACTTAATACTAAATTTTGAGTCAACTGAAGAAGTTTCTATGTCCAGTCCATGTCCGAAATACACATAGAGAAAGGAGAAATAACTCAACTTCAAGTGCCCTTATCGCAGCTTTTTCAGCTCATTACGTTCATAATCCCAAAGTAATGTCTAAGACCTATGTTTTCGGACTATGTGAGTGGCTTACCACAAAGCCTACCTTAAAACTTTTTTCATTCTACATAATCAGCGCAAAGTTACCGATAAATGACCAACAGCAAACAACTTTTAACAATATACAACTTTGTAAACGTAACTCAAGCTTTCGTCTGTTAAGTTTTCACGGCAAAACCGCTGAGCCTTTTATGTTTCGAAGGTAGGGAAGGAGGCTCAGACTGGCTGTATGTACTGCTTTAAATTTTAAGCACAAAACTTTTATTAATATTGTTTTACAATTTAAATAGCTAAAATCCGTTCATTCCTTTTAACTGCTCTGTGGCGTGGTTATTATAGTGTAGTTCAGAATGCTTTCTCGGTTGTTATGCCTGGGTCGATCGAAGTTTGTTCACAATTTACTTTTTTGATCGAACATGTCTCCGGTTTGAGATCACCAGCCCGCAGGTAGGTAAGCGTGGTGATTACGCCTAATCCTCCTCACTGTACTATCTTCAGTGAGATAAGCTGAGAACAAGCCTCAGTGGTACACAGTAGTTTTCAAAAGAAAAGACAATCGTTTATAAGAAAATAATTTCTGTATTAGCCTCCAAGGATAGAAAGACTACTCTAATATCTCACCAACAGCCTTTTAAATACGAGATAAGTGCTAAGAAATAGCCGGAGTCACTTAAATAATACATTCAGCTCGACTGAATTGCGACTCGGTCTAATTTAAATGTTACCTGGAATATCTATGACCCAGATAAGAACTCTAGTTTAGTCTAGTGGTTTACTAGCATTCCGTGCGCAAATTGACAAAACTCTTCGCTTGTTTGCATCTGTTGAAGATCTTTCATTTGCTACAATAGAGTTCAGATTTTTTTGAGAATGTAAACCCTGTACATTGCAACATTGGGAAAATAAGTACTGGACACTAAGATTTTGACATTATTAAAATAACATTTTGACATTTTCTCGAATTTGATAAAGAACATGACATATTTTTTTACCTATTGTTTTACTTGGCATAATAAAGATACATGAAGTATTTTTTCATATTTTACCCAATGTTCCATATTTTTTTTACCTATTCTCTTGGCATAATAAAGATACATTAACATTTTAACCGTTTTGATTTTCAGGCGTACTTTTTCAAGAATCTTTGTATTTCTAGCAAAAGAAAGTAGTTACCTCCATAGCATAGCTCTGGTGGATAACCTCTTAATCTAGAGGGTTTAAAAAAGAACCTTTACAGAAAAGCCAAAGAACGGACAACCTTACGGACATACCATCAAACTGATCTTCAAAATTCGCCCGTCAAGTCTACTATCTAAATAGGTTTCTATTTCGGCTAAAACCGAGACCCAGGTTGAATGTTCGGTCTCGCTTGAAAATCCAGTTTGACGCAAACATTGCTTCACAGTTACAGTCTAGTGGAACGGCCAGTGGTTACATCGATACGAGGTTCGACTTCCAATTCGGGAAACGTATTTCAAAGCCCGTCGTATGTTTTTGTTGAATGTCTGAAGGTAGGCTGTATGTTTGTCAAACCGGAATCACACAATCGTAGTGAACCGGATGCTTTGTTTCCGGGAAATAGGCGCACAAATAGAAGTAAAACCATTAGTTAATGTTTTATTTCTCGTTTAAAAATACATTAAGATGACCATCTTGGATGTTTAAATTGTAAAAGTTAACTTAATACAGTAATACTAGCAGCGCCCTGCGGTTTTATTTTACCCGTGTTGTGCCTGATCCCGTGGTAATTTCGGGAATTTTTATACATATAAACCTTCCTCTTGAATCACTCTATCTATTAATAAAAACTGCGTCAAAATCCGTCCATTAGTATTTGAGTTTATCGCGATCAGACAGACAGACGCGGCCTTGGACTTTGTTTTATATGTAGCGATTTATATTGCTTAAAATTAACTATGGCTTTTCTGTCTGGGAGCTAGAATGCTTTGGACACGTTTAATTGTCGATTCCGGTTGTTTCAATCGTTGGGCCATGTTGAAGGTCATTAAACTTGACAACTCACCTGTGATTACTAAAAATGTAATTTATTACAGTATAAAGTATCAAATCTATAGTATACTTTAAACTCTCTAGTAAGTACCGACAGTATTATGTCTTATAGGATATTATACTGAGTATAACTACTATACTGAGAATAACGGTTATATTTGTTGGAAACAAGTTTATAAGCGACCTCGCTATTCGCGATGCGTCACAAAAATAAAGCGAAACGTAATAATAATAACCTCGTACCCGAGGATTTATCGATAATAAATCAAATTCATAAATATTCATTCTAATAAATCTTATTGGCAATTTATAAATAACTGGCAAATATATTATGATTTTGCTACAACATGTCTATAAAAATATTTTGCTGTACCTTAATGGTTCCTGGATTCAATTCCCTGGTAGAGCGATTAATTTTTCCATTTTACTTTTCAAACATCGCTCGCGTTTGAGATCACCAACCGGCAGTAGGAAAGTGGGGTAATTACGAATCGTCCTTACCTAATGTCTTCAGTAAGATGAAAGGCCTTTGCCTAGCAGTAGTACATTACAGACTTACACTTTATTTTCCCTTAATTAAGTAATTACTGTGAATTTATAAATGAGTAAATTTTCGTTGATAACATAACATAAAAAAATCTATTTATAATTTTACCATAGATCCTAATAACGTGTTATAGAAGTACGAATAAAATGAGGTTCTAAGTAAGCTAAACATTTCAATGGACTGACCGTACAAATAATTCATTAAAATTAATTCTCCAATAAAGGTTCCCTTCTTATTGCATTTGTTCAGGTTGAGAAAAACACTCGGTGCGTGACCAAAATTTGGACGGCAAGGAAAACACCCTTACACGTAATCGGGCCGTCAAAACAGCCCCATAAATATCATCCCCTACAGCAGACTTAGAAAGGATAAGTTCGGGGATAAAAGAATAAAATGTATTCTAATTTTGAAAATATATTCAATAAAACAAGTAGGTCATGCATGATGAAATCAAATTCGAATCGGGAAATTCAAATATGGAAATAGAAAACACGAACATGTAATTGAACAAATATTACTTTTGTATTCCAATTATGTTATTACAGACCTTTTAGTTATGACATTTGCTAATTACTAAATTAAATCGTTACCTACAGTTAATATAGAGTAAGAGTAAGTATCTGCACCGCCTTGTAGTTTTTAATTATACCAAATTGTGTTATTGCCTAAAGCACGGGACATACATAGTGCAGATGTGGACCGGGTTCCGGCCCGCATCGGGCCAGTGCAACGTTACGCGACCTACAACCGGCCCGCACCCGGCGTCCACTTGCCCTGCACCCGGCCCGCATCCAGTCCACACCCGGCCCGCACTCGGCCCGCACACGCACTATGTGTCATACGCTTTAGCCTCACACATTCACAAACATATCTTAGAGAAGGAAAATAAGACGACTCAAGAATAGCCTCATCTCATCACTCACTAGACGAAATAAAAACTAGACTCATACATATATTACCCTCATTTATTTCACAAATCATTTCACCATACCGTTTGTAGTATTAATTCTGTAAATTGGTTTATCTGACGCCACCAATATTGGGTTAATAGTGTTATCATAGCAACAAACCAGGTCTCTCGAGTAGCACACACGTGATATGTAAAGCATGTCTTTCTTCGTACAATCGCGTAGTCGAACGCATTCCCCTCCTTTATCAAGACATAATGGATCTAAAAACAAGACAGACAGAGAAACATGCGAAAACACCGTGATTATTATATTATTTACTAAGAATTATACTGGTAAAAAAGTAGATTTGACTGGGTTAGAGACTAATCCCAGTCAAGAGTTTTAGAAGGCCTAAAAGGTCTGTCGAAACTACCGGGACAATCAATTTAAGCTAATCAATTTACGTATGATAGCTCTCAGATATAATAAATTCCACTTGGCACATTTAATGAGGTTTGTATTATTAAAAAAATATGGTGGTATCAATACCAATTTGCCGTGTCATTCTGCATTCGAAATTCGAATGGTTTTATGTTCGACTTTCAAATCTCTTTTGAATGACAATAAATTGAGATCTATTAAACCTAAAAACCACAGAGCATAGAATCACCGCCGCGCCGCCCGCTACGTAGGAGCGCGTGGTGATTCCTTGCTCTGTGCATGGCTCTGTGCTAAAATTATGGTACTTACGAACAGTGATCGCAAAAAACAAAGCTTTCCCCTTGTCACTCAACTTATGATACACGTGATCTCTATACATCGTCGGGTATTGAAACGTCGTCGTTCGTCTATGACGCCTTGGTAAGTTCGAAGTACTGCACAGTATTAGTGTAAAACAAAAAACTAAAATCAGCACTTTAATCACCATATTTGTTATGATAATGGATGTATTTCTCTAGGTCCTTAAATTATAATGTAAACTTAATTTATGGCTCATTACGTTGCTTAATTAACTTTAGTATTTGAAGACATAAAAAAGTTATGTGTTCTTATCATCTCCTTTCTTACGTATTTTATTACGTTAGGTATCATACGTAATGAAGAAAGTACCGTGGCGTAGGTAACCGGTGCTGAATTTCCAAATGAGCCATACGTCACTGATTAGTCCCTACTCGCCAATCTACTAAAGCTATTCAGCATTGGTAAGCGCTAGCTCAATATACTAGTTTTCTTTATGTATGCAGCCTTAGTCAGAATTTTCTCAATGCATATGCAGGTACTTTTTTATTATCAATCTTCATCTTAATGGAGTGGGTGGAAAACCTGACCATTCCTGGTGCCAGAGTTATTGAGCCGCCAAAGGCCTCTGACATGGCTCATGTAACGACTACTATCTGTAGAAAATAACCGGGACCGACGGCTTAACGTGCCCTCCGGAGCACGGAATCGTCTTACTTTTCGGGCAATCAGGTGATTCAGCCTGCAATACCCTAACCAAACTGAGGGCAGTCACACAAAGAGTTTTTTGTGAGATATTGTCCCCACCGGGAATCGAATCATGAATTGGCTTAAAGTCATTTGCCTTCCAAAGATCCTCCATAATGCAGATCACATAGCTAATTTTTTAACAGATTCCAAAAACCGCCGGAGGAAAATTCTCAATTCGGTCAGTATTTTATTATATCCATACCACGGACCTGTACATCGAAAACATTTTCATGACCAACCGAAACTCTTAGAAGCCGCCAAATCTTGACACAAACATCGATCTAAGAAGTGATGTTCCACAGATCCTTTCATAAACAAGTTGAAAGCTAATAAATGTTCCTTCGACGTGATGTGTTCTAATGCAGGACTCACAATAATAAGTGCTCATACTAACTACATGATATGTAGGTTTTCGCACCCCAAAAGTAGGTTACTCACATTTTACGACTACGCAACGAAACACATAAAAGTTTTATGTTCCTGCTTTGTGACATTAGTCAGACTACGGTTTTACTTCGGCCAATCTAACTAAATTGCATGCCATAGTGACCTTTACTTCAATTACTGTAGCTATTTACTCCATTATCATAAAACGATGTATTAGTAAGTTTCCCTATATACGAATAAAATATTTCTATAAGTACGTATTAACGTTTGTGTTTGACTTTGAATAATGTAGCCTACAAGTAAAATGGTAAGTATTATTATAGAACTTTTGAGAGAATATTATCCATCTGTCTATACTAATGTTATAAAGAGGAAGAATTCTAATAGCTTTATGTTAACTAAATGTATGGATGCGACTTCAGTGAGATCTACTATTGCATCGCGGGTTAACTATTGCATTGCATCGCGCGAACAGCAAGTATTATAATAAAACCTAATAACTTGTGGTTTGTTCTATTTCACACCTAAATTACTTAACTTACGTTAATAACCAACTCTCGAAGTACCAGGCGATCATAAAATATACGGCTATCGTCTCAGTAACTTTCTTAGTATCCAAACCTCCTTGTATGTTATGAGTGCCTGGTACTTTGGACGTAAAGTTTAGCTGTGGGTTAAAGCTGAAAGACTACTCCTGGTATGTTATAAGCCTCTGGTACTTTGAACATAAAATAAGTAAAGCTGGTTTTACACTGGCATTGTACACAAGAGAGATACGTATCATCATATATGAAAAAAAATTAACTTCATCGAATCACCTAAAAAAAACTGTGAGGATAATTAAATGCAAGCATTAAATGCCCATTTTAATGCATCAGAGTAAAGCATATTATAACTTGTTCGTAACCTTTATATACTTTTACATCATACCCCTTAGGTTGTATTTACTTTATTATCAGTCCTCCAAAGTGTGCCAAGACTGATAACTTTGTATTTTAATATTAATTAATACGTAATCGCTGTCATGTATATTGCGATTCGTAATTAATTGTTAATATTGTAAACTATTTAACATTAATTATTAAATATATATTAACATAATCAAAACAATATTGCATAAATATGATAATAACCTGTACTTTGACATTCATCTAAAATGCAATAAAATTAATGCAATGCATTTAAATGCAATCTGGAATGAATTATAAATGTTGTGATTATAATTCTTCCGATTTAAATTGATAATCGAAGCGTAGATTAAATAATGAGGATTCATCTTAAAAAGTAAAAGTACGTTAAGTATTAGTAATGTCCCACCGCTGGACAAAGGCCTCTTATCTTTCTGAAAGATATCAGTACAGTGAAGAGTATTAGGCGTAATCACCACGCTTGCCTAATCTCAAACCCGAGCCATATTTGAAATGTAGAAAATACGTTTTCGCTCGATCGGGGAATTGAACCCAAGACCTCACTCTTGGCAGGAGTGACACATACCACTAGACCACCGAGACTAGACTCGATCATGACTAGTTTTTCATTGTATACATTACCTATAGTTTACTTTCGAAATTGGCCTCAGGCTTCAGTGGAAATAATTATATTATTCGCTGTTATTGTTTTATTCAATTTCATCACTAGTTCAAGGAAGAATCAATTTCCATAAATTGGCTCTATCTACTAATATTATAAATGCGAAAGTCTGTGAGGATGGATGTATGCATGTTTGTTACTCTTCACGCAAAAAAATCCAAATCCGTTCAGTAGGAACAGATTTTGATGAAACTTTACTACATAGTAATATAGGTTATACATCAAAATAACACATGTATTTTATCCCAAAATTCCCGCGGGAACGGATGCAATGCGGGTGAAACTGCAAGGCGGTTATAGTTTTTTTATAAACAAATATGTGCAACACGAGCGGAAAATAAAAACACAATAAAACATTGTGTCAACTGTCTTTAAATCGTTATCTGATTAATTTGTAGGTCACGAAGCGATCATTATAAGGCATAAGGCACACGAGTAATAAAAACAGCCGAACCAATACACATTGGTAATGCGTCGTTTAGATAAAGCAAGTTGGCATGCTGCAATTTTACTGTTCAAAAGAACGCGAGCGTCATAAGTGCCAAATCAAATAAATCCTACTAATTATTAATGCAAAAGTTTGTGAGGATGGATGGTTGTATGTATGGGACACATTTTATCCCGAAATTCTCGCGGGAATGGGTACAATGCGGGTAACACAGCGGGGGCGGCTAGTCTTATATATAAAATTCTCGTGTCACAATGTTAGTTACCATACTCATCCGAAACGGCTCGACCGATTTTTATGAAATTTTGTATACATATTCAGTAGTCTGAGAATCGACTACTATAAAGACCCCCAAATGTTAAGGGTGGTCCACCCCTTAATTTTTATTTGGCAAAGCAACGTTTGCCAGGTCAGCTAGTAATCTATACTAACTTATAAAACTGAAAAGTTTGGCCATCGGAGACCTTTAGGTGGTCCTAAAACCCTGAAATTCATTCATTTCGAGTAGGTTAGTGTCGAAATGAATGAATGAATGAATATTAAACCGAATGAATGTTGTCCGATTCTCAGGCCTATATGTACACAAAATTTCATGAGAATCGGTCGAGCCGTTTCAGAGGAGTTCAATTACGCACCCCGTGACACGAGAATTTTATATATGTATAAGAGATTCTACTGTACGTGTGTAAGACACTGAACTCCTCTTAAACGGCTGGACCGATTTGAATGATTTTTTGTATGCGTTTGGATGGCACCCTGGATGGTTTAGATTTACACTAACGACATCTATTGGGTCGCGGGTGGAACCACCGCGCGACAGCTAGTATTAGTATATTAGTATAGATTAAAGTGTCTAATTATGTAAATAATATTTATCTTGGTAAACAAATCAATAAATGCATTTGTTTAATTAATCTGGTTGATCGGGGTCGCAAACACTTCGCAATGCAAAATCACTACATAGTATATAACAAAGTCGCTTTCCACTGTCTGTCCCTTTGTATGCTTAGATATTTAAAACTACGCAACGGATTTTGACGCATCTATACTAATATTATAAAGCTGAAGAGTTTGTTTTGTTTGTTTGTTTGTTTGTTTAAACGCGCTAATCTCAGAAACTACTGAACCGATTTGAAAAATTCTTTTTGTAATGGATAGCCACATTCAACGGGAAGGTTATAGGCTACTTTTCATTCCGAAATTCCCACGGGAACGGGAACAACGCGGGTAATACCGCGGGGCGCTGCTAGTTTTTAATAATAGATAGAATAATTCAAGATGAAGGTTTTAATGTATAACAATTCCCGAAATTCCCACGGGAACGGGCACAATATGGGTAAAACCGCGGGTCGCTGCTAGTTCATTTTAAGTAAATAACTTATTATCTTCTCTCAGATCCGCGTTTATTCAATGGAGTAAATAAGTACATATTTATTAATAACTAGCAGCGCCCCGCGGTTTTACCCGCGTTGTGCCCGTTCCCGTGGGAATTTCGGGATAAAATGTAGCCTATAGCCTTCCTCGATAAATAGACTATCTAACAGTGAAAGAATTATTCAAATCGGTTCAGTAGTTTCTGAGATTAGCGCGTTTAAACAAACAAACAAACAAACAAACAAACAAACAAAACAAACTCTTCAGCTTTATAATATTAGTATAGATGGATCGCTTTGTCTAGAAAATTCATTCAATTTAAGGGTGCTTTCAAATTATGCGTTTCGTGTCGGACCGCTGCGGTGCCGAAGCCGTGCGTTTGTCGTATTGTGAACGTACGATCGTGTGTTTTCATACAAATCGAGCAGTGCGGCAACAGTGCGGCGTCGGCACCGCGAAATAATTTTAGTACGCACTGTTGCCGCACTGCTCGTTTTGTATGAAAACACACGATCGTACGTTCACAATATGACAAACGCACGGCTTCGGCACCGCAGGCGGTCCGACACGAAACGCATAATTTGAAAGCACCCTAAGATGTAAAGCTTGTTTATCAATGAAAGTAGGCAGCGCGACGCGGATTTAAACGCATTGTACCGATTTTCGTCGGGATTTCAGGATAATAATAGTGGCTTTGACATCCCTTTAAAATGTTTTTGCTCCAATACAAAATATTTATTTTGAAGACTGTTACGGTGCTGTTACGGGTTGGGATTTTCTTATAATTATATGCAATGATGGTATTATATATAGGTAACAGTGCGTTTCCACGGTGCGGAGCCCGCTTTACCAATCGCAGCGCGTTGGGATTGTCAAACAACGCATTGATATTGTCAAAATATTTTCGTAATATGTTGTGATTGGTTAATTCCACTCAGCACAGTTTCGCTCCGCTTCAGTTGAAACGCACCCTTAGTTCCCTTTCCTACGTTCGTCGCTTTCCGCTGTATGTTTGTCTGTCCTTAAATATGCTTAGATCTTTAAAACTACGATTTTGATATGGCTTTTTTAAATAGATAGAGTGATTCAAGAGGAAGGTTTATATGCATAAAAATTCCCGAAATTCCCACGGGAACGGGCTCAACGCGGATAAAACCGCGGGGCGCTGCTAGTAAGTATATAAAAATGTCATTATGTCCTATCCTATAACATATTCGGTAATATTTTGGTATATTTTAACGCGTGTTAAAAACTGCCTAAAATGAATACGATCAAATAATATACTCTTAGCGATTTCCTCATATTATTATCTCGTAAAACTCAATAATGAGGAGGAAAACGACAAATTCTGACGGAAATAATCATCAGGTAGCCTCGGGGTAACCGCACACAATCACAATTGTATGAATGGGTGTGGTCTAGTTTATATATGTTTGTACATATAGATGCAATGCCCCGTGCCCCATGGTTTTACCCGCGTTGTGCCCGTTCCCGTGGGAATATCGGTATGAAAAATAGCCTATAACCTTCCCGTTGAATGTGGCTATCCATTACAAAAATAATTATTCAAATCGGATTGGTACTTTCTGAGATTAGCACTTGCAAACAGACGAACGAAGTTAAAAACTTTATCTCTTTATAATATTAGTATAGATACCTTTAAATACATAACTATATCTATTATCGGTTTACGATCGTTTCCTTTGTAAAGTTAATAAGTTACTAATCATATCTTATGATAAATCTTAGCTGATAAAATTTTTCAGACGCAAATATCTACATATATATCATCTATTATATCTACTGTTGCCGGCAATTCGTCCCGTAGGGATTTTTAACTGTTTTTTTGTAAGTAAGTCGTTGTTTTATTTTTAATCCTGTTTTTAACAAATTTTGTTAAATCATTTGTATGCAACATTTAAAGGTAGAATAGCAAACAATTAGAAAAGTATTGGATAAGATGTCAATACGAGTATCATTATGAAATGTAATGTGTAATATAAACCCTAGCCTTATGGCGGAAATGACAAACAGAATCTAAAAGAAACAAGAAAATCACTAAATTATGAGAAAACATTTAGCTTTTTTTAGTAATTAATACCTAAATGCAATTAAATATTCTTAATCCTTCTTTGCTATGAAAACTTACAGCGAAGCCGTGGGCGAAAGTCTATACTAATATTATAAAGCTGCAGAGTTTGTTTGTTTGTTTGAACACGCTAATCTGAAATTCACACGCTAATCAATTTGAAAAAAATATTTTGTAACGAATAGCCACATTCATCGGGAAGGCTATAGGCTATTTTTCATCCCGAAATTCGTACGCGAACAGGCACAACACGGATAAAACCGCGGGGCGCTGCTAGTCAGTAATAAAGTGGATGTTTTTATTTTTACATTCATTAACTGTTGGGCGGAACAAAGTTCGCCGGGTCGCCTTGTATGTACAATGTACATAAATAGATGTTTTTTTCTCCAACAAAGAAACGTTAAACAAATACTGCTCTCACATTTAAAAATTATAAAATGTCTTTATTAACTTCTGTTTATCTCTATATATAAAAATCAATGCCACTTTTCGTTGCAATTTTATAACTCACTAGCAGCGCCCCGCAGTTTTACCCGCGTTGTGTCCATTCCTGTGGGAATTTCGGGATGAAAAATAGCCTATGTTACTCGTGGATAATGAAGCTTTCGAATGGTGAAAGAATTTTTAAAAACGGTCCAGTAGTTTTTGAGCCTATTCATTACAACCAAACAAACAAAGTTTTCCTCTTTATAATATTAGTGTAGAAGAACGGGCTCACCTATCCAAACCAAAATAATGTATAGGCTTAATTCGGACTATTTCGTAGATGGTTTATTTAGTTTGCACAAAATCCGTCGAGCGGTCCTAAAATTCCCACGGGGACGGGCACAACGCGGATAAAATCGCGGGGTGCAGCTAGTAGCATCTAAAATAAAGTGATTAGAACTAATTAGACAGGTAGAATTAGTCACGATCAGTACCAAACCACTAAGGATGGTAAAAGAAAGGACACCTATAAGGTAATGCTAACTGGCTATATCATAGTAAAGTACCCATCAACTACCTGGTCACCAAAACAATTTACGATTAAGGACTTTTTTAAATTAAGAATTTTCAATAGTCCTATTACGTGAGGTTTGTATGAAAACAAATGAGGATCCGTGGCTGCAGACGATCTTGCGCCACCGCGCACCGCAGCACGTAGCAGGACGTCTAAAAACGCTTAAATCGAAGGATGAGCCGGCGAGCGACTATTTGGCGAGTGGATACGATCGAGTAGAGCCCGAAAATTCGCTCAAATCGCAGACCCAAAAAAAATTAAAAACCATCCATTTTGAAAATTACTCTGTGAACATTAGATTGTGTGAATCCATTGTTCGGATAATACCTACTACATTTTTTGGATAATAATAACAACTGTTAAATGTTACACAAAAAATTACTAAACACGTTAATCAGTATATAATGTAGTATCAGTAATATTTAAACAATTTTTCGGGTTAACATTATGTTTTATTAATGAAGTTTATAATTGGTGAGAAAATATTTAACGTCGCTTATATACTGACACAATGTTCTTTTTAAGCTAGTTTCTGTTTTGCAAGACATCAAGACACGCCTTCATCGTCGATAAAAAGTCAACTTTGTTATTTTCAGTCAATATACAATAATAACAGTGAACGACGCACGCTCGAACGCATACCTTGTGTAAAATAGTATATGTTAATGTTATTAATTAGATTAAAATAATAAAATTTAAATAAATACATAAGTATAACATAATATAAAACAAAATGTGGAACACAGTGTATATGTTCACTTTAATTACGGTGTTAACATATATTGTTAAAAAGTTATCTAGCAAAAAACCCAATAAATTGAAGTTCTATTTGAATATATTTACTTTCTATATTGTGACGTCACTAGTCTCTGCTATTATTTGGCCGTATTTTATTTTTCATCCGAGGAGCTTAAGGAATGCAAAGTAAGTTTTTTTTTAAAGTATTTCGTGATTTTTGACTCATATATAACATTTGAAATTTAACATTTTTATTTAATTTTGCAATGTAGTTCATATATTTTCAAATTGAGTTTATTTTTATTTTTAATGTAACATTTTAATTAATTCATCTTATTTAATTTGATTTATAGTTTTGCATCATATTATTATTTTACCCCAAAAAGAAGGATATTGTAATTTTGACATCGTAGTCCAGGTATTAATGTGTGGCATTTTAACTCAAGCGACTGGATTGATTATTTTTTATAAGTTTTTTCATAGTGATAAGTATTTTTCATAGTGATAAGTATTTTTCATAGTGATAAGTATTTTTCATAGTGAGTGTTTAACTTATTGAAGAAAAAAACATGTATCTTCGGCGTCAATTTTTTTTAAATTTTGGTTCGTTGGTTTTTTTTACAATGATGATTATAACTTTCATAAAAATAAAAAAACAACAAAATTTATTCAACCGGAAAACAAATTGCAAAGAAAAACTTTTGTATTTATTTTCATAAGTTATTTAAGTTAAAAATAATTTTAAAATTTATGTAATATGTTATATACTTTTATTTATTTTCTTATTACGTAGGTAATTAAATACGTAAATATTTAACTTTTAAAAGATACATAATTTATAAACGTTATATAATCTAATTTTTCAGAAATATTAAAATACTGACTGATTTGTTATTCAATTCAATCACAATCCATTAAAGAATAAGTATTTCACAAAAAGAGGTTCTTACAAAATCGGAACCTTCTTTGTTTTGAAGGGTGAGAAAAATAAATTGTTTTTTTTTTTTTATTTGTTTGACTGTTTGCTAACATCATTAATTGTCGCACTCATTAAATTAACACTTAAATCATTAGACGCACATTTTCATACATTCATTAAATTAAAAAGAAAATAATATTAAATCAACGCACAATTCAAACACCTGAGACTGGGAGGGTGTGTTCTTTGTATGATGCAGGCATCCGCTATGGATTTTCCGAAAATCTATCCCCAAACGATGAAAAATGGGCGACGTTTGTATGGGCCAATGTGATTCCTTAGTCAAATCTAATACATGCATAAAAAATAACGAATCTGTAGAAGACGTGTATGTATGTTATTGAAATAATTTCCTAATAAGATTTAAAAATAAGATTAACGTAGAAAAACAATTAAAAAAAATATAGAACCATTTCGACATTTTCGACTTCTACGCGAAAGATGTCGCGGGAAATAGCTAGTAATAATAGGTATATTCTTAAAATGAGGTTGCCCCCCCCCCCCCCCATGTTATGAACACAATGAAAAGGGGTGGCTGAAAACCAGCGCTGCCTGGAGTAGTGTACTCTGAGCACATGCTGAACCTTCTCCATTTGCTAATTTTAAAATATTCTGAAACTTTTGCCGTTGTACTTTTAAGTTCAAAGCAATT
Organism: Cyclophora punctaria; assembly: GCA_951394245.1. NCBI lineage: Eukaryota > Metazoa > Arthropoda > Insecta > Lepidoptera > Geometridae > Cyclophora > Cyclophora punctaria. The sequence continues at coordinate 7,415,912 of OX596171.1, forward strand.
AATGATTTTTTATTTATTTATTTATTTTATTTTAAAAATACCTAAAGTATGTAAAGTACTTAGGTATTTACATCTTCATTAGTGCCTTTGTTTTAATTGTTTTTGTCCCCTCAAATTTAATTATGAGAAAATCTCATTGTTTTTAATTTGATATTAGATATAGTTTATAATTACAATTATTAATGTGTTTATTCGTGTCTCGGTGTTTTTATCATTATTATTTTTATGATTATTATCAAAATATGTATAAGTATGTAAGTAAGTATATATATTTAAAATACTAGCAACGCCCTACGGTTATATTCGCTTGTGCCCGTTCCTTCGGGAATTTTAAAAGTATGCACGTACAATCTTCCCTTTAAACGTAGCTATCCAAGACAAAAACAATTTGGTATTGGTATTTGTAAAAGTATTTGAATCTGATTGGTTACTCCCCTAACAAACAAAATTCCAAACTCTTCAGATTTATTCGATTAGTTTAGATTAGTTCCTAATTTAATATTTGTCACGTATACACGTAACAGATAAATAAACCAGGTGGTGATAACAAATCTTGTAAAAATATACGTCAACAAATTACAATGTTTCAAAAATTTATTTATGCTTATCAAAAATCTATACTAATATTATAAAGCTGAAGAGTTTGTTTTGTTTGTTTGTTTGTTTGTTTAAACGCGCTAATCTCAGAAACTACTGAACCGATTTGAAAAATTCTTTTTGTAATGGATAGCCACATTCAACGGGAAGGTTATAGGCTACTTTTCATTCCGAAATTCCCACGGGAACGGGAACAACGCGGGTAATACCGCGGGGCGCTGCTAGTTATATATATTTTTCAAATGTTATCAGTCTCTCTTACTTACTGACAAAAACAATCAAAAGCTCAAAATTGAGCTGCTTGGACAAAACTTAACTTATCATAATCATACAAATTGCATCCAACAACTGCATACATATTTTTGACTCGTAGATCTAACCCGCTACCCCCTACACAGTAAGCGCTCTGTCAAACCACTGTACCAGCTTGAGCTTGTCAAATACCTCCAGTGTTTCTTTATTAACTTTATTTACCCTTGCAGCTATAAAAAATATGACATACATATTCACTTACGCAATATTTCCGTAATTTTATCATTTGTCTCTTCGCACGTCGCCTCATAATCTTATTACTAGGAAAAGGTTGCTCCGTATATTTGTATGAAACACCCAAACGTATGGATAAGGGCTCTGGTATAAATTACAAAGGAAAAATAGCACTTTACTTATAAACATTAATGAATTTCAAAAAATATCTATCACTTCTTCTTCTTATTATCGAGTGGATGGTCAATCTGACCAATCCTGGTGTCAGAGTTATTGAGCCGCCAAAGGCCTCCGACATGGCTAAAAATGTATTTTAATAATAAATTTACATAATGATATGTTATATGTAAATATGTAGTGTGTAGGTTAACAATACGAGTATGTAGATAAAGAAAATAGATAGAAATTGATTTATAAGACAAGCCTTGACTTTATTAATTATCTTTTCAATCGAGTAAAATATGTCACAGAACATTTTTAAATGGGTAACGGGGGTAGGGGTAATTTTTAAAGGGGGTTAAATTGAAAACATACTATTTTTTGTAATAACGAAGAAATAAAAGCCACTGGTTCTTCATGGAATTTCGTAAAACGGAACTTAAATATAAACAGATTATTTTTCGTAGACTGATTCATTCTAGAACAATTTTAGGCTAGTTTTTATCCAAAAACCCCACGAGTACAAACAGGGTAGAATCGGGGTGAAGACTATTGTGTACTTTAATTTTTTGCTCTTGCCTACAATGAGCGCCTTACTTTATTTGATCAAATATTTTCGTGAATAAATTATGCAAATAATTCAATAAGAGACTTATTTCCTTGAGTAGCTTCGTACTAAGAAATGTCAAAATATGAAAATAGTAAGTAACATATTCAGAAATATATTTTGGCTCCACTTTTGCCTAACTAGATAAAATTAAAAAATACCTATAATATGTATATTTTTGCAACTAAATAGTAATATTTCTAACAGATATAAAACCTTAAGATCTAAGGCCATTGTGCACATAACCTCCCGATGCTTTTGAAATTTTTGTCAATAGATGAGTGTCATTTTGGATTTTTTTCTAAATATGTTTGAACATGGTTTGAACTATATTGGAACAGTAAATCAGTACGTATGTAATTCTTAACCTTTTTGTAATATTTTTAATAATTAGCATTGTCCTGCAAATTATCATAAAACGTCAAAAGACGAGAAAACAAAGGTAATAAAATTAAGCCCCCTATTTATGGTAAACATTTATTATAAACAATGTTGCAGCAACACTCTAGGAGTTGCTGTAAAAAATATATTATGTACGTAGTACATTATCTCAATGATTATTATCATGAAATGTTTTCCTCCGTAGGAAAAATTGTCTTTCGATAATCGCCGTTATTAACCAGTTCCAATTTTAAATGTTTTTAAAAGTTTAAAAATAGATTTATAAATATACCATAGAGAATACAACTTCCTAATTTAAGAGTAGAACGTTACCACATGACCTCAACTTGATTCAAGTTCGACTAGTGCGGAGGTCTTTGCGAGTAACACGGAATTATACATCTATGAATAATGATAACAAGTGTATAATGAGATTTTACAAAGAATTAATTGATAACATAATTTAGTCCATCACCGAGACTCGGACCGGTCGAATGTGTACACAGCCTACTGTGCAAAATGTGGTATACAGTGTTTTCCGTCACATTGTTTACGTTAGCCGCTTATTTACTAAAGCATATAAGCAGCAGTGAACGGAACCCCATACAGTTTCACTTTAAATTCTGTATATTTTATATATTGTCGTCGATTTTTGCAACATTCCTGTGGCCATTTTTCTTGCTCAGACCCAAAGATATCAGGAATTGTAAGTAAGTATCAACCTTTTCCATGAGTATGGAAAAGAAACATAAAAAACAACCTTAATCAATCAAGATTAGGACATCATTTCATTTGCATCAGTGTTAACATTTTTAATGTTAGGGATCATTTTAAAAGTACACCATAACCAATGTAAGGATTCTTTTGTTTCACCTTTTTCAATTTCTATAAAAAACTTTGTCTTTCTTCCCATCCCCAAAATTGTGTGTTCTGTTTAAAAAATGAATCTAGCTGTAGTCATTCACTATGATCTAAGTTTTTATCTTTTTCCATAAACACCTTCTTTAGGTAGCTCTCTGATTACCAAGCTAATGGTACAATGATAGACAAAGCTCTACAAATCTGAAATTCATCCAGATTTTTATGACCAGAGATCAACTTACCAACTGAATTACTGATAATTTGTACTTACAATTTGTCCATTATCAAGTGCTTATATTTTAATTGCTATGTCTTATCAGTTAATAATAATAACAAGGGGATTTTGATTAATCTGTAATCTGTATAATTCGTAATGCCAAAAAGATAACAAGATTAGTAAATGACGGAAGTGTCAAGCAATTTTCTGCTTTAATCTCTACCTAGCTAGGGTGTTAGTTATTTGATCCATATTACCTTTGATTAATACCTTTTAATAATAACTACATTAAATTGTAGTATTGAATTCCTTCCGTATCTAACCTATAGTAAAAATAAGAGGTAAAAATTAGTTCGTATCTTTGGGCTTATCTTGACAACTACCAGTCCGATTTGAATAATTCCTTTTGTATTGGATAACTACATTCAAGGGGAAGATTACTATTTTTATCCTCAAATTTCCAAATTATCGGGAACTATGCCGGGCTATGTACTTATATACGTCTAAAGAAATAAATTTCCTAAAAATATATATTTCAGCATAACCTTCTTGATGAAAATTCACTATAATGTATATATTTATGATACTTCTAGAAACAATGTACCTACACATCCTACATTACTAATGAGTATTATAGGACTAACTCATTATCGATATGGGGTAAAATCTCTATAAATCTCAACCCAGGATTCCCTGCCTTAAATTCTACATGCCTAGTTATAATTTGGTTTCCCTAACACCGATTATTGTTTATTCGTTTAGCATGCTATTGGTATTCAATGTCATAATCATTTAATGAATTTTATTTACAACTCTAAGACCTCGAAATTGTTTATTTATTTTGACATAAAGGCTTCCTGTTTAAACTTAAAATGTTAGAAGTTTCTGGTAACTTCGGTTATTTGAAAATTCAAATGAGTCGAATGATAACTTTATGCGTTCATTTGTTTTTAATAGTGAGCCCTATTTATCAACAGCGAATATCTCAAAGGTCTTTGCTCTATTGCGGGATGTTAAGCTGCGTATTCACTGTAAACATTATGTGCGCAAAAGTTACCAATTTGCGAATCATGCAGTAATCAACTCTGCAACATATGTCGTTGCCAAGCATGCATGCATGGAAACTTTTTACAGCAACTCATCAATGTGTTACTGCGTCATTGTTTATAAACAAATGTAGACCGTGCATACGGGGCTTTAGGTATAGATATTTATGAGTACGTCACGAACTATGCGTTATTTATGTAACGGAAGGGCAACGACCTCTCTCTGAAGATAATTAACCACAAACATTACAAATTGTGATACAAATTCACTAGCCTTCTTCAATATTAGTTATATTTTTGTCAACGGTTCGATTTCCTTCTTTTCCCAGTTGATTTCCTCTATCGATTTAATATCCGCGATTTTAATATTCAACCTTCACCTGCTTAGGTGCTTACGAAATATAAACGAAGTGTTATATAGGTACAAATCAATGGGCGTGAATATTTAAAAAAACCTGTTTGTAGGTCAGTAACGTTCTAGAAGTTTGTTTACAATAAAATATCGTTATCTGTTGTATGTTAATGTAAATGACGTAATTTTAACTATATACGTATACAGAGATTATTAACCCGCTCATGACAATTTGTTCAAAAAAACCAGTGGTTCAATTCCCTTATTTTTAGATGATCATTCTAAGTAGATCCCTAGGTAGTTGCCTGCTTTGTATTCCATACATAAACACACAAAATAAACTGTTAAAAATAATTTAGAAATACATCATTTCTTTTAGAAAAAACTGTTTCATTAGGTACAAGGTATTAGGTACTTTTTTGGTCTTTAAACAAGGCTATGAAAGGGAATAAGGGACATTTAGTTGAATGATGGTGACTCTTAATAAATCCATCCATTGTTTCTTTATTCAATGGGTAATAGTTTAGACATGAGAATTTCAGCATTTTGCATTCTCATCACCATACTCGAGAGACATCAAAATTAACTAATTGAAGTTAAATTGTTAATAAAAAAATCAATCTCGTAAGGAATCAAGTGCCTTTAACTGTGTGGCATTTCTATCTGAACGATACCGTGCTTCGGTGGGCACGTAAAATAGTTGGTCTCTATTGTTTGATATTTAAGGGTCTAGACAGACGGACTACAATTCAACTGCAATCCGACTGCCAAATGGCAGTTCAGATGCAGTTTGAATGCAGTTGGCTCGACTGCAATCAAACTGCACGTCGACGGGCAGTTGGCGTGCAGTTGGATTGCAGTCTGAGTGCAGTTAGTCGTTGTAACTGCACTCAGACTGCATCTGAACTGCCATTTGGCAGTCGGATTGCAGTTGAATTGCAGTCCGTCTGTCTAGACCCTAAATCTATTGACCAAGTCGGAGGCCTTCAGGCGATCTAAAACTCCAACACTAGGGTTGATCACTAACCTATACGAAAGTGCGGCAGTCAATATTTACATTGCAGCGAGTAAAGAGAATAGTAAAACCCAATGTTTAATTTCACGAATCACAAACTCCTGTCAAAACCATAAATTATGAAGCATCAAGGGATCAAGTTATCTTGTATGACATTAAGCCATTGTAATTATCGTGTTAATTAATCAGTAAATAATGTTATTGACGTAAGTACATAGATTAGTGGGTGGTGCCAAAGACACGATGCTTGACGAATATTTTCCGGAACAATAACAGTCACGGGTGTTTTATTGGAAATACCTAAAGATATGTTTATGAATTTGTCTGTGTTATATAAATAAACTAGCAACACCCCGCGGCTTCACCCACAGTGCACCCGTTGGAATTTCGAGATTTTTGAAACTTATTATCATACTAGGACCAAGATTTATAAAATAGAAAAGGAATAATTAAAATCCGTCCAGCCGTTCTCTCTTATATACAGATAATTTTTGATTCACAATCTATTTACATACTGTATATTATGTTACCCATTCATTCAACAGTTGTTTCGAAATTATGACATTTTGACATTCACGCTAAAACAATTGAATGTCAACTACAACTGTAGGTATCAACTACCTATGTCCAGAAAATAATGTCATGTGATATGGTCCTGATACGTAATACATTTATATAATACAAAACTGAAGAGAAACCACAAGCATCTGCTAAAGTTTTATAACTTTAAAACTGAATTCAAACTTTATTTCCAGTATCGGAACGAATATCGTCGCGTATATCGTTGGGAGAATTTACGATCTGAAATGGGTGCTCAGGAATGGAGAGATCCTCTCGGAAGAGAGGGGCGCAGTCATCGTGTCCAACCACCAGATGTCGCTAGATATTCTAGGTAAGAAATGAGGACGTTAGTGCTTTAACTGCCGCCACTCAGAGACCACCATTCAGATCCATTAATAAATAAATACACTTGGAGAAATTCACATACGGTTAATTAGAATAAAGCTAAGCTTTAAGCTTGTATTGTGGAATCTAACTGATACTATTACATATACATATACACAAATACTTTATATGAATATATAATTGACACCCTGACGTCGTTGTCAACAACTACCTATGTCTGCACATATTGTGACTTCGGGCGGAAATCGAGCCCCAAAACATGTACATGCCACTGTGCCACTGTATCAATCCATCAAATCGATACTTAACTAATTGACTTTATTTTTAATACATTACATATATCTAAATCACTCATTAAATCTCTACTTAGAAAGTACTTGACATCTTTAACTTTTACAAGCGTAACAAATTATGTGAAAATCAAATATCGAATGCTAACTTATTTTTTATAATCAAAGGAGAATCTTATATCTTACTTTTAAACTTCAAGGTATGTTCACAATCTGGAACACAGTGGGTAAAATAGCAGCTATTGCAAAGAAGCAGCTATTGTATGTGTTTCCCTTCGGATTGGCTGCGTACCTGGCGGGAGTGGTCTTCATAGACAGGCGCAACCCGAAGACTGCGTACAAACAACTGCAGGCGACCTCCGAAGTGATGATCAAGCAGAAGGTAAGATTATTGAGGATTAACAAGTATTTAGAGCAGTCAGTTATCTACACTAATATTATAAAGAGGAAAACTTTGTTTGTTTGGTTGTAATGAATAGGCTCAAAAACTACTGGACCGTTTTTAAAAATTCTTTCACCATTCGAAAGCTACATTATCCACGAGTAACATAGACTATTTTTCATCCCGAATTTCCCACAAGAATGGACACAACGCGGGTAAAACTGTGGGGCGCTACTAGTCTATTTAATAAAGCTATGGAGCCGTCAGTTATCAATCTAGAAGAGCTTGATGTGTTGTTTGTTTGAACGCGCTAACGACAATCAACGGAATGGATAACTGACATATAAGTTTTAGGCCGGATTGCACAAAAGCCTTAAATCTATTTAGTGCTCAAATATGTTTAAGAAACAAAAGCTGTTCGTTCAAAATTGTATTTCACTTCGCACCAAATAGAACACAATTTAAAACGAACCTCATTTGTTTTTTAAACATATTTATCGCTAAGTAGATTTTAAAAATCCTTAACTTTTTAACAAACCTATGTTATGAAAACCAACCGTTTGAAATAACCCGCCCTCAATCAGACGCCACGAGCATTAAAATTATTATCTATACGTTCGCTTTATGCGATCGCCGAACTTGTCTCCAATATCTCTTTTTAGAACAAGTAACACAAACCAAGACAACTAACAAATAGTCACATCATCATATCATAGTGTAAGTAAGTAAGTTAGTTCGTGTAGGTCAGTGGCCAACCCCGGTTTCGGAGTTTTTGGACCGCATCGAGGCCTTCGACATGGCGATAATATAGAATATGTATTGAAAACTGGGATCATACCAATGCGAAGTTGAATAGGATCAAACAGCACCTAAAACAGATAAATTACTAATTCTTGATCCAGTAAGTAAACTTAAATGATAATTTAGAAGGGTTATATAAACTACTGAATGCTTTCGTCTTTATAAGCTTAGTGTACAAAGAGGTTCCCGGAACCTTTCGTTTGAGAATTACAAAATTCCTTTACATAACAAAAGGAAGCTCTGTTTTCCAACCTCTAAGACTTCTGTGATTTAATTATAAGTCAGTCAATTTAGACGACTATTGTGTACGCGGGGCCTTAACGTGTTTTATAGAAGTAGTATAGGATCCTTCGGACGCTCAAATAAAAGTAATACTCGTACTCATGACATTTCTACTTTTCAAACATGGCTCGATCTTGAGATCACCAACCCGCGTTAAGCAAGCATGGTGATTATGCCTAATCCTCCTCACCGTACTGATATCTTCGGTAGATGCGAGGTAGGTGAGGCCTTTGCCCATCTGTGAGAGCAAGCTAATACTTGCTTACAAGTAACCTTTTAAACGTATGTTATCGTCTATTGATTCCACAGATTGGGATTTTTTCCGATTTTTTATCTTATACCTTATTAATAATGATATGAGATTGGAAAAACAATCTCTTGGTCATTTTGACGTGTCCGCTATCAAAATTTTACGCACGTAATTACACCTACACTAATCCTGTTATCATGACGAATAGTGTAAGTAATTAAAGATAACAATAAAAAACCTTGATTAAATTAGGTATCAATGGGGAGATTACCCTAAAATTTTTAGCATTTATGTAAATTTTATAAAATAACGTTAATTCCTTGTAAAACTTTTCTTTTGTTCAGTTAATCTGTTCAAATTTCCTCAGTAACTCGTTTCCCTAGGGTTTGGTTTAAATAAATCACTATGCATACACTCTGGATCCTTTGTATATGACGGGGTCATAGAGTAGAGTTGATAATTTCATAAAACGGTCAAAGGTACGAAGGTACATCCCTAATTTTGAGACATGTCAGCATAACCTGGCTGTATTTACAGCCTACAGCCAGGTTATGCTGATGTTAACCCATGTTTCACCCCTTTAAAAACAAATATCCCACCTGAGTAGGAGATATTTTGTTTTAATACTGCCTTTGTTCATCTTCCGTCTATTTAAAATGATACAGTTCTACGATATCAGTAGGATTTTTGAGACAGTGTCACGTATCATGACACAATGATCAACACTAGAAATTAAAGTGACATCTAATTGTTCAACTTCCCTTAACAGAGATATTTCATTACCGTTCCAGGCTAAGATTTGGCTCTTCCCTGAAGGTACGAGGAACAAGGACTACACCAAGTTGCTGCCCTTCAAGAAAGGAGCCTTCAACATGGCGGTGGCTGCGCAGGTCCCGATCATTCCTGTCGTCTTCTCGCCTTACTACTTCATTAACTCACAGAAATATATCTTTAACAAAGGTTGGTACATATATTTGACATCTTGTTCTATACGTTTGAGATTTTCTATGAAAGTTATAACTTCGACTGTATAAACGTTACGTGCAATATATGTAACTTAAAGGTATCTGTGGAATCGTAAGGGTACGTGTCAAGTGAAACGAAACGGAGCGGTGTGGAGCGCAAATGACCAATCACAGCGCATTTCGAGGTTTCGACAATTTAAATGCGTTGTCAATGCATTATAATTTGTCAAGTGCGCTCCGCACCACTCTGCTGCACTTTAATGGAAACGCGCCCTAAGGGCCGACACTGAGTTAAGAGTGCGCACGCCGCGGGTCCATAAAAAAGTGAACCATCGCTGGCGCCCATAGCGTGCGGTGTCATACAAAAGTGAACCGCCGCGTGCGTGACCCTAAATGAATTAACCAATTAATTCTGATTCTCAATAGTCAAAATAATCGTCAGATAAAATAAGAAGCAGAAAATATTATACTTATTAGATAAAACGCCTCGCATTCAGCTAACTACGAGTTTAGGATCCAATTACCATCACACAGGAATGAATTACCGAATAACCGTAAGAAAATACCTTTCATAGAAACGTTACTGAATAATCTATTGGCGTGTATCACGCCACCTGTTGGCGAGGGAAAGCAAACATTATGTACTAAGCAGTTATGATTTTATTCCCGGATTCTTATCTTTTCTTTATTAAGCGGAAGGTAATTATTCATATGGCGCTATAAGGTTTTGTACACGAGCGACATATTGTTAAATTAGCAGCGCCCCGCGGTTTTGGCCGCGTTATGCCCATTCCTATTTGAAATTTGGGAAGAAATTGAATGTGACTATCCGTTACAAAAATAATTATTCGAATCGAACTGGTAATTCCCAAGATTAGCCCAAACATATAAACAAACATAATTACAAATTTTACCTCTTTATAATATTAGTATAGATGTAGAGGCAACTGCAGTCGCCATGTCTATCATACTGCGGCGAACAATAACTGTCATTAACGACTGCAGGCGTTCGTTACAATGGGCTGCATTAGTCTATTGATTGCGTATCTCCAGTGTACATCGAGTGTGCTGGCCACGGTACCTTCTTGTGTTTCGGAAGTATAGAGAATAGTGTAACTAAATATAGATGATGAATATATAGCAGATATTGAATAAACATAAGATATTTACTCGAGTATTCAAGGATTATTATTTGTTTGAGCTGAAGTTAGCTATTTTAAAGAAAAGATAACTTAAACTTGATTTAAGGTAATTTAAACTTAATCCGCCATTAATAAACTCGCTGTAACTAAAATAATGTTATACTGTGTTTTGTCTCTTTTGCTCTTTGCAAAATTGCGTAGGTCAGAAAGTGTCAAACCATTTGATAGCATATGGCCCAATGTGTTAAAAAAGGACCTGACATTTGTTTTAATAGTTTCCCTTAATAACTAGTTTATAAATTAAAAGATTTTTACTTTATTAATTTTCTTGAGCTGAACACAATGTTACTAAGGTATAAATAGTTTTTTTATACCAAGGAGAGTATGTTAAAGCAAGTAAATTCACTTACTTTAATTTTCTTATGTTTCAAGTGGATTGCACCACTCGTGGTCGCTTATAAAATCCCGTATTTATGCGTCAATAGTATTAAACATAGAATGAGGCTTACGGTGCAAATGTATAAATGGCGCTTAATATTCAGAAGAAAGTAATAAATACAAGAAGAAAGAGAACAGAAAACATTCTTCACAGTTGGAATTTTAAAATGTAAAGATACAAATTAAACTGCTAATGATAAGTATAACCTTAAACGTTAAAAAACTACTGCAGCCAGGCAGCCGGGCCGGAGCGCGGCTTGCAACTCCTTTTAATTTCCAACAAGTTTTTATTAAAGCATTTTTACGCCTGTTTAACCGCAGGCGATTTCATTTACGGACAAACTTTTATATTTGATTTTTCTTGGGTTCAACGAAAATAACGGTAATAACCGTTTTTCTTAGAGATGAGAGACCTTTCCCTTGCATTGGGATAATACAGGCTATTAACGAATATAGTGTCATTTTAACTTTAATTGTGAAACAAGAACCTGATATTTTTATAATTACTTAGATACCTAAGTAACTAAGTACCTAATTATAAAAATACTAGCAGCGCCCCGCGGTTTTACCCGCGTTGTGCCCGTTCCCGTGGGAATTTCGGGATAAAATGTAGCCTATAGCCTTCCTCGATAAATAGACTATCTAACAGTGAAAGAATTATTCAAATCGGTTCAGTAGTTTCTGAGATTAGCGCGTTTAAACAAACAAACAAACAAACAAACAAACAAACAAACAAACAAACAAACAAAACAAACTCTTCAGCTTTATAATATTAGTATAGATCAGCTTGCTCAGTACCTTGCTAAGTACAAGCATGTAACATGTTGACCTTTCTATGCTACGCAGGCAGTGACCTTAATGTCATTGAATTGCTTGACCTATGTCTATCGTGGAAAAGAAGCCAACTTTTAGGTTGATAATAAAAAGTAACCAATAGAGGGGCTAGCCCATCCTTCTCTGCTGATGTTATTCCGAATAGGTGATAACGTTCAATAAAGTCTCAATCATGCCTCTATGTCAAAACTAAATAAATATTTGACTTTGACTTCGATAAAATGATTCACAGTATGTTCCCCATTACCCTCATTTTTTCAAATAACACTTCGTTCCACAATAATTTGAAATTGGAATCAATCGTGCGTATGATCCTTGAAAGTTATTTCTGTTTTCAGGTCACATAATAATCCAGGCTCTTGAACCGATCCCTACAAAAGGACTCACCATGGAAGATGTACCTGCGCTCATAGAGAAAGTTCACGAGAAAATGTCAATTACATACAAAGAGTTGACGAAGGAAGTCCTCAACGAACTACCCGCAAACTACCCTTACACTACCAAAGGGTAATATGTATAAATACATGGCAAGGTGTAAATCTTGTGACTGAAGCTGGCGTATTCGTTCATGTATACTTTATTTTTACTTACTTGTCCCAAAATGTGGACCAATGTCGTCAATTTTCCAGTAGAAGACGATTGCTCCTGAAGACGAAAAAGGTTTAGTGATTTTATTTCATTCTTACCCTTTTACTCTTAATCTTTTTCCTCTTCAGGAGTAGTCGGCTTCGGCTGGAAAATTGACGACATTGGTCCACATTTTTGGACAATAAAAAAAAAAACAGTATAATGACGTAATAACTTTTTTTATAAAGTTCAATTTTGCTCTGTATGTAACTTGCGGTCACTGCAGCTTTGTAAAGAATAGGGTAGTTAGCCGCATTCAGCAAGTGACAACAGCAGTCACCTTATGAGTGTGTACAGTAGGTAGACAGTCCAGTGGGAATGTGACGGGCGTTAGGTAAAGAGTCGAACAAATCTTTCGCTGACTGAAGAAGAGTGTCACATATTAGGCGACTGCATTAGGCGAACGACTTGTAATTTGATTACGCTATTTCAGTATCAGATAATGTTACATTGTTTTGTTTAAAAAAAACTGTATTCCTTAAAGCTCAAACTAAAATGTCAAATACGCGCAAGTTTTAGGTAATCAAGCTATTTAAACAAGTTGGACAAGTGTATAAATACTGCGTAGTGTGTATTGTGGTGTGGACTAATGTGGTCTTCGCACTTCTAACGCCGAGCACAACCAGCGCTATCTTAATTGACGTCAGTATATCTGTTTGTTTTGTAGACTCGTTGTCTCGGTCGTTAAATGAGCGATGTTCTCAAATGTAATGATTTTCAGCTGAACAGTAAAACAAATTGTTGCTTCCTATACTATGCCTGTATTGTGCATGCGCGTTTGTACGAGTATATTTATTTATTTATTTATTTTATTGCACAAAACAAAATACAACCCTTATGAACTAGGAAACAGAGTAAACAAGTTATTTATTATTTATTTATTTATTTATCAAGTATATGCAGAATGATGTTAAAAGATGATTTATAAAACTAAGTAAGTATGTATAAATTAAACCTTAAGGCAATTTTTTGCTTATTAATACGCAATAACTATGCAACTAAATAAGTACATTTATAATAATACAGTTGACAAAGTCAGTTGAAGAGAATACCGCCAACAAATGGTCCACCGCTAACTTTGCTGATTGTACATAACATATTGTAAAAACAATACCAATTCCGATGATATTCTTAAGAAGCTAGTCTTTTAAATATTTAGTTAAGTATAGAAACGAATAAGTGATATATGTGTATTATTTATTTTTTAAATTGTTTATAAATTTAATTAATTTAAGGTATTAGGTTAGATTAAGGAACTGTGTCTCTTTATCGTGAATATTATTAAAATATATCATGTTAATTTACTTGGACTGATTTTTTTATACACACCTAACCTGCGTCAATTACTTCTATTTTCACTAACTGACCAATATACATAGTTGTAGTATTACGTTTGTAGTGTCCCATAACAGAGGCAGAGGCTCTTCATTTCTCTTCTATACTAATATTATAAAGCTGAAGAGTTTGTTTTGTTTGTTTGTTTGTTTGTTTGTTTAAACGCGCTAATCTCAGAAACTACTGAACCGATTTGAATAATTCTTTCACTGTTAGATAGTCTATTTATCGAGGAAGGCTATAGGCTACATTTTGTCCCGAAATTCCCACGGGAACGGGCACAACGCGGATAAAACCGCGGGGCGCTGCTAGTAAGATATAAAGCCCGAGTCTTGTTTGAATTCAATTAATCTTGATGCAGGAATACTATCTTAGCAATTCCCATACAACAAAGATACATTGATGAACATAGATAAACGTATATCTAAGTACCTACATATGCTAAATAGTAAGGTGCTAGATACTTAAAATAAATATAATCTTGTCTTATCCTTCGTCACAGCAGCATAAAAAATACTAAGATTCAAACATGTTGTAAAGTAGAACCGCCACTCCACCAGAGCTGCGCGAGGAGAGGACATAAGCCAACTAATATGCCTCAGTGCCTAAACGAGATCTTCGTTAGTGGCCCAGTGTAGCCACTCAATAGAGAAACTCAAAGATGGCGTCTTTGCCCTGCAGTCACTGCAGGTCAAATCTTTAACTTGGTAAAATTATTTCCAGAGCGTAATTATTGCTTAATTTACTTAATACTCTCGCGTACAAGGATTTAAGTAACGAGATTTGTGGAGAGCGAGAAAGGCACTTCTTTTGGTAAACCGGCTTAAAGTCGTTTAGTAATTTTGCTACACATCCTCGCGTCGCTTACTTCGCACGACTTTGGTGGATACGCAGCCTTAACCTCTACAGAAATAGTGACAAAATATACCTGTATAAAAACAATTCAATATCGAATTTGAAATATTATTTAATTTTGTCTACCCTCTCATCTGGCACGACGCCTGAATCAGGCGTCCGTCAAAAAGTGCGCATCTGGCGCGATGCCTGAATCAGGCGTTTGTGACAGTGGGTAGAATTTTAGCATAATTAACAGTTAAAAACTATAACGATCCTGCTCTAACTTATAGTAGAGCCTAAACAAAAGACAAGGCTAGCATATTCAATAGGAATTAGAACGTCTTTAAAGGAAAATTGTTCATTCGTGAGCACATTTGTTAGGTGTATGTGTTCTGTGGTCGTGTCACATGGTATCTTATTTAACATTTTAGATACTTATTATTTCACGTATACATATTCTTTCACTTATTATTGATAAACAATATATTTATGTGTAAATTAAAATCAAAATATTTTAGAAAAGTTGTTTTATTGTTTATCTATTACGATTTTGCTACTCTACTTTCGAAAAAAATTCTCTCTCTACTTTCTCTCTACTTTTAGCTCAAATTGACAATATTTCACAAATTTGAGTGTATTAATGATTTTGCAGTTAGATAGTTAATTTCAATACATTTTCATAGACGTAAATATCATATATAACTTCTATACAAAATTTTGAGAAATTACATAAAACATTGGCGCGCGCCGATATCACGGGGCCTATTTGCGAAGGCCCTGCCAGAGGTCCGCCAGACGCGCCATTTTTCGCAAATGGGGCGTGCCGTATGAGAGGCTACTGGAGACATTACAGGCTAATACTTTTTGCTTTATAGTAAAAACAAACTAAAACCTAAATACCTACCAAAATATGTATATTACAAATAATAAATATTGGTATTGTTATTTCCGTCACACACGTAGTCTTAAACAACCGTGTCAATAACATTATAACCAATTTAGTTACAAAATAAATTAAAATACCGGCTTCAATAGTCCCTTTAACTGTCGAACGTAAAAATGTTTCTAATATACTCCACTGCATTCTGTGTACTATTTTACGTAGTTGTAAAATTGTGTGATAACACTCATAATACAATTAAATTTCACGCTAAATTGTACTCTTACTATGTGATTGTAAACTTCGTATGTGCTGTACTATTACCGTACTTCTTGATCAAAGGAAAGAAGGTGGAAAATGGATTGTAAGTATAGTTTTACGAGTACTTAAACAATGTTTAATATTATATACTTTTTAAACTCACACGATTTGCACTCATTAAACTAAATGAAACGGGTCTGTATCGCGTTAGATAATTAAACGTTATTTTACTAAAAAATACGTACCCGAGCGACGTTTCGAGCGAATTACATCGCTCGTGGTCACGGGATGACTGATGTGAATGACGGGATGAACGTTTAATATTTATTTAATCATAGTACTATTAAGTTACTAAACTAACGGCGAGTAAACGAAAAAGAAAAGTTTACAGTAAGTACATCTCTCTTCCGTAGCTAGTAACACTTCCCATATAAAGAATTACAAACAAAAATAAACCTAAATCAAAATCGGGTTATTAGTTTAGGAGAACCGACGTCACAGAAACACAGCTGTCAAAATTAGATGATAACACCACGGAAAAGCGACACCCGTCATTCGGCTTCTTTGACTAATAAATAAGATAGGAAAAATATTCTCACTTTAATACCGAGTTGACCTCTAGCTTACAAGAGCTTTGATGTTTACTTCTAGGACAACGTTAATTTCTATTGTTGAGGGTATATAATGGACGTCCTCTGGCACCGGTAACTCAGTTATTTAACCCATGTTACTCATTCTTGTTATGATTTAATTTTCTGATCACCCCTGTGTTTTACAAAACAATATCCCTTGCTGTCGAAAACAAGTTCAATAAACGTTAAAATTATAGGAGGTTAAGAACAATGTTATTATGATTGTACATTCGTTCACATCGCTATTTTTAGTGGACTAGACTATTTAATTTTGTCGATATACTATCCAGGTTATCTTTATTATTTATACCAGTTTTAATAGTTGGCCGCCATTTTGTTTTTGTCCTAAAATAGTAATTTTAGTTACTAATAAATAGTTACATGTACGTAAATTTTTCGTCCGACTCTAATATTGTATACTAGAAGCGCCTCGTGGTTTTACCCGCGTTGTGGCCGTTCCCGTGAGAATTTTGGAAATTTTTATACATATAAACCTTCCTCTTGAATCACTCTATCTATTCAAAAAACCGCGTCAAAATTTGTTGCGTAGTTTTTAAGATCTAAGAAAAATACAAGAATACACTTAACTAGATGTACTTCATACAATTAACCCCATCGTTTCGTCGGCGTATTTCGCTATTCTCAGAATTTATAATATTTAAATAGGTCTGCCCTACCTTTTTTACACATAATTTGCGCATTTTTCTCTTTTTCAGATCACTCATGACATGTTTTCAATCGCTTATAAAACTGTACGGTAACGAATACCATTTGGAGAATGATGAACACTTGAACGTGGCAGGATCTGCAGTTATCATCTCTAATCATCAAACGTCGTTGGACGTATTAGGTTGCTGTTTGTTTTTCTTACAATAACTTGTAGTTTGGTGTACAGATGGGAGAAAATACCTATACCATATTATCAAGAAGCTACGTGGCCCTTAGGTCCGTACTTAGACCCATAGACTCTAGGAACTTAGGCAACTAGCATTTGAACTCTCCCCTCCATCCATAAAAGCCAGACAAATCTCACTAAGTTACTTTATTTAACGGACCTCCCTCCCCTTTCGGAGGTAGGGCTCTAAGCTAGTGCCTTTTGCCAAAGGGTCAATTCGTGGGTTTTTTGCCCAAGGGTAAATCCAGGTCTGGGGGTACCATCAAGAGGAGTATCCACTAGTATAGCATACTGAGGGGACATTGAACACTTCTACAAGGATGTCCGTGGGATCTTAATATTTTTAATACACAGGGTCGGGAACATAGATTCATTGTTGTGTAGTTCACTTGAAGGAATGACGTCCTTCAGGCTCGCTAACCAATGAATGCCACGTCAAACATTTTTACATTTTCAGGAATGCCCTCTGTATGGCACAAGGTTAAAAGAGTTGTGGGTACAATAAAAAAAGAATTTAAGTATTTCGGCCCACCTGGATGTTTGGCGTATCTTTGCGATACCATTTTTATTGACAGAAAAAGAAGCACTAACACTTATAAGGTTCTTGAGGAAGCAATAAAGAGACTAAAGCATGATGAGGTAAGCGTAAAAGAACGAAACTTTTTGCTCGTCATCTTCTAGAAGATACTTAATCCTTTTGTACATTGGAAAAGTGAAAACTTGAATATTAATGTGAGACCGTCTTACGAATTTACGATCAGGTCACGTGTCCTGACGCGAGTTTAAAAAAAAATCCATTACAAAAAGTGCGCAACGCCGCTAAAGAAGTTTTCACAGAAATGACTCTTTACTGAACACATTATTGAAAATTTAAATTCTAATCCCTCCTAAGCATACTCCCAGCCCCCTTGAAAGCTATAGGCCTTCAGTTTTGTAGGCAACGGCCTTAACTTACTTACATTAGAGTGTGACAGGAGTAACGACTCCTGTCACACTCTACCTATGTAAGTAGGTAATTGTAAGGTACTGAATACTGATACAGCCCCCGACCTGACAAGCAACAACCTTCACACCAGTAGTGTGATAAAGACATCGCTGTAACCGAAAAACCGAAGCGAGATAGATATCTTTCCCACACCACAAGCCCACTTATGTATAACTATATTTCGAATGCTATTTCTAGATAAAAATCTGGGTGTTCCCTGAAGGCACACGGAATAAGACAGACGCGAAATTATTGCCCTTTAAAAGAGGTGCTTTCATGATGGCAATTGCAGCTCAAGTGCCGATTATTCCTATTGTATATTCGCCGTACTATTTTATTAATGAGAAGAAACGCATCTTTTTGAACGGAGGTAAGAACCTACTCTGATAAAATAAGATTATCTTACTGATCTAAGGACTAATATTTACATAATTGGTTATCCGAATTTAAAAAGAGAGGAGTAACGCTGCTTTCTGTTTGGATTTATCAAAAATCAATTATATCATAAAAAATATAACTTAGAGAAGAAGAAGAAAACAAAAAACCTAGTCGGGGTTACTCTCCGGTACAAAAGTTTGACATTCTATTGTATTTTTTTACAGGAAAAACAATTATGCGATGCCTGCCACCAGTATCGACTACTGGTTTGACCTTGAAAGATGTACCAGAATTACGGGATAGGTTACACAAATTGTTTTTGGATCATTACGAGGAATTATTAGAAAAGATTTTGCAAGAAATACCTGCCTCTCAAATAGTAATGGACTTGAAGTGAAAATTAAAACGCCTATCGTTTTATGTTCGCAATTCGCTATAGTAATGTACAAATTACAATTTAGGGGAATATCCATTAAGAAGTGCTTAATTAGTGATGACACAAAACATATTAGTTAGACATAAGATATGTACTAAATCTAATACAATAATAAAATTGATATTATGAAAATTATTGTTTTTTTTTTCAAAATTATAGGTATGTCAATAAAAATATATTTGCGACAACTTTAAAATCATGTTTATCGGAAGGAAGTATGCGAGATAAATATGTACAGTGCCACCAACTTAACTGTTCAGGTGGGCAAAATGGGAACTACAGCCGCGTCATATTGAATCTATACTATGTTAGTTAGGCTTTATATGATTGATATTGTAATTTCTTAAATTTTAATGATATCTATAGACTGACTAGCAAGACATGTTTTAATTACCTTTGTTTCTTGGTGAATTTCTTATATTATGTATACCAAATTCTCCACTAGCGACGCTGTCAACTGAACAGATAATAGTGGGACTGTACTACGAATCTTTTCATATGGAAATAGATTGTCTACGAATCTTTCTTGAGCAATCTGTGGCAATTGATTAACAATGTCAGTAACGCCAATGTCAAAATATCTGTATAATGCTAAGTTGCCGTCAGACGTCTACAAACACAAATAATCAATTCGGTCATTTTTGTTTGAGATTGTTCAATTCAAATTGTTCAATCAGTATTGTTTTGTGTTTTTGTGGTGATGCTAGTCAATTTAAATTTTCGTTTTCTATCATTGATTGGAACTAAATTTAGCTATAAAGGTGTTTTTAACCCAACACCGCAACAGGAATCTGTTTAAGATGTGGGATATATTGATTTATCTGTTCTCAGTCACTGTATTTACATACATTGTAAGACAGTTATTATCTGAAACACCGAATTCTGTGAAATTTAATTCAAAATTTCTTATATATTACATTGGGTCTTCTCTGGCGTCTGTGATACTGATACCCTTTTTCGTATTCAATCCGAAGAATGTAAAAAATTCGCTGTAAGTATTGTTAAAATATTTCTTTTGTAATTTATGAGTCATGCGTCTTCATTGTCAAGATCCCTAGGGAGAGTTCAGATAATGCTCGCATAACCTTATTCAGATCGAAGATAAGGATACCTTACTTCAGTAGCTATCCATTCCTTCTACTCCCCAGTTATTAGAAGCACTAATAACAATATAATCTTGATAAGTTTAACATCATGAAATTATTGTAACATACTAAATAATCGTTAAATTATTCAGTTCACTTCTTCGTTAAATTGGTATTAATGGTATTGCACATATACAAACAGCTACACTTTTTGTAACAAGTGTTGTGCAGTTAATAATTACTTCGCAACTGTGTTATGCTTTTTTATGAATATGTATACAATTTCCTATTTCCTCAAGAAGTGCATTTGGCTTGCTTGACAAAATGTTATACATAATGTTACTGTACTGGGTGCATTCAACACTTAAGGAATATTATTATGATTATTTTAAAAATACTTAATATATGAATATAAAGTGACTGAATTACAAAATAATTGTTATTAAAGTTTTTGACAAAATAAAACATGGATTTATAATAAACCCACCGTGCCATGGTTTAACCTGTGCTGTGTCCGTTCACCTAAGAATTTTGGGATAAAAATAGCAGATAATCACCCCCTTGAATGTCGCTATTTGAAACAGTAAGAATTATTCCATTTGTATCGGTAGTTCCCAAGAATTACAACTTTTACTTTAATATAAAATTTTTAGTTTGCTTATACATATAATCCAGGTTGGATTAATACTTTTAACTTATCCTAAATCCCATGGGAACAAGTTTCATTGTATTTTTTATGGACCTGTTAATATCAATTCAATATTGATAAAAGCCCTATGATAGATAGAATAGAAAATATACATAAATATATTAATCGAGCCCATTTTTAATCTTAAAAAATCTATGGTTAATCAATTTTACTGATATCTCTTCCTTGAGATGAGAGGTGTTGGATGTACTTGTTCTTTACAGGTAGACATAATTTCCTTTTACTTTCCCTAGAGAGCTTAATATCCACTTAAAATACTCTCCCAGGTTTGCTGCCCAAATACTGAAGCATATAACAAAAAAAATTGAAATTAAATGGCATTTAAAAAATGGACGAGTACTAGCAGAGGACCGGGGCGCTGTGGTGGTGTCAAATCACCAGTCATCTATTGACATACTCGGTAAGTATAATTTACACCATAATCAATCTTATATATAAAATTCTCGTGTCACAGTGTTCGTTCGCGTACTCCTCCGAAACGGCTCGACCGATTCTCATGAAATTTTGTGAGCATATTGAGTAGGTCTGAGAATCGGCCAACGTCTATTTTTCATCCCGAAATTCCCGCGGGAACGGGTACAACGCGGGTGAAACCGCGGGGCGCAGCTAGTTTTATTGTATAATCTATTTCTTTTGGATTGGCACAAAATGTGGTTAAATGTCGTCAATTTTCCAGCCGAAGATGATTGCTTCTGAAGAGGAAAAAGGTTTAGAGATAGGGTAAGAATGAAATAAAATCACTAAACCTTTTTCCTCTTCAGGAGCAATCGTACGTGAATGTATCAATGGATTAAAATCATTAAACCTTTTTACTTATAGAAGCAAAATTATTTTGGTAAAAAAATCAGCAATATTCAGCCATTTTACGTTCCTATCCTACATTAATTGCATGATTGGTGAATGCCAAAATATGACGCTTATCATAAGCTCCAAGGGAAATCTTATTGTTAAAACAGTGTCTAGTTTATATGTTACTTGATATTGAACGAAGCATAAAACTAAATGTAGGGATATATTTTAATAACTAGTCCAAGGTAAATGTGGTTAAGACGTTCAAATTGCGGCTAGCAACTAGGGCATGAGAACCGGTTTTTCCCGGTTCCAAAAGAACCGGGAATTCCCGGTTCTTAAAGACCCTGATAGAACCGGTTCTGTAAAACGAGGAACCGGTTTTTTCGGTTCTTACGGTTCTCTCTTAAAATTTTAGAAATAATATTATCTCTATAATACTCTTAATGCTAAATATCAAGTTATTATCCAAATTTATTATTGAAACAGAATATAATGCAGTTATTTCACTGTTAAAGTAATAAATAACGTTATAATTTATTATTAATGATGAATCTTTAAGAAACTAACAAGGGACATTAAAGTAAATGTTCCAGGATACCCCGCGAAATTCAAATTTTTGACAGTTGTTTTGCAATTTTCAGCTCAGTCTCGGATAGTATATGTAGTAATAAAAGTTGTATTCGCGGTATTGACACATACTATCCGATAGTGAGCTGGCAATTGTAAAAAAACGTACTACTATTTGAATTTCGGTGGTAACTCTAGCTAGACCCTTCACCTTCCTTAACAATCTGTGGTTGGCAACACTGGTAGACGCGCTGTCGCCATTTTGTTTAGTTCGACACAAACAACCGTTGTGAGTGGGTGTATTGTTTTGACGCCGATTTGACAAGTAAGTGACTTTAAATATTATTACATATTGTTATTATTATCAATCAATTGAGAATTTTTATTTTAATTGCTCAACCAAGTGTTCAAATATTCGGCCAACTTGTCTGATGTCAATAAATTTACTAAGAAAGTTTATTGAATTTCAGACGCATCTTCCAGTTGACAGAATTCCTTAACAACAAAAGAATGGATTTCGAAGAGGTGATAAATAAGGCAGGAGACAAGGCCTCTGTTTGGCACTACTTTCTAAGAAACAAAAATAAAAGTGAAGCAAAATGTAAATTATGCCAAAAGATATTAAAATCAGGCGGTGGTAGCACGAGCAGTTTACAAACACTCGAAAAACTTACATAAACTCAGTTTAGAAAGTCCAACTACGTCAGCACAGGGTGGTGCATCTACTACAAAAGAACTTCCGGATCCCGAAATGCCGAAAAAGAAATCTAAATTGACCCATTTTTTTGAGAGTGATGCCAATCCAAGTATGGAAGTAATGGTGTCTCGTATGGCTTCGATGGATGGAATCTCACTAAGAACATTTATAGCATCTCAAGATTTAAGGTACCTTTTTGAAAAAAGCGGCAATAAATTACCCAAGACTGCGGATACCATTCGAAACAAGATTATCAAGGAAAGTGAAAAAAGTAAACTAGAGGTGATTAGTGAGATTAAAGCGATTCTATCTCATGAAAAGAAGTTTTCAATATCATTCGACGAATGGACATCCAATCACAACAGAAGATACATAGGACTTTCATTGCATTCACCAGATTTTGCTAGAAACGCTTTTCGAAACCTTGGTCTAATAAGAATTCATGGCTCCATGAATGCAGCAAAATGCGTTCAGTTAATTGAGTCCAAGTTGAATGAATATGGCATATCCTTAACTCAAGACATTGTTGCTCAAACCACAGATGGCTGCAGCCTTATGGTTGCATTTGGGAAGTCGCTCAAGTCTTACCATCAGTTATGTATTGCTCACGCAGTTCAACTAGCAATTGTGGACGTGATGTATAATCGCAACAAAGACATCAACGAAGACGTAGAAGCCCCACAGATGATACTAGAGCAGTTGGACGAACTTGGCAATTATGATTATGACGAAGATTTGCCTCTATCTGAATTATCTTTAAGAATGCGAAGTGGCGAATTTAGTAACGAAACTGATGATGGTGAAATTAACAACGATGAAGACGATGGTGCTGAATTCAATAACGAATCGCCATTAGCATCTTTACCACCACAATCGTTTAGCTATTATCAGCTCATATCTAAGGTACGAAAAGTGGTAAAAATTTTCAAAAAGTCACCGACTAAAAATGATGACGTCCTTCAAAAGTATGTTAAAGCTGATTTTGGACAGGAGTATTCTCTCCTTTTAGATGGAAAGACTCGCTGGAGCAGCATGGCCACCATGTTAAGCCGTTTTCTAAAATTAAAAACATCTATCTCAAAAGCACTAATAGATTTGAATATTGATATTCAGTTTACTGACGATGATTGGAGACATATACACGAGTTAAATAATATATTGGATATCATAAAAACTGTCGTGGAGGCACTATGTCGCCGTGATGCAACATTGCTTACAGCTGATATTTCTCTCAAATTTGCAATAAAAAAATTGCTTGAAATGAACACTCATCTGAGCAATAAAATGGCGGCTGCATTGCGTAAACAATATGCAAAACGACGACTAGTCCAAGCATCAATATTGCAGTATTTGACCAACCCTGAGAAGTATTTTGATAACATTGAAAATGAAGTTTTTTTACGGCCTACGAGTGATGAGATGCTGCGGGAAATCGTAAACCTCATTCAACGCACAAAACAAAGTGTACCTCTTGATTGTACGCCTGATTTCAGGAGACATGATGATGATGACTTACAAGTATCTTCTTTAACAAATGAAGAAGAACTTAATAAGGAAATAAGTCAAGCTACTGCTTCTACTCCTGAATCGACATCAAATGACATCAACACTACTATAAGAGTAGAAATGGCTCTGTTTGAGAATGGTGGTCAGAGACAGCGAGGACGATACCTATCGCTCGCTTATCACCATTTACTATCAATTCCACCCACTAGTGTGGAGCCGGAACGTATATTTTCTTCCGCCGGGATAGTCTGCAATAGACTCCGTTCGTCTTTAAGCGATAAAACTTTAGACGCACTTATTTTTTTACGTTCCTTTTATTTAGGAAAGAAGAAAGCCAATACGTAATGTTGTGGTAATGCTCAATTTAATCATTAATTTTCGTTATTTGGTTTTTGTTATATTTTTTTGTAATTTTTATCATTTATTTACAACTGTGTTATGTGCTTGTTGATTTGTTTTGAGTGGATTTGTGAAAGTTCCTATATCTAGCTTGTAAGATGATTAATTTTTTTAAGTTTAATTTTTAATATTTCCCTTTTTGATCTCTGTAGTGTAGTGAATTATAAAGAACTGATTGTAACTGATTGTGAAAATACTGAATTTTAAAGAACT
This sequence comes from Cyclophora punctaria, assembly GCA_951394245.1. Lineage (NCBI taxonomy): Eukaryota > Metazoa > Arthropoda > Insecta > Lepidoptera > Geometridae > Cyclophora > Cyclophora punctaria. The sequence continues at coordinate 7,441,157 of OX596171.1, forward strand.
GATTGTTGCCAAAAATAGTTAAAAACGATGTTGTAATTTGAGTATAATTCAAAAAATATATAAATATGCGTACCAATAAAGTGTGTTTTATTTAGACACTTTTCAAATAGAATTTATGAAAAAAACCCGAAAGAACCGAAAGAACCGGGTACCCGGTTCCGTCTAGAATTTAGAACCGAAAGAACCGGTTCCTAAAATAGGACCGGTTCTCGATGCCCTACTAGCAACATAGCCAATTAATACATAATCAAAATCACTCATCCTAACACAAAATTTTAATAAAGTATGTAAATAAATCTTAACAAAAAAATATTGATAGGTATGTTGCCTTGTTTGATTGCCTGCATCCGAAAGTTATGTAATATAATTAATCAATGTTTTTATTTATGTACCTATTTGTATTTTTTATTGCAGTTCTACGCTAATACAAAAATCTACACTTTTATATAAAGCTGAATTGTGATTTTCTTTGTAGAACACTCATATCTCAGAAACTACCCATCTGGTTTGAATAATTATTTTTGTAATCGATAGCCACATTCAACGGGAAGGCTATGGCTATTTTACTTCCCGGAATTCCCACGGGAACGGGCACAATGCGGGCAAACCCACGCTACTAGTTGTTTAAAATCGCAATAAAAATAAAAAATCAATTTGGCTGAATGAAACACCAATAAAAAATAGGTAGTTGTGTTCAATTGAATTATGTCTTTAGGACTTTTTAATTAAGGTTATCCTTGGTTTATCAAACCGCTTAATCTAGGAAATGACTAGAAGCATTATTAATCTAGACTTTCTCACGCGATTATGAATACCGATGCTGATAACAGACAGTTTGTCGTTACTCCTTATTAATTTACTACGACGATGCTTGATGACAATGTAAAATGCATTTATTGGGGTCAATTTACTAAAGCGCCCGCATAATTGTGCATCATCTCTTATCTATCAATAAATGTTTGCGTTTTATAACGTACTAGCAGTGCCCCGCGGTTTTACCCGCGTTGTGTCCATTCCTGTGGGAATGTCGGGATGAAAAATAGCCTATGTTACTCGTGGATAATTTAGCTTTCGAATGGTGAAAGAATTTTTAAAAACGGTCCAGTAGTTTTTGAGCCTATTCATTACAAACAAACAAAGTTTTCCTCTTTATAATATTAGTGTAGACTAGCAGTGCCGCGAGGTTTTACATGCGTTGTATCCTAGTTCTTTGAAATTGTAGGTGTTTTTATTTTTCAACAGAGCTAACGAAGCCTAGTAACCCATTAAAGATGAAATTTTGCACAACTTTTCTTTTTAATTTAGCTATAAACTAACATATGTTTTCAAATCTGACATGTTAATTAGGAAATTCAAACTAAGCGAATTCAAACTATCAAACAAGAGGCAAACTATTCAATGAGTATTATATTACTATAGATGTAAAAGAGGATACTAAAACACTATTGTTTCTTTAAATATTTGAAATCTGAAGTAATATGATTTTCCAATATGATTTTGAAGAGAAAAAAGGTTTAGTTTAATTGCATTCTTACCCCATAACAGAACCCTTTCCCCCCATGAAAGAAATTGTCATTGTTTGAAATATCCATCACCAAAATAAAAGGTAATATTCTACATTTATGATTTTGATACTTTTTAAATAAGGAAGGATTATGTAATTGCAATAGACAATGTCTTGCATAGTTTTTAATTCCAATCTTGCAAATTAGGTATTCTTAAACATTTCCTGATAGGTATTTAATGGGACTATTTGGCGTTTAGTTTTGATGACAATACACATTTTATGATAAAACATTATTTTAACAACTTAAGTTTTTATGTTGAGTATTGTATCTTTATCTCATAGAATTAAAAATTCATATTTTACAGCACAAAAACAATGTTGTTATTATACCTTCTAACAACACCCGATAGTTACTTTTATCTGTACTAGATATTATATTTTATCTATAGAGTTATTCGATTTTTAATATCTAATGTTACTTATCATGCGACAAAGTAATACAAGAGTTGAAATAGTTTATTATATCTAATCTATCAAGGTGCCTAAGTAAATCTACAAAGATTAATCAGCGATAATTAGTCATATCATATTTTATAAATACTAGCAGTGCTCCGCGGTTTTATCCACGATGGATCAGTTCTTGTGAAAAGTTTGATCTACACTAATATTATAAACAGGAAATCTTTGTTTGTTTGGTTGTAATGAATAGGCTCAAAAACTACTGGACCGTTTTTAAAAATTATTTTACCATTCGAAAGCTACATTATCCACGAGTAACATACGCTATTTTTCATCCCGAAATTCCCACAGGAATGGACACAACGCGGGTAAAACCGCGGGGCGCTGCTAGTATTAAATAAAACCTTGCGAATGTGGCTCAACATAAAATAACTATTGAAATCGGATTGGAAGTTTCTGAGATCAGCCCGTTCAAGCAAACAAAAAATCAAACTCTTCACCTTTATTATGTACTAGCAGCGCCCCGCGGCTTCACCCGCGTTGTACCCGTTTCCATGGGAATTTCGAGATGAAAAATAGCCTATAACCTTCCCGTTGAATGTGGCTATCTATTACAAAAAGAATTATTTAAATCGGACTGATAATTCCTGAGATTACCTCGAACATACAAACAAACGAACAAATTTTACCTCTTTATAATATTAGTATAGATGTACTATCATCTAACTAAGTGTATTTACTTTCAGACATATAGGTATTTGCCCATAAGTTATTTCGTTAATTATTTTGCACATTTTGCCCAGAAACTAATAGGCTATGATTTTAATAACTTATAAGATGTTTTGTTTATAGAAACATGTTTTGTTGTCAGATTGTTAAATATTGTTAACACTTTAAAATACAGTAATTTTAGAGTTAAATAGTTTATACCATTGACAATTGTGTTGGTATTACACACAATGGATGGTAACATGGCACATGCTTATTATCTACCTACCTAGTATATTTAATTTTTTGTGGTAATTCTGATAATCACTCTTGGCTTCCTGGTTTATAGACATTAGATTTGACTTCATATTTAACTGGCAGTAGTGGTAGTGCGTCGCGGTTTTGTCCGCGTTGTACCCGATATCGGGGTAAAGGGGGGTCTTTTATATACGAACTTATCATCCTTTTTAGAGTACCTATCTAATACAAGATTATGTTTCGAATCAGACAGACAGAATGTAGTAGCATCATATGGTTTTGTACTTATGAAATACATTTCGCTCCTTCCCCGCTCTCTCGCCCACTAAAGCCTCCTCACTAAAGTAAGTAAAGTTACTTACTTTCCCCCTCACTGTACTGATATCTTCAGTGGGATGTGAGCTCTTTGCCCTGTAGTGAGACGTTACTTACAGGCTGTAATAAAGGCTTAATACTACTTAAAGTAGGAGGCACATTTTAGGCTTAGTACTGTGTACTTAATGTAGTAGACATATTTGTTTTTGGCATCATTTAAATATTCCTAATTTGCCTATTAATTTCGAAACAATGGCCAAGTGTCGAAGCTGGTTATTTTTAGATTGAGTAATTAAGGTTGTTAAAAGTTTAAATCAAGTTATCATTCTCACAGATTATTATTTATGCTCTGAGAATGAGAACTTGATTTTAAAGACAGAAGCATTATTATATGTTTCCCAAATGATTGTATGCCTAATTTAATTCTAACTATGTTTTTATTTTATTTAATTAGGTATATTGTATTAATTAATTAAAGTATGGAGTAAAAAATTCAAAATTCAAATGTAAGTCGATTATATCTAGCCCACAACTTTACCCGCATAGAAGTCGAAAATGGTTCTATTCCATCAGTCATTCAGAACAAATAATTTTATATGTATTTGTTTACTAATCTATACTAATATTATAAAGCTGAAGAGTTTGTTTTGTTTGTTTGTTTGTTTGTTTGTTTAAACGCGCTAATCTCAGAAACTACTGAACCGATTTGAATAATTCTTTCACTGTTAGATAGTCTATTTATCGAGGAAGGCTATAGGCTACATTTTATCCCGAAATTCCCACGGGAACGGGCACAACGCGGGTAAAACCGCGGGGCGCTGCTAGTACAGGTATAACCGCACGATTTGAATACGATATACGGTATGGGCTGCAAGCAATTTAGATAAAATTTTCTTGTGGTTAATTTGATCTGCGGTCGATAAATCAATGACGCGCTATTGCCTACGGGTATTAAACCTTTTTATAATCCTTAACCCACTTACGTCAAAATAATGAACTGAAAAATTTGGGATGGAAATCCAATTTAGGTAGGTACGGCTATTTTTCATTGTTTATTGGTTTCATAATAGAAGTCTAATACCTCACTTAACTATTTGATATAACACTAGCAGCGCCTCGCGGTTTTACCCGCGTTGTGCCCGTTACCTTGGGATTTTTTGGGGTAAAATATGGCCTATAACATTCCCACTATTAACGTATTACTACGGGGATTTTCACAGCACAGAAGGTTGTTTTAGTAAGTAAAAACACTTTCTTTGATTTCCCGACGTTTCGAGTGGATTACACCACCCGTGGTCGCGTCGCGGGCGAACTGAAGTTTGAAAATAAGGCTATCGAATAAAAAAATAATAATTCAAATCGGACTGGTAGTTTCTGAGGTTTGCCCTTACAACCAAACAAAGTTAAAAACTGTACACCTTTTTAATACGGGTATGGATTAATCTGTTCAATAATATCCCCCCTTATAATAAGACGAATCAACGATGCGCCGTATATTATCTCTGACATAACTTTATATTTTCAAGAAGTTACTATTTGAATGTAATGTACCGTAATGTCCCACTGCTGGGCAAAGGCCTCTCATCTCACTAAAGATACAGTGAGGAGGATTAGGCGTAATCGTCACTCATGCCTCATGCGGGTGATTTCAAACTCGAGCTATGTTTGAAAAGTAGGAAACATGTTTTCGCTCGACCCGGGAATTGAACCCGAGACCTCAGTCTTGGCAGGCGAGTGTACATACCACTAGACCACTGAGGCGTCTATTTTATGATACCTTTACACCATTCCAGGTATGTTCAACATTTGGCACGTCGCAGACAAGGTAGCTGCGATAGCCAGAAAAGAGATATTCTACGTGTGGCCCTTTGGGTTGGCCGCGTACTTAGCCGGCGTCGTGTTCATAGACAGGAACAACTCGAAAGACGCCTACAAACAACTGAAAGTCACCTCCGAAATTATGATAAAGAACAAGGTAAGCAAACTTTACGTAAAAGCCAATTAGGTGACGATTTTTACATACAGGTTAAATTAAACATTTAAAGCAACTCCTGCACACAATCGGCTTAGTCAAACTGTATCAAGCATAGCTTAGAACCGCTACAAAGAAACTAAGTTTCAAATGGAAAACACCGCATCGAAATCGGTCCATCCAGCATCTGATTAAGAGCTACGGTGCCAAAGACAGAAACACACAGAATTCGACGTAAAATAATAACACCCCACTTTTTCACAGCGACTATATGTATGCTATCGTCGGTCTGAAAAACTACTGAACGGATTTTGAAGCGGCTCTCACTAACAGATAAAATTCAAGATATATTTTGTCATGATTAGTGTAGCGAGGGCGGGAGCTAGGAGGAAATAAAAACTGTTTCATTGCATTTTCACTATTAAAGTTATGAATGATGTTATTTTAAACTTAATGTAGTATTAAACATCACATATCTATCACTGTGAGTTCTGTTCTGGTGTTTTTAGTTTGTAAGTTTTTCAATGGATGTAATTGGGTCCCCGTTTTAATAGAAATAAAGAATAATATCAAAGTTACTCATTAAATTTCATCAAACGTAACAACCCTTTCTATCCAAAATCTATACAATAATAATTTCATTCGACGTAAAAACCGTATTATTTGTGATCTGATTTCATCGGAACTCGTTTGAAAGCGGTGTTTGTTGCGTTATCTACTTGTTGTGTGCGAGGATTCTTGCCAATATTGTGAAAAATATACAATCATCATTATGAATGTAAGTCAAGTTGATTGTACGCATGTCATGTGGGATACGCTATCTACCTTCTGCTGGAGTTTTGCCTGACTCTGGTTTCCTTTGGGAACTTAAGGATACATTCGTATTTAATAGCTGTTCCCCGCGATCCAGTAGATGGTAGTGTGAAAATTTTCTAGACCGCGCTTACGTTATTTTCTAGACCGCGCTTACGTTATTTTCTAGACCGCGCTTACGTTATTTTCTAGACCGCGCTTACGTTATTTTCTAGACCGCGCTTACGTTATTTTCTAGACCGCGCTTACGTTATTTTCTAGACCGCGCTTACGTTATTTTCCCATATTTAGTTTAGTCGCGCCTATACATTTTTATGAGCACGACAAATTCTCCTCTTTATAAAATTCGTATAGATTATACGTCATTCGTGTCAATTGGATTAATAAAAATAATATTTCCCGGACTAATTTAAATATGATTAGTTAGTCCCATACAAAGCTTTAAGCTTACTTTACGAAATCTAAGTTTCAAACTGTGTCTTTGTGCTCCCAAGCTTGTAATTTCATTATTTCTTTTTTTCTACTAGCTTTGCCGGGTGGCAAACGTTGTTTGTCCATATAAAAATAAAGAGGTTGACCACCCTAATCACTATAAATTAAATAAATAAAATATACCTGGACAATTTTTTTATATAACTACCATTTTTAATTTGTATTGTATTATAAGTATGGCAATAAACGTCTTTTTATTTTATTTATTTATCAAATTACAAATCAAATTTAAAATCGGTTCAGTAGTTTAGGAGTCCAAAGATAACAAACAAGTTTTAGTCTAATAATTGTATTAAAACCAACCACCAACTCGTTACAGACGAAAATCTGGTTGTTCCCCGAGGGAACAAGGAACAAGGATTTCACCAAGCTGCTGCCCTTCAAGAAGGGAGCGTTCAACATCGCCGTCGCGGCGCAGGTTCCCATCATTCCTGTCGTCTTCTCGCCCTACTATTTCATCAACGCCAAGAAGAACATATTTAACAAAGGTATTGGAATCTTTTCTTGTCTTAATAATTGAATTCATAGTCTGTCTCCATCATAATTATTTTAATCTCCTTCCTTATTCATCTAGTATTGCTCTTCTGAATGAGTGGTGCTTTTAAAAGGACTTTTTGTGCCCAAACTGAATAAAAAATTTGACTTCAAAGTTTGACTTATAAGTAACTAGCAGCGCCCCGCGGTTTTACCCGCGTTGTGCCCGTTCCCGTGGGAATTTCGGGATAAAATGTAGCCTATAGCCTTCCTCGATAAATAGACTATCTAACAGTGAAAGAATTATTCAAATCAGTTCAGTAGTTTCTGAGATTTGCGCGTTTAAACAAACAAACAAACAAAACAAACTCTTCAGCTTTATAATATTAGTATAGATATCGAAAAAACTGATTATTGCTTCTCTATTTCTATTAATTGCTATTGCTATTAATATCTATTAGGCACATAGCAAGCCATGTCTTGTTTGTAATAAAAAATTACCAGTATAAATGCATAGTTTTTGAGGATCTTATGTTATGTTGCCCTTTCACGCTCAATCAACTTGATAGATTTGTATACCATTTGACATTCTGATTGTAGCCTGAAATATTACGTAACGATATTTATTTCAAAATGCCGAACGGAACGAATTTCTCACAGTTATGTAATAAAGTAAAAGCACAAGGATAGTTAGTGTTTTAAAATTGCTACGCAGAATTGTAGTGTTTATGGTTAGTCATTTTAGGAAAACCGCGTATCAAAACTTAAGGAAATCTATGTAATGTATTACCTAGAACTACTGTAATTAATTACGAATGATTGTTTATACATAGACCTTAGACCTAATTGAAATTCAAGTCCGAACGCTGAGAAGAAAATTGAGGCATACAAAATTACACCCTGCGTCGTTTACTTACACTTGTCTTTATATTTAGCACCAGGTGCGTATCTAACTTTCTTCTTTCGAGCTGCAGAGATTTAGGTGGTCACCCAATTTTTTCTCCAAATTATTCAAAGGAAACAATTGTTGTTAGGCTTTCCACTATTATGGGATGATCCTAACATTCTTGGCCCCTTAAATACGCTTCTGTTTACTACCAAATTAATTACTTAAGGTGCTTTTCTATTACACTAATTTCGTTTAATATTTATTACTGCCTGCATGTTTACAAAACTGCCTTCACTTCAATGTTGACAGCGTCTTAACTTTTTATTTGGTCTAAGATATAGAGGCAATTAATGGTAAATAACTTAAACTTCAATCGTTCAAACATATAAACGTACACATGGCAAATTAAAATGCAATTGCTACGTACAAGCAAACGTCATATCATTGTGATAAGTTAGAGTGAAGCGGAAGTTATCATTGTTATCATCATTGAGGGTTAAAGTTCAAAACTAGATATTTTGAGACTATTTCATGTCACAAACAATAATGTGAAAAATAATAGCTGTCACGAAATCTAAAAGATAAAGAGAAGAATTTTAAAAAGTTTATGGTTAGCTTTTACTAATGTATCTTTTACATCTTTGTAACAGCTCTCAACCATAAATAAAAACAAATGAAGTAATGGAATGAGTAGCTTTACTTTATTGACTGCTGTAAGATGCTACTTCAAATGTCTCTCGAGCACTGAAAATCTCAGTACAATGAGGAGGATGGTATCATTTTTAACGTCATGTTCTCATGTGCCAAGACTGAGGTGTCTGATTTGATTCCCGAATCGAAACATGAATTGAAGCATCCGTCTACGCTAAATGAGGAATTAGTATCCTGAAAAGTTTATTTAACGCATTTATTTATAAGGATTTGAATTATTTTTCAAACGCCTAATCCTAATCCTTCTCACTTTACTAATTTCTTCAAAAAGTCTTTGCCCTGCATTGAGACCTTACTCCCACAAACTAAATCTTTAACTTTTTTCCAGGTCACGCAATAATCCAGTGCTTGGACCCAGTTCCGACGGCTGGTCTGACCATGGACGATGTACCGGCTCTCATAGAGAAAGTCCGCAACACCATGGAGGCCGCATACAAGGAACTATCCAAAGAAGTACTCGCAGCACTACCGCCAGATTACCCTCTAGCGGCGCAGGACTGAACCAAATTCAGGTTACTTGACACTGACGGTGTTTTAGCGATATTTTTGCACACATGCAGTTGGACAAACGATTCTATTTATTTTTTTAACTCTTACTAAGAGTATAAAAGATGAATTCGATTCACAGAACAAAAATGAGCGATCATAATATATTAGGTCGTACTCTGTAGATATACTTTCACAGTTACATGTGTGCAATCTGTGCATTGCATACACACTGTGGTTTGCCGTATTTTTATGCCGCCGGGTTGCCGTAAAAACGTACCGGCATTGCCGTATGCGTGTAGCAATTGCCGGCGGTTAATCACGCGGCAAGAACGCTCAACGCACATTGTTTTTTCTATTCTATATCTACAGAGCTGAAACCATTTTTGGTAGCCTATTTTTCTAGTGTTTAGATCCAAACATAAATTATAGTTATAAACGGTTGAAATTCGGTGTTTTAAATTAAAAACGTTTCGTTTGGACAACTGGATGGAAAAGTATAGAATCGTTTTCGTTTTATTTTGGGCGTTCAAAATTTATATTCCATGTGAAACCGTGGGTATGTGTAGAAAAAGTGCGATATTTAATTAGTTCCTTTTTAAGACTTTGTTGAAGTTTACCGTTTCAGAGTGCTGCCTTATTGCTGGTAGATAAGACTTACGTCCTGTATGTTATCAGAAGTTAGATAACAATTATTAGGGCGTAAGTATCTTTTTTATTGCACTGGTTTAGAAGCTAAAAGATACATGGTTTAAATGTTAAGCCATATCGTCTTTAACCGTTACGAATAATTTGCGAATTATATTAGATGATTAAAATATTACTTTATAGTGAAGAAGCTACCGAATAGTATTTTTATGGAAATATTCGATTAAATTTACTTAGCAATTGTCATTCCATACACGCTTGTTTTTGTAACTTGTTAGATTATAATACTTACGCTGGGCGCACAAATCCCACCATCCCATACGTTTCCATACAAAAGAAAATTAGTTAAAGAGAATAAGTATAACGCAACATTAGAATAAGTACCCTTTAGGTCTTAGCTCATACATACAAAACTGCTTCCAACATCAGCTATGTGCCAGTGAAAGTTCCGTCAAAATATATGCAGTTGTTTCCGAAAACTATTATAAAAAGTAAATATATTTTCATAAGAATTTAGTACAAAAACAAATACATTACACAACATTTATTTATATAACCGCTTAGTTTCTCATTGGCCCTTTTTCTGCAGTGTCCGAATGTTTTGTATGTATGCGCTATGACCTTTTACTAATTGGTATTCCACGGTTACTGGTAATAAATTTGTAATGGCGTAAACATCACTATTTTGTGTTTGTATGTCGTAATTTTAACTTAGTTCGTAGTCAGATAATGTATGAACTTGTACGAATGTGATATGTGATTTGTAGGTAGTTTTTCTGATCTTATATTACGGTTAGATTTATATTAATAATTGTAAGCGGTGTTTATATGTGTCTATATAAATATAAAAACGTATTTCCTTCACATTACAAGTACAGTATTGTGGAAAAGTGTGAAACTAGTATACCGTGACCATGTATTAATTTAGTTTTAGATTTTTGTGATCGATTTTACTTTTGACTTTATTGTGATCTGTAGATTGTGATTGGTGTAAGAATTTTATAATTTGCGCTGATTTTGACGTTTAGAAGTTATGCTTTTAATCAATCGATTAAGCAGAAGTCACGGCGAATGGTGTTTTGTTTTCTGTTCAATTGATTTTCTTGTATTAAAACCTATTATTAATAGAAGAATAACAATACCATTTCGTAGACTTGTGTCATTATTTAATATAACTTATGTAACTACTAAATAATGACATTTCTTTTGTTCTGACCGACACGGTAGTGTTTTGTTTTCTATTAAATCATTTAGTTGGTTTTCGTATGAAATTTTTACACCAATTACTCTATCCACAGTGAATTGTTTTAAGTTCCTTATTAATTGATATTGTTAATTATATGTTTGTGTATAGTTTTTAACTGTAATATGTAGCGGTTAGTCAATGATGCAATGTATTTTTGCATTCGTTGCACACAACGTTTACGTAATCCTGACACATGAGGCTCACGCTTGTTGGTTTACAATACAAGTCACGAATTTACGGTACTGTCGGGGATGTTGGCAGTTGAACAAGACACAGTTACAATTTATTTGTACAAAATAATAGAGTAATGTTATTGTAACAATGATTTGAGGGTTAATTTGGGATGAAAGTGGCAACTGCGATTGTTGACTCGTCGGTGACTTATTTATATTGATAGATTTTTTTTGTTTCATAAAGAGATTTCGCTATTTTTTTGTGAAAAGGATAAGAGTGCGTTTTACCAATAACAACGCATTGAAATTGTGAAAATTTCTTCGTAATACACTGTGATTGGTCAGTTGATCTCCGCACCGCCCCACTCCGCTTTTATGGAAACGCACGCTCGTGATAGGTTCCAAAAAGCGGAAAATAACTGCTCGTTAGTTGTTTTATTATAAAATTAAAAGGACTTTAATTTTGGTATTTCGTAGATTATTCCTATTCGGTTCAACGCTTTACGTCACCGACTGTACATGCCATTGACTATTCTTCTGTACATAATTTGTTTCACATGAAGGCACGTTTCAAACTAGTTTGGATGCGTTTGTCTCTGGTCAATGTCACAGCACTCAATGTGTAATGAATTGTAATTAACAAGTGTTCTACATTTTTAACCGACTTCAAAAGAGGAGGCTCTCAATTTGATTCTATATTTGTATTTGTTCTAAATTCTTATAGAAGCTTTGAAGCTTAACCAAATATTTTTTATAGATTCGTATTATTGTAACTTTGGTATTATTAATTTTATGTATTTTGCTATTCTGTCTGTTTTATAAAAATAGGAGAGATGATCTCTCACTCATTATATTACGTGTATCTCTTGAAGAGATAAACAAATAAGCTTATAAAACTGAAATATACTCCAAATTTTAGTTAATTTTACATTCCTAGAATTCCTATAACCATGATTTTTAATAGACCGAGAATGAATTTGCTTTAGTTTCAGTAAGGATGCGTTTTACTAGAGCTAGACCATGCTACGTTTAGTATCGACCGATCTTATCAAACTTAGCATAGCATAGCTCTGGTGGAAAGGCGAAAGATGTGATACTTCTAAAGCAACTGCAGTATAGCAAAACAAAATACGTTTGTGAACGAAAAACCACCTGTTTTATATGTTTGTTTATGAGACCGTGTTATATGCTTTAATTTTTATTTTATCCACTTTTGTGATAGTTGATTAACTTGCCATTACTCATAGTGTAAAACTGAGTGACATTTTTATTTCTATAGTACAGTGGTTCTTAACCTTTGGTCCGTGGACCGAGATACCATAAACTACGAGAAGATTCCCAGTGATAATGCTTTAGAATCTGTAGACGATTTTTACCAGTAATTTATACTAGTTATATATTTCGGGGTTTTAACCCACAATATATACCCTTGAATAGTGTTTGAGTTTATCGTAAACACACTGGGGACATTTTATAATAAAATAAATACTAGCTGACCCGGCAAACGTTGTTTTGCCATATAAAATTTAGGGACACGCTTGACATTTAAGGGGATGAAAAATAGATGTTGTCAAATTTTCAGACCTACCCAATATGCACACAAAATTTCATGAAAATCGGTCAAGCCGTTTTGGTAGGATTTAATGAGGTAGTACATCCTAGAAAAAGGTGGTATTCGTATTATTTAAAGGGTTAAGAGTCCTGGCATATGATTTACTTAATTAAAATGACCTTTGAGTACTGAGCGAGTTTAGAAAGATCGTGCAAAAGCACTTAGACCTAACTTCTACCATAAATTTTAGCATGTCTTCTGATATTCTTGATGCCAGTAAAACACAGTCATTTGTAACTACTACTGATATATTTAGTTACGTTTTGTTTAACTTGGAACGATTTGTTTAATATACTTACTTAGCTTTATTTTAGTCTAATTATATAAATGTACCAAATACTTATGTTCGTCTAAAACTGAGTTTTTTCGCTTAGTGTTCTGAGCGGATCATTCATTATTGTGGCATAGAAAACATTTCATTTCCTCAGTGAACGAAAACCCGTGTTTTCTATTTGGTAGAAAAGCGTAAATTAGCTCAAAACGAGTGTTTGATCAGAAAACTAAGTGAAAACGCTGACTTAGATTTATCAGCACTAACGAACGTAACTTTGTGTGACGTTCCATGCTTAAATACCGCCTTATTCATAAACACTCTATAACTAAAACACTGCTATAAAGTGTTTTGTCTCTTTTGCTCTTCGGAAAACAGCGCATGTCGGAAAGGGACAAACCATTTCATAGCTAAAATGATGTTAATAAGCCTTTATGAATTATTTAGCCACAGACAATCGAACTTTATACTTTTCTAAATGCGAATGTCAAATGACGTCACAGTGTAATCTGTGGGCGCTAGACAATTGTTTATGTTTGTTTCATCATATCACTACCGATATGAAATTATTGCCATTTCAGTATTTAAATACTTTTGTATATCGTATGTATGTTTTAAGCATTTATTGTGAGAATTATCGGAGTTGACGGTGTATTTACTTGACAGATTTTAAAGAAGTTGGTTGCTTCATTGATTAACTTGAAAACAAAACCTTAAGACCCAGTTCCCAGTAGATATTTTAAAAGAATGAATAATTTCATAACTATGTCGATTCGAAATAATCGCATAATATTTATTGCGATTTTTGCGTAACTCTACTTTATGAAAATTTTCTAATTATTCAAATAAGGGGAAACGTTGTTTTTCATTGTATGAATGAAATGGCTTGTATAAAAGTATTTTTACCATTTCTACATCCTCAGCTCATCTGTGTAGGTATAAGATTTTTTTACTAGACTATTGTGATATTCTAAATGAATTTTGATATTGTTGGTCAAATGTTAACCAAAAAATGTATATTGAGTGATGAAATTTAATAAACATATGTATAAATTTGTGAAGTGCAATATATTTTGATAAGTCTTACTTATTGTACTTTTTGAATTAAACTTGTATTTAGAATTGATCCAATGGATATTTTTGTTAGATTTAAAGTTTCATATTTAATATCATATAATCTTTATATCGATATACTCTTCTTGTATACTTGTAAATTTAGGTACTTGCAGGTGTTTAACAAATGTAATCTTCAAAGGAATCATTAATAATATCTATTAAAAAAATTAGCACTTTGAGCTCTAACTTACTTTTTACATTACTAACACATTCGTCTCTGAAAAATATGTTATTGATAAAGTTACCACCAAGTATAAGATAGTAATTTTATCAACACTTGCAATGCAAGTTGTAGATAAACATGCAAGCGACCGCTTAGAGTGATCTCTTGCACTTGACTTGCACAATACCATATAACCATTACGTGATTTTTTAGAATTTAAGTGCAAGTGAATACTGTTTCCATTGTCATGTAATAAATGTGTTATTTTTGTAAAAAAATTGTTTCAATAAATCCTTCGCAATAAGATCTCTTACACCTACTATTATAATGTAAGTAGTTTTATATTCCGACTTCAGAATGATTATTTTGTGTACATATTCGTCTATAAAATACATTTTGTATGAATATATTGATAATGTGATGTTATAATGTTTTAATTTTTCTACCTATTATAGTGCTGGCGTCATTCCGAGAGCAAGATAACAAAAAACATTAAATAAAAAAAATACATAAAATGTCATTATTTAAGATGTTTTGGTAGTTCGATTATAACTAATAGCAGAAAGAGGATTGGTTCCTAAGAAATGGTCTTTGTATGCCTTATTACTACTTATTATTAGACTTGCCCATACTGAACGATTTAAAGAGCCACCCTAATTATTTTGGTTTTGGATAGTAAGATCCGTAGATTCGGAAAGTTACGGTGGCTATTCCCCTAAAGGTATCGCCAAGAGACGACCCTAAGCTTTTAAGTTAATATGATTTAAATATTTTGTGACCTAAACTAATAAACGCAATATCTCGAAAACGAGGGTTTTCTCACAATTTTTTTGAAATAAAAATTACAATATAGTGCTTTACATTTTATTGTAAAATAAATACATTATTTATCTCTAAGACAACAACAATATGGACCCACATATGGTACATTAGTAAACCTAGTATCTATTACTCCAGTAATTCAAATATATGTTTCATTTATCACAGCTTTCTTAACGAATGGATCTCATTCCGGACAACTACTGCCTGGAACAAAAAAAACGTTTCTATGGTGAAAGAGTGAAAGAGAAATAAAAAAACTAGATAATAATAGATATTGATATTTATTAACCCGAAAACAGGGTTATATTTAACGGTGGTAAGTATGTAATAGTAGTTTATGCAACTGTCATATAAGGAAGGGTATTAAAACACGAGTGTGAGTTTATGAAACGAGCGCAGCGAGTTTCATAATAGTAACGAGTGTTTTAATACCCGTGTTATATGCAGTTGCATACACTACTTTATCTTCACTAATTGCAATTAATCAAACAACAAGAGTAAAAGCTGACAATAGTTTTTCACGCGTACGTGTATTGTCACAGTGAACTTGCCGCCATTAAAATCTAACCAATGAGAGCGCAGCTGCGCGTAGGGCCAATCAGGAGCGAGCGAGATCTTACCAAAGAGTTTTGTGTATGTAGTTTCGACGAAGTTTTCACGTATAACCCAACTGTTTTCAAAAGCCAGCCTAATATCAAAATTTGATACAACTTGTATGAGGATTTTGACATAAGGTTCGCCAGGTTAATTGATCGCGTTTTATTGATGTTATAATGAGATTTTACGATATCGATATCGATGTTTTAGGATATTATACCATCATGTGAAATTGCTTAAATTGATTGTTTTGTTGTCTGCGCTATAACAGTAGTAATTATAAGTCAAGTATTGGAAACATAAGTAGAATGTTACAACATTAGTGTAGATAAACAATTAAACGGTGTAGATAGACCATAGTATAAGTAGACGTTCCCGGTAATGTCAGATGGCCGAAACGACATTTCTATGTAAATAATTGTCAAATTAATTTCTAACCTAATTCGACTGTAAAATTTTATCTTTGATTTTTCCCGCTCGCTTGCTATTCTGGCACGCATAGTAAATAGGGCATGACCTAAGTGGTCAATAAACTATCTATGGACACTTGTCGACAATTAATTCGTCAAATGGCCTGATCCCATAGTTATTCTATTAAGGTCTTATTTAGATAGAATTAACTAGATACCTACTGATCTACATAGAAATTTTAAGTTTCCTTTTAGTGAATTTTTTGTATCTAGAATAAGTTCGCTCTAGTGGCATTAAAAAAGCTACCTTGTATATTTTTGGTTGCGGTTGGGTAGGTAATCTTACCCAAAATATAGATTTCCTAACTTCGACTCACATCTACCACTGCTACAAATAAACAATTCCTTGAATTCGAATGTTTTCAAATTTGATACCCTCACTAATAATGAGTACCCCATATTTAGGCCACAGGTAGGGCTGCCACTTTTCAGGAAGCGTAGACCCGGAGAAATTAAAAAAAACCGTTAGAGGTGGCAGCCCTAGCCACAAGCGCCACTAACTCGTGCCCCTTATACCAGAAATTACAATCATCGCACTAACCAGAAGTGGTTTTAAAGGATTTAAGGGAACTTCCGTGAAGGTTGCCAAGACAAGAAGAGTTTTTTAAATGTGATCATTTTTGTACATGGCAATCCGTTAAAACGAGACATATTTGGTGTATTCTCACCATTTCTGTACATGGCTGTCATTTATTCTGCCTTGACCCTAGCGCGTCTCTCGTGAGTCTCGGCCGATGTTCTGGAGAACACCTCTTGCATGTTGATCTGGGTTTTCTCCACCAGCGCAGGGATATCTTCCTTCCTCATACCTTCCGTCTCGATCAAGGGAAGAATGGTTATAATCAGTTCACCTGGAATTTAGAATGGAAAATAAAGTTATATTTTCATTATGCTATGTATCCAGTGGCGTCAGTTTTATATTGAACTCCTGGCGACGTTTTAAACTGTGAATCTTGCCGAGAGTTAATTTCGGGACAAATCGTTTTGTCCCGAAATTAACTAGTTTATGTTTCTGACGCCCTTACTCAAAGACTCATATTCTTCCTTAAGATTTAATGAGTGATTTTGATATGTAATGTACATAACATTACGTCAATTAGTTAAATATCGATTTAATGGACGACTCTCAGTATCTCAGTAAATCTCCTTACTGGTATAACACACATATTTGCTTAGAACAAAACTATTATCAGAGCTACCATCAGTCACAACACAGAGCATATTTGCACTTTATAATGAGCTTTACGTATGTCATGTTATGAAAAATTACGTGTTTAGATCAATGTGGTTAAAACTGTGCAGCAATAGCTATGTTTACTTTATTCAATATCGAATTTTAGTGACACAATGTTATCGCTTCCTCGAATTAATTTAAGACATGTGATAAAACAAGTCCCACTTAGACTGGTAAAATGAGTCATTAACATTTAAATGACCCGCGTTATTTAAAATGAAGTTATTTTAGGTTTAATAAAAAAACCGAACTAGCTAGAAGTCATTTTATTGGTCGATTCCGATTCCAAGAAATTAATTTTCAATCAACAACTACAACGCTTCAATATTAACCGCCCGCCCCAAAAAGCGTGAAACGGTGATAGTAACTTCTAATACCCAAAACTCTGGCCTAGGTTGGACTATATATAGTTGCCAACCCTGGTGTTGGAGTTTTTACACCGCCTAAAGGCCTCCGACATGGCATACGACTATATATGCTATGTGCTGCACGTTGCTTAACGATCGCTATATAATAAGTATTATAAGATCGACTTCCATAAGTATTTAAAGAGTTTACGACTAACATTAAAACCCATTTTTTTTTCAGAGATATAAGTAGGGTAACCAAAATCACCCTCTCCTCTACCAACCCCAAACCAAACCCTAAACCCGCCACTGCAGATCTTAACACATACCTGAATCGAATCTCATCCTGTCGGCGTCCAGGAAATGGTACCGGGAGACGACGACTGGCTGGATGGGCGCGCCCGCGTCCACCGCCACGTGGAAGGCACCCTTACGGAAGGGCAGCAGGCGCTCGCCCGAGTGCCTGGTGCCTTCGGGGAAGAGGAGGAGCTTGCGCTGGAGGTGAAAGTGTCGAGGAATTAGTTGGTTGCTCTTTGGTGCAGGCGCTATTAGAACGATTTTACTATTAATTGAAACATACGTTGATGTCATTATTATTGGTTAAGGTACACTCAACAGTAACCTCCGTCGTACGTAAGTTCCCGTTTTAATCTTGATATATGCCGAGGAGTAATTTTTAAATAAACCTGCTGATGTATTGGCAGTCAGCTGGAAACATATTGATAAAAATCAAATTAAAAAACCAAGTGCGAGTCGGACTGGCCCACGGAGGGTGTATGTATGGTGTATGTATGTATTATATTGTATGGGAGCCCCCCTTGAATATTTGTTTTATTTTATTTTTATTATTTGTTGTTATAGCGGCAATAGAAATAGATGAAGTTTGACGTAAATATGAATGCTACGTAACAAAAATGTAAGAAAAACATTTGTAATAAGGATCTTCTGTTAACAGTCAAAGATCACATTAATGACGTAAAAGACAAAATAGAAAAAAAAAATTTCAAAAAAAATCTAATCGACTTCAATAAATACAGATACATACATACATACAGTAACTAAAAAGATAGAGATAATCATTTTAGTCGACAACCTGATACATGTTAGAGTTCCTTCCTTCATCGAGTGGATGGCCAAATTGGCCAACCTGACCAATCCTGGTGTCAGAGTTATTGAGCCGCCACTGACAAGGCCTCTGACATGACATTTTAGAGTTGAATAAATTAGAGTCTACTAAAAACTAAAAACGCTTAAATTGAAAGAGGAGCCCCAACAGTCGGTAATAAGATTCGTCGCAACTTATTCTCACTGTTCCTTTGTTTATTTAAGAGTTTCCGTTTAGTTATGGCATACATTATGGCAAGTGTTTGCATGCCTAAAGCGTTACTAAGAATCTTAGGTAAATAATATGTAGGTAGGTAATAATTATCATCAGGGTCGTAAGAATAATTGTTTTTATATGGATGTATAAACCTTTACATGCATAAAACACCTACTGACTGGTATAGTTACTAAATAGAAAGTATTCAAAAGCACGAACGTAGCCGCAGATTTTTCAAAGAGGAAGGTATATTTGGAGCGGTGTATGCAAATGTAATGGAGTGGTTCAAACCTCCTTTGTCACTAACTCGTTTTCACGAAAATGAAACTTTTGACAGATTTCTGGACCTCACGTCTCAGTGCTGCCGCCTAGTGGGTGTCATTTCAGAAAACCATCATTGCAATTTCTCCAATGCTAAGGGGGTCCAGAGCAGCAAGGTAATTAAATCACTAGATATAAGGTCATATTAGGTAACCTAAGCTATTGATTTTTTGTTTGTTTCAACGCTCATCTCAGAAACTCCCAATCTGATTTGAATAATTCTGTTTGTATTGGATGGATAGCCACAACACAAGGTTATGGGCTATTTTTAATACCGAAATTTTGGCGGCAAAACCCGGGGCACTGTTAGTGTATACAAGTCAAATCTCTACCCAGCTAAGTGACCCACGCCTAAGTAATACGTATACCACACATACGAAGGAAGTCCCCACGATTAACTAGATACTATAATATAGATTTATCACAACTATAGTAAAATAAGATGGGAGTAATGAACTCGAGTAGAATACCTCATTGATCAAATTGAAACAGTTGACTTCAGTTCAAATAATGAACAAGATATATGTAAGTCTTGACTCTATAGGAACAAGCAAAGTGAGGTTGTTTGTATGTATGTTGATTTTTGTGACACTCTATTTTTCTTTACAAGTTAAAATGTAGATTAATATCGTCGATTTTCCAGCTGAAGACGAGTCCTTCTAAAGAGGAAAAAGGTCTAATTAGCTCATTCTATGTTTGCCGTATTACTGAACTCTTTTCCTTAATCGAAAAAGGTTTCTTTGGTTGAAAAATCAGTCATGATGGTTTGAATTTTAACTCTAGTAGGAAAATAATAAAAAAAGTTTTGTTTATAAATATAACAGTTGATACTATCGAGGTAGGTAAACTTTATTAACAGGACATAACGTGAGATATGTGAGTAAGATACGAAAGCCTACTCTGCACGCGGAAAATGAGGTAAGTCTATCATAAATTACTTCTTTGACGAAACCTTCATTGTTAGGTACGTAATATAAATACAATCTTAAGTACTAAAAATAGCAAAGTAGGTAATAGGCCATCATGAGCATACATATATAGAACGTGACGCAAGATAAGAGTTTGAAAATAAGCGAGTACTAAGTGCGCTGCACTACCGTATGCAATAAAACTGTATTGTTATTCGTAGCAGGTATTCAGAAACCTTGAATTATAAAAAAGTATACATTATAGAAGCAGTCACAACGAGCCCAGCATCATTATTTTCTTAATACGCCTGAATAGGTATTTTATTCACAACAAAACAATACAGTGCAACAATGGGAATTATGCTTAAGTTGAATTCACTTCAATTTGTACAAAAATGATGTGCATAGGTATTATGAATTCACTTGATTTAATGACCTCAATTCTAGGAAGAAAAATATTATGTAATAAGGTATTTATTTATTTACTGTCAGAGATAAACAGACTTCAAGTCGAGTACTAATCAACTTAACTATGTACTACACACTTCAATAGTCTTATCCGTTTGTTTATTCAAATAACGTTACATTTTCCTTTGTCAAATAGTGACATTGGAAGCAAGACAGAAAGACAGCAAGAAAGATGGACAAACATTGACATTTCACGACTCGAGCACGATGTTTCGTTTTGGGCATCGACTTACCTTCGATTTCTATCAAACTAATTGTTGTTAGCACAAGTAGCTCATACATGGTTTGAGGAAACTCTAGGTTCTTTTACTCATAGAACATATAGACAGACTGTTTGGTAAGAACAAAGATGGTTATATGAATTGTCAGATCGATCTGCAAGACACTAAACTTTATCGCTTATGATTCTGCAAACGATATTCGACCTTAGGGTGGTAAACCAATTTTTTTGCCGACTGTACGAACCAACCAAAAACTTGGAAAACTAATGTATATACATACAGCCATCGCTGCAGATTCTATTTACACACTTCACATGTACACTGATTACTGATAGCGATATCCCACAACCCGCACGGAACACAGTAATAGATTTTAAGTTTACGTCAAAGGTACGTGGGCATTCCACTTAACGCTTTGATGTTTAAGTGGTCTAAAGAGTTTGTAATCAATAAAATTGGCATTGATCGGTTTGATGCTACGTTAATTTGTTTTCATTGTAAAGTACCTCTGTAATGGAAAGTTATTTTAACCTTTAAAAGCAATGCCAAACCTTTGGTTTCCTGAAGTATTGTCCATAATACTCATACCTATAAGTAGGTAGTGAGTGATGCAATACAGCAACGGATCTTTAAAGCGTAAATAACCAGTGTTTTTAACAGATCTTGAAAATGGTGTTTCGAAATTCAAACATGTTCATGTCTTGACACTCTCACATGATTGGTTTTGATTCCTCACAGCGTAGTGTCAAGTCTATTAATCCCAATTGACACATTAATTCGGAAGAGCACAATAATATAGGTACAAATTATAACCACAGCGTATAGATGTACAGTTAGTAGTACCTATCTAAAGTTAATTAATCTGTCAACCTATACTCAAGTAATCTAACAAACTCTTCGTTTGTTTGTTTTAACCCCCAAGCTCAGAAACAACCATTCTGATTTGAATAATTATTTTTGTAATGGACAGCCACATTCAACGGGAAGGTTATAGGCTATACTTATTTCATCCCGAAATTCCCACGGTAACAGACACAAAGCGGGTAAACCCGCGAGGTGCTACTAGTATGTGATACATATAATGAATTGCATACATTTGTATAACCATTGGAGATACACTATGACCGTGACAATGATGAGTAACTGCGAAGGCACTTGACCTAAAGGAATTTATAGTGATACACAAAGCACGTAACCAAAGTTGTTGGTTTCAAATTATAGTAAGTAAGTAACAGCCTCCGTGGCCTAGTGGTTTGAGCGCTCGGCTCACGATCCGGAGGTTCCGGGTTCGATTCCCGGTGGGGATATCTCACAAAAATCACTTTGTGAGACTGTCCTCAGTTTGGTTAGGGCATTGCAGGCTGAATCACCTGATTGCCCGAAAAGTAAGAAGATTCCGTGCTTCGGAGGGCACGTTAAGCCGTCGGTCCCGGTTATTTTCTACAGATAGTAGTCGTTACATGAGCCACGTCAGAGGCCTTTGGCGGCTCAATAAATCTGACACCAGGATTGGTCAAGTTGACCATCCACTCGATAAGAAGAAGAAGTAAGAAAGTTCGAGTAGGTTAGTGGCCAACCCTGGTATCCGTGTTTATAGACCGCCTAAAGACTTCCGACATGGTCTGACGATTGAAGCAACCGGGACTGACAATGTTACGTTAGCACGGTAGCGCTCGGATAGAAATGCCACAGTCGGTCACTCATTATTTTAGGGGTCAAGTACACGTTGCTTTACAATCGCAATGAGCTAACATCACTTAATCAAACTATGCCACGAACGCGACAAACTATGCACTGTTCTTAGTGATTTCCGTAGGAAGAATGTGAAAGAAAAAGTATGCGTTGTAGTGTAGGTAAAGTCAAGAGACTTTTGGGACACTACCTTCACCTTGAGAACGCCCTATCTATCTATTCGGCATTAAATATAACCTAGGTAAGCCTCACCTTATCGTCCCTGACTGCGATAGTTTGCTTGTTAAGCGCATCCCTGGCCGACTGAGCTCCCCGGTCAATGAACACGGTGCCCCACAGCCACGCTGCCGTGCCGAAGGGTGCCAAGTATTGTAGAGACCGCTTCGATACCACCGTGCATCGCGACATGAGCGGCCATAGGACTGCTAGCACTGAAATAAGGAAATAATTCATTTGAAGCAACGTCTAACTAATGTCATTAATTTAAGTGAAAAACGAAGACTATGGGCGCTTTCAAATTATGCGTTTCGTGTCGGTACCGCGAACGCACGACAACGCCGCACTGTTGCCGAGCTGCTCGATTTGTATGAAAACACACGATCGTACGTACACAATACGACAAACGCACCGCTTCGGCACCGCAGCGGTCCGACACGAAACGCATAATTTGAAAGCGCCCTGATAGTATTTATCCATAAGTGACTTAATGGGCTTTGACCTGCTAATATTCAACCATTTGTACATAAGTATAGAGTATGATAGTGTTTGTATAATTTTCTTCATTGTGACTATGGCAGGTGGTTTTCCATTTCCGAATTATTGATGCTTCTACCCCCTTTTAGTCCGCGTTGCTCGGCCCCTACCTAAATGAGTGGCCGGTAGTGTAATTGAGCGTTACCGTGCTTCGGAGGGCCCGTGAAATTGTCGGTCCCGGTTATTCGACCAAGATGTCGATAGACCAAGTCGGAGGCTTTTAGGAGGTCTAACTCCGACACCAGGGGTTGACCACCGACCTACATTTTCTTACTTTACTCACTCCACGCGTTGAATACAGTGGCTGGATATTTTTCTCACTGTAGTTTTGGCTTCACACTTCGCTATCGCACTAAATATTTAGTTTTTGATATGGCTAGACTAAGATTCGTAAATCTAAACAATCACAATGATGATATTCGAGTTCAAATGCAATAAGTTTGGGTGCATCATTACTACCTCTATATTTTAAAAGTACATATAACAATTAAACAAAATGTCGTCTGTGTGGACAGAGGCAATTTACTGCGTAATGGGAATGGGTGGACCCAAATGGCGTCCCCGAATTCCCAAAGGGACCTTAACTTTCGAGTTATTTACCCAACATACCCTCCGTCCGTGGATGACGTCATTACGTGTTGTGTATAATATATAAACACATTATTAACTTACTACGAACGTATAATAAAATTAATGATCTGTCGCACGTATTAAGGTAACACGGTTTCGTCTCTTGCCCTTCAATTAAACTCGTTAAATACTGTATAATTGCCTATTAAGTATTATTAAGTGGTGTCAAAAAGGTCATGAATCTCGGAAGTAGAATGATATTGTTTTAATTTTAAAGCAGTCACAATTTGTTGTAGATTTGAGCGTTCACTTTTGTATGGAACCGCAGCGTGCGCACGCTTAACGCAATGTCGGCCCTAAGACCTCAGTACCACAGTACACGTAAGAGCAGTATGCTAACTAAGGCCGATGGACGAGTTAAATGTCTACGCTTGCGATGACGCCGTTGCGTTGTATGCAGCTTACCTACTACTCTTAGTGTACTATGTTAGTACTATATACCCTATTGTTCTTTTAACAGACCTACGCATACATCATCTTTGTCAATGCTACTACGCAATACTGAACATACCTAAGCCACAAAATGTAAATAAGTAAATATAATTATTACCAACAAGACAAACAAATGGCGTACTTAAAAAAATATCTATGGGGCCGTCCATAAATCACGTGATGTTTTTTTTGTCATTTTTTGACCCCCCCTCCCCCTTGGTGATACATCGTGAGGTTTCAGTCAACCCCCCCCCCCCAGCCTATATCACGTGTATTTTTTCATATCTACAAAACTTTGCAACCACATGAATAAAACACAGGTTTAATGGATATATATTATTTAATAAAGAAAATGAAGGATCACAATTATAACCAAAATTAATGTTCAATGCAGTAGCAATGAAAAAACTTTTGGTTTTGTATTCCGAAAAAAAATACACGTGATATTTGCTACAACCCCCCCTCCCCCGTGGTGATGTTTGGTGATTTTTTTAAAGACCCCCCCACCCCTTTTGAACCTCACGTGATTTATGGACGCCCCCTATGCAAATAAGCTACATAGACAATAATGAAGCGGTACCTATGTAAACCTAAAAATATGCGTTTTACAAAACAAAGGTCACAAATTTCAAATTATTAGGTAGTTGACTTTCAACCTTACAAGCTAGTGAGGTGTTTAGCATGTATCCGGAAATACTAGATAGGTTAAGTACCTAGGTACTTTCTTCATAAACATATTTTTTATGACAATGGGTGTAATATGAAGTATTGGCATTACCTACCTACCACGGAAATAAATTAAGAGATGTAAAATATTGCTTATTTCTATATATACTTAAACTATATCCAAGGTTTGTGTTGTTAATTTGATTTTTAATAGGATAAGCTACTAAAGTTAAATTTAAATAATACTTATTTCATTACTTAATTAAAAATAATTAAAAATGTTCGTATGAGGAAGAGGAAGGCCAAGAAGGGCATATGTAGACCAACTGAAGGAGAGAGCAAAAGTCGTGTCGTACCAACAGCTGAAGAGAATGGCGGATGATAGAGAGAAGTGGAAAGAACTCCATCGACAAGAGCCCAGCTCTTAAGTTTAAAGAGAGAGAGTATGAGTAGTTGACCTCATACAACTTTTTACAATTTTTAATCCTCGGAGTCACGGGACAAGCCCGGTCATTTTGAGAGGCATGCGAGGGGATACAGATCCAACTCGTAGAGGCCCTTTGGAGATGTTTAATGTAATGGCTTACAACTGCAGGGACACACTCCCGACCACATCAGTACAACATGTCCGGGAATGTGTACCTGCAGAAGTAGGGACTATTGTAAGTAAAAATTAAAGAAAAAGACTGGGCTATGGAAATGAAGGTTGGATGGACTGGAAATGGGATATTGCAAAGAGGTCGGCACCTGCCATAACAAGAATATTATTATGTTTATTATTTTCAATTAATATCACATCAAAATCCTTTATTTTCCATACAAATGAAAATAAAGTTTCTTCATTTGCAGAGCGATATCAATTCGATATAATATCAAGTGTAGATTGATTTAATTACCATAGTTTTGTTTAATTTCCATAACTTTAGAAGCAATTCTTCAATCCAATTGGAATTTCAGACTATTATTTTTAACTTCATACGATCAAAATGACACAATGTGTTACCTACTTAATCTATGTCATTAATTAGTTATGTTTATTCTGAACCACACCTTTCCATTTCGTAAATACCAATTACCTCCTTAAAATTTCACCGAAATTGTGTAATAAGTACATAATGTACCGTTATGGTATAGAGAAATTATTTTTGCAGAATTTTTGTGTACGATAATCCCTTGTCTTTGGTAGGTCCCAAATACGTAATAGTATAGGTTTATCAATCAGAATAACACATGGTATACATTTTATCCCGAAATTCCCGCGGGAATAGGTACCTACTTACAACGCGGGCGAAACCGCGGGGCGCGGCTAGTACGTTGATAAAAATGATGATGACCGGTCGTAGAGGAAGGGTAGAGTTCTAATTCTACTACCCAACAAATATGAACTAGGCTTTATTTTTTCATACATACATAATATTTCAAAAACACTAATTAGCAAATGGGTAGACATCTTGAAACTTACCTTAGTTAAGAGTCGAGTAAATATAATTTTAAATTTTTAGGGTTCCATTTACGAACGCTGTTATAACGGTATCTTGCACCTGTTCGAGCGATAGTGAATATTAAGTAATCTGTGCATGGGGTCCAAACGTACCTGACTCTGATTGGCTGGTTTAAGATCACGCCAGCCATTCCAAATATGACTTTGAAGTCTCTTAAAGATTTTATGATATAGTCAAATGTTTTTGATGGATCAAAGACTTGTTAAAAAAGTTTAATGCAACATTTCGTAACATAGCGATATATCTAGTTAAGTTTTTTGTTTAGTTTAATTAATTCTTGAAGAGGAATATAACTTAAACATTGAATATCATTTAAATTCTAACACATATTTAGATACCTTTAGCTAGCTGTTATAAAGTGTTTTGTCACTTTTGCTCTTCGGAAAATAGCGTATGTCCGAAAGAAACAAACTATCATACCGAAAATGCTATTTATAAGCGTTTGTAAAAAGGCCTCTATAAGGTATGTTTCTATTTGATTTTTTTTAGTATCGATATGCGCCTACAACCATCTTACGCACATCACTATGCTGCTCCATAGGACCTACGAGTGCGAGCGAGAAAAGAATAGACAAATGATTTGTGGCCCCACGACTCAGTTGTTAACGTCCGTAGTATAGTATTTTGTGACAGGTATAGGTATTATGAACATGTCTTAAAACTAATGGACTAAAATTACAAACATATTTATATACTTTTTGCTACAACAGATCACGAATAGATACATATTTTAAATTGTCTAGCTAGTAGGTACATAGAAATATGTATACATTAAATATATTACTTTATCTAAATGTGTACTTATAACCGTTCTCGGCCATACAATTAATAATTAGTCACTAGTTAAACAAACTAAGGAAGCTCATATAAGTAGGTTAACTAGCAGCGCCCCGCGGTTTTACCCGCATTGTACCCGTTCCCGTGGAATTCCGGGATTTTTATACATGTAAACCTTCCTCTTGAATCACTTTATCTATTTAAAAAAACCGCGTCAAAATCCGTGCAGTAGTATTTGAGTTTATCTGAATCTCTGAAACTACTTACTAGTATGATTCGAATATAAATTATTTTTGTATTGGTTAGCCTATTTTTTTTATCCCGAAATTGAACTGGAACAATTAAAACCCGAGTAAAACCGTGAGGCACTGCTAGTGTAACATGTTAAATACAAGCGGATCTGAGCTTACCCTTGTGATGTCATTATAATATACGATTTTTGTTTATCAATTTCATCAAATGTCGTAAATACATTACGTAGGTACCTAGTAATTTAATCATTCCAAAAATACGATTAGAAACGAATTAGATATCTACATTTATTCATAAATAATTTAGTCATGTCTTATGCACATGACATTTGAAAGCAGCAGTAAATATATTTATATAGCTTTTAGCTACTAGTACAAGAGGCTTACTAGTACAGGCAAACTGTAAAGACCATGCAATGAGCTGCCATCGCTTAGTCGTACTATGCCACGAGCGCAGAACTTAGCATATCTAACGAGAGCTTAGCATTGCAGCGTGTGCCACAGAGGAACATACCCCTGGACAAGTGGCCATAGCTTCGGCTGGAGCAGTGCGGGGCGCAACTGACCAATCACAACGCATTACGAAAAGATTTTGACAAATTCCATGCGTTATGATTGGTCGATTCAGCTCCGTGTAACTCCTCTCCGCTTCAATGAAACCCGCTCTTAAATTGGTTGTCATGACACATACCCTTGTGTTGTTGGTTGTGTTCTTTATCTTTTATTTGTGTCGATGATCGTACGTTACTATTTATATGGGTACAAAGGTCTCTAGGTTTCTAAATTTTATTTCTGCCTGTACACGGTTCAAAGTACAAAGTATCTAAAGAGTGATTTGATTTTATTATACTGTGCGCGACTTCTTAACCTTGCATGTCGATTTTATCAAGTCTTGCAAATCGATCCGAATACTTATTATTTATTTTAAATTGCGTAACGATATTGTACTTTGATAACATGCATAGGTATGAATGTAAATTGTTGTTTTATGGAAATATGTAATAGCAGCGGCACGCTGTTTTATCCGTTATCAAGGAACATAGCATTTGGTAATGAAAGCTGACTTAAACTAGGTTTTTGTATTTTTTTAAGAAATTCCAAGTATCTGAAGTTTGTTGAAAAGGGCATTTGCACAGTGGTTTTTGAAAGCTTACTGTGTCGGGGGTTACAGATCCCAACCCTGTCCGGAGTCAACAATATGTGCGGACACATAGTTGTTGGTGATGACGTCTGTCAATGATATATTCATATAATACACATATCTTATATAAGAAAATAAAATATAAAAGTTATAAGAGATTTTGTCTTTGGTCTGCATCTTAAGTACAGTCAACTATAAAAGTTAATGACCACATTCAATATTTATGGAGTGAACTGGTTAGTCAAAAACTTTTGTAATTGACTGTACATCTAACCCTATTGAAATGCAAATGGATTCCCGAACCGACAGTCACTGGACTACTAAATATTCGGTGATGCAAGTTCACACTAATTGCGTTAATGAGTGCAAATTTATATTTGTTTATCGCAGTTTTGTTTGCGATCGGAAAAATAATCTGACGTGGTAAAAACATGTAGGTAATCATGATTATTTTTTTGTAATACCGAGTAGTGGTAATTAAATTGAATTTTGTTTAGTATTAAAAAGTACATGGTAGGCAGATATAAACAAAAGTAAGCTAAAATAGTCTGGTGCAGCACACTATTAATAAATACACACGGAATGACGTAATAGCATAGTCGTCATAAGGCGGGAAAAATACTCGCCGATACATAGTGAGTGTACTATGTTATGTGACAATGATAACAGAACTACAGACACAGGTACAGTCGGCAACAAAAGACAATCAAAGGACACTAATTACTGAAACATTTGAACACTAAACACGTGCACACTCGTAGCTAATGTTATTGTGTTCGGTTTGTAGTTTCAGTTATTTATTTTTATTTTGATCAGTAAGTTATGATAGTGCTTAGAAAAGAGGGCGCAAGTAAGATCGTAGCTATAGATTTTTTACTGGGTGACTTAATAAAGTCACCCAGTAAAAAATCTATACTAATTACTAATAAGTAATCGCTAAATTTAAAAATCAAGGATGAAAATTAGAACATATTGTAAAATGAACAGCGACTTCTGTAACCAACTGTACAATGTACATGCAGTATTTTATTTATACCTATCGTGGCTTTCGTTGATAATCCTTCTCGGGCAAAGGGTATTACTGTAGCCCGATAATTAATCGTTATCACGCTTATGAGCAATGGCGAATGTACCAACACGTTTTATTATTATCACCGATATCTCATTTTGTTACAACATTTGTGCTAACTAGGTAGGTACAATCAACTAGGTTACAAGACGGCTAACACGGACTACTGGCTAATATGTTCATTTAATTACGTATTCAAATTCAAATTATTTTTCAAAATCTTAGCCCGTATCGTCCCATTGTTGGGCAAAGGCCTAAGGCCCAAAGGCCCATTCCTGCTACTATTCTCGATTTAGGGCCCCAATTGCCAGTCCCTCTTGTAATTTAACATTTAACTAACTTAAGGTAACATTCCTAGAAGTGGTCGCCCACCAACATAGTTTGTTTTACACATTTCAATGAAAATAGATCCATAACAATCTATACTAATATTATAAAGCTGAAGAGTTTGTTTTGTTTGTTTGTTTGTTTAAACGCGCTAATCTCAGAAACTACTGAACCGATTTGAATAATTCTTTTTGTAATAGATAGCCACATTCAACGGGAAGGTTATAGGCTATTTTTCATCCCGAAATTCCTACGGGAACGGGTACAACGCGGGTAAAACCGCGGGGCGCTGCTAGTAAAGGATATACGTTAATCTCTATTACTATCAGCTGCTATAAACGTTTGTAACATTCGTTGCCAAGCTACGAATGCTACGCATGATTTTATTACAGAAAAATATGAATAGGTACGTGTTTCGATTGCGCAGTAGTGGAACTGTATCTTAATGAATCTATAAACACTTATCAGGGCCGTAGCCGGTAAGTTATTTAGATCTTTAACTCTGTTATAAAAACATAAACTAACCTATATTTAGCTATTGATGGTTTGTACCTTATAGTGATAACTTAGAAGTAATAACAGTAATATGCACATTAAATAAAGAAAATGTGACTGTAACAAGCACATGTTTCATAATTTAATCAATTTCAGGTCTTTCAGGAAGTACAAACTCATTTATCACTCGATTATCCATTTAATTCGTGGGTGGGCGTGATAATTTTTATTCACCTGAGTAATTATTGCGAAGTTATATTATATCTACGTAGTTTAATAAATTAACTTGATACATATTTAAGTATGCTTAAGTATACAAAAATGCGCACACATGACACGTGTATGGTCTTGTTCTTCTTGTTTCAATGAGCCGAAAGTTAATTAATTTAGATTTTGGACCAGAAGGTAGCCACGCTTATGGCGGCCTCCGTGGCCTTCATGTGGTCTGCGTTTGTGCAGTTGATAGGGCATACAAGTTGACAAGCCCGTTGGCACAGTGGCAGTGAGAGCGCTTACTGTGTCGGGGGTTGCGGGTTCGATTCCCGCCCGGAGTCAACAATATGTGCAGACATAGTTGTTGGCGACGACGTCTGGGTGTCAATTATATCTATACTAATATTATAAAGCTGAAGAGTTTGTTTTGTTTGTTTGTTTGTTTGTTTGTTTGTTTGTTTGTTTGTTTGTTTAAACGCGCTAATCTCAGAAACTACTAAACCGATTTGAAAAATTATTTTTGTTCCACATAGCCACATTCAACGGGAAGGTTATAGGCTATTTTTCATCCCGGAATTCCCACGGGAACGGGCACAATGCGGGTAAAACCGCGGGGCGCTGCTAGTATTCTTATAAAATACTAGCAGTGCCCCGCGGTTTTACCCGCGTTGTGCCCGTTCCCGTAGGAAATCCGGGATAAAATGTAGCCTATAGCCTTCCTCGATAAATAGACTATCTAACAGTGAAAGAATTATTCAAATCGATTCAGTAGTTTCTGAGATTAGCGCGTTTAAACAAACAAACAAACAAACAAAACAAACTCTTCAGCTTTATAATATTAGTATAGATTTGTGTATGTACCTATATGTAGTAGTACCAGTTAATTAGATTCCATAACACAAGCTTAGAGCTTACTTTGGGTCTAACTAACCGTGTGTGAATTTGTCCAGGTATATTTATTTATTTATTTATTTACATAACCTAATCTATACTAATATTATAAAGAGGTAAAATTTGTTTGTTTGTTTGTATGTCGGTGTAATCTCAGAAATTATCAGTCCGATTTGAATTATTATGTTTGTGATAGATAGCCATTCCACATTAAACGGGAAGGTTATAGGCTATTTTTCATCCCGAAAATCCCACGGGAACGCGTACAACGCGGGTAAAACCGCGGGGCGCTGCTATATGTTATACATATAATACCATTACTAAGAAGTAACTTACAACCCATTAACACAGTGTAAGGGCGAATCGTTCAGGAAAAAGACGTTTCGACAAAAGGTACTATCGGCGAAAATAAAACGAGCTAACGACATAACGTACCGTCGAGGTACCGTACCATCAACGAAACGCACTTTCGAGGACACGACCCATGGTTTAATCTTACTACTACTACCTTGAAAGTAGAGAAGAGATAACGCCATTCGATTTAAACAGCATTTCGGCCAGACCACATTTAAGAGAAGTAACCATCAATTTAATTAAAGTAAGCATCAAGAGTGAATGTCATACAAATAGCTTGAGAGGTTGGCAGAAGGTAGAGAAATGTAGAAAGAATTCCAAGAAAGACAAGAGCCCAGCTCAGTTTTAGAAGAACCATCAATTTGCTAAGAAGAAGAACTTAGAATATAGCCTTACCGTATAAGTCAAGTCCAGTCTGATGGTTGAGGAGCACGACGGCTCCCCGGCTGTTGTCCACGTTCTCCAACCCTCGCACCGTCCAGCGGATTCCCAGCATCCGAGCTGATATCCTCAGGAGACCTGCTGGGATCCTGCAAAAAAACTTCGTATAAGCAAACAGGGTACGGATTTTATTGTATATAGCCGCGTCCCGCCGTCCCACCCGCGTTGTACCCGTCGGAATTTCGGGATGAAAATACCTTCCCGTTGAATGTGGCTATCTATTACAAAAATAATTATTCAAATCGGACTGGTAATTCCTGAGATTACCTCGAACATACAAACAAACAAACTTAAATTGTTTACCTCTTTATAATATTTGTATAGATTGGTATGGTATATCAACTCCTAATCGATTCTCAGTTCATTCTTTCTATAATCTATTCGTGTAGTCGTACTTTAAGACAGTCTAAAGGCCGAAATAGTCTAAGGGCCTTATTCATAAACGCTTATTAATAAGCACTTTAGCTACCAAATGGTTTCTCTTTCCGACATAGACTATTTGTCAAAGAGCGAAAGAGACAAAACACTTTAAATCACTGTTTAAGTTAAACATCGTTTATGAGGCGGTAACAATTTACACAACCGGGACCGTCTCAGTCAGGTCAGCTGTTTAAAGTTTATACGTACTTAGTGCTAGCGTTAATTTCCTTATTCGAAGATTTATCATTTGTATTCTACACCCTATAAAGTCACAGGTACTGTGTGCCATAATTTAAAACTAAAAACAATCCCGTATATAATCTAAACCTAGTTTATTTAAATTACTTAAAAGACAAAAGGTAAACTTGACTCCCTTTTAGGTCATTATATAAACAAATAGTTAAGTAATCATTTGTAATCTTTACATTAAAAATTGAAGGTCTCTATTAAGTACTGACATGGTTTTATGAAACTGGACTGTTACTTAATGTGAGATTTTAACTATGATTTCAAAAGAACCTTATATCATTAGTTTTTTGAATAAGATGACGACGCATGAGGTAACGGACTGGCTAACCTTCAAATCAATATTTCCTACAAAATGAGTTTAGTTAAATGCGTAAAGTTAAAAATAAAGACAAAATAATAAAATTGTTGGTACTTAGTTATTTATAAAATTTTAAAGTAAAAGAAAACTTCTTTCATAAACAAATGCCTAACTTTTTTTAAGTAAGTATTATCCAAATATTTGTGTTCAAAGTACAAAGGTAGCACAAAAATGCATAGTATGCATTTTGAGAATCAAGTAAATACCTACATTTGTGCCTACTTTGACATAATGGCCGGATTGATGATTTTGCGATTATCCAAATTACAATAAAAACGGAAATTTGAAAATAATAACAGTGCACACATGGTCAATATATAAGTAGTTCATTACATGCCTATGAAGGTCTCGTATCATGTTTTGGTAAGCCATGAAAATGATAAACACTACTTTGTCACATTATACAATTTTAAAATTCTCATGGAAATGCTAGTACCTAGGTGTTATAAATTTCTGAATATTAGAAGGTTCTAAATATGCCCTACATTCTCATTGGTCAAGTACTTTACCTAAGTATTTGTTTCAGTCTCCATTGTTCAGATATTGGATTCCTTTAGAAGGTCTAATACATTCCAGGATACCTTCACTAGGGTTGGTTACCCAGTTGGCCACCAACCTACTCGACTCTGATGACGTTATTCAAATATGCGTAGGTATTTATTTTGTCGTTCTGCGTTGTCTTATCTCAGGAAATACCGGTCCGATTTGAATTTTTTTTTTGGTAATGGATAGCCACATTCAACGGGAAGGTTATAGGCTACTTTTCCCCTGAAATTCCCACGGGAACGGGTACAGCGCGGGTAAAACTGCGGGGCGCTGCTATTTAGCACAAACATATTATGTAGTCCTGTATGAGAAACTAATTGGAACAAAAAGCATATTATTCTGACTGTCTGACTGACTAGACTAGATAGACTTAAAACAATCGAAGTGATTCGTAACAAAGAATTTAACAGTAAAGTCTTTAATGCATTTAATTGTATTTTTTTCTGTAGAAGGTCAAATTACTTAATATTTTTTCTTGAATGTCCATTTGTAAGTACTTACAATGCATTTTTCGGATCAAATGGTTTGATCAACATGAAGGGTATCGGCGCTGATGCGAATATCAGAGACAACACGACAAATAGCGTGAACTGAAACAAACGTCACAAATTTAATTTATGATCGAACATTAAAAAATGATTTTATGAGAAAAACTAGCCGGTACTAATTTTTTTTGTACCAGTTGTAAACAATAGCTAATATTTTAATTATAAAGTAAAATAAAACAAAAGAATAGATGTTAAATAAAGATATTATTATGCGTAATCACATTATGCAAATAACAATCTGAAATTATTCATTACTTTTAGACTCCCATAAATAGAATTTTGGTTATTTTTATCTGCAATGTGTTTAAATTGAAACTTTTTTAGAGCTAATTAAATTAGGTACTAAAGATTTCTTTGCGAACTAAAAAATAAGGTCTGAACTAAAGAAAATAACAGTAGGTACCTATGTTAAAGTTATAAGTATAAGACCAGTAGAAAATCATGGTTTTTTTTTATAATCTTACGTCTGTTGAGACTGACATTTTGTATTAACGTTTACTGGTGCGTAAGCGTAAGCTGAAGCAACCCTACCTTTCGTTAATTTCGTTAAAAAGATCATCCGCCCAAACTTCAACTTTTACACAAATCACTTTAAAAATCACTTACTTTTATAACATATCGCGCGTTTGAGCTGATTGTAAACAATATGATGAGCAGAGCCATAACACATCCGAAGATCACATTGAAGGCGGCCATGTTGAGCAGTTCTGGACACTGGAACAAGGGAAACAGAGATAAATAAACAGGAACAGTTTCGATGAAGAGGTAAAAGATGATGGTAAAGTCCAGTCTAGAAGGTTTTGGGTTACCCAATACAAAAAATAGAAAGTAAAGTATTCTCAGTCCTACTGCTGGAATGCCTCTCATCTCACCGAAGATATCAGTACAGTGAGAAGGATGAGGTATAATCACGCTTGCCCACTGTGGGTTCTCAAATCTGAGCAACAAATTAATATAAATCAAAATAATTTATTATTCAATTAAATTAATTATTCCCAAAAGTCTACATATTTTTATTTAAAAGCTGGTAAAGAAGAATAAACGATTGCTAAGGGGACATATCTAATAATTAATAAATATTTTTATCATTTAAAAGGGATAGGAATTCTTTTTTAAATCTTAAATAGGAGTATTTCCTATTTACCTAACGCCCTCTAAGTTATAACGACCTATATTTATTTTATCTAAGTATTATCTGTATTGACGTAAGTATGTAAATAAGAATATTTTCCAGGGAAGTTATATACTGCTTATTATGTACCTTAATAATTTTAAGATAACAGCAGAACATAAGTGCGTTATATTTAAGGAAAATTGTTTTGCTGAAATAAATATTTTCATTTTCATACATACATTGTATTGATTCTGGGTAGGAGTCGAATAATTATTAAATACGATATCGATATTCGACCCAGAGTACTAAGAAATTATTTTAAAGTGACGCTCCGTAACTACAATCTGAAATCCGCTTAAAACGTTTGGACTCTACCGTACGTACGTCTAAGCTTAACTTAACAATTGACTAACCGCCTAATTCATATATAAACACTATAACTAAAACCCTGTCATAAAGTGTTTTGTCTCTTTTGCCCTTTGTAAAAATAGCGTTTATCAGAAAGGGATAGATAGACCATCTAATGTTAAAATGTTGTTTGTAAGCGTTTATGACGTTTATGACCCTAAGTAATTTAACTATCTTCGTAATAATATAAAATTTATTAACATCTAACGATGTCCTTTCCAACCTCTGCACTGTCCCAGGTCAGCGTGATTACGCGAAAAGTAAATACTGATAACCCTAAGGACAGTCGAACACCACTTTGGTGTAAACACATGATAGAACAAATAATTGCTCTTGCAATAAATCACTATCACTACATATTATAAAACACAGTCCCCAGCCGCGTCTGTCTGTCTATCTGCCTGTCTGTCGGTTCGCAATAAACTCAAATACTACTGCACGGATTTTGACGCGGTTTTTTTAAATAGGTAGTGAGATTCAAGAGGAAGGGATATGTGTATAAAAATTCCCGAAATTCCCACGGGAACGGGCTCAACGTGAGTAAAACTGCGGGGCTCTGCTATTATATAACTAACAAAATAAAGCTGATAAGTTTGTTTGAACGCAGTAATCTCAGAAATAGACCTAGAGCCCGTGAACCCCAGACTTTCGTCATTTTATAAAAGCTGAAAGTTTGTCAGCGCATGCTCCCACACACAGGTAAGAACGATGGACTATTATGAAGTTTGGGTTATAGTGGCTTTGGCAGATAAACGGTACTAAAGGTGTGTAAAATACCGATCTAAATTCATCAAATAATTAAGTGTGATTTGTGACATGACATATGTCATTTGAAAGCTCTTGAAGAGTTGTACAAGTCACCCTTTGACGGTGATATCGAAATCGACGGCCAACTTGGTGTTTTCGACCATTGAAGATTGGAGTTGACCTATGCTATGGACGCTGATCCTAATGCTCAACAGTGACATGACCTATATCATTTGAAAGCTCTTGACAAGTTGTACAAGTCACCCTTTGACGGTGATATCGAAATCGACGGCCAACTTGGTGTTTTCGACCATTGAAGATTGGAGTTGACCTATGCTATGGACGCTGATCCTAAGTGACATGACCTATGTCATTTGAAAGCTCTTGACAAGTTGTACAAGTCACCCTTTGACGGTGACATCGAAATCGACGGCCAACTTGGTGTTTTCGACCACCGAAGATTGGAGTTGGCCTATGCCATGGACGCTGATCCTAATGCTCAACAGTGACATGACCTATGTCATTTGAAAGCTCTTGAGGAGTTGTACAAGTCACCCTTTGACGGTGATATCGAAATCGATGGCCAACTTGGTGTTTTCGACCATTGACATTTAGTACCGTATACCTGCCAAAGCCACTATAACCCAAACTTCATAATAGTCCATCGTTCTTACCTGTGTGTGGGAGCATGCGCTGACAAACTTTCAGCTTTTATAAAATAACGAAGGTCTGGGGTTCGCGGGCTCTTGGTCCAAAAGTACCAGTCAGATATGAATAATTATTTTTGTAATAGATAGCCATAGTCAACGCGAAGGTCATAAGCTATTTTCCATCCCGAAATTCCCGCGGGAATGGCTACAACGCGGGTAAAACCGTGGGTCAATAAAGTAGTGGGTAATAAAGACGTAAATAACACTAGTGTTTGTTATAGTATATGGGTGGATATTGCGAAGTTATACGTAAACCTATGTAAAAAAATAGTAGTGGGTACCTAAGCTAACATATATATATATAGATACTAATATAAAGCTGAAGAGTTTGTTTGATGGAATACCTGGGGTCACCAGTTATTATTTGAAAAAATATGAGTAACTTAGGCATATTCAAGAGGATTTTTTTAAGCTTCTTTTCAAACAGGTAAAACCGCGACGCGCTGCTTATATAAAATCAGTTGGTTCGAACGCCTCCTTTTATTAAAAATAATCAAAAAACCTTATCAGCTTAACCAATGATAAGAATGTTATCAATGCAATAATTTACTTAACTCAAGGCAATTTTCCTAATTACACAACAATATTTATACAGATAATGTGAATACACGGATATCAACAGGAAAAATTATCGATAAAATTATGTGTAATCTGTTAAGCTCTATATTTTCGCTGATCATTGTCATACGTGAAACGTGTTTTTCTTTAAAATAATCTAGATAGCAACGTTTGGCAAACCAGCCTTATTACCTTTCTAACAGAGGTATGCTTGGATCAGATCGCTGGATTTTAAACGTAACATAACAACGTACCATAGCAGAAAATTGGGAAGGCACCCTGTAGTCTATGGTTGAAACCACGCCTGGATCTATTACTACTATAGGTAACAAGATTTTTAAAATTAATGTATACACTAACACATATGATAATATTACTTTTTATTAAACAATGCACGTATTATTATTTTCTATAGGGGTTCCGTCTAAAATTTCGATTTTTAAAACGGTCACAAAAAAGTTTGAGAACCGTTGCTATAGATCATAGATAAAATAGCTACATTCGAGAGAAAGGTTTATACTATAAAAATGTGAAATCTATTTTTTCCCATTTTTTTAAATTCCCACGGGCAAAACGCATGTAAAACCTTGCAGGTCGTAGCTAGGAAATCAATAATTGGTGACAGTGACAACATTAGATGGTAGTGGCATAGTACTGAATATTTGATTAATGTAGATATGCTAATATACATACTTAACATACTTATATTATTTTATAGGCCCGGACGTAGGTAACTACTTATAACCAGTTGTAAATTATAAACTAACGACCAGCTACAATAAACGATCTCTATCGGCAATATCGTCAGATCAAGTTTAAAAATGATGTCTAAAATATAAATAGCTAAATGTCAAATGATGACTGCTAAAAAAAACTAGTTAATACCTAGGACAATGGGAAAATTTTTAAGATACGTTGGTCCACCTTCGATAGGAATGGCATATAGTGGGCCCACTTTGCCCATTTTCTTTTGATGGGCATTTGAGATAATGAGTAAACAATCATTGGGACTAACTACATCTTAATCTTAATGTCCACACTATGTAACTTGAAACAGTGCTATGCAATTAACACAGATACTATCATGAATCCACCTATACTACTTATATATATAATTTACGCCTAAATTATACGAAAATTAAAGTAATAAAACAAGTATGTATCTAAATGACACAAATACCAAGCGACCTTTAAAAGATGGTTTACTAAAATCAGAATTTTAGAGTATACATTTAAGTTCGGTGCGACGAAATTTACATTCGGTTAATGTTTTAATTTAACTAAACCAAAAATAGGGGTAAAATAGTGATTACATTATTCTCCCTGAGCCAACCATGTTTCATAAAAAGATGGGTCTTTGGAGGTTGATACATCTATCCATAAATTCTTATTTTACGAACCACGTTTAATTTATGACCTACCTTCCTTTACGTTGAAAAAACAACCAGGTAGTTAGTTACCAACCCGAAATCGTGACCCTTATTTTTTATATAGTATCTTTCAATACCACTTTCAATAGTATTGCTTGAGTTTGGGTACTTTTATGACTCCAAATCTAATAAATAGAGCGATAATACGAACGTAACTTATAGTTCTACCAGACTAGGTAGTTTAAAAATCAACCTATTTTAAACTAGCAGTGCCCCGCGGTTTTACCCGAGTTGTACCCGTTCCCGTGGGAATTTCGGGATGGAAAATAGCCTATAACCTTCCCGTTGAATGTGGCTATCCATTACAAAAATAATTATTCAAATCGGACTGATAATTTCTGAGATTACCCCGAACAAACAAACAAACAAATAAACAAACTTACAAAGGTACTTAGGTAGTAATATTTTAACAGATTTCACAAAGGGAAGTTGTTTTTACTAAAGTTTTTTTTAATTAAAACTTTTTCTAAGATAATGTTGGTTAGTTACTAAAGTAAACTTTATAATTTTATCATGCATTTGAGTTTATTGGGTAAGTAGGGACATCGTGTTATCAGTTGGCAAAGGTCACAAAACAAAGGTTTGCTTGCTTGAAGTGCGAAATGAGAACAGAAATAGGTGATTGTGAATAAGTAATAATAAAGGTAGACTATAGATAGTAATCTAGTCTATCTATATTAATCACCTGCAAATAGAATAGAATCTTTACGAATTGCTTACTAAACAAATATGAAATTTTATTTCTGGAATATACCTAATGCTTAAGTACTGCGTTAAGTTATATGTACTAACGTACTTAGTAAATATAACTCAATGAAGGTCTGCGTCTCATTTAATGTACAATGCAAAATACAAAGATAACAAAACGACACACTCACCTTTCCCCAAATGTAAAATAAAAGAAACAACCGGACACACACGGCGCGAACAATAACAATAATTAAATTTATGTTTTTCCACCGACAGATTACGAACAAATGTAAATCGGAATAAAACTAAACTATTTTTATAGTATACGACTAATAAAACATGGTTTCGATAAAAGTTTGTGTTATGAAAAAGTATCGTTTTATTTTTAAGGTCGGAGGCGTTTTGTCGCCGCGGCCTCGCCGTTGAGTCTCGCGCACGTACTGACCTGACTCGGTCGCTCCTATCGTATGTTGAATGACTGCTCAAACTTTATGGAACCCGCGACTCATAAATTCGTCATCTTACCGGTACTATGATGAAGCCGATGCGCAATCGATAAGATTATGTACGCCTTAGTATTGAAATTAGATATTTTGTATAGTAATATTATGTGATATTATGTATTACCAGACACCTAAAACATAATACACATACTTATAACGCAATAACCCAACCCACGCAGCCTGTCACACAAAATCTTTGCCAACAAAAAATAAGTTGATAAAATATTCAAGTTTAAAGTAACTTGCTATTGTATTAAATTCAGGAGGTATAAAGTAGTATTACAGAAAGATGTAAGATAAGAAGACATTTATCGTACCTAACTACTCGTAAAGCAACTGAAGTAAATTATTGTACCTCTTATTGTTACCTCTATGCGGTGAAAATGGGAAGTAAATATAACATACATTGCACTAACAATCTAGATACCTTCCTATAAACACTACCTGCTTAATTGAATACAACTGACGACTCGCGTTCTCTTCGAGGTGAAAGCACAAGAGTCGTGGTTATTGACTCCCTCAACATAATACCTACATTTAAGCAATCACTTACATCTTACGTTTTAAATTACGTACCTACTTGATAACTTGAATCGTCTACTTTCACCGCCAGTTCACATTACAGTCTCCAAAATAACTGCATATAGATACCTATCTACTTAAGATATATCTGCTACAGTCCAGATGGAGATTTCAATTGAATGGGGTAGGAAAGTAAGTACTTATATCTAAAAAACGCGACTTAGCGGTCCCGCCTAATCATCAGAGTTGAATTTAAACTAAGTTACCGAAAATATAAGTTTTGGTGTAAATATCAATTCTGCTATCTATTCTATTCCTTAAGAAAGGTACTTGAAATACATTTGAATATAATCCATTGAACACCGAGATTAGGAACCGGCGGTTTTTAAAATACCGCATGTATCACACTTGGAGGCATCGACTTATTCTGTTTTATAATATTTACAAGTTATTATGGTGTTATC
This sequence comes from Cyclophora punctaria, assembly GCA_951394245.1. Lineage (NCBI taxonomy): Eukaryota > Metazoa > Arthropoda > Insecta > Lepidoptera > Geometridae > Cyclophora > Cyclophora punctaria. The sequence goes on from OX596171.1 coordinate 7,483,080, forward strand.
AACCAGTATGACGACTATATTGATAAGACGAAAATCTCGATGAATAGGTAAGTAGTTATAAAAAGGAACTTAGGCAGACATCTTTTTTATCACCTAGTAAAAATATTTAAGTACATCACATATTAAGATCTTATAACTTATCATAGCTTAGCTAACTAGGCGTGGCTCTAATTAGATTCAGAAATAAAATCGATGAAGCAATTAAGCTAGAATAGATTGGATTTTCAAATTATCTGCTGGCTACCTGATGTCAATGGGCATTAGGACAGTTGTAACAAACGCGGCGTTACGGAAAACCAAATATTGTGTTTATTTCTGCTCAAAATGGACACCTTTAAGGCTAGAACAATACATGCTAAATACAGATCCAAATTCAGTTCCTGAGATTTGGGCCCTTTGCCTCTCATTCTGAAAAATCAGAATGTTCGGTACTCATTAAATGGCTAGTAATTCATTGCGATCGAAAAACACGAAATTCTGCGGTTTTGGTGGCCTAAAGGAAGAATAAGAGGCCTAAGGGAGAGTAAGAGGGTGCCTTGGTAAAAAAATATGATGACGAATATCAAGTATTGCTAAGGAATATAACGCTTACAACCAGTTGTTAGCAACAATTATCATTTGAAATGTAAGTAAACAAATAATATTTGAGAATGATAAGAAATTGGTTTGAGAAAATATTCGTAAATAAGTCTCGCACTGCTGCTAATTTAGGTCACTTACTAATGAGTTTATATTATTATGCAAACATAAGAATTTTAGATAAGTAACTAAGTAAATAGTGATATACCATATTTGTTATGTGTGCCCCTTTGTTCCCACTATGTGTGCCCCTTGTTCCCACACTTGAACTTTACTTAAACGTCTTATTCAGCAGTATATAAACTAAACAAATATTAATTCAACTAACGCCGACTAGCTTAAGTTACGGGAACTATAAATTATATAAATTATGTAAATATTAATTTAACTAATGCTGACTAGGTTAAGTTGTTCAATATAAATACATACTCAGAATATTCAGGAGGGACACTTGTATTCCTAACTTCGGAACGAGTACACCATTAGATTAGATTAGACTGTAAAACTATTTTAATTATTAATTAAATAATTTCTTAAGTAAATTTGGTTTTCTTTGAGATCCTCGGCGCGACCATATATTTTTGGCGCAGTCGGTAGGATCGCTTAGGGAATTAGGAGTGCTAATTATCCAGCGATCACGAATCTACTTGTGGTGGCGCCTGAGGAGAATCCAGACCTCGATTCATCATCAAGGAAATCAAATTATGTAAGTGCTTTGAATCTCTTTAAAGTATTTGCCATCCTAATTTTTAATCCTTTGTGTCCTTTTAACTTTTATAACTAGATACCTAATTAGATAGTTAAATAATTAGATAGTGATATAGTAGGTAGTGAGATAGTGAGATAGTAGATAGTGTACTAGTAGATAGTGAGATAGTTGAGGCGATAAGTAAAGTAGTTTATTTTAGTGAATAGTTAATTAGTGTACAAGATTTTCCATCCGCGAGAATCTCGTTCTAGGGTTAGTGATAGAAATAGTCGTAGGTTTAATACAATAGACGAGTGTAGAGAATTAGACTCGAATACCATGTCAGACCAAGTTGACATTATTTTCAAGTCACTTAGACTACTGCCCGAATTTGACGGCAACCAACACGTATTGACGCGATTCATCAATTTGTGCGATCAATTGGTAATAACGCATTTTAGGTCAGAGCCTGGGCACGAGTTAGCTAACTTGGCATTATTCAACGGCATCCTTAACAAGGTTACGGGGCCGGCTGCTAGGCTCATAAACTCCAACGGTGTCCCGGACAACTGGCAAGGGATCCGTAGCGCGCTTATTAATAACTTCGCAGACCACCGCGATGAGACCGCGCTCTATAATGACCTGTCGCTACAGAGTCAAGGGAATAGTACTCCCCAGGAGTTCTATGAACGGTGTCAGAACCTGTTCAGCACGATCATGACTTACATAAGTCTACACGATTCATTACATACAACTATTGAGGCAAAACGCGTGCTTTATTCTAAGTTAACTTTGCAAGCGTACTTACGAGGCCTTAAAGACCCTCTGGGTTCAAGGATCCGTTGTATGCGTCCCGAATCGATAGAGAAAGCTCTCCAGTATGTACAAGAGGAAATGAACACCCTGTACATTCAACAGCGCAACGAAGGCGGTTCAAATAGAAAGGACGGGACAGACAGACAATTACAACCCCCTATTGTTAATTATAAGATTCCACTTAACCATTTTAATTATGTGCCACCTGTAAGGTCAATGCCGATGTATAACGCCTTTGGACCACCACGTCCACAGGGTTTCACTAACCATGGTGCGCCAGGGTTTAGGATTAGTCCGAGTCCAGTACAACCATCAAGGGGTATATCGCGCACGCAACAAATGTTCCGCGCGCCGCCGCCTAATTACAACCCCCAAAGTCAGGTGTTCAGAATGCCCCCTCGACCTCAGAGTTTTAACACTCCGCGCCCTATGAGCGGTGTTACGCCCTTTGTCCCGCGACAATTGCCAATGACGGGACACGATTGGAGAAAGCATGGCAACCCGCCGCCATCCAACTATTTCAAATCGCGCGAAGTTAACTTTAATGAGTTTGGTGAATACGAATATTGTGACATCTATCCGGACTACGAACCGTATTATTCGTATGATCCGAATCCAAATAACTCGGAATACGTTTACGATCCGACGTATGAGTGTCAGGAAAGCGCGACAGTTGAGGAAATGGGAAGTCCTGAAACTGAAAAGGAGGATTTTCAGATAGCCCACAGTTCAGACAAGCTAAAATAGAGGTAAATTTGCAAACGCAGCGTCAGCTTATGTACGTACAAATAAATGATCCACCTCTTAAGTTTTTAGTGGATACTGGTGCAAATCAATCCTTTATAAGCCCGCATGCTGTGCAAAATTATTTCTATAATGTGCCACTAAACTATGAGCCTTTCGAAGTTACGAACTCTAACATCACGAGTTCACATAAATATTCCATCACCTTACCTTGTTTTAAGGAGTACAAAGAAGAAGGTGACATGACTTTGTTCGTGTATGACTTTCACAAGTACTTCGATGGGTTACTAGGCTTAGATTTACTAACCGCTTGGGGTTCTAACATAGATCTTAAGAACAAAGTATTAACAACGAGAAACGCAAAGATCCCGTTGGCAATTTACGATTCTCGTAATGTCAACCTGTACGAAGACATCATTCCCGCTCATTCATCTAAGCTGGTTCAATTGCCCATTAATACAAAAGATGGAGATGTCTTTGTTCAAGATGAAATAATTTGTAACTGTACTATTACTGATTGTGTAACTATGGTAAAGAATAATCGTGGTTGGGTCGAAGTACATAATAACTCGGATAATGACGTTATCTTTTCTATGGATAGGCCAGTCGAAGGTGAACTTTTTAACATCGAGAGTAATAACTTATGTCACTCTCCAGATCGCGTTTCTGAAGTTTTATCTCGACTTAGGACAGATCATCTAAATCCCGAAGAGATTGCTAACCTTCGAGCATTGTGTTCACGTTACGCGGACGTTTTCCATCTAGACGGTGAACCATTATCATTCACTAATAAGATCAAACACCGTATCAAGACCACAGATGAAGTTCCTGTATACACTAAAAGTTACCGTTACCCTTATGTTCATCGACAGGAAGTTAAAGATCAAATAGCCAAAATGCTCGAACAGAACATCATTCAACCATCTGATTCAGCATGGAGCTCGCCAATTTGGGTAGTCCCTAAAAAGGCTGATGCATCCGGTAAAACTAAATGGCGAATAGTAGTAGATTTCCGTAAGGTTAATGAGAAAACCATTAATGATAAGTATCCTATTCCAAATATCACGGATATTTTAGATAAACTGGGTAAATGTCTATATTTTACCACATTAGATTTGGCAAGCGGATTCTATCAAGTTGAAATGGATCCTTCAGACATTCCGAAAACCGCATTTAATGTGGAAAATGGACATTATGAGTTTCTCAGAATGCCCATGGGTCTAAAGAACTCACCATCGACCTTCCAACGAGTCATGGAAAATGTGCTAAGAGATCTAATTAATAAAATTTGCCTAGTTTATGTAGATGATATAATCGTTTTTGGAACATCTTTACAAGAAATGATGGCTAATCTAGAGAAAGTCTTTAATAGACTACGTGAGTCAAACTTCAAAATTCAAATGGACAAGTCCGAATTTTTAAAATTAGAGACCGATTTCTTAGGGCATGTCATTAGTAAGGACGGGGTTAAGCCAAATCCAAATAAAATCAAGGCTGTTAAGGAATACCCTATTCCAAAAACCCCTACACAAATTAAACAATTTCTAGGATTAATAGGGTATTATAGAAAATTCATCCCGGACTTTGCTCGTATAACAAAACCGTTAACACAGTGTCTCAAAAAGGGTTCTAAAATAACGTTAGATTCAACTTACGTTAAGTGTTTTGAACATTGTAAAACACTTCTGACCAACGACCCGATTCTTCAGTACCCGGATTTTGATAGGGAATTTAATTTAACAACCGACGCATCCAATGTAGCCATTGGAGCCGTGTTATCCCAGGGTACTATTGGTTCTGATAAACCCATCGCTTATGCCTCGAGGACTCTAAATTCTAGCGAACTGAACTATAGCACGATAGAAAAGGAACTTCTTGCTATCGTTTGGGCTACTAAATATTTTAGACCTTATTTATTTGGCCGTAAATTCAAAATTGTAACTGATCATAAGCCTTTACAATGGGTAATGAGTTTAAAGGAACCTAATTCGAGACTGACAAGATGGCGTCTGAAACTATCTGAATACGATTTTGAAGTTTTGTATAAACAGGGTAAATATAATACAAACGCTGATGCCCTATCTCGCATTCAGTTAAATAATGAAGAACTTAGTTCAATCATTGTGAACCCTTCCGTAAGATCTGATAATTCAGACGATTCTAGAACCCTCACAGCTAGTGAAGGTGCTGATGATTCTAGAACCGTTACTGTTCACACTGATGCAGAAAATCCCATCTTAGATGTGCCGATATCAGAGGAGCCACTAAATAGGTACACGAAGCAGATCGTTTTCAACATCGTAGGCGACATCAAAGGTAGGTCTGTAGTCACTAAGCCATTTGATACACACACCAAAACGTCAGTTCAGTTATCCGAATCTAGTTTAGAGCAGGACATTGTAAATGCAATTCGAGAGTACGTACATCCTAAAATTAAGACAGGGTTACTTATTAATCCTTCTGATGCTATGAGTAGAGTAATACCGATTATCCAGAAATACTTTAAAAGCTCAGCTATGAATTTGGTTCTTGTAAAGAATGAGTTAGAAAACGTGCGTGACTATTTAAAACAACAAGAGATCATTAGTCACTACCATGATGGTAAAACCAACCATCGGGGTATTAATGAGTGCTTCCTTGCTTTATCACGTAGGTACTATTGGCCGAAAATGAGAGAGCATATTACTAAATTTATCAATAACTGTACCATCTGCGGTCAGGCGAAATACGATCGAAATCCAATCAAACAACAATTTCGAGTCGTACCACCACCCAGTAAACCATTTGAGCTAGTTCATATGGATTTACTTACTATACAGGGTGAAAAGTTTTTGACTATAGTAGACGCATTCTCAAAGTATGCTCAGGCATATTATTTACGTGATGGAACTGCTATCAGCGTTGTTCAGGCCTTTCTAACATATTGCACACATCATGGTATACCTTTCACCATAGTAACAGACAATGGTCCCGAATTCATCAATCAGCTTGTAACAGAATTTGTAAAATTGCATAAGATTCAACACCACAGGGTCGCACCGCACACCCCTAACGAAAACGGTATCGTGGAGCGATTTCATTCGACAATACTTGAACACTTGCGTATTTTAAAGCTCCAACACAAGGGTGAAACTACTACCAATCTAATGCCTTATGCCCTTCTGGGATATAACAATTCCATTCACAGCTTCACTAAATGCAAGCCGATAGAGATCATTACTGGTCACTTTGACCCGCGCGATCCATTTGACGTTGACCTTTCATCCCATCTTTTACAGCAGTATATAGTAGATCATAAAAATAGAATGTCTAAAGTTTATAGTTTATTGCACGAATCATGTACATCTCATCGCACAGAATTAACTAATCATCTTAATACTAACCGTAGTCCTGAAATAGAGTACCCCCCTGAGCAACAGATATATATTAAAAACCCTCTTGCCTCTAGACAAAAGTTGGCTCCACGCTATATGCGTGATGAGATCATTGCCAATTTGCCTATTCACATCTATACTAAGAAAAAACGTGGACCAGTTGCAAAATCCCGCCTTAAGCGAGTACCTAAAAGTAGTCAATTGTTACCGGAATCTTCTCATAATCATACTCCTCCTGCCGGCAATAGTACGGATGTAGGAGATAAAACTTGACAGTATTGACGAAGGCCCTGGTATTTTGCCCTTCAGATTAGGTCCTACTAGAATTATCTCCCACTATCATTCATCCAATCCATTAACTTACAAGACCTAGAATCTAAAGTAAATTCAGTGGTTAATTAATTAAATACCATAGAACCTTTGCTTTAAATAATATAACTAACTCATTATTAACCCCTCATATTCATTTCTTAACTAATAAAGCTTATATTATAGTGTGCTTGAGCAGTTACAGAGCTTTGAAGTAAGCCGTTCTAAACGCGAATTAATAGACGGACTTGGTAATATACCTAGTTAAAAGTATGTATAACGGGTAATTTAGATCAAACCGATGCATTGCGTTATGATCAAGCTATTAGGAACCTTAAGGATACGGATAACTAGTTAGTAACATAGTATAATTAGCATTTCTAAGAATGGATGTCTCAATATTCTAAAATAACCAATAACATAGTTATAAAAAAACAGGTAAAAATTGAGGAACTAGTTGATAAAATTAACCAAGCCGAAACTACTCGTGACTATGACTAGTTAAAATGCACATTTAGCACAAACACTTCTAATAATTGACGTAAAAATTGCGAAATTTATACAGTAATGACAACTTAGTTGAAATTGATATTCGAGAATAATAAGACATTATTCAAGTAGGTTATTATTATAAAGGTAATGAAATTATTTTAGTTTTCAAATTTCCTATAGTTTTATCTCGTGTTTACACTATGTATAGATTGTCCATGGTCCCTAATAAGCATAATGAAATCCTTTACCTCCTTCCCATTCCTGGCAATATACGGCAAAGAATTCAGGTACATGGAGGCTGAATGCCTGAAAACCACCAAGTGGTACATCTGCAATGGCAACCAGACAACACACCGAGATGAAGAGGACTGCATGCACCGACTTATCACCGAACAACAGAGGACCGCCAACTGCAAGTCAGTACGAGTAACTCTACAGAGGTCAGCCTACGATCAACTCGACGAGAAGCACTACACAATTAACTTTCCCGTACGATCGAAGATTCATCTCTCGTGCGCACAGAATCTCTACAAGGAGCTTCGAGGAAGTTATCTCGCAGTCATCCCACAAGGCTGCTCCATCATTACACCCGATTTTGTCGTCTCAAACATGAACGACCACATCAAAGGCCAAGCACTCAGAATCATGGATATATACTCAAATGAATCACCGCAGCTTCCAGCATCTCTCATGGTTGAACTAAACTCAATCAACCTTGACCATTTGTACGAGATTAACACTAAGTCTCCGCACAGCATCCAATTGTAAAATCTGGAGCAATTGAGAGCAGCATCTACCATACGACCATACCGCTTTATCCCATAATAGTGGTGATTGGTCTATCCTGCGCTGCCATCGTGACGTACCGGAGATCCTGGCGACTTCAAGGACCTGATGAAATAACCGAACGAGCATCAATGGGGGTCTACGCCGTTCCTGAAACAAGGACAAGGGTTGACCTGGATCAACCCCCAGCTGCCTTCACATCCAAGGTGTTCAGTCGCTGTTCTACGGGGGGAGATGTTATGTGTGCCCCTTTGTTCCCACTATGTGTGCCCCTTGTTCCCACACTTGAACTTTACTTAAACGTCTTATTCAGCAGTATATAAACTAAACAAATATTAATTCAACTAACGCCGACTAGCTTAAGTTACGGGAACTATAAATTATATAAATTATGTAAATATTAATTTAACTAATGCTGACTAGGTTAAGTTGTTCAATATAAATACATACTCAGAATATTCAGGAGGGACACTTGTATTCCTAACTTCGGAACGAGTACACCATTAGATTAGATTAGACTGTAAAACTATTTTAATTATTAATTAAATAATTTCTTAAGTAAATTTGGTTTTCTTTGAGATCCTCGGCGCGACCATATATTTTTTATTCAATAACAAACAAGGTACATAAATAAACAGTTGTTTATCTTTTAAAGCATTGCATTTATTTAAAGCTAATATTTATCAATAAATAAATAATTAATTTCAGGTAACATGTTGATTTATGAATAAAGATTTTAGATTTAACAATTCATACTGAAATATTGTTATAGAAAATATACATTTTATTGTGCTCTGAAATAAATTAACTAGAAGTTTTTGGGATTTCATCAAAACATTTTCTTCTTCATGGCTGTGTATCTTTCTGTATATTCATTATAACCTTCTATAGAGCCAATCTGTTTGGATTCAAACAAATTGCCATCAAGATTAATGGTATGAAGTTTTGAGTCTCTCAATAAACTAGGTCTTATCGCATCTATGCTTAAACAATTCTCTTCCAATCGTAAAATTTTTAATCGTGGGGCTAAATGTATGTCCTCACTAATTTGTGATATTTCATTTTGACTTAGATTTAATTCAGTTGCATGAAAGTCTGACATTCCAAATGGTATTTCAGTGATCTTGTTGTGAGCCAGCTCCACCACCTCCAGGCTCGGGAGCCCGATAAGTTGCAAAGGAAACAGTTTCAACATGTTGTGGTTCAAATACACTTGTTTTAAGTTCGATAACTTTGAAAACGATAAAGGTAACGATGTAATCATATTGTTAGAAACATTAAGCATTTCTAATTTCTTCAAATTAGTTATTGTATCTGGTATCAGTTCCAGCTTGTTAGTGTCCAAGTTTAACTGCTTCATATGCTTCAGTCTTGCTATATCCGCAGGCAAAGCCGCGATTTTATTCTTTGATAAATCCAAATTTCTAAGTATTTCACACAAATTGAACACATCTGACGGCACATCTTTTAATTTTTGATCAGATAGCTGAAGAACTCCAGTTTTAGACGCAGTTTCGTAATGCAATTTGATGTTAGTATTACCCATTTCGTTGTTTGTTCGCGTTCACATCTAATTAATATTGGCGCGGTGTAATTTCTTTATAAATTAATATTAATAGTTGGAATTATTAGCTAAATAATAAAGTAAATAAATAACTTTCCAGAATTTCTTTCTTTATTTCCAAACCAACCAAAACAAAAATAATATTGTTTGACTGACTGACTAACTTGTAACTTTGCTTGCTCTCACAGATTACGAATTTACGATTACGAACCAAAGAAAGATGTCATGTCTGGTCTTGTGGAATTTTTGACAGTGACATACATTTTCATTTGACAATGACAACCACTCAATCATTTCAACATATTACAGCACGAACCATTTTGGCGCAATCCATATCTTCACAAACGATCGCTTTACGTACTAACTCCATGTTCACAGCCAAGCAGAGAGACCGCTTAAATATATGGGGCGTTGCGCGTGAGTACGTGTATTAAGAAGCAATTTTACTCGCGTTTTCTTGAAATGAAGCGACGTGCGCCTATAGCACTTTTGTTTTTCAGGACTACAAACGGATGTTTACTACGCAGTGAAAACCACGTGCGATGCAGCGCTGTTCACCGCGTTCGCCGCCACGTTTTTCTATGAACGACATAGTACATTACCTACCCTAAGTTAGTGTTTACGCGTGCAATTTCGCCACTGCACCTGCTGCGTCTCTGTAAACGGAGAAAGCGTCCAACGCGCCACCGCACGCGACGTACGACGCCACATCTCTCGGTGAATGAGGCCTTAGGCCATAGGCCATAGGTATTCAGAACACGGTAGTCGGCATTCAGTAAGCCGCTGCTAACGATTTTTTTCGGGTCTCCAAAGCCAAACAACATTCTTTGATGAAATCCGTTGCGACTTGCGGATCATGTACTGTCTCCGCAAACAGCTGACAGAAAAATGGAAAGGAACTTTTTCGCTGATATTGGCGTATATTACAGAAAATTACAGAAATATATTTCTGATAGCAAGATATAATAGGATAATATTCACCAAAATGCTTAGTATGTACCTACCTATGTGGAGTTTTCGATTTAATTCATTTAGTTTTTTTAATTAAATGTTTGACCGAAGTGGAACAAAGTTTTAAGTTAAAAAATCATTTGAGTGCAGGACAGGAAGATTGAATTTTATTTCATTTGTTAACGATCATACGATGAAGTTTTTGGTACATAAGTATGTTAATGATTTTAAGTGGGTATGTTGTACAAGTTTGTGTTTTTATACCAATATAGATTGTTTTTTAAGGTTCAAGGCATAATGGGGATGGCATGCTGGCATGTCTTGCTTGTGCAAACGTTACCTAAAGATTAAAAAAAACGCGGATACTGGAAATCTAGTATTCTGTGTCTAGTATTATTGATCAGTTACATAGGTAAGATAATTGTTTATCCAGCAACCTCTAGCTTTTGTAAAAGGTCCGACCGTCGGTCGGACCTTTTACAAAAGCCTAAGAAAACATAAGACTAGAATCGGTCGGCGACCGATTCTAGTTTTCTTATGTCTTGTCTTGCCAGTATAATGTTATTGATCTTAGTCATTCATTCATTTTAGAAGAGTACAAGTTCGTTCGCCGATTGGCCCATCTGTAGTTCTTATTCATTCATTCGAGATTCGACGGACTTGTTCGTTCGTTTCGTTCGTTTTTGATTTGTGGATTGTGAATTTTGTTACGATACTATTTAGGAATTTTATACAAAACTTACAATGGAATTAAATAAATACTTAGTTAAAATATAGTGAACCTACTAGAAGAAACTGGGAATCAATTTTAAATTTATATACAAGCGAAGGTATTCTTTTTGTCACATAAAAACGTTACCGCGGGAAAACTGAGACTGAACTCTAATGGCCGCAATAGCGCCAATGCTTTACGTGTTTCTTCCCGTGGCGTGAATTTTCAAGTTGGAAATTATGCATAAGATAAACTTGTTATGATTTAGCAAAGTATTGACATGGACATCAACGCGGGTAAGTTTTTACAATATTTATATCTCTGCCTTATCTGGCATTATAGGTGTTACCTGTGTACTGTTCTACAAGACTTTCCTATTTTATATCACTTACTTACTACTCTTGTTAGGCATTATACTTACAGTCCCTTAAATCTTGAATATATTATTCGTCGTTCCAAATTGTGTAGAAGTCCAAATATATGTATGTTTCTTCTATATTTTAGTAGATGCACTTATAACCCACATATACATCTATCTATAACTAGCTTACAGACCCTCAATTCATGAAATTATACAACTATTTTTACTGTTAGTAGTTGCACTGAATTCTAGTTTACCATGAAATTGTCACTACATCTTTGACAACTAAAGCATAACAATAAATCTCTTTGTTTGCAAGCTTTGCAATACTTTTGGTCTGACCAAGACTAAAGAATTCTATAGACCAATAATACTACAGCCTCTTTTGTTTGACTGTGTCAAGAAGGAGGTTTATCTAACTTAACTGACAACAAAACTCATTACAAAAACAAAAAGTTAACAGTTCATCAACAGTTCACACAAAATGCATCAAACACAAATATAAAGTCATCTAATTCTATCTATTCCATCTAATTTATAAATTGAATTGACTTTAGATGTGAGATATATTAGTTTCAATTAGTTTTAATCTTCATTAATTCTACTTAAAAATGTTATTTCACTTGGATAATTAAATGGGAACATTGAAAGGTACAAATTCAGTTAAATTTCAGATTCATGGTGATCAAGACAACTCTGTCCCTTGTCAATTTTGCTAATCATATCATTAATCGTTATTGTATCATACTATCTCAACTCTTTACTCATTATTTTATTCAATACTTGATCATAAGGCTATTCTGTAGTAAATTTAATGAGGTTGATGAAAACGTATTCATTATATTTCCTTTTCAATGCACCATTGGATTTATAAATACAGTGTAAACTCTTTATAATGTTATCCTTTCTAACACATATAAACTCCCTGTAACGTTGAAGTGAGCCCAACTTGGTTGGTTTGCGTTAAAACCCACACCAACACACACTGTTTATAGCGATATGCCATTCTCAATTACGAAGAAATGTGTTCATATTTTTAGACAGTAAATATTTATTATCGGTATTATTGTTTACGTTATGTTATCAGGTAATAAGACTTTGAAGCTCGGAAACATCCAAGGTCGGTCTAGCTTTTCTTATCCTTAATTGCCTTGAACATGTGCAGTATGACGCATTGTTTTCTCGGAAGTGATGGTCTTCGACCCAGCATACTGGGTACCTATCGTATTATCAGTCGTAAACCTACTTTGAATCTGTTAACATGGCCAGTAAACGTAAAAATTCTTGTTAATTTGGTTGTTTTTTGTTCACTCCATATAACGATAACTCTCTATAATGACAAAAAATGTTCAATTCCTTGAGTTTCGTCATAAAGAGTTTACACTGTATCTATAACACCATGCACATACAAAATAACAACCAAACTATCTCTGTTTTGCTCACATCAGGATCACTATGAGTTATAAGTGAGTATAAGGATTGTAGAAAGAAAATAGTGTAGTATTAGTAATATAGATGCATGGCATGTCCTCAGCATTCCTTGATTCCTAGTTATATCTGTGTTAAATTATTTTATAACTTTTTCAAGAAGATCCTTCAGCAAATCTTTTTATTATGATGCATGGGCCATAGCCAAATGACAATCATTATTATTATAGATTTGTCTGTTGCTAAAACGATTGTTTTGTTAAAGAGGTCTCAACACAATTATCACTCATTGATGCACTCCTGAGCGACCTTGACAAGACAATTGCACCATGCGCTAGCAAAAAGAATGAGAAGAAAGAGGAAGAAGCACAGGATGCGATGCCAGACTCAACAACAAACACGGAGAAAAACAATGCGAACCCATTCCATTGCGGTGATGATGTACTTGTACCCAACAAAGATGGGAGATATTATTTAGGTAAATTGCATTTTTTATACTGAAACCAACAGAAAATAAGTTTGGATTAAGTAGAGACTAAAATTACATGCCCTCGTTCCATACTTAGGTATGGCCTCTGTTAGATGTTAGACATAGCTTGGATCCAGATGATTTTTTACTATAGAAAAAGGTTTTTGTCAATTAACTTCATTGACAAAAACCTTTTTCCAATTGGATCAAGCTATATCTCACATACATATTACCATTTGTGAACAGGAACAATAGTAGAGTTAAGCACAAGCAATGACAACGACTCGTGTGAAGTTGGGACGGGCGTGGCGCGGTGCTTGGTTAAGTTCGGAGACGGCACGCACGCTTGGGCCGCGGTATCCAACTTGAAGTTACTGAGCGCCCCACCAGCCGACGACGGCCGCATCATGTGTGTAGTATGCAAGAGGAGGGAAGGACCAGCTACAAGCCCTGCCACTAATGCAATTATAGCTTGCGATATGTGCGGGAGAGGGTACCATGCTAAATGTCACACTCCGCCCATCGATTCTTGGATTAATGGTAAGCTTCCAAGTCTACTCTGTTACTTATTATATTCTGGAAAGTTATTATATCTATAAAGCAGCTGATTACGTCTCCCAATGCTTAAGGGTGGTAAACGTTGAGGGTGGGCAGTAGGCCTTAAAAAAGTTAACAGATAATTTGCAGATTATATTCATAGTTTCATACTTAAACTAATGCCTGGTGATTTTATGATGTTAGGAAAGTTAAGAATTTTGTAAAAAAAATCTACATTGTTTTAGGTGCTTCCTGGCATTGTAAAAGGTGTGTAGATCAGAGGTATAAAGTGGCGGCGGCAGAGAACCGAGCGCTGAAGCGATCAGACCTGTTCCGACTGAAAGGAGGCCAGCAAAGAAGGCAGCAGCAGGAACTTATGCCTCCATGTGATGTAAGTAGCTGTTGGTAATGATTGGGTACTTTGGATGGCTTAACTTGACATTTTAAACTTATTAAGGGTGAATTTATCAACTGGTTATAGCGTGTTGAAGAATCATCATCTTGTGTACTAATGGTTCAAGTTTATAAGGCATAGCCTGAAAGTAAACAGAGTCTAATTTCATCATTGAGTGTAAGGAAGATAAATCTTAGATTATAAATGAAAAATTAGTATCTTAGATATATCTTCCTTATAAAATCTTTGATATTCGAACTTTCCGTTATATTGCAGACTGCGTCCACAACGTCGTCGGCCGCCTCTGACGGAGGGAAAGACCAACACGAAACACATTGTTATTGTGGGGACAAGAGTGACTATCTTGCTCAGGTATACAGTTTACCATTGGCTCGTTTGTGATTATTAATTGATACGAGTCCTTAAGTGTCTGTAGTAAATTGTAATTACACTTATTTCACTATGGTTAACAATTTTCCTTCACTTGTCGATGAGTTGTCCCTTTTGTCTTTTGGTCAGTTTTGACGTTCAAAAAATACTGACGAACATACTGCCGCGGCCGGCCTGAACCATTAATAAGATCATAGAAACTTTGTATATTCATAAAATGTTTATAGGAAATTTAAGCGATTGTTTGCAAAATATTACTATGTATTACAGATGCTACTATGCTGCCGATGTTCGCGATGGTTTCACCAAAGATGTGTGTCTAGTTTGCAGTATCCATTATATGCTGGTGATAAGTAAGTAATAGCAATTAAATAATGGCACTTAAAATCCCAAAGAAACAGGTACTCTACTATAGTTTACTCAAATCGATCTGAGTCGTCAGGCCATAGACCATTTCCTATGTTGTATCTCGCTTGTACTTACGGGTATTATTGAACAGTTTAGTAAAGTGTGTAACAAAAAGATATACCTATCTCTTTTCAATTCCATGACCTCACAACTCAGTTCCTAATGAGTGTACTATAGTGTATTTTTGAATGACATTTTTACGTTATTTACCTTATCTCTTCACAGACTATACATATTCGCGTGTGCCAACTGCAATGGTGCTTCAGAATATCTCCGTCGCTTAGAATTGTGTTGGTTGGACCTCGCGCACTTAGCGCTGTACAATCTAACTGCCTACAACGCCCCCAATTACTTTGATCTCGACACCGTCATCATGCCGTATATTATGGATAACTGGCACGCACTACAGTTGCCTGAAAAGGTATCCCCAATATCTGTTGCATATTATATTACTTCTTCTTCTTCTTAAAATTAAGAGTTAGGCTCTTGTTGATGGAGTTCTTAATATATTACTTATGTTGTTATAATTATTAAACACTAAAGAATACATACATAATTATGCTCAAATGGAGAGTAGCTCACGTGCTAGTTAAGACGACATTGTTATAGGAGATGGCACGCCTAAGGAGCTCTAATAGCGTGAACATGCAATCATGTTACATGAACCAGTTGCTTGCATGCTAGTAAATGCAAGTTTCACTACTGGTAGACACAGAAATGTTAATTATCAACTAATTGTCATGTCTGGTAGCTGGCACACTTGTATGACAGCTCTTTACATGAGCCGTTATTCTGTCTATCTTATGCACCCTTTATGTCAAAAATAAAAATATGGTTTATATACATCGGAATTATTTGACTAGATGTGGAGGACTCCAGTGAATGAGAGACGGGAAAAGATCTTGACTGCCCTCACGTCGTCTAGAAAACGATTCAAATGTGGTCGAGAAATGAAGAAACGTGCTACAATATGGGGATTAAGACTGCGACGCCCGCCGCCACCGCCTATGCAGTTATCAGACTTGGAACAGGTAAATAAACAAATTTCAAGTAGGTTACGGCCATCCCTAAAATTGAAGTATTGTAAACCTCCTAAATGTCGCCGACAATGGCTGCTGATTCAACCGGTAAGGGTGTCCGTAAACTGATAAGCTGAAATTTATAGGTATGATTTTATGTAAATAACAAAGTTAAAGAAGAACTTACTTTTATTTTTAGGTGAAAAAGGGTGAACCTCTGACTGACAAATTAGTACGTGAATATGCGCCTAAATTACGGTTTTTACCTCGTGTAGTCACTTCACCTGTACCCTCGTCAACAGTGGATGATAGGTAAAGTATCTTATAATACCTGTATTTAACATAAATGTATTTCATTGTAAAGCATTATTAAAACTTAAAATGTTTTATTTTCAGCTCCCAACCTTCTAGTAGTAACACAGACAAAAGTTCCTATAAAAACCACAATCAACGTATGATAGTGCCAGTCGACGGGCATTGGCTCAATCTAATGATGGGCAAGAGATTTCATGAAAACCTCAATTCCAACTCTAATTCTGAAAACGATTCCACTAGTTCCTATGAATCCCTGAAACCCACAGAGGCAGATGAACAACCGCAGTCTTCCGTCACGTGTACTGCTAGAAACTCCGATACCAAAGCAGACGACTTAGACAACAGTAAAGAAATAGAAACTGTTATTAATGAAGCTAAATCAACTGAAGATCCTCCTGTGCCATCTCTAGTTCCAAGTACTGATAATTTAGATAAAATATCCAAAGAGAATGTAGTAGATTCAAACCTGAGTAACAATTACCCTAGCAGTATCAACATAAATACTCACAACTCGAGAATAGCAACTATGAACTTAGAAGTATCTAAGTTATCGACTAAAAACATTATAGAACATTCCAAAATTATGTCGCTGCAGCATATGGACAGCATTCCGTACAGCAGTAGCTTCAACCATGACATGGAGTCGTCAGGGGATGAAACTTCGAGTAGGGGAACGTTGGACGCCATTATACCACCGCTTAAAGACTTCCAAGGAAAGAATAATCCGTTCTTAATGCAAAATTCTTATTCGACGAAAAAACCGTCTAAGAACTCGCTAAATGGGCGGCAGAATCTCTTCAATTCGAGATTCTCTTTACCAATGCAATTAACTCCGATGGGGGGTCCTTTGATTAGACCTACGAAGAGAAAACTTAGTGAAAAAGATATCATTATTGGTCCAAATGGAGAAGTGAAGCGTAGAAAATATAGGAGGCCGCGAAAGTATTTACAATTACAGGTATTAAACTCGCAAGATTTGCACTAATTATACTAAATGAAAAGGCAATGTATCGCGTTATATATTCTAACACGATACAGTCCCATTTTATCTAGTATAATGAATTACAGAATAAAATTAGTATAATGTATTATTTATTTGTATACAGCACTATCCACTAGATATTAATAAAAGATTAATTTGTTTTTTTTTTTTCAGTTAAATAAGTCATGCCCACTGCCAGAAGATAGTAGCAAAAATGTTCAAACGCCCCCAGAAAACGGTGAACCCGCTTCGAAGGGTGAGCATTTGAACAACGTGAAGTTTCACGGAAGAAGACTGAGACAGAGGCAAGAGAAGAACTACTACGAGAACGCTCGCCGTAACATAAACAATACTAATAATAATGTAAATAACAGTACCGCTAGCAGTAACAATAGTGTCAAAAGTCTACAGTTAAGCCCTCACAAAGGGAACAATAGCGCGTCCGATGTGAACGCTGAGCAACTGTCAGCGCTGAAGTCCACCGTGCAGTCGTACTTCCGCGCCGAGCAGACGTTCAAGGTGCTGGCGCGCAGACACGCGCCGGGCGCGCCGCCCGCCTACCTCATCGAGTGGGACACCAACGCCCCCTAAACATTGCGTCTCAAGAATTTATCATTTTAATGAACTATGTATACATATTATGTATTGTTGTAATATATAAGTTCTTGTCTGTAGTTTCGTTGTACAGTAAGATCAAGGAATGTGATATATTATTATTCCAATCGGATCTGATAGTTTAATTTCATAATTTGTACAGTCAGCAATAAAAATAACTGAACAATCTATGGTGTTCATTATTTGAAACCTGTACTAACTTAATTTAACTCAACATTAACATAAGACGTTTTTACAGTAGCGATAAAGTAACAAAATCTACTTTAGTACATTTTTGTTACTGACCGTACAAATAGTAATAAGACGTATATCACATAATATGTTCTTACCCTATCTCTCAACCTTTTTCTTCTATATTATAGAAGAAAAAGGTTGAGAGATAGGGTAAGAATGAAATAATATCACTAAACGTTTTTCCTCTTCAGGAGTCTTCAGCTGGAAAAATTACGACGTTGGTCCACATTTTCGGACAATAAATAAAAAATAGAGTATACAATATACATACTTATATGCAGCACCTTTAACAACAGCATTATGTATTTAATTCACTCAAAATCTAATTCAAATTCATTTATTTAAATAAATACGTTTAGGTTAGGTTGCTGGGTAGATAGAGACCTAACATCTCACTGAAGATATTAGTACAACTGGTCTTCACCACACGGGCCTACTGCGGATTGGTAAACCGGGCGGACGTACCGCAGCACCGGAACTCAGAGAGTGGGTATAACCGCCTCATAAAACGAGCCTGACCCCTTTGGGTAAAATTCACTCTGTGATGGAACCACAACAGGATAGAAGAACCTTACCCATATCTATACTAATATTATAAAGCTGAAGAGTTTGTTTTGTTTGTTTGTTTGTTTGTTTGTTTAAACGCGCTAATCTCAGAAACTACTGAACCGATTTGAATAATTATTTTTGTAATAGATAGCCACATTCAACGGGAAGGTTATAGGCTATTTTTCATCCCGAAATTCCTACGGGAACGGGTACAACGCGGGTAAAACCTCGGGGCGCTGCTAGTCTACTATAAAAAAATAAGTCGGGTTTTCCTCCCTGACGCTATAACTCCAGAACGCACGAACCGATTTCCACGGTTTTGCATTCTTTGGAAAGGTCTCAGGCTCCGTGAGGTTTATAGGGAATAAAAATCTCAAAATTCCCACGGGAACAGGGGCGTGTTATATAATAGGGGAACAGTGTTATATATATAGGTACCTCACATAGCATAGTAGCTGCAGTCCACTGCCACTAGCAGTTAGCACATAATCGAAATCTTCCCTTCAGTTAAAAGCTACGATATCTATACAATATTATAAAGAGGTAAACTTTGTAAGTTTATAAGTTAGTATGTTCGAACTAATCTCAGGAATTATCAGTCCGATTTGGATAATTCTTAGTAATAGATAGCCACATTAAACTGGAAGGTTATAGGCTATTTTTCATTCCGAAATTCCCACGGGAACGGGTACAACGGGGGTAAAACTTCGGGCTGCTGCTAGTCATAGATATGTTACGGCTAATACCCGAAGTGCGGCTACACCTAGTTTTAGCCGGTTAGAACGTTAAGCAACGTCGGGCGCGGTCAGTACTTGGATGGGTGACCGCCTGGGAACACCGCGTGATGTTGGTTTTATGTTATTTTTTTTACTTAACCTTTTTTTGTGTCGGCTAAAAAAAAAATAACCCTAACCTACCGAATTGCATGTATTTACGAGTACTTTGAGTTTAACCAAGAGTAAGTGGCTACACCTAGTTCTAACCGGCTAAAACTAGATGTAGCCGCACTTCGGGGCTTAGCCGTAACAGATATACATACAGGCTAAGGACAGACTGTAAGATCAGTAGATAGAACCTAACCTAATACAATGAATACATGTATCTTGAAATTACGTACTTGCACCCCAATCTTATAACCGCATACATCAATAACCATACATCAATACCAATCAATAACATACATAAAACTAATAAATTAGGAGGGATAAAATATCATAAGATTCAGCATAAAACTTATATTACGGTGATTGATTATAGTATAAGTTGCATGCAAAAATATTGTGCGTTCCAATTTCCAGCTCCATACGCAGTCTTACATCTTATGATAAAAGCGCTGAATCGATTTTGATGATTTTGATAAAAATTAGCAAGGAGATGGTAGGCTAAATGAAAAAGTAAAACTCAGCGAAAAAAATTGCCGAAATGCCGAATCGTTTGGGCTTGGAGTACTATGCCATGCATACATCTGACATTATGCATTGACATGATACGAGATGGTTTTTTGGCCAGTGCCGCACAGCATCCTACCTGGCTTCTAAGGCGATCAAGGGTTTCCAGAAAAAAATAAGAAAGGATAACTAAATGGAAAGCACGATTACATCTCGAATTATAGCCTATTAAGATTCCACTGCCCTGCTACGAAAGTTCTCACTGACGAGATAAGCCGTGCCCAGCCAATAATTCCAGGTAAAACTAATAATTAATCAACTTATATCAACTCAATATATCAAAGTTTATGAACAGACATGTACACTTTATTAATTTACAGGCACAGGTCTGAATAAAATCAAAATAATTTAGAAAAGCTAAAATAAAGAATTGAATTTAAACAACACATTGCAATATGGAATGTCAATATATTTTACTTCATATCTACATTTGATTTCGAGTTTGAGTAAATGACTGAAATTAAAAATCTTAACAATATAGGTACAAAGGCTTTGTGTATTGTTTTCTAATTCATTAATTATTTATTTATTACTCATTCTATAAAACTTATGAGTATACTGAATTTAGATATTATTAAAATTATTACTACAAAATTCACTGGAACTATCTACAAACATAAAAAGACATTTCCATGTTAAATAAATATATTTCAAATCAAATGTATGACATTTGATCTGTTTTCAAATGACAGACTGATAAAAAATCTACTAACATTCAGTTAACATTTGTCGAAAATCGAACGTTACAATAATTTCATTGACTAAAATTATATCCACGGCTTTGCCCATTGCATGCTCTAGTTTTATTTGTATGGCAATTAAACACTACTTCTCTGTTTTAAAAAAAATAAAGCATCATTTGTGTCTACAAAATAGCAAACAGGCAATGAGAAAACACGTGGAGCGCAGAACAGATTTCATGGTTAAATTGATTGCCTATTATTATTATTACATAAAACATATTTATTTAATTTTTTGTCCAAGTCAAATACTACAATACTAATCATTAGTACATACTATAAAACAATTACGGGAAGTCGAAGACACCTTTAGAACGTAATAATATAAATAAGACTTACAAATGTAAAGAGAGTTGTTTACTTTAAAAACTTACGTAGAAACTTATAATACATACAACATTAATTAAAATGCAACCCTTGAAGGTCCATAATACGCGATTACGAAACAATATTAGATGGTACAACAGTTTTAATTTAAGAGAAGTAATCTATTCACAGCACTTATCCATATTATGTTAGTCAACTGCTTCACGCACAAAATGATCACAAAATCACTTCGGTGTCAGATATCACCTCACTCACTCGATTGCATTGACGTAAAAATAATATTTATAGACCTATGTACAAAATAACGAATCAAGTATTAGCCAGATGCACTTCACAGCGATTCCTCGAATGCGGCCATCAAATCACTCTGCATGTTCATGTCTATCTGACCCGCCATCTGTAACAAACAACAACCTATTTAAAACTAAAATGTTTACGGCGATCTGAACGAATGAGACAACTGTGTGGATTAGTTGGGAAATAATGGATATAATTATACTATCGCATTCTGTCAGGTATACCCTAATTCTAACTTTGGCATAAGCTTGGCCAAATGGAGACCAAGATGTAGCATAGAATCAATAAGCTTTAACCAGCTACGGTGAAGCCAAAAGGACAGTGCATGTTTAAACTGAAACTTAACTTTGTAAATGTTAAGTATTACAGAAATACTGACCGCTTCGCGTCTTCGTCTTTCTTGTTCCCGCTGACGCAACCGCTCGCGCTCGGATGCTGCAGGCTTGTCGGGAGCGACGGCCGCGGCGGCGGCGGCGGGCGGCGACGCGCGCGCCACGGGCGACAGCGACGGCGACGACACCTCGCTGCCTTCTGCCTTGCGCACGCCTTGCGCGATCCTATCAGACAAACTGTGTTTCACATAATTTGAACATTCTTAGCATTCATTGTACCATCATTCATGAACATTCTTAGTACCATCTGAAGTTATGTTGACGTCATTACTTCAGATGGTACTTCCAACAAGTTTTTTCGATTATTATTTTTATTTGACTTTGAATAAGTGAATAATGTTCAAGTCCAATCCAACGAAATAAATTCCTTCTGTAATGGAAATAAGTTTGGTGTTTTAAATTCATTCTAACCCAATCGCCAAAGCCTCTTTAGAAGGAATTGTCTATGGTTGTTGACCAAATTAATAAGTTCACATTTGAAGTCTCTTAAAAATAAATAGATTGTTGTAAGTATTGTACATACCTCATCTTATCTTCGTCCGGATGCCTCCTCTCGGTCTCTTGTCGCTGTCTCTCTCTTTCGGCTTGTTCTTTTTTCCTAAGTTCTTGCTGTTCTATTAGTGCCCTTTGACGATCAATCTTCTCCCGAGCTTGTTTCTTGAAAGCCTGTTTGCAAATATTTCCATATTACATTCAAGGCTAAGTAGATACACAGTGACGGTGATAACAAATATTTCTGTCATACTCACTTGGAAACTGTCCATTGCGACGGGTTTGGGTTTCACTTGATTGTTGGTGACCATGTTTGGAATACTTTGCGGGCTCCCGGTTTGCGCTAACGAGGACCAAGAGCTAGCATTCTTCAAGTTTTGTTCCTGTTTTAACTTGAATGCTTGAGCAAAATTAGAATTCTTGGACTCTTCCATCTTCTTCTCTTCTCTTCTTTTCTCTTCTTCCATCGCCATCTCATACTTGGCCCTCTCGGACATGTTGTTTGTAGGCATATTTGAAACTCCCATAAGGTCTTTAATAGGTTTAGGCGTGAGCAAAGGTTTAATTTCTTCTTTTTTAATTGCTGGAGTTATCATACAAGGTCCACCGGGCATGTTATGGTGTGATTGTGCTATAACGGTGTTATGGTGTGATGTGTGCACAGGATCGAATATAGAGGATACCGGTGGAACTCCCGTCATTCCTGGTATGATAGGGTTAACTTCAGGCCGTAAAAGCTCACGTTCGTGTTGCATATTCTTTTCTACGTAACCATTGTGAGTAGGAAGATACATTTCCGTTTTAATTTGTTCGGGGACGCGCGCCACGTCCGCGAGTCCGCCCAGCTGTGCCATCAAATTTTGATGCGCCGCGTCGGGCAACATCGGAGGCTTCGGCAGGGAGAAGTCTTCGTCGAGTCGCATCGACGAACCTGACACGCCAACGTTCACATCCATAGGAACGTCCGCCTTCAAGCTGCGCTCGAGACTCGCCAGAGACCGCTCGATCGGATCGATATAGTGTGATGTGTCAACTTTTTCTAATCCATTGCGAAGCTCAGATTTGACGATCGGCTTTTGGTCGTCAGTGTCCTGCGCGACCGGGGTGATGGAGGAGTCCGGCAGGTTGTTGATGAGGTGCGGGGGGACGGGCAGCGGCGCGGGCGGCGCGGCGGCCGCCGGCGCGGGCGGAGTCGGCGCCTTCAGCTCGGGCGGCGCGGGGGGCGCGGGCGGCGACGGCTCCCGCGGCGGCGGCGCGGGCGCCGCCGGCTTCAGCTCGCCCGGGGCCTCCACGGGCGCCGCCGCCGGCACCATGCTCGCCACCGGGGCCGCCACCACCGGAGGGATAATCTTCTGCAGATACAATGTTTCAATTAGTTTTATACACATCCACATATTACATCAATATTCAGACACATAAATAAAATGCGAACTTACGTTTGTCGGCACATGCTGGTGCATCTTCTTAGATTTCTTTTTTGGAGTACGACCGGAACCAGTGCCTGTAAATAGATCATGTCGTTCGTGATATGACGCGTCGCTATGCTAGTTGTGTTGGTATTTTCATTTGAATTATTTAGAAATATATTTTAAGATAGTAACATCTGGTGCCGGTTTCTTTATAATTAAACTTTAATTCTTACCTTAATTATGATGATAACATATGCCCGAAAGTATTTTTGTCACTCAGATCTCAGGGTATATCTAAATAAAATACGAAATAAATTACTTAAAAGATTTACTTAAGTCATTATATACTGAATTATATACAGTGTTCATTTCCACTCACTCTTACTCCTAAAATCAGTGAAGTCATGAGTTGATTTAATCATCTTAAATGTAACACACAGTGTTTTCTGTAAACACATTTGCATCTTTCTACATTTATTTTACACTAAATTTGCGTTGGTAATCAATATCCAAACATGTAATTGCACCACAAATTTATTACAGATAAGTGCTTTTAGACAATGATTATTATGATTTTGAGATCCGTAGGTAATTCCAATTTAAACATATTTGTTGGGAGAAAATTGTTCTAGCACATAAAAATAATAACAGTCGGACGGACATAAACCAAAACGTTAATAATACCTACGGATGAAAGACCTTCAAACATGTTTTTAACATTCATAAATTATTATTATTTTATTCGCAAAGTTATTTAATGCATAAAAGTGAACGATTACATTGTAGATTTGTTCTATTTGATTGTCATTACGACAAATAAGGAACCTTAAGATCAATATATATATATATTATGTATAATATATATCTATCAAAACTAACTTATTCATTACAATATTATAATATTACAAGATCTCTAAACAATCCGCGAATTGTACTTAGTAAACATGTCCATAAACGAAAGGAGGCTCAATTTAAATTTATGTATCAACTTTATATTGTGAATTACAAACAAGTGGTAGATTTTACTGGACTAATAATATTAGTGTATAATAGATAACATTCACCTTCTAAACTATTATTAGATTACATAAAATATCATACACGTAAGTATATCAGAGCAAAATGCTCAACATTTTACTCATGGTGATGTTAACATTCAATTATATATTTATTAGAACATATACATAAAGTATTGCAATACAAAATAGCCACAATCAAGTATAACTGGTATTTTTCATAGAGCTTTAAATTCGTATGTCTTAAAATACTGTGTGCTACTTTTTTGTTATTTCATATTGCGACTTTTACTGTTATTTTGATACATTTCGATTTACTTACAATTATTGTAATAAGAAGGTATTACATACTTTGTACAATTAAAATAAATAATAAACTATGCATTTCAGTTACATAATAGTTTAAAAAAATATATTAACCACAACATGTAATTAAAACAAACTAATTTAAACAAATATTTGTTATAATGAGTAATGTTAATAATGCTCAATGCATTCAGAACATAGGTAATTCAAGTTGGAAACTGTCGCATATCAGTTTACATAATAGATTGGCAGCCACAGACGAAACTAACTAAGATTCCTTATGTGAACAGTGCCTTCATGTATGAAACTAGCTCATAAATAACTTTAGAAGCTGCTACTGTAGGAAAATAGCGATTTTATAGATATAACATAATTGTTAAGTAAAATTATAAATCATAATTTAATAAATATATTCTGTGTCTACCACTCATATAAGACATTGCTCATTACAATTTGTGATTTTTTTACATTTTCAGGTAGATACTATAATGGGATAACAAATTCTGCAATAAATTGATAACTTTGCAAACAATTTGTGAAGGAGGGAGGCCAGCTTAGGGTTCTTTTCATTGAGTTAATTAGTTTTAAAAATTTTGATAATACGACACGGGAAATCTTTTGACAGCAAGCATCGATCTGTATCATTAAGCATCAAACCAATAAAACATACCTTTTCAAAACAAATTGATAAAAAACATGTCACAAATACATCCTTGTTGTGAAATGAGAGTAGTAAATTTTGCTTGCTAACTTGGTATCCGTCCTTACACAATTGTTTGCAACAGTGTCTAGTGGTGTGCGGTCGAGTCGCCGGCTGATCCCCTCGCTCCTCTTCCGCTTGCTCTCTGAGCTCACGTACTGACTGACTGACTGGACGTACCGACACGACACAAACTAACCCGACTCTAACCCGCGCGCATTAACAATACTATTTATAACGGACCACCTCTTAATGCATTTCACTTTATCAATTTCACACTCTTAAGCAATTAGTACCGTGAGATCTGAAGTTCCAATAACAGTTTAAAAGACTGAAATTTTAAGGATGCAAATGAAATAAAATTGCACTTGAGGACATGTCAAAAAAAATATACATCATATGAAAAGGTATATCCTATTGGTTCATGAAAGCAAACCAAATAAAAATATTTATCTTACCGGCACCAGATATTCTATACATATAATAAAAATGTAACTGATCGCTGTCTGTGCATTAAAGTTATAAAGAAAAACTAATACAGGGGGTCTTTATAATGGAAAAACGAACACCAAAGCTGGCTTCTCCTCCTCAATAACCTTTGTGCCTTTACCAACATTTCTTACAATGCTCGACTTTTAATTCGACTTTGTTCAAACTGAATCAAACATTTAGGTGGTATCCCTCTCCAATATCACAGAATGAAAATCATATCAAAACTACTCTCACAAGATTCACACTTTTTACAAGCATACTGCAGTCATCTAGACCCCTTGTATATTTTTTTATCGTTAATGGATTGTAATGCTGGGGCCTCTAAAAACATTACAATTTTTAATTACTACATCCATCATATCAGCACCTCAAAGAAATGTTCTAACTATAGTCATTTTATTACTTTGTTTTTTCCTCAAAAACACACTCATGGCTATGTCCTCAAATAAAAGGCCGATTCTATCATCACCATACTCAGTTCTAAATGTTAACACTCAAACAAAATTATACACAAATGGATTTAGTTGACTCATCTAGTCTTTACCAATAAAAATCTATAGTAAAAAATACAATCGCTAAAATAAAAAGCATTTTGCGATTGCTTGTAAATTATGTATACATTGAGTCAATAAATAAAACGTTTAAAAGATATATAAAAACACATTCACACACCTGAGAAAGGTACCAAGTGTACCTTTTTAAAAGCAATCTGTACTATAAATACATAATATATCGTAAACTTTTGAATGAAAAATCCTGTTACTCTCCTGTCAATCACTTCTACCTGATATCAATTTCAGACTAGATTATTTAGTGAACGGTTAAATCAGTGTAAAATTAAGTCATACCTTTAAAAAATACTGGCAAAGGTAAAAAAAATGTTTTGTTTACATTCTCATGAAAAAATTGCTAGTAACCTACGTCTACATCATACGTGATATCGAAGCAATCAATGTATCCTTATGTAAAATATTCGTCTTAATTTAAATGCAAATATCGTTTAAAACTAACCCTAAAATGGTATAATTTACATAAAAAGGGTCGTGCGGTCGGGGGCTCAGCGGGGCCGGGGAGTAAGGATGAATGTGAGTTGTGGCGCGGATGTTATGAGTCAGTCTAACCTGCTTCGCTGTCGGAACTGTCGCTCGAGCTGGAGTCGGTGCTGGACGACGAGTTGGACGAGTCCGACGAGCTCGACGACGACGACATGCCGCCGCCCAGGGCGTCCTTACAACCCTCTGCTAGACAATACAACACTATTTAATCAAATGCACTTTTCCAAATAAACGATAACGTAATAAACGTAACAACTGCCAAACGAAGTTTGTTCGTTGATATGGACTATTTTTTGTTGGAGTCTATATAATATGTTGAATAACCCTAAAAGGTAATTTACATACCCTCTAGAAAGTTTCATGAGTTAAAATAAGAACAATACTCTATAAGAACAAGATAGTTAACGATTGTTAAATGACATACCTTTTTTCTGTTGTTGCTTCTTGTTAGTCCCCAGTTGGCCAGATACATCCTGAAGTCTTTTTTCTAATTCTTGTTTCTTCTCCGCCATTTGCTCATCTTTGGATTTCCCCGATACTTTACGATCTGTAGAGGACAACATTGAAATTTTATTAATTTCACGAAATTAAGATATAAACAAAACGCAAACAAGTAGAGGTAAGTCTTACGTGTCTTTTTCCGAAGGCAGGACGCTACATAGTTCTCCAACTCTCGGAGGGTAGATGGCTTCAAGGTTTCGAAATCTATCTCGATTTCATCAGGATTGGAATCTCGCAACGAGGGCTCTCTGCTCTGGATAATGTGCACCACTTTTCCAAGTTTATCACCTAATAGTAAGAGAAGTATTGGTTACTTCCAGGAAACAAAAGTCCTGTAGCAGGCAAAATCTTTTTGCTACTGAAATTATGAATGTAGTATGAGAGACTAGATGTAATCACGCATATAAGTAATAGGTTGGTGATTTCAAACCAGAGACATGTTATAAATACGAATTAAAAAAATGCCCTCCTATTTGCGTATATATTTACCCAACATGATAGTGGAGTACATTTTTTAATAATGTTTTTACACCAAACCAAGTTACGATGTAAAATGTGTGACATATGTAACATCTTTTCCAGCCAATTTACCCACATGGTTCTTTATATGTTTATATGAATACACAACCAAGACGTAAGAGTTTGTATTGATGAATAAAGTGTGTGAATGTGTAACCTGGCAGCTTGTTGATGTCGAGCGAGAGCTGGCGCTTCTCGTCGTAGGACATGGGCTTGGCGTGGTCGTCGTCGTCGGAGTCGGGGTGCGGCGGCGGGTGCGGCGGCGGCGGCGCGGGCGGCGCGGAGGCCTTCTTCTTGCCGCCGGGCGCGGCGCGCGGGCCCGCCTTGCCGCCCGCCGCGCCGCCCGCCGCCGCGCCGCCCGCCGCGCCGCCTCGCTTGCTGCCCGTCTTGCCGCGCACGTTGCCAGCCGCTGTACGATCATTTATCTAACATTAATACTACTAACCGGACATCTATTTGTCTATAATACATCAACAATGGTTACTCGTCGAACTTTAGAAGAAATGGGAACAGTTTCAATTTTTGCAATGCATGTATCATCTCTGTCACACTCTACCAATAGAAAGCTTAGTGCTTACAGAACTGCTTACAAATGAGCAAAATACATAAATTCACAAACCACATTTTATGTAAGGGTTATGAATAAATAATTTATATCAGAAGGTATAACGTCGGCTGTCTATTTTACTGGTGATAGATACTGCGCTCTCCCCAGCTATGGCACTTACCCAAGTTCTCTGCGATGTTATTAGTCTTCCCCGTATAGGCGGCTACGGCATTCGTCTTGGGCACGGTGTTATTAGTCAACTGCTTTTTCTTCTCCTTCATTTTCTTCTTGGCCTTCTTTTTGGTGTTGGATTCCTCGACGAGTTTCCTCATCTTCTCCTGCAAGGCGTGCAGTTCCTTCTCGAGCAGCTTCACCTTGTTGTTCCGCTCCTCCTCGGAGTCGTCCGACTCCGAGTCGGACTCGGTGCCGGACTCTGAACTGGACGCGGAACTGCCCTTGTCCATGTGAGGGACCCCCAAGTGGTGCATCGGTTCATCGGGAATCTTAGCATACCTGTACAATACAAATAAACCATTGTTCACAGATTGATAATGGAATCAATGAAATAATAAGATCCTAGATGACACACACACAATCCTTGTTACAATGACATATGCAAAGTTATTTCATTGTTTACATACCTCATTTCAAAGACATCCTGCAATTTGCGAGCCATAGCAACAACATCATGGTCTGGAGGGTTGTACTTGTAACAATTTGTAAATATTAGACGCACGTCGGCTGCGAACTCGGCGGCTGTTTTGTACGCTCTGTTATCCATCTTTTGCTTGACGGTACCGAGGTCCATGGGCTTCTTGATAATATCAAAATAATCATGGAGCCCAAGTAATTCAGCATCAACAGGTTTGTAGAACGGCCAGGCATAACCCTGTCAAATATATCTATTTAGAAAATTTATCCAAAATTGTGATACTTATTAAAATTTGATAGCTGTATAAACAAACTTACCGAATGTTTTTTGGAAAAGAGTTCTTTAAGTATTTCATTACAACTCTTGAGCGCATCCGAGAGCTTTTCTTTACTTTTAGCTAATTGTGGAGTCATTGCAGAATGATGTGAAGCACCAGCTGCCACGCTGGGGGACATGCCGCCCATTTTGAAGCTATCATCACCTGCCCTTACAGTCTGCAAGAAAACCCGTAACATTTAAAAATCTTATTAGTAACAAAACTAAACATAAAGTAAATTCATAATTAATGTAAGAGTTCAACAACTCATATCAAATATACCTTTTTCTGACGTCCACTTTCTCTTCTGGTAGATATTTTGGCAGGTTTGGGTCCTCCCTGTTGGTCTATAGTGGGCGTCGTGTAGCCACCTTCAAATGAGCTGCCCATGGGCGTAGTGGTATCCGCTTTTCTTTTCACACCCTTTTTTACCTGAAATATGCATACATTTAAAGAGTCTATTCGATTAAAAGCAACCTAATGACTACAATAATACCGTGATTTCATTCATACCTTCGCCGGTTGCGTTTGAGATAATGCAACCGCCGGAATCGTAGAAACGGGCGTCGCTGGCGGTTGAGCCACGTGGAAACTGGACGGTTGCGTCGCAACCTGGACAAACACATAAAATATTTTAGATTACCTTACATTTTCATATAGAAAGGTTGGAAGTTGATTGTGTCCACTTAGTCACACATTCAGTCAAACCAAACAAAACCAAAGATTGAGCATTAAATTGAAGCCAGTAATTAATCATTACCTCGAACAAATCATTGAGGTTTGGCTGTAAATGCACTCAGGACTATTGGTCTTAAGGCAGAGGTCCCACCGCCGCCAGCGAAATAACGACTAACTATCGGCGATTTTCTCTCTCAAGAAACGAACAATAAATGTTTACAATACAATAAATTGTACATTCCGTGTAAACGAAAGAGATGCATATAAAAAAAAAGTTGCTCGCTGACTATTCATACTGCCGGCGACGACTCCCTTTACTAGTTTTGTCACTGAGCGAAGAGCTTTCAAAAATAAACTCGCTCAGCGATACTCGTTCAGCGATACTGGCTCGCATGCTCATTTCTTTATAGTGCGGCATTGAAAGTAGATAGCAGTAGGTTTGCACAGGACTGAACAACCGCGGGCGAGTTGCGCGAGTAATCGCTCGTCGCACCTGAACAGTTGCTTATAGCCCGGCGATAAAACTATCGAAACCACACACTCGCTTCCCGCTGATCGCCAACTAGTTAATAGTTTCTAGTAGTACTCGTTCCTCGTTCATCGTCGGCGGTGGGACCACTGGCCAACTGGGCGTGTAAATGAGTGAGGGCACGGGAAGGTTACCTGTTGCGGCAGGCCGGTGTGCGTGGCGGGCGGCGTGGCGGCGGGCGCGGTGGTGGTGTTGGTGGAGCCCACGAGCGCGGGCGGCAGCGCGGCCGGCGCCTTGAGCGCGCGCGCGCCGCCCGCCGCCGCGCCGCCCGCCCCCGCCGCGCCCGCCGCGCCCGCCGCGCCCGCCGCGCCCGCGGGCGACGGCACGGGCGTGGCGGCCGGCGTGCCCGGCGCGGACACCCCGCCCACGCTGCCCCCGCGCTTCTTCGGACCGCCCTTGCTCCCTTTAGATGGCATCTCGATCTCTTTCTCCTCCTTATCCATTTGCGCTATCTGTTAGACAAAAAAAACGATTAAGCTTTTTCAAAGAAACCCAGTCAGGGTTTCTTTGAAAAAGCTTGATACTAAATTTTACTGGAAGTATTTGATTGAAAAACATTAATCCTTTCAACATACACAAAGCACCGTGTTTCTGAAAGGTAGCCAGTTGTGAGGAGCCAATTGGAAAAGATTACATTAAAGAGTAATTTACATACCCGATTCAAGAATAGCTTCTCGAGAGTCTGAGCCATGACTACCACATCTTCGCCAGGCTTGTTGTACACGTAACAGTTTGTGAACATTGTATTGAAGTCCTGGATACATTCTTGCGCCGAGTAATAGTAGTTGGACTCGAGGCGCTTTTTTATAGTGCCCAAATCCATGGGCTTCTTTATAATTTTGTGATAGTCCTGGAAGCAAAAGTTGCTGATTTGAAAAATACTAGAAACCTTCAAGAATACAAAAAATGTCGTTTACAATTAAAAAATTATGTTAGGTATAAACATGACAGACTCAATTTGTACTTACAGGGAGATTCAACTTCTTGGCATCGACTGGTTGATGGAAGGGCCAAGCAAACTGATGCTTCCACACAGCTTTCATTACATTCTTTTGAAGGAATTGTAATTGATTTGTCATCCGCCCTTGACGCCGGGGTGCATCCTCGGGCGGGCCGCCATTTACAGGTTCCGCCGTCGGCTGTCGTACAAAAGGATAATATTTAATACATTGTAAATTATTCATAATACATAATATACATAACAGTTAATATATAATTATATTTACCGTGCTCGTCGTCGCAAGAGGATCGACCTGCATTGTGCTGGAATCAGCAATCTACCTGCCAAAGTGACACAACTACTGTAATATGTTACAAACAACTACAACCACTGATGTCACATTCAATAAGACCTCACCTCAATCGTAACAAGAGGTTCATCCAACTTCTGGCTAAGAGGCATCAGCTATATCCTCTTATGACACTGAACCATTCTATCATAATAAATAAAGTTGGTGCCCATGCACCTAGATGCATATCATTCTACACATCATCACATAAAGCCTACCTGAAAGAAAAGTGACAAATAAGATCCATCCTTGAATGGGTATAAAGCTTTTAACTAGTTTGTTTGTCTTCCTGAATTGTTAATACATACTATATATCTTTACTTAGTGGGTATCGACTCACCTCGCCTAATATGCAGGGCAGGTCATCTGCATCAATGTAATATTGATGACTGCGGCAAATCTGTAATAAAGAAAACATTATATAAATAAATTGAGATACAAAGACACTCCTTCAATGTGCAAAATTATAATTTTGATATACATCATAACAACTTTGTTATTGATATTATTCATGTTTATTATTTCTCGACAAATATTCAAGGTTTGTTGGGTGTGACCTTTTGGCAATAATAAGAGAAATACTAACTCAATAATTCCTTACAATTTACGCCCTATTTTTGTATTATCTTTTGCACTGTTTCATTGCAATATTTTGTTTGCATATTGAATATCAATCTCAATAAGAATTGAACTCATTTAGCCAACATATTCCAATAGGATCATGGAAAATTTTAATAAATCTATACTAATATTATAAAGCTGAAGAGTTTGTTTTGTTTGTTTGTTTGTTTGTTTAAACGCGCTAATCTCAGAAACTACTGAACCGATTTAAAAAAAATCTTTTTGTAATGGATAGCTACATTCAACGGGCTACTTTTCATTCCGAAATTCCCACGGGAACGGGAACAACGCGGGTAATACCGCGGGGCGCTGCTAGTATCCATATAAGATGATGTTGAAAATAAATTCAATCTATGTTACATAGACAAACTAGAAATTTAAAAGTAAACAAATTGGTATTAACCTTTAATTTAATTAAAAGTTGCTTATGCACTCAAAAAATAAATGTTTCAGCCAATTCTAACTATTTTAAGTTAGTGTTCTCAATTGGATCATTGTTTTACTGAGTCAGACCATACAGTAGGTCATCTGTGTGAAGACTTTCAAAAAAAGTGAAAGTATAGCACTATACCTAACATGATATATGTATGAATACATTTATAGCAACTCCTCATTATTTTATTAGAGCCATTATGTAAACTTTGAACTTGAGTGATAAGTTTGTCTAAATTATATGTCATTCCTAAAAAAGTAAAAGTAGATATTTTTACTATTTCAATTATTAAAATCCTTACATATTGTCCAATGCCACATCTGTCTCGATTTTTGGGATAAAAAAACACAATTGATTTTCTTTAATCAAATGACAGAGAATTTATTCAATGCACATACTAATTCTCAAGATATAAGAGTGTTCCTATAAGAATCAAAGAGGATCAAAACCTCCAGGTTGTTTGTATATACACAAAATGTTTACTAGGACCGAGTTTTATTGAATTTTGTTCATTACCAAATATTGGAGGGAAAAATCATATAACCTAAAACTTATCATTTACGAGTCCACTGAGTGACATAATCTCTACTATTATTATTTGGAAATAAAAAACTGCAATACTATTAGCAAATTGTTTATTTAACTTGTTAATTTATTGTGAATTCTACAAATAGACACCTAAATTACTAAGTAGGTATATATGGGAAAAAAATGGTATTTGTTGTGATGATCCAGACTCCTGAATGTTTTAAATCAAATTGAGGTCAAATTTTTTCCTAAAGCCAAGGAAGATCCCGTTTGATAGAATGTAACATTTAGAGACAAAATATTGAAAGTACTAAGTTACCAACGAGAAAATGGCTGTAAGTTTAGAGTACAAAATCAGATCTTCACCTCCTCAATTGTAGCTTCATATCACGTCATGACAAAGTCAAAAGTAGTCTTATGGAGACCAGAGACCGGTAGTGGTTTCATTTTTAGGAATATTCCTTTTTTTTTTCAAAATGCTTGGTAACTTTTGTTGTACTTGTACCTGCTCATCTAGAAATATAGCGAACGTTTTATGTAACTCAATATATATTTAAAATGCTAAAGAGAGACCAGAACTGATATAAACCTTGCTTGGGGAACATGAACCCTCTGTATTCCTACAATTGTAATGAAACTTTGTAAGTTTACAACACAATGCTTGTGTGAATTACGTATGGCTGTGGTAACAGATCTAGAACATTCTTTGAGACTACAAAGTGAACAGAAATGGATCAGGGTGGATGAGGAGTTTTGACAACAACAATAACATTACTCCGTTTTTAAACCAATGATACACAAATAACATCTCAAATTCAGGAATAATTATGCAAGATATTGGAAAATAACGAAGAAATAGAATCACTTACGGCCAGATCAATAAAAGATATAACCGTGATTCGAGCATGACTATTTGATACTTATTTACTTTTATTATACAAAATAAACAATCAGGACAAATCTTGCAATCACTGTACAGATTGAAACAGTAGTAATACAAAAATCCAAATCATAAAAGATAGGTACGAGAAATTGTGAAAACTACCTAGAAAGAGGCCATGAACAAAATGTTGAAATAATGGCTAATTTACTATCATGCACTATCCTATTTTATATTATAACAAGAGCCTACAAGTAATAAACATAGAGATACCAATATAATGCAAAACAATGCGTTATAAAGCCCAAAAATTAGCAAAAATAACTTACGAAGAAATATTAACGCCAATATGGCGGATGGACTAAAAATACGATGTTAGGAGTCACTTTTTTCAAACGCAAAACTTAACGAAATGGTTCACTTCCGTATTCACTTAACACAATCAACCAAACTGTAGTCAGTTAAATTTTCAGGAGATACATTGTTTTTTATTAACCAAATCCACAAAACTCTGTAAACAATAAATAATTGCACGACACAAACTCCAAAGATTCATCGAAGTTCAGACATGGCGGCCAAACAAGCGAGAGGCTATGCAATGCAAAATATTTCTACATTTGAAAAATTTACACTGCAAAAGAAAATACTAAAATATCATAAAAGAGAAATATGAAAAATAAATATATTTTACATTTTCATATTTAGATGACGAAGATTTCATGCAAATCATTTGGATTAAATTTTTAGAATTTCATTACATTGATTTCGCTTTTCCTTGCCCGTCGGGTAAATTTTTAATAATATTGCCAGTATGAAAAATAATAAAAATATTTATTTGACCTATTGCCATTTGCCGTTTAAAACTGTATTTTTCGCATTTACATAATTATGTACATATATACTATTGGCCTTGATTGATCATGTATTAATTTGGTATTAATTGTAGCTCAATAGGTTCTTTTTTTCATCCAAATGCATTGGAAGTATGGATTTCATTAATTTTAAGACTCGCATGTGCTCGCATGTCACAGGCATAACGGATCACTCACTTTTTTATTATTAAGGTTCGAGCACATTATGCCGGGCCGCAGCGGGGCGGAGCGGGCCGCAGCGCAGCGCAAAATGTTTACCTAGCACATTAGTGACGGGCCGGGTCACAGTGCATTGACGGATTTTGAGCTCAGTGTACTGCCAGAATTTGCATGCAACTGTACGTTATGGATAGCTCTGACGAAGAACTTTCTTTTATAATATCAAATAAACACGTGCGCGCGTGCGCACCAATCCGCTAGCTATAGCACACTGTTGACGGGGCGCAGCGGGGCGGGGCGGGCCGCATCGCACGGACGAGAATCCGCCTCGCATTAATGCGAGCCGCTGCGGCCCGGCACAGTGTGCGATAATTCTATACAAATTGTATTAAAGCGATTTGAGCGGATTTTTGCGCTCCGCCCCGACACGCTGCGGCCCGGCATAATGTGCTCGAACCTTTATTAAAGCCCTAAGTGTCCCATTGTTGGGCAAAGGCCTCCCCCCATTTCTTCCATTCAGCTCTGTCAAGAGCTTCCTGACACCAACCGGACAAGTACATGTCAAGCTCGTCTCGCCATCTCCGTTTTGGTCTGCCGCGGCGTCTTCTGTTAGAGTCTGGGTTCCACATGGTGGCAATTTTTGCCCAAGACTCATCAGGCCTGCGGCAGACATGTCCTGCCCAGCTCCATTTGAGCTCAGCAGCTTTAAGACCTACGTCGGCGATTTTGGTGCGGGAACGTAGTTCGGTGTTTCGGATTCTGTCCGTTAACTTGACACCCAAGATACTTCGTTCCATCGCCCTTTGGCAAACCTTGAGACTGGACTTTTGAGAATCTGTCAAAGACCAAACCTGAGCGCCATATGTGAGTACAGGAAGTATGCACATGTCCATTAATTTTCGCTTGAGCGAGATGAGAAGGTTGCCCTTCATGAGTTCTCCTAGGGCCCAATAGCTTCTCCAGGCGTTTTCGGTACGTCTTGCGACCTCCTTATCTTGTCTGGACTGAAAGGAGACTATTTGGCCCAGGTAAATGTACTCCTGGACATACTGCATAACTTCTGCACTCACTGTCACCGGATGTTGTTGGCAGTTGGTCATAAGCTTGGTCTTTGACATATTCATCTTCAGACCAACCTCAAGGCATGCATCGCTAAGGTCTTGTAGCATCATCTGTAGGTCTGAGGCTGAGGAAGCGAACAGGGTGACATCATCGGCGAAACGTAGGTTAGTTAACCATGCTCCACCGATGAGGATTCCTTTGGCTTTCCAGCGTGCTGCGAGCTTGCGGAAGACTTTCTCAAGGACACTGGTGAACAGTTTTGGTGATAGTGGATCTCCTTGTTTCACACCGTTTTTAATAAAGAATACCGGGCCAGTTGCATTGAGTTGAATGGATGCTGTACTAAAAATGTAAATTATGCGCATTGAGTTATATGTACTACGTACTAGAGAAGCCACTTCAAACAAGCTTCGTGAGAGATTCGCACCGGACAGGTGTCCACTGTTCACTTAGTCGATGGCCAGCTCTGGCCAGAACTACATGTGTTACAGCTATTGTTTTTTCAAATAAAATATGCCTTCATGTGCATTGCGTTATTGCAAAAACACTAAGATACACAAATAGAAGTAAAGGAGTGACCTTTCACTCACAAGTATAATTTTCTACTCCGAAAACAATTTTAAATAAATATTTAAAAATAAATATTTTTACATCAACAAACGGTCATATTACAAAGAGTATATGAGATATGAGATACAGAGTGGACACTATCGACGAGCAATGATAAATTCCTAATTCCGATTGATATTATATATCAACCATCTTTTTATATTAACAGACTTCAAAAAGGAGGTTTGTTCGACCCTAAGTTTTAAAAACATAATATCTATTTTTTGTCTGCCATTTCTCGGAAACTATTGATCCGATTTGGGCGGGATTTTTTTAAAATGGGTTTTTTATATAAATATCTTCAAAAAAAAAACATGAAAATCGGTTCATAAAGTTACAACGGATTATACATCCGGGAGTGCACAAAAAACTTATGTATTACGGACAAATTGAGAAACTAGTACATATAACTCAATGATTATGCGTAAAAGGTTTATGTAAGTGGGATCTATGTGTTGGTCTTCGAGAGCTTGAAAAATGGCGGAATGGTATATACTGTCAAAGGCTTTTGTGAAATCAATGAAGGCCAGGTAAAGGGGGATATTGAATTCGGAACATTTTTCTATTATTTGGTTGACGGTGTGAAGGTGGTCGGTTGTTGATAGTCCACGGCGGAAACCTGCCTGTTCGGGGGGTTGTTCACTATCCAACTGGGGAGCAATACGGTTTTCTATAATTTTTATGAATGTTTTATATAGATGAGAGATAAGACTAATGGGACGGTAGTTGTTTATATCAGATTTATCACCTTTTTTATGCAGTAAAATTATGTTCGAATGGCAAAAGTTTGTGGGTAGTTTACCTGATTTTAATATGGTATTGAAAAGGTTGGTTATGTACGGAAGGAGGGTGAGTTCGCCTACTTTAAGCGTTTCGGTTGTGATGCCGTCGCTACCGGGTGATTTGTTATATCTTAGTTTGCCAATAGCAAAATGTACCTCGGCCGGCGTTATGGGTGGAATTGTATCTGGGCAAGTGTAGTTATGCTGGGGCCACACTATCGCGATAACGCGAAGATTTGCGTTGTCGCGACACGTCTGGCCAAAGTTTTCGTCCTATCGCGAACCGTCTTCGCGAATACGAATGCCCTTCGCGCCGCTGTCGGTAAATTGCCGCACATCAAAGGGTTTTGTCGCGACAAAGTTCGCGCGGTTGGCTACACATCGCGCGCTTTAGTTGACTGCGAGACTCCGAGCGGTTTGAACGTGTTTCAATTAAATAAACAAAAAACTAAACATTTTCAGCGAACTTGTCATGGATTGGAGTACCTAATGAGAAAATATTATTATTCATACAAAATTATGAACCATCGCCTTTTATTCCTCTTTTTTAACCTTTTTATTTTTGTTCAAGTAATAAAGATGTAGTATATAATTATTAGCCGCCATGTGACACAGCGCAACCGCCTCTTCCATGTTTCCCGCGAAATGAATTATCGCGACGTTCTTGATTATCGCGACGTAGTGAATATGTGGCCAAGCAATTCGTCATGGATCGAACACGAAGTTTTTATCGCGACAACGGAACAGGAATTATTGCGCGACAGTGTAGCCGTAGCATTAGGCATACTATTTGTTTCTGTTGTTTGTACGTGAGTGGGTGGTGTGGATCACTCACTGTGATGCATATTTTTTTTTATATTAAGTTGTTTTTTTTTTAAAATCTGGCTTTAGATTCTGGAGCAACTTCCGTCAAGTTAAGAACGAACGTGTTAGGATAAATTCGGGATAAATACTGAGAGAAATAAATACAAAGACGTTATCTTACTTAACTAAGTAAGTTCGTTGGTGACAGTAAGACAGGTCGAATTTACAATCAATGATGAAACCTAAACGCATCGCGTTCGGGAGTTTCGCAGAATATTCGTGGCAACTGGCATGAGCAAGAGTAGAGCCTTAGAGAGATGCCACACGAGCGCTGCCGCTGCGCTGCGTAGTCAACGCAACGCAGCTTTCTCCGACGTCGCAGCGTAGACGTAGATGAAGGTGTTAATAAATTGTATGTAGGTACTCTTTGAACGACAGCTTTGATATTCTAACTAAACAAGTAAACAATACAGCGCTGTCCTGCGTCTTCAGAGAGTCGTCGCACCACAGCGCAGCACCCCTTCCCACCTCGTCTCCCTCACTCCTTGTGCGCTGCGAGTGCGTTGTTTCGAGTTCGACGCACGTTGTTTCAGTGCACCGTGGCATGCCGGGTTTTATCATGGACTTATTATTATAATGCTACGGCTACACTGTCGCGCAATAATTCCTGTTCCGTTGTCGCGATAAAAACTTCGTGTTCGATCCATGACGAAGTGCTTGGCCACATATTCACTACGTCGCGATAATCAAGAACGTCGCGATAATTCATTTCGCGGGAAACATGGAAGAGGCGGTTGCGCTGTGTCACATGGCGGCTAATAATTATAAACTACATCTTTATTACTTGAACAAAAATAAAAAGGTTAAAAAAGAGGAATAAAAGGCGATGGTTCATAATTTTGTATGAATAATAATATTTTCTCATTAGGTACTCCAATCAATCCATGACAAGTTCACTGAAAATGTTTAGTTTTTTGTTTAATTGAAACACGTTCAAACCGCTCGGAGTCTCGCAGTCAACTAAAGCGCGTTATGTGTAGCCAACCGCACGAACTTTGTCGCGACAAAACCCTTTGATGTGCGGCAATTTACCGACAACGGCGCGAAGGGCATTCGTATTCGCGAAGATGATTCGCGATAGGACGAAAACTTTGGCCAGACGTGTCGCGACAACACAAATCTTCGCGTTATCGCGATAGTGTGGCCCCAGCATAATAAGTCCATGGGTTTTATATGCAGAACTATGGAGCGTCAACGCTGCGACGTCACAACGACGACGCAGCGCAGCGGCAGCGCCCGTGTGGCATCTCTCTTATGGTTGATGTCAAGAGTACGAGACAGGAGCATTGGGCATTGTGTAACAGACTGATACCCGGTCCATTAAGTAAATTGTCAAATGTATGTACGGACTCACATTAATGTTTTCATAACTATGTATCGCAAATAGTCATTTACTGGATCTATTACGAAACAACAAAGGAGGGGAAAAAACTGAAAGACAAAGGATAAATAAATTATCATAAATATCCTTACAAATTCCCACAAGGTTATCAAAGTGACTATTTTTATTAACCGTTGGTGGAATTTATAATGCTACGGCTACACTGTCGCGCAATAATTCCTGTTCCGTTGTCGCGATAAAAACTTCGTGTTCGATCCATGACGAAGTGCTTGGCCACATATTCACTACGTCGCGATAATCAAGAACGTCGCGATAATTCATTTCGCGGGAAACATGGAAGAGGCGGTTGCGCTGTGTCACATGGCGGCTAATATTATATACTACATCTTTATTACTTGAACAAAAATAAAAAGGTTAAAAAAGAGGAATAAAAGGCGATGGTTCATAATTTTGTATGAATAATAATATTTTCTCATTAGGTACTCCAATCCATGACAAGTTCGCTGAAAATGTTTAGTTTTTTGTTTAATTGAAACACGTTCAAACCGCTCGGAGTCTCGCAGTCAACTAAAGCGCGCGATGTGTAGCCAACCGCACGAACTTTGTCGCGACAAAACCCTTTGATGTGCGGCAATTTACCGACAGCGGCGCGAAGGGCATTCGTATTCGCGAAGATGATTCGCGATAGGACGAAAACTTTGGCCAGACGTGTCGCGACAACGCAAATCTTCGCGTTATCGCGATAGTGTGGCCCCAGCATTAGAATTAAGAATCGCAATGACGCACGCCACGTTTACTACGCGTTGCAAGCAAGCGGTCTGCGCGTCGACTGGGTGTCTGTTAGCTGTCGCCGCGAGGACTGCTGGGTGCTAGCTAGCTGACGCCTTAGTTCAGGGCGGTGTTGAGTTGGAGCGGTGTTGAAGCGGAGTCGTATAAGTGGGCTAAGACCTTAGTAAGAAGCTTGTTACGAAATGCGATTCAATTGTTTTTTTTAATGCAGTGGCAATACTATGTTGGATATTCGTGGTTGCTATTCCGTGGTAATTCATGTATGTGTCATATTCTTGTTTCGTGGTCTGTGGTCACATGGTGTCAGTCTGTCTAATTCGCGAGATTGTAATCTGTCGACAGATTTTGAACCTCCATAATTCGACGCATTGAGATTGATTTGCGCATTTTTCGATAGATTATAATCTGTCCTTTTGACCATCAAATTCTAAACAGCAAAAATATACAAGCGACGGACCAACGTGCAGCGTGCTGATTGGGACTTTATCGTTGAGTTTGAATATATACATAGAGAGAGTTTATTAAATTAGCAGTAAAGCACAGACCAAGAACAGCATATCCCACATCTGTCATCAGTTTACAATCTCCCGAGATAGATTGTAAAATAACGTCTTTTAAAATATTACGGTGACTAAGGCAACTCAACACAATTGTCAACATCAATGTCAATCATAACTGTTACCTATCAGTTGTTTTTATACGTCAATGTCAGGCACACGAAATTTTACATCCATGGTTATGCCTTTGAAACGTCAACTTTGCATACAAGATAAGGTCTGCCATTAATGTCACCGTCAATGTCAATTATAATTCACATTTGTTATTGTCATTGTCAAGGCTAGCTGGCTACGTACATTCAATTCATGTGAATTTCTTTCCTTCATTTCATTTTCGTTTCGTTTCATTTCATTTCAATCAAACAAACTGGCAAGCAGCAATCATTTCATTTGCTGCAAATTGCAGTTGAGTTATAATTGTATCGTTGTTTTCAAAGATCTCAGTTTATTATTTGATTATTATTTAATTTTATGACATTTACATGGAAAGAATTAGTTGATTTTTTATATAATAAATCAACGTTTTCTCAAGAACTCTAAAAACGTATCACGGATCTATCGGTGAAGGTAAGTGAGCGCAATTATTATGTAAAGCCATAATACTATCTAAAATAACGTTATGCTTGCAATAAGTTATGTACGTTGAATACTGCTATTACAATGTTTCACATATACATTGTGATATACGTTTATATCGCCGACATGCTAAGAATATAATCAACATTGAATAAATGCTTGACAAGTTCTTCACAGTCCCTTTTGTACTGATTTTATGCTATAATTTCTATATTTATTTTCCTAGATTATCTACCTAAAATTAATGTGTTCAATATATTTTTACTGCTCAAATAAGTTTACTTTCTCTGAAGTTTCCGATGGTATTACTTAGATTATAATAAGTAGTAGTAAAAACTGTTACAAAACTAACTAACAGTCAACGGATAATTTGATTGAACACTATAAAATTTGACCTACCCAAGTCTGATAATTATTCAATTAGAATTTAATTAGGCAAGGCAGGAAATCAAAAGTTTTTGGAAATTATAATACATATTGTGTAAAATCTAACACAGTTTCTAAAACATTGCATCACAATGTCAACTAATGAACTTGTTTCTGAATTTCCAAATGAAGGAACCACTTGTTGCACTATTGCGTAACAGATTTTGACTTTATCATACATATTGTAATAAATCTTCATTAAAAAATAATAATACTTTGACACCAACCAGCATTTGGCAAGTGTGGTGATTATGCTTAATCCCCTTACTCTACACAATCTTCGGTGGATGAGAGGCCTTTGAGAGCAATGGGACAGTACAGGCTAACACTATACTATACTATAATACTTTATAATTTTGACTTGATGTTATAAGTAAGAGTTGAAAAAGAAAAATATTAGCACCCCACAAATCTGAAGCTGAATATAAAAAAGCTGAAGAGGTTGTTTGTTTGAATGTGCTAATCTCAAAAACTACCAATCCAATTTGAATAATTATTTTTGTAATGGATTGCTACATTCAACAGGAAGGTTAGAGGCTATTTTTATCCCGAAATTCCTACGGGAACGGGCACAACGCGGGTAAAACCGCTTGGCGCTGCTAGTTTATTATATTAGTAAAGATTAAAGTCCATTAGCTGATACTGATAAAATATTTACTACTAATATCATAAGGTAACCAATTACAGGGCAAAAGAACGTACCACAGTTACACACACAGATACATGAACCAGATACATCTCACATCTAAACACACACATCTATACTACTGCTATAGCTGGTGCTTGTTTGAATGTGCTAATCCCAAAAACTATTATTCATCCTGAAATTCTCACAAGAACAGACACACACAGGTAAAAGCGCGGGGCAATGCTAGTATACCTATAAAAAATAAATATCTCTTTTTCTCTGTTGGGATTCTATACTATTTTGATTTTATTTAAAAAAACAACTGACCAAGTAGAATGCACTCAAGTGAGATAATTCCAGCAGGGATAAAGATATTTTGATTCTGTGAATATTTCATAATTTCTAACAGCTTCACAGATTCTGTTCCCATTAACATGGATTATATTTGGACAAACAGTAACTTATATAATTGACTAAACTTGTCTATTGCTCACATATAAACTTGATATAGACTTGAAAAATTGGTTGATGTGACCAGTCTTACCATTTTACATACTGTTAAAGACGCCGCGCCCCATGGGTTTACTCACCTTGTCCCCGATTCTGCACGTAATTTTGACCCGATTTTGGGGTCATAGTTTGCAACTGTTTACTATTGAATATAGCTTATATAAAAATAATTATTTGAATCGGACTGGTAGTTAAGGTACCTAAGATAATCCCATTAAAATGGAACAAAATATATATATTTCATTCCTAACCTATGATGTCCCACTGCTGGGCAAAAGTTTATTTTATTTTAGTATAGATGTGTAATTTACCTAACTTTAGGGACCTTCCTATATTCCTATTATTAACTGCCATTAATGTCTCACAGCTGGGCAAAGGGGTCTACCCTTCCTTCTATGCATCCCATAATTGGGCTACAACCCTCCAATTGCCCAGGTGTGTATTTCCCTATATATCATCCCATTATTAAATTATATAAATGGATAAGTTTGTTAGCATGAATGTAGTGTATGAAAAGCTACTGAATGGATTTATAGGAAACTTTATATATCCAAAAATCTCCGTAAAGAAGGGTTACAAAACGGATAAAGCGCGAGGCGCTGCTTGTATGAAATCAAGTAGTAGTAGTTAGAACAATAACATAAACACCCTGTCATGTGTCATCACTCATCGGTCAACAGTAGTAATACCGTAT
Organism: Cyclophora punctaria; assembly: GCA_951394245.1. Taxonomy (NCBI): domain Eukaryota; kingdom Metazoa; phylum Arthropoda; class Insecta; order Lepidoptera; family Geometridae; genus Cyclophora; species Cyclophora punctaria. Next base: position 7,527,833 of record OX596171.1, read on the forward strand.
GATAATGTATGATAACAGCTAAAACTAATCATTCTCTGTGAATTTACTTAAAATGAAGACATTTGTTTTTACCTTTGTGCAACTGTGTTTTAAGAATAGTAAAAAGCGGCCAAGTGCGAGTCGGACTCGCCCATGAAGGGTTCCGTCAAAGAAAATAACATAATGTAAAACTTCTTGTAGTTAGAAGATTTGAGTTGATTGAATAAAGGTAAATTGATGTTTACGATTTATGAAGTTTATAAAAAACTACATACTAGATCTCGTTCAAACCAATTTTCGATGGAAGTTGGCATGGTAATATTGGTAATGTACATCGTGTATTTTTTTAGTTTTATCAGTCTCTTATTTTAGAAGTTACAGTTAAAATACATACTCTCTCGCGCAAACTATTCAGTTAAGAAATAAATGATATTTAGAAACCTCAATATCATTTTGAAGACCTATCCATAGACTCCCCATACGTATGGGGTTGATATTAAAAAAATGAGTTTCAGTTCTCAGTATGGGAACCACCAAAATGTATTGTTTTTTCTATTTTTGTAAGAAATCTTAATGCGGTTCACAGAATACATCTACTAACCAAGTTTCAACAGTATAGGTCTTATAGTTTGGGAAAAAAGTGGCTGTGCCATACGGACGGACAGACAGACATGACGAATCTAAAAGGGTTCCGTTTTCTACCATTTGGCTACGGAACCCTAAAAAGTGCACTTCAATAATCCTGATTACGTTGTTTTCATTTGTTTTTTTATATAGTACTTACCATTAAACGTCCATGGTACCTACCATTAAACGTCCATGTGCTATTCCCCTTTGAAGTCATATGAAGAGGTTATTACATTTTGAGATTAATCTGCTTATAGTAATTAAGACCGCATATTTTATCACTCACAGTCTTGGTTGTGACATAATCAAGAGTTCTTTGTGCAGTATTGTTTTGAATATGTAAAACAATCTTATTTGATTTTTACTTTCCTGTGATATACGCTTGTTTTTTTAAACAACCTGTCCGGTGTATGTGGTATAGTATATCGTAACGATTGCGTAAAGCGCCGTAACTGGAATTTATGAAAGAATTGCTACAGTACGTAAAGGAAGTGTGTGTCGCGGTGATTATGTCCTTATTAAGTCATGTAATCCTTTGAGTCTTATTCTTCTCGCTGTACTTATATACATTATTCTGTAAGATGAGAGGCCTTTGCTCAGCAGTGGGACATTAAAGTGTTATTTATTTTACATTACTTTTATTTATATACAGGAAAGCGTCAATGATAAGACATATCTTTGTCCTACAAGGTCTTAAAGGTCGATCGAACTTATTTAAAAATGGCTTAAGTAACTCGGGAAATCGATTTAAGTTATGCCGGTGCACAACTGAAATACGTGGAGAAAAATAATTTCTTAAATAATTTTACACGTGTCTGAAATAAAATCTTTAGCAATGCAAATGTAGAACACATTCGCTGCGCTGCCGCGCGATATATTAGGTAGGTATATGCAGTCAAGTCAGTTCAATCGTATTAAGTTAATATAACAAAGAAAAATGATAGTTAAACACTACCGGCGGCGGCGGTTTCATCTACATTCAAACAGTTACCGCTGGAAGTTATAGAAAAAAAAATATTTAAAGATTTTTATTTATTTATTATAGTGATTTCATTTCGTTCTTACTCTAACACTAAACCTTCCATTTCTCTCTACCGGAAATAGTTATTTTTTTTTGAAAAATGAAACTTATTAGTTACCATCTACTGATGTCCTAAATTATAACATCACAAAACGGAAACTCCAATTTTATTAATTACTTATTTTATTGAGTTTTGTCGTTCTGTTATATGTCATTCATGTGAGCTGTATGTCTTAGACAGAGCCACTATTGACTATACTGATAACAACAGAGATATTTCAATAAGTACTCAATAAGTACTCTGATTTTGCAAAGCGTTGCTTTATTTTACATTCGTTGTATGAATAGGTTCTTTATATGAATGTATATTATTTAAATTTGTTTTTCAAGTTTATTCAAAACTATACTATAGTGATATACTAAATCCTTGAAAATTATTTGTATTCACAAACAATTAGATTACGTTAAACCTGTAATTGATAAACTCACTAAGAAATAGCCTTTTTTAAGGAAAAAGGTTACGAATTTATTGTCTGGAGTTCTATAGAACAATTATAGTACTAGATAACTATAATAAAAGTAAACTTATACTGACAGTATTCATAATACAAGGCCGACCAGTAGGCAATCCATTTTAAATCTGTACTGCACGAAATACTATGTGTTGCGTGTACATATTTCGCCATTCATGTCAATTTTGATTTATTTATATCCGCCCGTGATTAAAAATTTACCTTTAAATGGATCGTGGTAAGAATTTAACTTCAGTAGTAAGAGCGTTGAAATAGGTATCTTTAGTGTCGGAGTATTTAAATCGGTCTTTCAATTCAAGCGTTTTTTAATTGTCCGGCAATGCTACACTAGCGCGCAGACCGCGCAATCGTCTGGGCGCGGGCGGACGGAAATTATTTAGTTTTTCATTGGTATAAAACGCATGTAGCAGTACGAGTAAAGACTTGTTTTGAAAAAGCCTTGAAGGCCTAAGGACATGGTCTAACGATCTAAACAACCGCGACGGATAACTAACAGGCATACAGGTCCGTTGGTAAAATAAAGAGTTAGTAATGTCCAACTGAAAACATTATCTTGTATTATAGCCATTGGCCAATGGTCCATGGTATATTTAAACAAGTCAACAATTAAGTCAACTTTCAACTGAAAAAAATCTCGTAAAAATTATATCGAACACCAAAATTATAAAACACTAGCTGTGCCGCGCGGTGTTTTCAGCGTTGTATCGGATCCCGCGGGAATTTCTGGAAAAAATGTATCCCCTAACCTATATTATAATATAACCTATATTACTGTAAAGTTTCATTCAAATCCGTCCAGTAGTGTTTACGTGAAAGAGCAACAAACATCCATACACCCATACATACATCCATCCTCACAAAATTTCGCATTTATAATATTATATTATATATTTAGTAGGAAGTAGGAAATAGGATTGGATTTAATTCATTGCAGATTATTTAATAAAACTATTATCATGTAATTAGTAATTACACATGCTACATAGTAAGTACTATAATAGAATTTTGCAGTCGGCCACTATTAAGCGAAAATTGCTTGAGGTTGCGAACGTGATTCTAACGTTATCACGTATGTATGTAGTTACTGCGGTTACGGAAGGAAGTGCAAGTGGTTACCAAAATGAAAACATGTAAGCGGTTACTAAAGTCGAGTACCTTAGAGATATCGAATATTTTATATGGCATTTACTATAATATAATCGACTTCAAAATTAGAGAAAGTAAATTTAGAAGTTAGAATATTTTATGTAAATTCGTTTAGGCATATATTTTTGCCGTCATTTATACTCGGATTATGTTTTTTTTTTCAAACGATGTTCCTTAAGTTCTTGTTATGTTTTTACACTTATGTAATTAATGCAGTCATTTAGCAGGCGTAACTTTCCCGGTTGTGTATACGGTATGCGAGAAAATTGTTTTAACTGGCTCCAAACTGTATTTTATAAACTTGGTACTCGTGAATTAAACAAACCATTGTTGCGGTTTCAATAGGCACTTTGACTTGTTACCAACGAGAGTACCAATATGAAATGTTATCAAACGAAGTATGTAGGTTAGGTATCTAAGGTCAAGGCAGTTAGCGGTTGTAAATTTTTCCCATCAGCTTTTAAATGTGGGTTGTTATTGTGTCGTATACCTTAGTTGCTAAATGCCAACCCTACGATTTATTTTAATAAAGTCATAAATCTTATCAAAAAACAGTTTGAAATAGGTTTTTCGATTGAAATAAATATTCTTATTCCTCCAAATGTTTACGCCGCGCCGTGACGGCATTGTATTATAGATTGGGAATTAGAATAATTCCGGGATCAAGCGAATCATGTATGTAATTTAGTTTTTAATCATGGCTCCCATTCGAAATTTGTCCACTAACGTGCGTTAGGCAAACGCCGTGAATAACCACGAACCTCTTTACGATCTTCCGTGACTGACAATAGGTCTTTGTCCTGTAGAGTTGTCCCGAAACCTCGTTCTTACAGTAAACATTTGTATAAACACTGTTATAGCAACGTTACGATGAATTACTGTAGACATGTTCCTTGTAAGCCTTGCATATTGCTCACCAGCGCAAAGCGTATTACAATTGATCACTGCATGTTTACTTCTGATGTGCGAGTACATTTGGCGCACAACAAGCGTTAACCCCTACCTTTACTTTACTTTCTAAAAGTGTGTTTCCATTGAACCGCAGCTGAGCTGTGCAGAGCTTAACTGACCAATCATTACGAAAAGATTTTGACAATGTCAATGCGTTCTGCCAATCTCAATGCGCTTCTTCTTCTTCATCGATGGTCAATCAACCTGACCAATCCTGGTTTCAGAGTTATTGAACCGCCAAAGGCCTCTGAAATGGCTCATGTAACGACTACTATCCGTAGAAAGTAACCGGGACCGACGGCTTAACGTTCCCTCCGAAGCACGTCATCTTAGTCATCCCAATGAGCTGTAATTGATAAATCGGGCACCGCTTCAGTGGCAACGCGTCCTTATTCTGCCTAGACCAAAGAGTATCCGATGTTTTGAAAGGAGATACAACTTATGTCATTTTGTTTACTTAAAATGCAATAAGTTATTTTATTTTGTTCTAGAGTCAATGGACGGCCCGGACGGTGTCATGGACCACATGGATATGCCTCACGCACACGCACACCATAACACAATGGACCACAGCATGCACTCAGAACACCATCACATGCCCTCGCACAACGTCACAGGCGATAATTTAAATGTAAGTTAGCTATAGCATAATGTCACGTTTATCTAATGCTTGTATCGTCCTGCGTTTGTTTGTATCCACTTTGGACCCGTCGTTGTGTTGGAATTTCATGGTAAAAAAAAAATCTATTTGCTTATGAACATGGTTATCCTTCACAAATAGAGTAGCTCTATGGCTATCACAGATACAAAAGTAATTCTTGATATCCGGTTTTGGTTCATTGGTTCTTTTTGAAAAAAGTAAAACTAAGTTTTTTATCAGTACAGGTTACTTGCATCACCCTGCGGTTTGGTGGTCTTGTTGATGAGGTCTAAAAAACTGGCGACGTAAAATTAGCGGAATTGAAAAATAAAAACACCGAAATTTGTTGCTTTTTTATTGCTAATTAGTTGCTAAAAAATTAATTTTGTTGCTCTAACCGATCGCACAAAAAAGGCAATAGGTAACTCTAACTTTACATTAAGATAGCGTGGGAATCACTGAATGTCGACTGATCAATCAAGCAAATAAGGGTCAATTTGTTGCTAATTTGTTGCTGGAAGATGCTTAGAAAAGAAATAAAAAAAAATAAAAAATTGATTTTTTTTAATTATGCCAAGATAATAAAAAAATCGTTTGTGACATTTTATGTATTATATATATATATGTGTCATTTTAATGAAAAGGGAGAGTTTAAAAATGAAAAAAAAATAACCCTAACCTACCGAATTACTTACTATTCGGTAGGTTAGGGTTATTTTTTTTTTTACTAGTCCATAGTTATCGGTTAACATTACGGTTAGAGCAAAAAAATTAATTTTTTAGCAACTAAGCACCGTGAGGAGCGACAAATTTTCACTATAGTTTTTCCGCGGGAAAATCGTTAGTTAAGCTAGCTTGGCCGATTATTTTGTGAACCGATTTCCAACTTCTCTTGACTTCCGGTTTTTATTTTGTTGCTGACTCTTTCTGCTAAATCAAGCTGCATTGTGAACAGCAACAAATTTTCACTATAGTTTTTCCGCGGGAAAATCGTTAGTTAAGCTAGCGTGGTCGATTATTTTGTGATCGATCTCCAACTTCTCTTGACTTCCGGTTTTTATTTTGTTGCTGACTCTCCCTGCTAAAACACGGTGCACCATGAGGAGCAACAAATTTTTACTATAATTTTTTCACGGAAAACTCGAGAGTTAAGCTGGCGTGGATATTATTTATCTTGGCATAATTTAAAAAAAAACATTTTTTTAAATTTTTTTTCTAAGCATCTTCCAGCAACAAATTAGCAACAAATTGACCCTTATTTGCTTGATTGATCAGTCGACATTCAGTGATTCCCACGCTATCTTAATGTAAAGTTAGAGTTATTGCCTTTTTTATGCGATCGGTTAGAGCAAAAAAATTATTTTTTTAGCAACTAATTAGCAACAAAAAAGCAACAAATTTCGGTGTTTTTTTTTTTCAATTCCGCTAATTTTACGTCGCCAGTTTTTTAGAGCTTTGTTGATGTGGGAATTTACTGATAAAAATACAATTATGTGAATAAATAAAAAATAGGGTATTTCGGGTTTTTGGGAACTAAAAGTTCTTATATCTGTGGAGCTGTTAAACCGTGAACATCTATCCATTAATTTGTTACACATTATATTAACACTAGTTGGCGTGTCCGTTATCCTTATCGGTATCGTGATAAGTGTTGTGGTCGTTTACTTAACTTACCCTTGGCTATGTTTACGCAATAGTCGCGTGTACTTCAGATCCTTTTTATAATCTAACCAAATGTTCTCCAGCGGTTCCATCTTTGGTATTAATCCTACTACTTAATATTATAAATGTGTGTAATGTTACTCTTTCTCTTTCTTTTTGACGCGGTTTTTTTAATAGATAGAGTGGTTTATATGTATAAAAATTCTCGAAATTCCTTCGGGAACGGGCACAGCGCGGGTAAAACCGCGGGGCGCTGCTAGTAGGTTATACATCAGAATAACACATGGGACCCCCGAAATACCGGTAACGGGTACAACGCGGGTAACACCGCGGAGCGCGGCTAGTTCGTTTTTATAATTCCGAACCGGAATCAGATAGTTGACTATCGAAGAAGCGTGTGACATAGACTGAAGGCATAAAATTGGCTGAATATGAAGCTATGTAACAAATACTAATTTAATACGACACGCCATCTAAGTAGTGGCCGATTGAAACACTTTAAAAACGACCTCACGAGCGCTATGAAAATATAGCAAACGCGCGATGTAGGCACCGCGTACTATGTAATATTATATTTTCAGTACAAGCCAGAAAAAAAGTAAATTGACCTCTATTCCATCAACATAAGAAGGTAAGCACGGGTCATGCAACGTATAGTTATTCCGGTCATATACTCTGTCTCCCCTATATATATATCCAATACAATAACGCACATAAATACGATTATTGTTCTCCCAATATTTTGATTATAGACAGACACACTCGTTTATCAATGTTTGTTAACGATTGATTACAATGTAACTGTACTCGTACTCTCGCTTTGATGGGCAATATGTAATGATAATATTTTATACATTTTTGCGTTATGGTATTTTTAATTTACCTTACAATAAGGGATGAAGGTGGGTGTGTATACCCTAAAATAAATGCCTGTAGCGGATACGTTCTTTGCACTTGCATACTTGAAATCCTTACGTGGCACCAATACCTATTAATAAGTGAATACGCCAACCGATAGGCCTATATCGGCGAGTATTATACTTGCACGTCAACTAACGTGTAAGCTACTTCTCTGTTATACAGGCATGTGTGGTACTGGCCTTATATTGAGGCATGTAGGAAGGTAGAAACATTCCTAATATCTCTGGAATTCGCTTTGCAGTTCATTATTGTGGATGTTGTTCTCAGAAGCGTTCTTGCACAATGCAATCTACCAAATACAGATTCAATTGACAATTTAGCTCGGTGCAAATTATTGTCATTCCACTTGTCTTTGAGCGTCGTGATTTGTTCGCTACAAATAGTTACATCTTCCCCTCCTTGATGTCTAAGTGATCTTAATAAAATAATATCACTTGGAAGTCCTGCAACTCGCCCCTTTGCGACGGTTAGCCACTGTTTCCTGTAGGAACGTTGGGATAAGATAGCCTATATGGCATTAGGTATCAGACATTCGTTTCTAAGCTTAGCATATGAAGGATATTTCTATTTGATATTTTCATGGTGTGTCCAATTGTATCGAACACACTTTTTTAAATATTGAATAATTGTTTTTTTTTATTATTCATCATTTGTCAAAGCTGTTCAACTAATGGAACACACGAATCAAACAATTAATGGGAAAAGAGGCCCAGTTTCGTGCGTGCGAAGAACAATGGCTTATCAGTAAATCAAAACAAGGTTCAGTTTGAATTGAGGTTTTGGTATCTGATGTCGGTTGTGGCCAACTGAATGGCCAAACAGCCATAGCTAACGCAGGTGATAGAAATTTAGCCAATGGGTTTTTTACGTAACAAAAGACGTGGTTGAGTATAAAACGCTATTGTAAGTGCTATTTCATTTGGCAAGATCTCGTTTATATTTTTTTGTGGATATAAACATACTTATTGTAAAACTAAATTTTGGATCTCTTCATTTGAAGTCTTTAAAGGTCTTAAAGGTTGCAAGTTTGAATGTATCTTTCGAAATCGTGAGATTGATGTGGAGTAAACTAATTTTCCAATGAGATATTTCAATTATCTCTTGCGAGAACGAGTAGTTGACTATTAACAGAAACAGTCAGTTAATTGTCGATTTAAGTAAAGTGACTGATAAATACAGCTTCGATAGGGTTCAAAATGTGGGTTGTGTTACGGTTACGTGTAAAATATTTGTTATGTGATAAATTCATAAATTATTTTAGGTTTTCCCTAGTCACTATACGCATACGTATTTTAGACGTATAAAATGGTAATTAAATAGCTAACTCTACTTTTCCTTATACTTTGTATTAAAAAGATATTGAGAATAGGTGTTATTGGTTTTTACGTTACGTACACCACCTTTGGCATTGGGACATTCTAATACATTTTTTATGAATAGAATTGAGTCAAGTGTTAAATATTGTCCACTTAAATGTATGTTGTTGTATGCTTGTACTGGCCCGGACATTGTCTCAACCATTTATTTTAACTAGGTAGTAGTGTCGCCCCTCGTATTGTATCAAGAATCAACATCGGAGCACTTGTTGCTCCGTTTAAACGATATGTCATTGACTCGACTTTTTATAGAGCATAGACAAAAAAATGGTAGCCATTTTTTAAACACCTTCAAAGATAAGTTATGTACTTTCTACGGATAGTAGTCGTTACATGTGCCATGTCAGAGGCCTTTGGCGGCTCAATAACTCCACTCGGTTGACCATCCACTCGATGAAGATTTGTTTTTATGTATCTTATCGTATAAGACTGATACGATTCTTCTTTTAGTGTTGTGTTTGAAATCTGATGGTCACCTACATTTTTATTGAAGTTGAGATAATAGTTATTAAAATAAACCACACTATCGCATTCTATAGCTTTTTCTAGTCTAGACCATAGATAATTGCTTATGCTTCGAATTTTGATCTTTCTAAAACTTAGGATTAAGGACATACCATATCTACCCACCATCTTATTAATCATAAACGCTATATAACTCAAACACTGTTATCACCGTAGGCAGAGAATAGGCTGCGCTAGAAAATAGGCTGTGCTGCTAATCGCACTTTCACAATTTGCTTAGAACATTAAATATGTTGATCTCTTTTTACTGGCTACATGAAGTCCTCCATTTTGCTGTAATTCGTGAAGATTAGTTACATAAGTCCAAGAGTTTTTTTGACCATTCGTATTGCTGAGATCTTTTTTTTCCCCGAGCGTGTTCCTAACCAGTTTGAGCATATGTGCTGGATCAGGGAAAATAACTACTTCCTCTTCACCTATAGCAAATGAATATTTCATGTTTTTGATATCCGACGGCTCTGCAACACAAATTAGGCATTTTGCCATTGCTATGTTAGCCGCGCACCCATCAAATGTTGGTGAAACATGAAGTTAGAAGCTTGTTGCACTGCTTGACCAAATTAGCTTTTTGTTCTGCACTACAACCATTCACTAAAAATACCCGTCCATGCACCGTTTGATAGAAGTTACCATAAAAACAAGTCTACTATACTATTCTCTCTCTGTCTATAATATTCTCTGTCTACCGTTATCACTGTGTTTTGTCTCTTTCGCTCTTTGGAAACTAGTGTATTTAATGAACACATTTTGTTTCAGTTTTATAATGGCAGTAATCAATACAATTCGGACCATATGATGTCTGACTACAGTGATCACGAAGGGCACAATGGTCATGGCGGTCACAGCGGTCACGTCATGCTCAATCACGCCGGTCATGACATGATGTCAATGACAGTAAGTTGTAGTTTTACGAAACCCATTGAGTAACTAGCCATAGTACTTTGATGAATATATCCTTGAATCTTTGGAGAACAATGTCAAGTCAAGTAAAAGAAGAATCTTCCGATAATAGAAGTAAAGTAAAAGTAGAATCTTTGGAGAATGTTTCGAAATAATCGTAAACGGCCCCATAGGCCTATTACCTATTGCCTAGCTAGATCCAGGTATAAATCTTCTATGCTATAATTAAGGGACCAACTAAACAGACCGTATCCAATCTCTGAAAGTGTAGGGTCATCCAAATAAGGTTTGTCCCGACGGACCCACAACTGCTCAATACTTAAGCCTATATTGTTTTTCGGAAATTCGAATTAAAAAAAAAAGCATATACATATGTATACAGTCGAATTGAGAAACCTCCTCGTTTTTTGAAGTCGGTTAATAAAACTATTTATAATATCTCGTTAAAACTTATAATTAGTCACTACGAACATATTGCGAGATAATTAGATGCTGTAGTGGCAATTCTACTCTCTGTGGAAATTGTTTTCGCAGGAAGGATTGAACAGGCGTAATGGCCGCCCTTCCATATTCTATTAATAGCGAATTTCAATAACTATAAAAGGATAATACTTGCATGATTATGTTATATTGTAATATTTTACTTGGTATTCAATAAACCAAATTGCCTCAAGTAAAAATTATCTAATAGATAAGCACGCTTCAAATTACTTCCTGTATCTTGTACTTGGAATATCTGGATACAATGACGAATTTATCGTATTTACTAATTTATACGATACTAGCTGCGCCCCGCGGTGTTACCTGCGTTGTATCCGTTCCCGTAGGGATTTCGGGATAAAATGTATCCCATATGTTATTCTGATGTATAACCTATATTACTGTAAAGTTTCATCCAAATCCGTTCAGTAGTTTTTGCGTGAAAGAGCAACAAACATACATACATCCATCCATACATACATGCATCGTCACAAACTTTCGCATTTATAATATTAATTAGGACTAATACTTATACATACACAAATATTATAAGCAATAATAATCTTTCTAGTTGGATTATAAACAAATAGCGTTTTCAATTTTCCGGATATAAATGCACGTGTTTTCTGTTTTGAGGGACATTGGCAGAATTAATAATTATGTACTTACTATTATACGAGTACCTACAATGAACTATTATCTAATTGTTTTTTTATTGTTTTATTTTTTCGCGCATTTTTACACATTCTCTTTCGCTCTTTGGCAAATATCGTATGTCGGAAAGAGACAAACCATTTGATAGCTCAAGTGCTGATAATAAGCGCTTATGAATAAGGCCCATAATGTTTAACTGCATTTTCCAATGAAATGCCATAAACAAAATCATATCAAATTGCTTTTATCTTTGTGGTAAAATAAAATCAAATTGACCTCAATTATAACTTCATTATATTTAATAACTAGTCAACAATGTTGATGTATGATAAGAATCGTATTTTAGTACGAGTGAATGTTAGAATAAGCTAAAACATTATCTCCGCTTTGAGATAATTACAATTTAGTAGATATCAAATTGACTTTGTATTAGTCTAGTTTGTATATCTGGTATGTATATACAAACTATGTAGCAGCGTTCCGCGGTATTACCTGCGCTGCCTTTGTAGAATTATAGAAAATACCTAGCTTATATCAATATGTCCTCTTTTCACTCATTTTCATCTCTAAATTCCACCAGGATCAATCCAGAGTCTCCAAATTTGAAAGCAATAGAGAATAGACGTTTCGTTTAGTTAAAATATTTCAATTTTGCTATTCATTGATTTATTTTAAATAGGTAGCACGCTGTAAAGTACTTCCTGTGTTACATACCCGGAATTTCTGGATAAAAATACGAATAACCGCACTTCATTTGTTATATGATTTGTGAATACAGGAGCGAACAGGGCGACCATGTTCGTTCAGTAATTCGTTCGTTCATTTCGAGTAGGTCAGTGACCAATCCTAGAGTCGTAGTTTTAAGGCCGCCTCAAGCCCTCCGACAGGGTCTGACGATTGAACCAACCAGTACCGACTATTTAACGTGCCCTCCGAAGCACAACTCTATCCTATTAAAAAAAACTAGATTGATGAGTTTCGAAAAAATGTATAAGTTATGATAAACTATCACGTTTTTTGTAGTAAATAATTTGTTTTCAGTTCCATGGTGGCTACGACGAAACGATACTGTTTTCATGGTGGAAGGTGACAGAAGTAACTGAATTTATGGGATCTTTCTTCGCAATATTTTTAATGGCGTTACTGTATGAAGGGTGAGTGTTTTTTTCAAATCTATGCTAATACGTATAATAAAACTGAAGAGTTTGTTTTTTGTTTTTGTTTGTTTAAACGCGCTTGCCTCAGAAACTACCAATCCGATTATAATATTTGTTTTTGTAATTGTGAACCATATTCAAGAGGAAGGTTACAGGCCATTTTTATCCCGGTATTCCCACGGGAACGGGCACAACGTGGGTATAACTGCGGGGCGCAGAGAGCTAATATTATAAAGCTGTAGAGTTTGAGTTTTGATTGTTTGAAGGCGCTAATCTCTTTAACTACAAGTCATTTCGAGAGTCACGTTCAATAGGAAAGGTTTTTTTTGTACCGAAATTTTCTTCATCGCATTCCCTATTTCGTATATCCTGAAATCATCTCCAGGAACGAGTACAACCAGTGTAAAACCGCGGGACACGCTATTCGTACCATTTACAAAGTCACTAATGTTGTTTTACTTCAAATTGAGTGTAACACGAAATAGTATCCAACATTTAATTACCACATTGTTACTTCGGTTTATTTATGACTTATCTTTCCTAAGAAGGCCGTTCAGTTTCAAAATCTACAGTCAACGTATTCGATACATTTCAATTTAACCAATCACGAGATTTGCGTACGTAAGTAAATTATTGCTTAAGCAAGTTACCTCATCAACTTAATTCTTGATGCATATGCACGATATTTCTATGCGGCTTTTTATTTGCATGGAGTAAAGTTACATCTTGTGTCTAAGTAAACCTTCAAATACACGCCAATCTGGGGGCACGGGAATGCCCCCGGCAATTCGAGCAAAAAAGCGGTACGATCGTGCCATCCTTTTCTCGAAGCAATTTAGGCCATTTATAACCCTAAATTAATAGTATAAGAATCAAAATCCGAAATTCACTTTTGGTAATAGAAGTAAATATTACAGAGTATTACAGAATAGAAGCATAATTACATCACTAGTAAAAAACAAAGTCGCTTTCCGCTGTCTGTCTGTCCCTATGTATGCTTAGATCTTTAAAACTACGCAACGGATTTTGATGAGGTGTTTTTAAAATAGATAAAGTGATTCAAGAGGAAGGTTTATACGTATAAAAATTCCTGAAATTCCCACTGAACGGGCACAACGTGGGTAAAACCGTGGGGCGCTGCTAGTGTTGTAATAAATAGAAGAATTACGCATCCACGGAAAACGTTCAACACTATTAAACCCAGAACGTTTGTATAGATTTGTTTTTTAAAAGACTTAGGTTTATAATGTGTATTGATACAATGGTAGAATACTATTCTTTATGCTTTTAACGATAAATCCCTTTTCACAATAGGAAATTATCCTTCACTGCAGAATTATTACTTGTTTTGTTCTAAGTATTTGTGTTTACATCATGTTCGCTAGCGTTTCGAATCGTTTCACAGGTAACTGCCGAGGCACATCGTAATGAGGCTTACAACGGTATTCATTATTCAGTTTCTGACATAATTTCAACACATTCATTATTAGTATTAACTAATAATAGGTGGGGGCAATGGTGTTTTTTTGCGATCCACTTAAGGCCCTGAATACTTAGTATAAAATCGATCGATTAACAAGCCCGTTGGCACTGTGTGGCATGTGAAAGCGCTTACTGTGTCGAGAGTTGCGGTTTTGATTCCCGCCCGGAGTCAACAATATGTGCGGACATAGTTGTTGGCGAAGGTTTTCTTTATTTCAAACATAGATAATTTCATCTATATCTACTACTATTGAAGGAATTTTCGAAGAGGTTGAATCTATATCTATATACCATTAGAAAATACTAAAAATCTTCAGCTCTCTGAAAAAAATCTATGTAATAAGGTGTATAATTTTAGTAGTGACTTCATAGCATTAACATTGAAACTATTTAAGCAACCAGAATCGCCATTTTTCTAGTAACATTAAGAACTGTGCACAAACAAATACTCTACACTATTTATAAGGGTCAGTGAACGTTTGGCTCTGGTGGTTCCGTTCGATGGCCTTGGTTGGATGTGGCACTTTGAGCCCCCACCATGCCTCCTAACTTTAATTTTGAGACGTACTCTAGATTTCTAAATCATTACGTGGGAAATATACTGATTACATGTTTTATTTACCGACAGATAAAAACTTTTACTTAGGGACGTACTTACCGAAGAAAACAAAAGAAAGTCTGCGTATATTATGTTATTGCTTTTAAATAGCATCTAATGGTCTTTCTTACATGAAACTATTTAGTAAGGTATTTAGTATAACTCTTGTTGTATCAGTTCCCGTAGATATTTCAGGATAAAAAAAAACTTTAAAAAATGCCCATTGACCTCCAGAGATTTGCGTATACAAACAAAAGCATACTCGCTTTATTATTTATTATATTGCAAGTATATATAAATATAAAAGGTTAAGAGAATGGCCGCTAATCACCTTGTGAAACCTATTGTAGCCGGATTTTGATGACGTTGATCGTTGTATGGCGTATAGGTATATACTCTATTTTTTTTACTGTCACAAAATGTAGACTAATGTCATCGATTTTCCGGCCGAAAGTGGTTTTATTTCATTCTTACCCTATCTCTATACCTTTTTCCCATTCAGGAGTAGTCGTCTTTGGAAATGGCTGGAAAATTTACGACATTGTGGACCAATGTGTGACAATAAAAAAATAGAGTATAGATAGGTAAATCGCAATAGCCTTGATCATAGAATCAATCCTTATGATATAATGGAATACACAATGGACAACATAACGGAATTACTATTGGTGGATCTAGAGATCTGGAGTTCTTGATTTTGGGGTTTCACTGAGCCTCGGATTAACCTTTAAGCAAAAAAGGGCTTTCATCCAGAGAAGCCTAGAGACACACAGGAACCTAGTGACAGGCTTAGTGGCTTAGTAGTTTACTAATGACCCTAGGTCCCTGAAGCATTACATTCCATCATGAGTAGAGTAGGTTTTACCAAGTGAAACATGTTTTTTGAATACTCGCAATTCCCAGGGTACCCTTAAGTCCGCCACTGGTTGTAACAGTAAAATGAAACTTAATGTTACTATTTTCGTATTGTTTCAGTCTAAAATACTACAGAAAACATCTACTATGGAAGACGTACACTGGTCTACAGTACTGCGCTGTTGCCCCTCCGGACAAGGGAGTCGCGAATCTGTGTGCACCCGACGAACCACAAGTTATACAGTAACTATATTAATTTTAAAAAATATATTTGGTTATGACAGTTGAATAGAAGAGGTTGTGCGAAATACGGTAAATAATAATTTGTGATATGCCGAATCGTTAACAAAGTGTATCCGTGGATATGGATCTTTACTCACTCCGATATCCGTATCCGCGGATCGGACACATCACTAATAATATTTGACTATTCTCCTTAGGCTGTTTTTATGTTTGAAAAGATATATAACACTGAATCCCTAAGGCGGTTTGCTCAAGCATTCTTAATTATATTTGGCGCCTAAATATGTTTAGAAAACAAATAACAAATCGTTTCAAACTGTGTTCTATTGTGTGCAATATAAAATAGACTTTAGAATGAACAGATTTTGTTTCTTAAACATTATACCTCCTTATTAATAAACGTGGTGTAACTAAAACACTGTTATACTGTGTTTTGTCTCTTTTGCTCTTCGTAAAATTGCGTACTTATGTCAGAAAGTGACAATTAAACCATGTGATAGCTAAACTGTTCTTAATGGGTTTATTAATAGGTCCATTTAGTTTCTAAATAGATTTGAGAGTTCTTGTGCAAGGCGCTCTTAATCCCTAAATAATTTTCAAATGATCACAATTTACAACTTTTTATACTAAATGAAACGGGTCTGTATCGCGTTACATAATTTAACGTATTTTACTAAAAATACGTACCCGACGTTTCGAGCGAATTACCTACACCGCTCGTGGTCACGGGACAACTGAAAAGTAAAATACGTTAAATACGTAGTAAAATACGTTAAATTATCTAACGCGATACAGACCCGTTTCATTTAGTATAATGAGTGCAAATCGTGTGAGTTTAAAAAGTAAATTTACAACTTTATCAGGGTAATTTCACTTTTATCCCAATAAGCTGTTTTGTTGGTGTTCGAAACCTTGGCCTTGTCTGCTGTTATTGTCACATAAAGGCCTCTACCCATTACACCGTATCATACCATGACCGTGCTATGAATGTGTCAGGCAAAAAAGTATTCTTTGTATTGAAAAGTATGGGACTATGCTCACTAGACCGTTCCGTCACCAACCAACAACGTCGACTATTCTCGATGAGAATATTTTGCCGGTGCTGACACGTTCATAGCACGGTCATGGTATGATACGGTGTAATGGGTAGATACCTTTAATGAGAAGAAAAATTAGCCAATAGGACACTGGGTAAAAGTTTAATTACCTCTTTAACATATATAACAAAGTCTAACCATATTAAGAACCACACTAAGTTACACTACATTATTCATTTTAAAGGCTGAATGAATTCTCTCACCTCGATATTAACTATGCTAATATGTAAAACTGTTACATCCATCAATGAAACCTATTAACCATTATGTTTTCTCTTTTAAGGCCCACCTCACATGCCCTTGAAAGAAATGTGTAAGTACATTTGCATCTATTGTTGTGCAGGCTGCGTCAAACAAATGCCATATGAAGGGAAAGTACTGCAAATTTTGAAGATAATATACTTAACATTATATTATCATGAATATATAACATAATTTTCTCAACTTTTAACCGTAATAATACCAGGAGTTATTTTTTTAACATTTACTACCGGGTTCGATTCCCGCGGCGTGCGAACATATTTTCGAATATCTTTGAATGTAGATATGTTTCTTTTTTTTTATTACTTTCCCTCGTGTCTCACTCTGTAAGTACATAGTCAATATCGTCATAGATTTGCAAGATTATTAATAATGAACTACACAATATTTTGATTTTGTCATTTAAAATAATATTGTTAAACATGACTCGGGCTTGAGATCACCAACCAACTCACTGTACCAATATTCTCAATGAGTTCATTATTATTTTTAACCGACTTCAAAAAAGGAAGAAGTTCTCAATTCGGATGTTTGTACGAGTATATAATTATAATTTTAATAAACAAAAACAAACCTTTCTTTGTTTATGTTTTTTGAACCGATTTTGATGATTCTTTTTTTGTTGGGAAGGAGATATTTCCAGGGTGGTCCCATGGTAAGGAAACCAGGGTGTGGTGATGGGATCCCAGTGAAATCGAGGGGAACTCTTAAAAATTTTAGGGGCAACTAGTGCGTCTGTTAACTTTTCCATTAAATATTTTATAGCACTACAATTTAGTGAAGGTCTAGAGTCGATCTGATGATGGAACCATCTGGGAACTCCTCAGCGGCTAACTGCAGTTACCTTGTGTTTGGGCTTGATTAATTTGTATTCATGATAACTTTACAACTAGATTGGTTTGACTATCATAAGGGTCAATTAAAGTCGGTGCCTCAGGAAGGTCTGTTTACTTTCGAGCCTTTGTAGTTTGGCTAAGGAGTTGATGGCACCGACTCTAATTGATTCAACTTTAAAATTTGTCTGGAAGTCGACTAAATAGATTATTTCTATCTTTTTAGTTACTAGTTTTTTATTTTAAATTGTATTTTGTTTCAGACCAACAATGATGAGTACAGCGCACGCGTGGCAGACGGTCCTCCACGGGGTGCAAGTGTTTGTGAGTTACATGTTGATGTTGGTGTTCATGACGTACAATACTTGGCTGTGCGCCGCCGTAGTCCTCGGCTCGGCCACCGGCTACTTCCTATTCGGCTGGCGTGAATCCGTAGTCGTAGACTTCACAGAACATTGTCATTGATAACAGCCGACAGTATTATGTTTTATTTTTTAACCTCGCTATTCAGTTCAAAATGTTTTACGAATATCATGGTGTTATTATGACTTATAAGAGGAAAGCCTTTATATAAGTATGTTGGGCAATGTTTATATACCAGTTAAATATTTTTAGGAATATACATGTATTAAGATTATAGTAAAATAAAAGCTTTGAAAACATTTATTCGTTTATTTTATCTTTATGTCGAGTATGCAGATGTTTCTTCAAGTTGGAGATGCTGTTGCATTTATATATGCAGTGTTGGCATTGGTAAGGTCTTTCTTCAGTGTGTAGTCTCTTGTGAGTCTTCAGAGAGTTTACAAAGTTTGTTCTAAATGAACATCTATCACAGAGGTATGGTTTCTCACTGGTGTGGGTTCTCTTATGTTTAGTTATGTTAGTGGATAGTTTTGATGAATATTTACACTTAGGGAAGTCACAGTTGTAAATTTTTGGTACTGTCTCTTTTTCTGGTTCTTTGGCACACTTTTCCTTAACTGTTTCACTGAAAAATAAAACAAATTTTAGGGTACTAGGAGCATTATTATTATATAAGTAAATTAAAATCACATCATACATACAAACCTAAAACATTTATCTTCTTCATCCTCAGACTCTATTGAGTCATTCTGATCATCCAAAACACATTCTTCAGAGACTAATGGTATTCTTACTGCATTCTCTTGTCGCATTTTGCTCAATAGCTGTGATATAATGGATTTCGGAGGTTGACTATATTGAACTGCTATCTTTTTAGAAGGTCTTCCTCTTCTGTTTTTACTTACATCCTTCGGTGGTATGTGATGTTCAGATATTTGTAATGGATTGGGTTCATCAATCATTTTTGTTTGATTATAAAAACATACACAATGTTTTTATTTTAATAAGTATGTACCTATAGAACTGTAAAAATATGCCGTATAGAGGAATAGTGCAAAAAACTATGTATTACTTGATTTAAAATTATGTTTATTATCTTTGTATTTAATTCGTAAGAAAGAACACTACCTACCTATTGTTAAATCGTAATTTTCACGTAATTTTGTTTTGTTTTGATTGTGCAGTTGTGCTAAAGATAAAATTTTAAATTAAATTTTTGTTATTGGCTTCTGTTGACATTTCGTCGCATTTTGCTACAGATTTAATTTTTCCGAAAATGCAATGAATGACAGTGAGTGAAAATGACATCTGACTTATGTAAGTAATCATGATGGCAGTGACAATCACAGACCAAGGTGACAACTCACTAACTAATCCAAGCAAGTGTTGTCCTAGTTGTCAAGTGATTGTCAATGTCAATATCAAACGAGTTTTTACAAAACAAATTTGACATTTGAATTCCTTGTAGAAAAAACCCACCACGGCGGCGCGGCGCTGTTTATCAAATATTTCACTAAACATTTTATTAACTGTGCGAGTCACTAATTAGTTACAATGGATATTTCTTGCGGTTTAGAATATGTATCTACTCCTGACTTACAAGCATGTTTAACAGAAGGCTTACAATGTTATTATTCATTTATTGTTTCGCCGATTGTTCACCCACGTTTTACCCGACAACATTGTTCAAATGCTACGAGAGTTGGTGGTTTTACGAGATCAGATATGGTTCTTTCACCACAAGATTGGACTAGTAGAGTAGTAGGTAGATTATCGTCGCATTTGAACGTTGACTGTAGTTCTCCAGTGGCAAGGCAAAGGCACGAAGATTGTTTGAATGAAGAGCTCTCGTATTGTAAAGGGCTTGGCCTTCCAGCTATAATGGTAAACTTACACAGCGAAGATTCCCATAACTTGGCTCGTATTCTGTTATCGTACTTCGAAACATCGTAAGTAAAAAAATTGTCTAACTTTTAACTAAAATTTCGACACACACATACTTTATTAACCTTAGTACATTAATCAATATCTCTGTCAACAATTCTCCGTGAGTCTGACATTGCTATAAATTCACAGACATCATCCATCCCTCATTTGGGTCCATGTACCGATGGTCTCTAAGAGGCTAATAAGGAAATGTGTTGTTGAGGATGTTAATGAAGATGATTCCCCATTCAATGAGACATGGAGCTGGTGGTCCAAGCTCCATGAGCGTGTGGAGTGGGACAAGAGAGTGGTTGCTGTGCTGGAGGTGTCGGCTGACCTTCCCTCCGAAGAGGTTATCAAGAGATGGCTAGGAGAGCCTGTAAAAGCCATTATTATACCCACCACACTGTTTCATGATAACAAAAAGGGGTTAGTATTTTTATAGACATTATTACACTTGTATAGACAAAGTTTTTGTGTTGTCTTTAATCACTGAGTAACCTTACTATTCTAACAAGGTTATTATTTTCGTTTTTTAAATATCAGTAATTCTCTCTTTCTCCTCACTGTACTTGTTATAATGATATCTTCAGTAATATGTGGCCTTTGCTAGCAGTGGGAAATTATCAGCTAAAACAGTTTTTACTATACTTTTTATGCCTAATCCTCTCGCCATACTCACCACTTCAGTTCAGTAAGATATTTGCCCATGGACATAGCAATGTATTACTTTATTAGATCCCATAGATATATATCTGGTAAATCATTTGTTCAACCCTCATTTCAGTTATCATTTGTTCAACCCTCATTTCAGTTATCCAGTGTTATCCAAAGCTCACCAGAATTTAGTAGTAAGAATGATCGAGCATGAAGCGCAGGTGATAGTCAGCGGAGCTAGGAGACATGAGGTGAAGTTCTACCAGCAGTACTTGCAGAGGGTGTGGGTGAGACGGCCTAATGTCACAGAAGACCCTATGCTTAGTTATGCCAAAGGGTAAGTTAAGTTTTTGATAACAACTTGTTCAGATTTTTTTAAATTTCCAATCACTATTAAAATTGTAAGCAACCCATTTAGTTTATGTATAAAAGGAACTTTCAATTGCTTAAACTGGGTATATTTCAATTGTTTTTAAGCATTATACAATAGCTAATTATTGTTATGATCCCACAGAATATGTTGGAAAGTAAAAAACAATCATAATATACCTAGGATTAGAAGCAACATAATCCAGGCTGTTGTTATATTTTTATCTACATTTCCAGGTGGGAAGACTACCTCCAAGTCCCTTTGCAGCCCCTAGCTGATAATCTGGACACACATACATACAATGTATTTGAACAGGACCCTATAAAGTATGATCAGTACCAAAAGGCTATAGTCAGAGCTTTGACGGATCTAAAAAGTAAAATTAATGTAAGTGGACTAGGCATTTGTCTTCGCTCATACAACTTTTAACATATTGTAGCAAATGATTCCTTAAATAATATGCATGGTAATGGACAAACATTATTTCACTATGCTCTGCAAACAAGCATAATACCAAATTGATACATTACAGTTAATGAGCTTCTTATGTTATTTAACTTTTCATTTATAAGTTAATATGTGACTTAATATAATTTTATAGAAATTAGAAAGTGAAGAAGGAACAGAAACGGGACCTAAAGAAGAGTTAGGTCAAGGGGACGGATTGGGACCAAAAAACAAACTTCCGATCACTGTGATGGTGCTTGGTGCGGGACGCGGACCTCTCATCAGAGCCACGTTTAATGCAGCCGATATTACTAATACTAATGTAAAGGTATGTTGCAAGATATTAGTTTCTCTTGTCTGTCTTGTTTGAAGAGCCTTTCAAGATAAAGGTTTCATTCATTTTGAGTTCTAAAGTCAACTGGATGACTTGATTGAATCGAAACATTGCTCATAGCTCATAGCATAGCATTCTCAAATCTCAAGCAAAACTCCAAACAGCAACTTCCGCCTTTTTAACAGTCTGATATGAATATTTTTTCAGGTAATAGCAGTTGAAAAGAATCCGTGTGCTGTAGTGGTGTTGGCAGCGCAAGTCCGCGAGGTGTGGCGGGATCGAGACGTCATCGTTGTGCCAGGGGACATGCGGCATTTGAAACTCTCCTCCAAAGCAGATATTATAGTGTCAGAATTGTTAGGTAAAGAGATAGGAGATATTGTAACCATTTTATGTGATCCTTCATTTATTAATCAAATGTTAGTAGTGTTAGTGAGAATCTGTGATACTTTTATCTGTGACGTCATATGTCCCAAGAGACAATTTTGAAAAATGATTCAAGTATTAAATTAAGGTTCGGATCATATTTTTTTAAATTTCTGACTATTATTATATTTTAGGATCATGGGGCGACAACGAACTATCGCCTGAATGTTTAGACGGCGCCGCCGGCCTTCTCAAGCCTAATGGTATATCGATACCTTGCGCATACACATCGTACGTGGCGCCTATATCATCTCCAAGGCTATGGGCCGCCGCTAAAGTAGCATCCTCGGGCTCGAATTCAAACAAAGACAATCTTGAAACATTATGGGTAGTTTATATGCAGAACAAACATGATATAGCAGAGACGAAAGTAAGTATTGCTGGAAAGCTGTATGGTTCTCCAAAAACCATAGACATTATAAGATTTTTATGATTTTTTTCCACTATGGTACGAATCACAAAAAACTATAGAAATTATAAGATTTTTTATGTTCTTTTCCTCTTTACAGCCAGTATTTACTTTCGAACACCCAGCAAAAGGAGTATGTGATCACGAAGGTCAAGAAATGACAGATTGGAGAGGGTTACCTTTGACAGACAATCGGAGATCAGCAACTCTGTCCTGGGAAGTGGAACAGGATAATGTGATGCATGGCTTTGGGGGATACTTCGACTGTACCTTGTATGGAGATGAAATGATTAGTATAGAACCTTCGACTCATAGTCCGGGAATGATTTCTTGGTTCCCCGTATTTATACCGATAAAGGTAAGCATAGGTTATGTTGTGCCTTCTGCAACACATCTTTTCTCACTTTTTAATGTCAAAATTGACTGTGTTGAAATTGTCAAGTGTGACCATGGAATAGAATTTAAGTTAGCAACTATTATTTTCATTTAAAATGATTGTGTATAACTTTTTTTTTTTGTAATTTCAGACACCACTACGTGTTCACAAAGGAGAAGTGATCAAGGCAACATTCTGGCGTTGTGTTGACTCTCGGAAAGTGTGGTACGAATGGATAGTGCAAGTGGGTGATAGAACAACCCTGTTGCACAATACGAATGGACGCAGTTCAGAAATGTTACTGTGATTGTTATATTATGTACTTACTTTAAGTAACATAAATTTGTTTTAAGTAAAGAAATATAACAAATCATTTTTATTACTAATAAACAAAATAAGGTAACAACAATATCTCAATTTTTTTTTCATTTTTGTAACAATTTATTCCTTATTTATTTACAATCTATTTAATAATGTAATACTGACTACAACAAAAATATAACAAACATTTACTTAAAAAGGTTCACAGCACCAAGAACTAATTCAGTGCAACTGACTAAACTTGTTCAGGCCTTCAGTAATCTTTTGATGTTCATTTCTGTATGAAAATCATCAATATCTTGTTCCCATCTCTTTTCAAAATATATGCCTGTAAAAATAATACATCTTTAGTGAAATGTTCTAACAATAAATTGAGTACAAAGCATCACATATTTTAATTACATTATAACAATATTTACCTTGTAAAAATTTAGCATTATTCCCAGTTCTAATAGCCCAAGGTAGATAGTGCTTGAGGTAAAGCTGACGATGCTTTGGTTTCAATCTTCCCGCTCCCCAAATACCACCACTGACACACATAGGGAGTTTTGTCTGGATGCCTTCAACCCATTTTACAGTCACCTGAAGAAATGTAAAAATGTAAATTTAAAACATATTTTGGGTCTAAATAAAATAGATGCAGCTCACCTTACCTCTCCTAACATAGTTGTTTTCATAAACAGAGATGCATGCACTAAGTCATGAACTTCTCTGTATCTTTGCATAACGTAAGCTAATTCAGGGTCCGATATAAATTGAACAGGCAAACGTGAATCAGCAGTAATATTGTTATCTCGCATAAAGTCTACATAAACACGACCCAGCGTATTCGGCGGTAGTTCAGAAAGCTTATCAAATGAAACTGTTTTTGAGTTAATTCTTGGCATTTCTTTCAATATATTTTTGCCTTCGGGAGTTTCTTTCATTTTGTCTAGCATATGAACCAAAGCGTTTTCTCCAGTTACTTCTCCTAAACAAGCAATCATATCTCCTCTATGTGGGTTCATGAGGGCAATAGCAGCAGAACCCCATGATAACAAAGTCTTTTGAAATGTACTTGTTGGTATGAAATTCTTTTTCATTTCTTCTATAAAACTTAGGTTCTTAGGCACAGTCGTGGTGCAAGTTCTTGTTATTAATAAAATATTTCTCATTATTGAAGACAATCACTTAATTTCTGGCACAAAATGAACTTGGAAGAATGTTATTTTTCAATACTGAATGCTGAAAAACAGCTGTAAATTCTGAAAATTAAATAATACGTCAAATCAAACACAATAAATGTCAAAGAAAAAAATTGTAGTGAATTTCACAGATGTAAACCATGGATGTAAACAAAAGATTGAAGTCAATTTATCAAAAATGCCACTGTCAAAGTACGTAGATATTAAATTACGTACTGGCAACATTTTTAGGCTCTCGATACACGATCACAGTCGATCGATTGAGAGGAAATCGTACGGACAATATTTTTTGTCAATGTCAACAATCCATATAAACTTCAATGTCATCATCTCATGTCCATCCGTTTCATATCCGTCCAGCGAAACGAAACTTTTTAGGTTATGTTTTTGTTGAAAGAGCTGGAAAGAGCCATTGTGCGGTTTAATAAAAAAATATAATTTGAAAGATCTTTGGGATTTGATACCTATAATATTTATATAAAACTTTAACTTAGATAAAATGACAAATATAGTAAAGAAACCAGTTAAAAACAAACAACTTAGGGCAGAGTTGAGTAAGGAGTTAAATTTCTTAAAAAATATTTTTTCTGCTATGCCTATACCGATTCAAATGAAAGGTAAGTAACATTAACATACCTAAAAATTTCGATAATACCTGTAAGTTCCAATAATGAGTAAAAATATTTAAATCGTAATTTCAAAAACATAAATTATTTTTCAGGTGAAAATGAGGAGAATATGGATTATGAAATAGTAAATGATAACAAAAACTCACAAGAGGATGCAGAAATCCCCAAAAGAGCACGCAGCATTGCTGAACTGGAAGAGAAACTTGAAAAATTGAAATCACAGAAAAATTTCAATTTAAAAAAGAAACTGGAAAAGAAAAGTTTGAACAGCAAACTAAATAAAAAGTTAAAAAAGAAAGAAAGACTCAACAAGAAGAGTGTCAAACCCGTGGTCGACACGACACCACTGGTCGAAAACGGAAATGAAGTTAAAGAAAAAAAGGTTAAACAGGAAAATAAGCACAATGTTTCAAAACCTGTCTTCAATACTGATGGAAAACTAGTGTTCTCCAAATTTGACTTTGCTAATGTTGGTAAAAAAGGTGAGAGTTGCTTTCTTCTTTAGTGTCAAAGATACTTATTAAAGATGGACCGCTTACACCACATTACAGCTACAACCTGCAGACCTTTAGTTTCTATTAATCTAAGAAGTTTATATCACCTGTGGTTTGTGATATCTGTCTGCAGTCCATTCCAGAAATTAGCCAGGGTAGACACCAATATATAGACTCATACATACTTTACCTTAGATTCCTTTGTAGTTACATAAAAAGTAATCTATAATTTTGTACATGGGCACATGAGCTTGTTAGTATCATCGAGTCAAACACATACACCTAATTAATTATTTTTTTAATTTCCCTTGCAGAAAGGACACAAAAAGCTGAAAAGGATCCCAAGAAAATACTAGAAAACTTGAAACAACAAGATGAGACACTAAAAAAACTGGAAGATAATGACAACAGTGAAAAGGCGAAAGAAATCAAGGAGAAGATTGCCTGGAAGTCGGTCTTACAAAAAGCTGAAGGTCAAAAAGTCAAGGACGATCCTACACTACTGAAAAAGTCCATCAAGAAAATTGTTAGTATATATCTACTGCCTTTTCATAAAAAATCCCAACCTAAAAACTGTTATAAAGTCTTTTGTCTCTTATGCTCTTTGGAAAATAAAGTATGTTGGAAAGGGACAAATGATTTGATAGCTAAAATACTATCAATAAGCATTTCAAGGCCTTTATCTTCAATTATCATATAAAATTGTCAAAGAGTCCATTGAACTAACTGATAAAGATGTAGATTATCATCACAAAACTGTTATTTTGAAGATCTGAGATAGATTAAATTACAGACTGTTTCCCAATGTTAAATTCTTGATAAATTAATATGTGATGCCCACAAACATATGTGCAAAGTATCCAAATACAGCATGGCTTAATTTTTATAATATACAAATAATCCTACTAATATTATAAATGTGAAAGTTTATGAGGATATATGGAGGTTTGTTACTCTTTCACGAAACAGTTTTGGATGAAACTTTACAGTAATATAGAATCAGAATAACACATTGGATTTTATCCCGACATTCCCGCAGGAACGGGTAACACCGCGGGGTGCGACTAGTATGGCTATAATTTAAATACCTTATTCTTCATATTTATCTTTCCTATATTAATCAAACTTGTCAAAAGATTAACTATATAAAACATCTCAATTAACAGGAACAAAAGAAGAAGCAGAGTAAGAAAAAGTGGGAGAACAGGATCCAGGGAGTGGAACAAGGCAAAGAAGAGAGACAGAAGAAAAGAAAAGAGAACATCAGCAAGAAGAATAAGGAGAAGAAATCCAAGATCGTCAAAGCAGCTGTCAAGAGAGGCAGAGTGGTTATATAACTGTTTCTTTTCTGTAATAAATATAATAATAAGGACAACATCCTTTTGTTTTATTACTAGCTGGATCCTACATATATTTTTCAGTCTTCTGACACCGCAGCAGAGCCGTGAATTTCAGGATTAAAAAAGCTTAAAGGACGTGTCTAAAGCCCTTTCTATGCTAGAATTCATCAAAATTGGTCCAGCCATCTTAAAACTGAACTTTATAAAACACATGAATATCTCGGGATTAAAAAAGTTTAAATTGAAAGCCTAATTTTATTCTAGGCTAGAATTCATCCAAATAGGTCAGCCGATTTAAAATGAACTTTACAACACATTCATAATTTAATATCAGTATAGATTTTCTTCACCTTTTCAGTGGCAGGTACCTTGTTTATTAATACTTCCTAGCAAGTTTTAACACAGTACGTATCTAGTGAGCTGTTAATAATGTACTTAAATTAAACATGATAGAGAATACAGGTCTAATAAATAATCCTGCACACAATAGAGTATTGCAAAATATTGATTTTTAGTATACATACATAATTAATCAGTCAATGAATCATGGGAATCTCCACTTCCCTTCAATAAGACTTCAAAGAATGACAAATGTATAGTTTATATCAAACAAATGCTCTGTTACAGCCTAGAATAGGTACAACTAGGTATTACCTACCTTAAGTACTACGGGGAAATTCTAAATTAAGCCCCATTTAGACGAGGAGAGTTTCTCGTCTCGAAGATACGATTATCGAAGGAATATAAAACATTTTTTTCGTCTAAACAATCGCTCTCCTCGCTCGTTGCCTTGGGCGACAATTGCCTTGCAATGGAATATTTTTATGTCCGTGTAAACAGAATTTCAAAGCAATAATCGTATTCGAGATTTTATTAAAACGATTCAAACTGATTTGTACGATACTCGTATCAACTTGAAAATATGTCAAACGAGATCGTGTTTAGACAAGTCGAGACTCTCATAAGCAAGAATCTGCTTACTATACTTTTGTTGTGTAAACAAACATAGGCAATTATCGCCTAGCGATAAGTCATATGCGAATCTCGTATGACAAAATCGTAGGCGAGATTTTAGTTCTTGCCTGTATGTAAACATTTTGATACGATTGTGTTATGGCGATTATTGCTTGTGATAGTAGCGTATGGTTTCTCGTAAGGAAACGTACGAGAAACTCTCCCCGTCTAAATGGGCCTTAACGGTCGTAACATGAATCACCTTCTACCTTATTCATCGAATGACATTGCGATGAAAAATGTTAGTAAACTTTAACCCATGCTTCATATTGTAAGGATTACGTAATCTATAGTCACCCTGAGATAGCAATAAACTTCTTTAGTATAAAATTTATTGAACAAATTACACATACTTTTTTCTATAAGTACCTATTTTGCTAAACAATTTTAACCTTTATGTTGATCGCGGTATATATTTCAAACATTGATAGTTTGAAAGCAGGTTTTTAGCCGAATTGAAGTTCCATATGAACAGGCTTATGAATGATCTGTATATACTAATATTATAAAAAGGCCAAATTTGTAAGTTTGTATATTCGAGCTCATCTCGGGAATTACCAGTCAGATTTGAATAATTATTTTTGTAATAGGTAACCATATTGAACGGGAAGGTTTTAAGCACGTTATAAGCTACTAGCTGCACCCCGCGGTGTTACCCGCGTTGTACCCGTTCCCGCAGGGATTTCGGGATATAATGTATCCCATATGTTATTCTGATGTATAATCTATATTACTGTAAAGTTTCATTCAAATCCGTTCAGTAGTTTTTGCGTGAAAGAGCAACAAACATACATCCATACATCCATCCTCGCAAACTTTCGCATTTATAATATTAGTAGGAAGGATAGTAGGAAGTAGGATTTATCCCGACGCTCCCATGGGAACGGGCACATCACGCGTAAAACCGCGGGTAGCCGCTAGTAGTTAAACACGTTAGTGTAGGGCCACATCTGCGGAACGTACAGCGCCGAACCTTCCGCTAAATACGCTCGTAGTGTATTTCAAGTTATCTATGACACATCAGTCGAAATTACGCCGCGTTCTGCGTAGTGCGTAACCTTCCTTCGGGCGGTTTTTTCAGCTAAAACGCATTTAATGTATTTTGCATAGCAAGCGACACATCACGCGACGCGTTGCGCGACCGAAAGTTCGGCGGGCGGCGGGCGTAGCTGAACGTGCGGCTTGTGTTGTGCATCGCGCAATGGGGCTTTTGAAAAAAAAAAAAATTGTGATAAATCGAAAGATTATACTCGTACATATATTAGTTTTATAACAAAACTATTTTTATTTTAATCTAATTAAATCCATGTTTCTGGGCACGTGCGCACACCGCAAAGTGTCGATACCGACTACGACGACGCCACGTAACTTTCCGTCGCGTAGCGCACTGAACAAGACGCCGCATTTAGCCGAACGTGCGGCGCCGTACGTTCCGCAGATGTGTCGCGAAACAAAGCCGAACGTGCGGCGCCGTATGTTCCGAAGGTTCGGCGCCGTACGTTCCGCAGATGTGGCCCTACACTTAGGGACATGGGAAAAAGTAATAAGAACATTACTATAACAGAAAGGTAATGTCATTTATTTGTGATTAGTAAATGGTATGTATGAAAAGTACAATAAAAAGGTAAACTGTTTCTGTTACATAATAGCCCACAAATAGCTTATATATAAACATAATTTTGCGTGATAGCAGATATCTATAAAACCAATTAACTACGAAATATATAACACTGTATTGTTAAAATTTGGCTTTGTCCGATACTATGCTGGAAGGCCTTAACTTTGGAAAACGCGCCTAAATAAAAATACATGAACTTACTGTGTTACAGCTTAGGTACTTCACTAATAGACAAACTAAGTATATACTATGTACCTACCTAACTAAATTCATATGAACACATTTTTTCTTAACACTATGTGCATTATGAAGTGACACACCATTCTAGTACTATAAAAATACGGAGAAATAAATGTAGGTACATTCTAGATATTGAAATTATAACTTTATCCTTACAAAGAGACAAAACTTACATGAAATTAATATTAATATTGATTTATGTCAGTTAAACGGAGAATTAATTATGAAGTTCATACAATTAAAATATTGTATTGATTCCTAAACGTCCATACGATTTGTTTACAGGTTGGTAATTTATTTAAAGCATTTATAAAAAACATAAAGTTTAAAGTCAAGCAGAATTTAATTTTATTGTCAAGTCTTGGTTTTTATATAACAAAAAATAAATTAATAAATGATATCGCGAAACTTCAGTGATTACGGTATGCAATGTAACTCTGTTACCTACTACGATTCACACAGTGCACTTTACCCTACATCTATTTCAATAAAAAACATGTAATTTGCACCTCATGATTTAACACACTGAAAAAAATCAAAATTTGTATGATAAGGGCAAAAACAA
This sequence comes from Cyclophora punctaria, assembly GCA_951394245.1. Taxonomy (NCBI): domain Eukaryota; kingdom Metazoa; phylum Arthropoda; class Insecta; order Lepidoptera; family Geometridae; genus Cyclophora; species Cyclophora punctaria. The sequence continues at coordinate 7,558,487 of OX596171.1, forward strand.
TATAGTCTTTTAACTGAATAACAATTAAATTATAATAATAATATTGGAATTTTTGATTAATAAAATGTCACGCCTCTTAAAACATTGATGCAACAAATAGTTCAAACCCAGTATGAAGATTCAGAATGCCATTACTTAAATCCTACACATTTACCCTTACAATGATAACTTTCCCCAAACATACGTAATTATTTATCTATTACATTAAATTATATAATAGCCAAATTACTCAGTTACAAATTGTTGGAAAAATACTCTATGACAATAACATTTATTTTATAATTGTATTTAGAACTAAACTTAACCACAATAATTAATTAATAAGTGTTAAACAATTGTAAAATAGCAACAACTAATAAGTAAAAGTCTCGAATAGACAGGCTATCCCATATAAAACATGAATAAATAAAAAATAGAAGAATATAACATGTATATTCTCAGGATATAAAATAAGTGTACAATATTAAGCACTATTCAGAAAATAAAGTTCTTATTTTTAATGTAACATAGCCTCTAAACTTATAGTTAATATTAGCCAGCCACACTCCCACATATACCCTCATAAACAACTTTGTGTTATATTAGGGAGTGCTTCCGCAATACACAAACATTATAAAGATACATTTTTTTAATAATAAAATATTACACTAACACATACATATGTTAAACTATGTAATAGATTGCAGCAGAATTTTAAGTGTATAACACTTGGAAAATATTAACGGATAGAAACAAAACAACAAATATTATTTTTAAAACCATAATTATGCACACAAGGCTTCGCCGATGGTTCATTGCACTTTACAAAGCTTGATAATTTACTTACACTACAGGTCTACAACATGACCTAATAATTTTAAATTCTGTATAAAATTCGTCTTCATTTAAAGACATTCAAGTATGTATAAATACATATTAAAATATGTATACCGCTGCAGATATATTCTTTGGAGATTAAAATGTAATTTTTAAGAACACTGGAAAAATAAAGTGTTCTCATACAGTCTCTCCTTCAAACGCTTGCTTATTATTATTATATTAAAAATAAGGTACACAAATAACAACTAAAATATTAAAATCTACAAAATAATAATAATATAAAAATAATATATACTCTTACAACTGTTTAATATAGAAAAATAAAAAAATGTTTTGTTTGTATTGTAATACTGCATATTTATGGTTACACTAAATCAGTCAAAGCATTATTCAATATTACCGCACACAATGTCGGTACTCACAAGTACAATGTTATGTTATGCCTGATTTGGACAACCAATATAAATAAATCTGTTGTAAATAATAATATAAATGAAATGTTTCATTAATTTAAAAAGTGACATACAGTGAGCATATTTAGATACAATCCAATCAATATTAAGTATGCTCAAAGGAGTCCTCTCTTATCCTAACTGCATTTAAACCTACAGAACTAAAGCCTAACTTTTAAATGGTAATAATAAAGCAAGTCGTGAGGCGGGATATTTGCATCAGTCTTGTGAAATTTTCAATTGCGAAAATTTTTACTGTCATATCTATTTGGTAATCTTGTTTTAAAAAGAAATGGTTGAAAGTCTAACATCTATTTTGTAAATGGTATCTGTTATCAGTTCAATTCAGATTTCAATGATGAGAGTGTGGCGTCGAGCACTCGGCTGGCCGCGTAGCCGGGGATGTTGAGGTAAGCCGGCTTGTCATGCTCACACAGGCCGGGCTGCGTGCAGCATCGGTTCATCTGACTGTTCATGTTCCCCGAGCTGGAGTGGCTTCCCCCAGGCTCCGATGTTGATCCCTGACAAACCATTTTATGGTTTGTGAATTGCTCTAATGAACGAAGTTGCTCCCCACAGTTGTCACATTTCAGTTCCCTGGCATGAACCTTCTTGTGGCTGTTGAGAGATCTTGAATTGTCGAACACTTTATTGCACATGTCACAATATTTGAGCACCTTCTCACCCGTGCAAACCACTTTGTGGTTGTTCAATCTGTCTAAAGACATGTAGCGCTTGTTGTTGCAGAGGTCACATTTGAACTGTTTCTGGGGCACCCGTCCGGTGTGGACCTGCATGTGCTTGCGCAGGTTACTCTTATCTTTAATGTATTTGGAACACACAGCGCACTTGTTGACATCTTTACGGGTATGATTAGCGTCAAGGTGTCGACGTAAGTGTGACTTTTTGTGGAACGGTTCTAAACAGATCTGGCATCTGAAAGGCTTTTGTGCTGGGTGAACTCCAGTCAAATGGGTATTGAACTCAAGTATGGTGGGATAGCTCTTTCTACAGTGTGGACAATGAAAGAGTTTACGGCAAATAGATGAACTGGAGTCACAAAATGGATCAGAGCAGTCATCACAGAATGAATCCAAACCTGCGGGGGGAGTGGCAGTGCCTCCTGGGTAGTGATCCATTTCTGATTGCAATGGATCGTGGTCCGGTGTACCTGCACCAGGAGGTTCTTGTTTGACTTTAGCTTGGTCGTTTTCTACAAAGTCATCCTGTGCAGGAATGCTTCTAGATGTGCTGGCAAGCATCCACCAAGGGTTGTAGTGCCATGCTCCCAAGTTCGGTTGTACTGGCTGGCCTTTCAGATCACTCGGCTTTGTTTGTGTTTCAGCATTTGAAAATCCAGGGAAACTGGGGAGTTCTTGGTGCTTTCTTGTTGATTCAAATATGCTGTGCTGTGATATTATATTCTCGTAGTCACTAGGGTCCAACTTTCTTTCATTACGATCACTTTGGTCTCTTTTAGACATATTTAAATTATGCAATCTGTAATTTAATAACACAAAATAAATTATTGGTGAATATTTTGCATAAAATACCGACAGTGTGTGTAAGTAACAGCAACGTACAGCTAAATGTGGAACTTAAATTGAGAAATATTATCACGAAAGGTAAACAAACAACGCAATTGCGCGCCCAATTACTCATGGCCACAATAGATATTGATAATATTTGTGTCAACGGTTTATCACCTATATTTATTGTATTATAATCTGTTTCACTATTTTACATACATTCACCGTAACAATGCTACATGTTACATTATTTTCATAAAATACAAATAGCAAAAGGTGATAAACAAACAGAAAACAATACATGTTTCCACTTCATTGTGCACTTTGAACGATTACTTACATTTAGAACATTTCAGAAACTGTATTATTCATTTATATTTTTGCAATAAAAGTAAATTTGTTGTAATATTATAAAATAAATAATAATTTACGTACTTTGAACAAGTATGTGATACACAAAATTTCAACAACTTTTTTATTGATGATCGGCCATTTTGTTGGATTTGCTTACTTTTTCTTGTGTAATGTCTTCTTTATTGGTGATTTAGGTAGCAGGTCTTTTAGGCTTCGTTGCATTTTTTTACCTGGCAACATTCTGAACAGGGTGGGTAGTTCAACAAAATAATTATCATAGAATTTGTAACCCGTTACTCAACTCAAACAATATTCAAAGAAAATAATAGAACCGCAACCGAAATGATATTTATCTCATTAGAGAAAGTTTATATTCCTTTGAACTTTGAAAAATACTTATTCCAAATAATAATCGCGTAGTATGAAAATCAGCGCTGTAGCTCCGGCTGCAGCATTACGCTGAGCTGGTAACCTTTTTGGTTAAGTGTTAATTTGTATTTTTGTTTGTCCTATTTCTGTTGTGCTTTTTTAACCAAATAAATTTTATTTCATTTCATTAGTAATTAGATAGTTATACCTTCATGTTATAATGGCATCTCTATAAAGGTCAATTATAGATTTTATTAGGTTGGACGATCGCAGAATTTAATTTTGGAAGTATTTTGTTGTGAAATGTTAACGAGTAGATGGCATAAAAGTTGGCTAAAATTGAAAAAGCAATTGATGATTATCCAGCATACCTGAATAAGCATGGGCATTGTAATGTTTCGACATGCTTTTGTGGTAGGAACATGGGGTAGGAATGACCATGTGTGTCAGTACATTAACGATCTGTCTGATCAGTCTTCTCTATGGCTTCTCCTGGAAAAGTGGCAACCCTATAGCACAGATAAAACCAAAGTCATGATTTGAAACTGTGTCAAATTTTCTTGACATATGACATCAAATTCTATTCCGACGTTGGTGACAGTTTGATAGTTTGATTTGATATTGACAACTGTGACAATAGTAAAATTCTGGTTTGATCTGTGGTTTGATTGATGAATTTTGGTTGGTGAACTTGGTGAACCGATTTGTTTTGTGAATGAAATAATAAGTTCATTTTTCTTTTCGTTTTCCTCCACACTGTATTTTGTTGAAAATTAGTCTCTAATTCATAATCTCTGATTTCAAATACATTTTGATATAGAATGTCCTGGCTGGGGACTTCTTTCTTGAGCTCATTTTGGCGGCCTACAGTAAATTTAGTGAGGTTAGTTTTATTTACAATGAAACCTTATAATAAACTTATATTTTGTAGATTATATTGGTAAATGTAATATCTAAATTGTAGGACCCGATACCATGCTGATAAATCGCGCCTTGTGAGGCGTTATGGCTACGAGGAGAAGATTTGGAGCGGAGGTCTCCTCCCACGAACAAACATTGGTAGACGTTTGCCTATACCAGAATACAGGTAAGGATTTTTTACACTTAGTATCATACTGTACAGCTTACAAATAACTTTTAACAACTCATATTGTTCGATTAGTCTTATGAAACCACCACGCAAAAATAATAATATTGAGTAAAGAAACTGAAGTTGTGATTACTTTGTAATGCTAATACATACATATGTTTTAATCACTATACATAGTATAAAACAAAGTCGCGTCTGTTTGTCTGTATGCTTAAATCTTTAAAATTACGCAACGGATTTTGATGCGGTTTTTTGTAATAGGTAGAGTGGTTCAAGAGGAAGGTTTATATGTAAAAAATTTCCCGAAATTCCCACGGGAACGGGCACAACGCGGGTAAAACCGCGGGGCGCTGCTAGTCCAATATATATGCCTGTTGTGGAAAATGTAAACTGTAAATAAATAATGCATTAATTACCAAACACAATTTCATGTTTACAGACCAGAAAATGCATGGACAGAGAAAAAGGCCTTATTTGGACAGAATGATTACATAGATATTCTCGGTTCAAGCAATCTTCATCCAGTGAAGACCTTATACAATATCCCTGCTTGGATTAGAGGCTTTAGTGGCCAAGAGTATCATGTGAGTAGAATATTTATTTATTACTAATACAATAAGGCTGAAGAGTTTGTTAATTGGTTCATTTCAATGCACTATTCTCAGGAATTACTTATCAAATTTGAATAAGTATTTTCTAATTGATTGCTACATTCAACGGGAAAGTTAAAGGCTACTTTTCATCCCCAAGTTCAGATATAAATGTGCACAATGCAGGTAAAACCGTAGGGTGTTACCTACTAGTACAATACAAAACTTAATCTTGCAATTGGCAGCAAGTGCCCGTGGGTTTTCACTAGTTTTAAGCAATTTCAAAAACCATATACCTAAATGAAGTACATAATGTTAGTTGTGACAGAGATAATGCACTACTTAACTGAACTTTCAGCCAACTTCTAGCTAGAGCATATAATATAAGACATTCCCAAATGAAAGTGATGGTAAAATGTTTTTTACACATAGCTAAATTGATTTTTTACAGGTAATTCTCAGAAAAAGGAAAATGTGGGCCAATACAGCGACTCCAACATTCAGACCAACTAAGTGGAAACACTTAGAAAAGAGGTTATCATTCTTATACAGAAAGTTGAATAGGAAAACCAAGACGGGAATGTCACCAAACTAAATTATTACTGTTTTTTAGTGTTTAGATGTAGTTATGTATAATAAATTAAGTTTCAGTTAATTTGTTTGTTTCATATGATTTGAAGTTTGAATTAATTTAAGGTAGATTTCACAAGCATTCATAAGGCAGATTGCAAAAGTATTTTAATTTTATTTAGCCCTAAAATAAACAAATGATGTTTGTTTTAAATTGTATTTTATCATACACAACATAAAATCGAATTTTAAGCAAACAGCTTGTTTCTTAAACATATTTTACTAAATAGATTTAAAAACTAAACTCCAGCCTTCTTCTGAACATTAGATAGACTGGTGGAACTGGAATGTTAGAAATAATATAAACTTCAGTTTGGTATATATTTTATTTTGTTATGATACTTAAAATAATGTCCCATATTTCACTAATCTGGTGGATATTTCATATGTCACTTAACATGGCAACATATTAAAATAACTGTTAACAGTGTCATAAATCTATTAGCCTTGCTAAACAAGCCTCTGCACTTAGGGCCATAAGGTGATTCTCACATTGCTCCGCACTACGCAGCGTAGCGCGTGAATGCATGTTCTAACATTGCTTGTAAGCATTCTTGTAAGTATCTCTGTTTGTATAGAAAACACGCAACATGCAGCGTGATGCGCGGCAGTGTGATAATCGCCTAAAATAAAGATATTCTGACCCTAAAACCAATTAAACTAAGTTAACTATAATTTGGTTCTTATAATTGACTAGTTTTTTCTTAACTTCTATGTACTACAAAAGTCTGTACGATACAGACTAATGAAAACGACTAAAATTGTTAAACTAGCGCTGGTCGGCGCCGGTAAGTGCTAGTCCGTCACTGGTAACTTTATGTATATGGCCTAATGTATGTAAGTTGGTGGTCAGAACTCAAAGTCGAGCCGTTTAAAACGCTTTTGGGTGACACAACAGATTGCACTATCCAACATAAATCTTTCTGGATTTTGGATCTTAAGATCCAATATGGATCTTATCTGGACCTACAATTTTACTTGGATGCTTCGCGTCTCCAACTTCAACTATTCTAAGCTATCCCATATATTTCGTTAACTATAAAACGTTCCATCTATGAGGCCCCAGTCTTCTTTGACCATGTCTGCTGCTTTCTCCGCTATCATAACGACAGGCGCATGGGTGTGGGCGGCTGGTATTCGAGGGATGATGGATGCGTCGGCTATTCGGAGACCTTTCATTCCGTGGACCAGCAGCCGCGGTGACACCACGCCGGTGGGGTCGCCGGCTGGCGCCATTTTGCATGTTCCTGCCTGGAAAATGAATGATGGTAAAGATGAGTAAAAAATTACCTATTTAAGTAAAAAAAGGTGTCGGCCATTTGGATGCTTGTACATTCATTAAGCTAGTGGTGCCAGTTTTTAATACATTGGTAGGTAGATTTAACAATTATTTAATCAGTTAAGAAGTTATTGGAGACTGAAAACCTGCCTTGCCTTCGCTTAATCAAGATTTCCTGTAGGAAATACATGCAGGATATAAAGTTTATATTTATAATATCGATTGGAAAAATATTGGCAAACACGAGTCAATATTCAATATAAAAAAAACTAACTTACGGAACTCTCGACTTCCGATATATCATCAAGACACCTAACTCTAATATTCCCTAGCGGTTACAAACTTCTGTGTATTAATCTGAAACTTACTTGGTGGTCCAAAGTGATGGAAGTCTGCGAGATAGCGCACTCCCAGTATTCATCTGAGTCGAACACGAAGTCTTCGCAGCCCGGGAACGGTACATCGTGAAGTTTGGTGCCGTACTTTTGAAAAGCTCTTGTGCCTATAAGTTTTTGAATCTGGAAGTACAAGTCAACGTCAAGTAAAAAAAACAAAAGGCAAGTCAAGAAGTTATTAAACTTAATTTAACATGAAGGTACGGTAGAGCATTTAGTACAACAGTAAGTACAGTTGAAGATCCTAAAACTTAGTCACTAAGAAAGAAGTACAGGACCCTGCATAAACCTCGACCCATCGCATTTGGACAGTTAATACCTACCTAAGTTAGTTTTGGACTGCGTAGTCTTTGTCGCACCGACATCGACTAAATAAAAAAAAAACAGGGCATATTCTCACATAATTAGACCCAAACTAAGCTCTAAGCTTATATTATTTATCAGACCATCGTCTTCAGGACAATGAGTAATAATTAATGCTGAGTAGGTACTGTATCGGATACCTACTATTGCCCATACCTACGCTAATAGTACCTAGTAGGTAAGTTACTAAGTAGTCATTTGCTCTTGTACTTAACAGTGTTAGTGGCCAGTGGCCCTGTTAATACGGCCTTGAGTAAGGCACAAAACAAGGTGTTGCTTTACCTACCTATTAACCTACCATGTACCAAATGTCATCGGTTTTAATTCACGCATGTGATGCACGCACATTGCACAGGCAGGCACATTGCACTTTTACTTGATATTGATTAAACGGACTTAGTTGAGTAGTGTAAAAACAAAGGCCATGGTTATTGGTCGATGATTTAAAAACTTCGGAACATCTTTGGAAGTCCTTATTCCTATACCTATCCTAACCTTATAATAGTCACTATTTGACAATATTTTTCTTTTTACCACACTGCCTAATTTTGACTGAACTAAAATGTAACCGCCCAACGACAATACTTGTGCAGATTACAAAGGTAGTGATTTCATTCTATTCCTACCCCATAACTAAATTACGTTCTATAGAGAAGAAATTATCTTTGGCTGCATAATCAGCCAAATGCAGTTTAGGACTTTTACGAAGAAACTTGTAAAAGCCATTTTTTTCTGATAGGACCTTGTTGTTTCTTACCATACGAACGCCTTCGACCATAGCCCTCATATCATCAGGGTGTGCGAAATAGTTCGGCTGGATCTTCGGATGGTCATTGAAGTTCGCGCTTCTAAGTTTGAATCTGCCGATACTGCGGGGTCTGATGAGTACCGGGTTCATGGCTGTAGTAGTATAAGTGAGTATGTATTCTGTGACAGTATATAATTCAGGTATTTAGCGTAATAAAGTTAGTCTTGCTCTGTACTTCGTTCGTTTCACTTGAAACCCCATACTCCCACCTTACATGGCGACCCTGCCGAAGAAGGAGTCCGCTCGGTAACGCGATGCGCGTCCCTTTTTAGGAGTGGAATTTTTGTGGAACTATTTTGATGGACTAATAAATAATCATGGAGTTAGATATACTTTATTCGTGCCCGCAAATATACGTGCAAAAAAAGACATGGGGAAACAACAATCAAAAGAAGAGACAATAATAGTGCAAAATGCAGCAGCAGGCGACAATAATTCACACTTGGAGGAAGTCAGAGTACACCTTTCCACTATTAACATATTATTGGGAATAATTGTACTGATCATATGTGTTGGAGTAATATATTGCGTTTATCGAACGTATAAGAGGTGCCACATGAAGTGGATATCGTCGGAAATAACCCGGAATACGTTGCGGAGGTCCCTATTCCGTCAGTTCCAGCAGCCCGTTCTTCCCATGGCCGCAGCAGACGAGACTTACCAGCCAGGCCAGGCCGTATACTCCAAGGCGAAAGTGTGAGTGCAGTGCGAAAATAATTAAATCGTAGCACGTACGTGCGTAGTGCCGTGTATTATAGTGTCAAATATATTATTATACGTCTTGGGAAAACATATCCATGGACCGTATTTTAAGTAATGAACTTTATCGTATAATTATGCGCTCATTTTTGTTTTGTTTTTAAAAATTATTAATCACTTAAAATGTTTACTCTTGATGTATTTACGTGCGTACTACATATTATATTGGTGGTAAGTTATGGCTTTTGTTTTAAATCAGTTATATGAAGAATTAAAGAAAGTAAAATCATATTTAATTAAAATTGGACCAAGTAGACGACAGGGGAATATATTACAAATTAAGCTAAAGGAAGCGAATGTTATTTTTAATGAGTATACCAGTTGGTTATTAAATTTCAAAAAAGAGATAAGTGAGGGAAAATTTAAATGTGAGGAGATATCGCTTTATGAGAATTCATGTAGAAAGTTCGATTTGTTATATAAGGATATTTTACACTTGTGTGCCGATTGTGTTGAAAACAAAGGTTGTAACGAAATGGATACTTTTGATTTAAAAACGGCTTTGACCTTAATGCCCGTTATGTCAAACGATGAAGCGAGCATAAAGCAGTTAATAGATAATATTCAGTATTACGATTCCTTGCTCAAATCATCTGATTGCAAAAATAACTTAATTAAATTTGTATTAAAAAGCAGACTATCACAATCTGCCAAATTACGTCTCCGAGATAATTATTCTTGCATTGAAGCTTTAGTTACTGATATGAAAAAACAATTGTTACCAAGTAAAGGGGCTACGGCTATTCAAAAAAAGTTACATATTACAAAACAAAATGACATGTCTATTTCAGATTTCGGAGAGGAAATCACGGAGTTGTTTGTGAACCTTACGATTGCACAAGCCGACGGAAATACTGAAAACTACAATGTTTTGAAACCTATCAATGAAAAACAAGCGATTAAGCAGTTTTCCGATGGCTTGCGAAATCGTAGGCTCAGTACTTTGATAGCGGCTAGGAATTTCAGCTCGCTGAAAGATGCGATACAGGCAGCCAAAGATGAGGAAACTTCGTCCCCCTCCTCTTCAGGTGAGGTAATGGGTATGTATAATCAAAATTATAGATCTAGAAATTTTAATAACAACCTTAGGTATACCCGTGGAAGACCCAATCGTCCAATTTCTTCACATAGAGGACACGCGTCCCGAGGGAGATCGCAGCGCGGTTGGAACTCGCCGTCGTCGCGAGGCCAAGGACAGCGCGGAGCTTACAGTCGAGGTATGTACAACAGATCTTATCGTGGAAATACGCGTAAAGGGATGAATAGGAATTACGTAAATATTATTAATGAGCATGAGAAGCCCACTTCGGATGTAGAACCACAGTTGGACAAATTTTTTCGTGAATAATCAATATCATTCCATTTTAAGCAGTAGTAGCGATTGTTTTGTTAATTTGTCTATAGCTTCACTTAATAAAACTTATTCATTCTTAATCGATACGGGTGCATCATTATCAGCTATATCATATAAACATGTAAATCAATTGAATATCCCATTTCATGAAGATAGTATTACAATAAATGGACTCGGGGGCAAAGTACAAACTATCGGATATGTTTACATTCCAATATCTATAAAAGGAGAAGTTATTAAGCATAAGTTCTTTGTATTTAATTCATTGCCCATATTATCTAATGGAATTATTGGACGTGACTTTTTAGAACGATTTAGGGCGTCCGTAGACTTCAATGAAAACATTTTATCTTTAGATTTTGGTTTGGCACAAAACGTTATGATACCTATTAACAGTAGTTGTAAAGTAGATAAATTTTATATGCCATCTCGCAGTGAGTCGGTGCATTTTATTCAAACTGAATTTAAAACGGACTGTATTATTTGTTCAGAGGAATTACAGGATGGTCTTTATCTTGCTAGTTCGATTGCAAGTCCGATAAATGGCATGGTTCCAGTTAGAATTTTGAATACCACTGATAAAAATATTTCACTAGCTAGTATTAGTCCAAAAGTAGTCCATAGTCTTAGTGATTATAGTATTTGCTCTTTTGATAAGTCAGAGAATACCTCAGATAGAGTAAAATCTTTATTTTCTTTATTAAATTTAAACGATCTTAATAGCGAAGAGTCAGAGAGTATAAAAAAGATTTGTGCCAAGTATGCAAACATTTTTTACTTGCCAGGAGATAAATTGTCTGTTACGGATATTTATAAACACGATATTTCTTTAAAACCGGATGTTGCTCCAGTTTTTGCAAAACCTTACAGATTGCCTAGGGTTCATAAAGAGGAAATTAAGAAACAACTTAGTGAAATGCTAAAACAAGGCATTATCGAACCTAGTAGAAGCAACTGGTCGAGTCCTGTATTATTAGTACCTAAAAAATGTGATTCTACTGGACAGAAAAAATGGCGTTTAGTGGTAGACTATCGAAAGTTGAATAATTGCATAGAAGACGATAAACATCCGCTCCCCGACATTACAGAAATATTAGAGTCGTTGTCTGGAAGTGTATATTTTTCACATTTAGATCTAAACCAAGGTTATTATAATGTCGAATTAGATAAAGAGAGTAGAAAATACACAGCTTTTTGTTCGGGTCAATACCAAATGTGTCGGATGCCTATGGGTTTAAAAACCAGCCCTAGTTCATTTTCCAGGCTGATGAATTTGGCAATGTCAGGTCTAAACAATGAAATCTGTTTAATTTACATGGATGATTTAATAGTTTTTGGTCGTAATTTAGAATGTCATAATAGAAATTTGCAGAATGTATTCGAAAGATTACAAAAAGTAAATCTAAAGTTAAATCCTTCTAAATGTACGTTTCTAAAGAAACAAATTTTGTATTTAGGACACTTGATATCAAATGAAGGTATTCTACCCGACCCAGAAAAAGTTGCAATAGTCGAAAAATACCCTTGTCCCCAGAATGTAGACGAAGTTAAAACATTCGTTGCATTCACAAACTATTATAGAAAGTTTATTCCAAAGTTTTCCGAAATTGCATATCCCCTGAATCATCTTTGTAAGAAAAATGTAAATTTTATTTGGAATGAACAATGTCAGAATGCATTCAATACACTTAAACAACGTATTATTTCACCTCCTATTTTAGATTACCCAGATTTTTCACAAGACAATCATTTTATATTACAAACTGACGCTTCTAATAAGGCAATAGGAGCAATTTTATCAAATAAAAATGAACGTCCCGTAGCTTTTACTAGTAGAACATTGAATAAAGCAGAGTCTAATTACCCGGTCATAGAAAAAGAGCTATTAGCTATAGTTTGGGCCGTTAAACATTTTCGCCCTTATTTATATGGTCAATATTTCAAAATAAGAACAGATCATAAGCCATTGATTTACTTATTCGGAATGAAAGACCCTTCAAGTAGGCTTATGAAGTTTCGATTATTATTAGAAGAGTATAATTTTGAAGTAGAGTATGTTAAAGGTTCGGATAACGCAGCTGCAGATGCTTTATCTAGAATCTGTTTAACATCGAAAGAATTGAAGGATATGTGTTACGATATTAATGTATTGACACGAGCTCAATCAAAGAAGAATAACATTCCAGATTCTTCCTCGTTGGATATGGTACACACTGACTCGAGGCCTGATCAACCAAAAGTCGTGAGTACTCATGTTAAACCGGTAGAATCAGTAGAGATGTGTATGGTGAATGCCAATGATTTAATAAAGTTGAGAAAGTTAGGACATATATGTCAAGAAAATGAAACGTTTTGTTATGATTCAAAGAAAAAGGTAATATATATAAAATATCTTAGTTCAGACTCACAAATGACGCGACGCGAATTCGTGAATGAACTAGATCAATTTTGTGATGATATTAAAGTAAACGAAATATGCATAATAAAGAAAGATGGTAATAAAGATTTTATTAAGAAATTGATTAAAGAAATAAAGAGTATGGAGAATAGGAAAGGCCCACGCCTTTGTATAATAAATAATGTAAAAGCGATTTATAACAGAGATGATAGGAGAGTAATTTTAAACGATTTCCATCTCCTGCCTAGCAGTGGCCATGCTGGCATGAGAAGGATGATCAATAATATTAAAAGATATTATTATTGGCCTGGGTTAGATAATGATGTCAGACAATATGTTAAACGATGTGACAAATGTCAACGTCAGAAACATTCCTTACCGATAAAGGAACCAATGAATATAACAACAACTGCCAATACGGCGTTTGAAAAGGTATATCTCGATTTAGTAGGTCCATTTGAAGTTGATAATAATAATTACTCATATATTTTAACCCTTCAATGTGAACTAACCAAGTATGTTGAGGCATATCCCTTGATATCTAAAAAAGCAGAAGAAGTAGCAAAAAGTTTTGTTAACAATTTTATCCTTAGGTATGGAGTGCCGAAAGAAATAACTACAGATAGAGGAAAGGAGTTTATCGCAGCTACGTTTAAAGAGGTATGTAGTTTATTACAAATAAGACAGTTAAACTCTACAGCTTATCATCATCAATCGTTAGGCGCATTGGAAGTATCTCATAAAAATTTAAATTCTTTTCTTAGAATTCAAACCGACAATCACTCTGAAACATGGAGTAGTTGGCTTCCATTCTGGTCATTTGCTTTCAACACAACGGTCCACTCAGAAACAAAATTTACTCCCTATGAATTAGTATTTGGAAAGAAATGTTCACTACCCAGTAATTTAACCGCACATTTAGAACCATTGTATAACCTTGATGACTACCCCTGTGAACTAAAATATCGTTTACAGATGTCACAAAAGGAAGCTAGGAACAATTTGTTAAAATGTAAACAAAATAGAAAATTAAATTATGATAAATATACTAATCCAATTATTTACCAGCCTAATGATATGGTGTTGGTTAAAAATGAAACTGGTAACAAGTTATGTTCATTATTCTCAGGTCCTTATAAAGTAGTTAACGATAAAACACCCAATGTAGAAATATTAAAAAATGGAAAAATAGAAATAGTACATAAAAATCGTACAAAGTTATATATACAATGAATTATGAAGTTATTATTATCTTTTACTATGTTTTATTGAATAATTTAACCAACGTATATGGTGAATGTAAAAAAAAAAAAAAAAAATGTATTTTTTGTAATCTTGTATTGTCATTATCATGTTGTATTGCTTTGTAAAAAAAAAAAAAAAAATATATGAATGAAAAAAAAAAAAAACTGTAATCTTCTGTAATCTGTAATGTAATCTTGTATTGTTATGGTATGTAAAAAAAAAAATGTACCTATGTAATATTTTTTTTTTTTCTCTTGGATGGATGGTGTAGTAGTATAAGTGAGTATGTATTCTGTGACAGTATATAATTCAGGTATTTAGCGTAATAAAGTTAGTCTTGCTCTGTACTTCGTTCGTTTCACTTGAAACCCCATACTCCCACCTTACATGGCGAAGGTTCGTTGTCTAACATCCATAGGTAGGTTGCCGTACACTTGCCAGTACCATTTGTCGGTTACTCCTGGAATGTTTAAGAAGTGGGTTTTAAAAGAGAAAGGAGTAAAATCAGTTCTAGATAAGTGCTCGTAACGAAGCTGTAATAAGTCTACCTTCTTCTCTTGTTTGTCTATGTATCTATGTCTACTATAAAATGTATGAGATTGTATATTGACCACGTGACAGTATTTTAAATTTTGATAGAAGATAACCTAATAGAATGCAAAACAATGGCACTTGTCTACTGGGGAATATATATCTTTATAAGTTTTTACGTACTCACTTATATAATTATGGCATCTAAGAATCGCCGTAGTTACTGAATAGATGTTGCTTAATGTAGACATTATAAACTTTTACAACTCGGTAGAGGTAAGTTGACATTGTTGACATCAATAATTAAGATGAAGCGAGGAGAGTGCCTCTAGCTATACATCATAATGTTGCTCTAAATTTGTTGAAGGATTCTGCGAACTGATTTCGCTCATTACCATACCGTATCCTAGAGGAACGTTAACAGTTTATTAACGTGTGCTTTACGTTACATTTCCTGATATTGATGTTGCAGAAGTTTAAGTTTTTTCGTTCGTAGTGACATAGGTAGGTATAGTACCAACCTACCTATATTACTACTTATTTATCTTATTAAAGTGTCAGCAGTCTAGTCATTGGGTTACCTAGTATACTATATGGTATAGCTGTGAACTATTATTCAATGTTTCATCCATCATAATACTACGATGTCAATACCTAATCATTAAAACCTTTTTCCTTACTCCAGTTAACTTACCCAACAACCCCCTCAGTATCCCGAACAGGTCGCCAGCCAAAGAGCCGGCTCCCATAACGATCTCTATGTTCGGCCTGGTGGGCGCGTGGTCGTCGGACACTGCGGTCCGCACGAAGGCCAGCCCGGTGGCGCCGCCGGGCAGCGTGAGCGGCCCTCGACCGGACAAGTATGCGGCTGCGGACAGCGGGGATGCCGCTGTCATCTGGGTGGAAGAGTGGAAGGTTCATTCATTCAGTCATTCATTCATTTCGAGTAGGTTATTAGCCAACCCTGGTGCCGGAGCTTTGAGACCGCCTAAAGGATCCGACATGCTCTGACGATTGTAAAGTAAAGTAGTAGCCTATGAAGTCCTACCTACTGTATTTGCAAAGGCCTCTCATTGAACTGAAGATATCAGTACAGTAAGGAGGATATGCATTATCACCACGCTTGCCACGGGTTGGTGATCTCAAATCCGAGACATACTTATAAGTATACCATCTAAAATATCTATTCTATTAAGTTCTTTTGACTACTATGTTTGTTCGTGTGGGTGTGGTTGTGATCTGATAAGGTACTTAAAACGTTGTACAACTGTGTACTGTACTCTAAGTATTAATAGTTATAAGGTACTATTTTGGGTTAAGCGAGCTATTTTATACTTACATCATTAACACAGAGTCCCGTACTGTTGACAATGAAAGCGTTTCCAGAGAACGTGATGTGATCTTGTAGGTTGTATCCAACGGGGAGATCATGGACTGGTGTTATCCCTACTTCTTGGAGATGGTCTGCGGGTCCTATTCCTGATACCATTAGGAGTTGAGCGGAGCCAATAGTCCCAGCAGAGAGAATCACTTCACGACGTGCTCTCACACGGAATCTGGATTGAGAAACAAAAAAAAATTATACATGTATACATACCCAATCAATATTTTTTAAACATCGGCTGAATAGAAATAATAAATCCTACTTGGCGACAAACTTTTCTATGCCTACTTGTCCCTACGGCGCTATTTCACGCGTTACGCTTTCGTTTTCGCAATTTTGGCATAATACTCGTATAAGTAGATTAGATCTTGGACACGCATGTGGCTTATTTTTTATACAATACGCTGCAAAAACCGGCTGTAGCCGGTAAACTATGTGTGTGAACTACTATAAGATGATCTATCACGTAGATTCACAGAATTAATGTTACCAAGATTACTTAGTTTAATAGAATTAACCAAAAAGTTGTACGGCTTTTGTTGAGGATAACAACTTGTAAAAATATTCTACAATAATTAATCCGGTTTTCGTTTTAAAACAAGTACCTATTACAATCAAGATTGTTCACCTGAACCTTGTTTTGAATTTCCGCAATGATACAAACAGAGTCAGTCAAGCACTGTAAAGTGTATGAAACAACACAGAACAAGTAAAGTACGAGACATTTAAGTTACCTTACGTTTTGTTTCACAAACTCCACTCCGTACGCAACTTTAGAATTAGGATCGATGAGAAGCTTCATAGCTGTCGAATACTTCGAGACTTTTAAGTTTCGTCGGAACCGTATTGGTTCCAAAAATGCTTTTGAAGAGCTGCATCTTCGTCCCTTTCTAATAGTCGCCTGAGGCTTCGAAAATCCAATGACATGTTCTCCGTTAGGGTCCCTCCATTCATAACCAAGTTCATTACCTCCATTCTTAAAAGCAGTTTGCAAAGGACTGTGGAATGGAGCGTAATCGATATCCAGATAGCCTCCAACGCCGTGATAAGAGGAATTCTTCAGTTCCGCAATGTGTATGTTTTCGGATTTCTTGAAGTAATGCAGTATTTCATTGTAGCTCCACCCTTCGTTGCCCATTCTTACCCAGTCATTGTAGTCGTCTGGGTGTCCACGCTGGTAGATGAGAAAGTTCAAGACACTGCTTCCCCCTAACACTTTTCCTCGAGGCATGAAACAGACGTTGCCCCTCAGGTCTTTGCATGCTCTTTTCTGGGGTTCTGAATTGTAGCCCCAGTTCATAGGGGTGAGGGAGAGGAAGGGGGCAAATATTGGGACGTCGGAGAAGAAGTTCTCGTTGCCTCCAGCTTCGAGGAGCAGTACCTTCCATTCTTTTACTTCTGTAAGTCTATTGGCCATGACGCAGCCTGCGGAACCGGCCCCAACCACAATGAAATCGAACTCCTCATTCTCTTCTGGCGTGTAATCTGGCACGAAGCCTTCCTTGGGACTCCGTGGCAAAGGTCGGAACATATCAGTCCAGAAGTCAAAGAACCTCCTCTGGTTTGAACCAGGGAGGGGTCTTTGCGCTCCCACGAACGTTATCAGTAACAGCAGAGACCACCTCATGTTGAATTCTTATGATTTCATAGCTGCATAAAGAAAAAAGGTTTTATTAGATTAAATTAACTTG
This sequence comes from Cyclophora punctaria, assembly GCA_951394245.1. Lineage (NCBI taxonomy): Eukaryota > Metazoa > Arthropoda > Insecta > Lepidoptera > Geometridae > Cyclophora > Cyclophora punctaria. The sequence goes on from OX596171.1 coordinate 7,576,527, forward strand.
AATTTCGTATTTAAATGCAAATTGGATCAACAGGAATAACCATAAATATGACTAATGAATAAATCTAGAAATACATTTTGCCCATTGACTACCGGAACTGGTATGAACAGAATGCGATATAAAACCTATCAATCATGAGAGACCATTTCAAGGTCATAGGCTCTGCAGGATTCCAGTGAATGATTCCGTCAGGAATACAAAGCATCTAATAAATAGTTCACATGACATCACGAGCTGTCATTAGATCTTTGCCCGCTGATTACTGAACCAACTCACATATCATTGGTACTATATACTGTTGCTAAGACCACCTAAGGCTGCGGGAATATCCCTGCATATATAAATAATTTACGATTAAAACCTTATTGGTCGAGCGAAGTATCAGGTAAATAACATTACGCTCACAAAATAAAAATAGAATCACGAATTGTTTATGCTTTTGACATGTTATGTATGGAAAATTTACGACAGTTGGTTAAGAGTCGATTTAATAAGTGTCTCTGAGTGCGGAAGTAGGACAGCCTTCGCGGATTTTCCCTTGTTGCATCCATTCCCGAAAATTATAAGATAAATAAAACCTTTAATATAATGTCCTTACTTAATATAATGCCATAACGTGCCTCGTTAATAGCTATCCGTTACTAAAAAAACTTCTAAAACCCCACTGGCGTGTCCAGATAGAAAAGCGCGTCAAACATATAATAAAACAAACTCTTCATCTAAATTACATTGGTTTAGATATTCGTAAACTAAGTTAACTTTACCCAACATTAGTTAATCATTCATAAATTAATTTGAAGTAGGACAGTAGCCAACCCTGGTGTCTTTAGCCCGCCTAAAGGCCTCCAACATGGTCTGACGATTGAAACCAGGACTGACTGTTTCACGTGTCTCCCCACGATAGCGCTCAGATAGAAATACTACTAAAAGTAAACAAAAACAATTGTTATGAATTTTGTATGTAGGTAATATTTAGTCAAATATGAACTGAACCATCTCAATTCACACCCACTTATACACTTATACTTAAAAACGTTGTAATGTTAATATCATTCAAATTTGCATTGACCGTCACCTAGTTAAATAAAATGCGTTTTATAATGCTGTTGACCATCATTGTAGAAACGAGTAACATCCGGATTTTAGGCTTGTTATGAAGATTACAAGCGATAACTAGTGGGTGCATTATTTTCAGTAGTAATGTGTGTTGCGTGGGAATTAAGTCAATTAACAGCGGTTAAGAAAATGGAACGTAGTTAGTTAAATTTACGTTATAATGTTCGTAACGACTTAGAATTCGCCAACATCCTTTTTAAACTCGCAAAATATTAAGCCCAAGACACACATAGTGCGGCAGCGGGCCGGGTAGGCCGGGTGTGGGCCGAGTGCGGGCCGAGTGCGGGCCGAGTGAGGGCCGCCGCGTGACGCTGTATTCCTTGCATTTGAATAAAAGGTTGGCAGCACTGGCAGCGGGCCTGCAGCCAGCCTTGCCCTTTCACGAGGCATCCACAACTAATTAGTGCATATGTTCAGTATTGTATATGACATGGGAGGCATGAATGATTGAACAAGATTCTACCTCTTATGTTTGTCTATACATAATAATCATACATATAAAATGGTAGTTAACAAAAAATAATAAAAAATAAAAACTTATTAATGAAGTAGGCAAAAGTTATAGAACTCAGCTTGAGTTTTTCAGTTGTTCCTATATCCCTGAGATGTTAGGCCGGATATGAGAGGGGGTTTGTTATTTAAAACGCTACCTTGATGTCACATAGTGTTGTACACAACGTGCATCAAAGCACCTCTAAATGAGAAATCACTCATACATCCATAGACAAAACCGCTTCGCTTCTACACATTCATCATAATGAACGAACTGACGTATGACAATGTCAACCATTAACATCTTGTCGTTAATTTAACTACTGTATCTACCTACGTATACATGTAGGTAAATAGGTAAATACACACAAGGTATTTATTCTGCTAGTAGAACGGAGATTCCATGATATTTATGGCAATTAGGTATTAATGCTTTATGTCATGATTTATTTTTATTTTACACGAATTTCATACGAGATTGGGTAAGTAAATATGAGTATGCAAATAATTATGTCATGAAATGTATCTGTATGTACGAGTATTTTAGGTAGATTACTAGTTAGTATATTATGATAATTGATACTTACCTAACTGCCACACTGAAAGATGCCCATTAGATAGACACTTATGTATTTGACGTATTTTTTCATATAATACATGTCAAAATCACTCATTAAACTCTACTAAGGCCGCATTTGACAACTCTGAGTACGGATGTAAGTCACATATATTTCTTTAGGCCATTCGGGAATACGCAAGTACGGGAATTCCTGAATAAAATGAATTACAACTTCGAGAGACGTTAACAGAAACAAATTAACACCTAAGCGAATATAAACATTATAAAACCAACTCACACGTAAAAGTTTATCGGCATTCCAGAGTGTTCTTCAAATCAAAATGAACGTTGCATTTGAGCATTTAAGTTGCCTAGTTTAATTCGAACCGATCTTCGGATTGCCCTTTACGATGTTACGAAATAAACCTTAGTTTCCAACGGTGTTTGTCACATTGAGAAGGCCGACGGTACTATATAGGTGATTTGTTCTCTCTTTGTAACAAAATAATTAATAGACTTCGTTTGTTTGGAACCCGTTCGGTTAATATGGTGCGATCCACCTTGACGGGCGATTACTACACAACCATGTCATTATATATGGTAAAATTATAGCTATCAGTTTCGATAAAATAAATGATTATTTATTTTTATCAAGAGCTTTATTGGCTTTTGGCGTCCTTGAATGGAAGGTGTGTGATGTAATACTCTGTTTTTTTCGCCTACGGGTAATTAAAGCCGGGGCAGTTTTTGAAGGAGATCTTGTGAGTTAACCACCATAATGATAGGGTGCCCATAATTTTCTAAATGATTGGCTGAATATTATTTTATTTTGCAACAGTCGGTATTACCTATACATATGTTCGAAATGGTTTGGTAAAAATAAGCTTTTGGTTTTGGTACTTGTAAGCACTAATCTAGACGGGACTTAATCTATACTAATATTATAAAGCTGAAGAGTTTGTTTTGTTTGTTTGTTTGTTTGTTTGTTTGTTTGTTTGTTTGTTTAAACGCGCTAATCTCAGAAACTACTGAACCGATTTGAATAATTCTTTTTGTAATAGATAGCCACATTCAACGGGAAGGTTATAGGCTATTTTTCATCCCGAAATTCCTACGGGAACGGGTACAACGCGGGTAAAACCGCGGGGCGCTGCTAGTCGCGAATAAAACGTTTAATGCTTACCTCATCGTCTAGGTTAGTGTTTAAATAGTGTACTTGTTGTAAGGTCCTAAGTATTTTGAAATGAATTGGCTTGTACTTCATGTGACTAACATAAAGCCTACATAATATTGACAAACACTAATCGTACCTAAAGTATCAATCTATAGGAAAACATAGCAATAACTATCCAACTAAATATCAAGAACCATCGGTGGCATTTCCAGCGCTATTATGCTTCGAAGGGCTCGTTAAGCAGTCAGTCTTGGTTGCTTCAATCGTTAGACCATGTGGGACGCCTTTAGGTGGTCTAAAAACTGAAACACCTGGGTTGAATACTGACCTATTCGAAATGAATGAGTGAATGATTGAATGGATCAATAGTTAGCAATCTATACTAATATTATAAAGCTGAAGAGTTTGTTTTGTTTGTTTGTTTGTTTAAACGCGCTAATCTCAGAAACTACTGAACCGATTTGAATAATTCTTTCACTGTTAGATAGTCTATTTATCGAGGAAGGCTATAGGCTACATTTTATCCCGAAATTCCCAAAGGAACGGGTACAACGCGGGTAAAACCGCGGGGCGCTGCTAGTGGTATACTATAAAGACATTGTACTACAGCTACGTTATAAGTATAGGAAGCTGCCATTTCACACCAATTGAACTTTTAGGACCTCATTCATAAACGATTATTAACAGCATTTTAGCTATCAAATGGTTTGTCCTTTTCCGACATACGCTGTTTGCCAAAGAGCGAAAGAGACAAAACACTTTTAAAATAGTATTAAGCTATAGCGCGTTTATCAATAAGGCGGTTAATCAAATGCAACTTATGCAATAAGTAAGGAATGTACTTCCATAAAACCTTATACCAAGGCCCCTATACTCATCTGATTATGTCGTTTCGTAATAATATTCTCAAAATCCTTGGTTTATTTATTTGCAAGTCATTGTGAATCTAAAGTATTTGGCTCGATAATATTTACAAATTATGTTCAATCGGTTTTGCAACAGTTCGCTGTAGCGAAGAAGGTGGAGCCGAGGACCGGTTCCGAAAGGATATAGGACCTAAGTGACTAAATATATTGTTCCTTACACATGTTGCAACTAATGGAAGCGGGCCCTAATAACTATCCTGGTCAGAAGATCAAATAAACATAATGTAATTATTTAAATTATTGCCAAAATCGGCGGTTAAAAGAACGGATGTGAATTGTTACATTACATTAATTTACATACGAGTACCTACTGGTATCCTCAGTGAGATGAGTCTTTCTTATGAGTGAAGTGAGGGTAACGAAGATGAAGAGCTAAAGAGTACGTTTTAAGTTGGTCAAGTCATGGTCTATTCAGACCATAGATCAGTTTCCTCTGCTTTCCTTTTTTTTGTATATGAGAAACCTTTCTAAGGAGGAAATAACATTTTATGCTAAAAATGGTTTGAAATCCATTTATTTCGATAACCTAGTTGAGAAAATCATAGATATCTCAAGCTTTAAGAATGTTTATAGCGGTTTAAAGTATTTAATAAATCAGGAAAGTAAAGCTAACAACTCAAACAAGGTAATTAAAGAGACATGTGGCACTTGCAATCGGCGGAAGGGGTTTCGACACCAACGGCGATTTCGAATTCAATTCGAGATTTTACTTATAAAATTCCTATCAAGGTATCTATCTCGGATTTTTTTCTGCTTAAGAAGGTTTTATATGAGACAGCCCGTTATACTTACCTATATGCTACACTATGAAGTTTTAAGAATTATATTTTTTTAGTATCGCAACTGTTTCCGTATTTTTTTATATGAGCTAGACCAGTTAAATATTCTAGAGCAACTCAAAGAAAATAATGCCTACTCTACAATTAAATGATAAGATAGACTTAATTTTTAAATACACAGTAGAATTAATTTCAGATTATCACTTCATTTAAAAAAATAAACGTCACTTACCCGTATTAATCGCAAAAACACTAGCGCGTTCTAAAATTGAACAAACATTGATTTCAGTAACTGCACTTTAATCGCACACTGACTCTTCACTATTATAAGAAACTTTAAAATTCGAACACTAGATACTTTATTTAAATTCTAATTGGTCATAGATAATAGTGTGCACATCCTAACATGCAATTTTGCAGGCACGCATTCGCACGCACATAGCTTGGTCTGACCGTCGCATGACTCTGTTTACCTACCACTGTGCATGCGCCCGCGCACCTTCTTGTTTGGTGGTCATTCCGCGGCCTTGACGTTGGAACCATAACGATATGACCTTACATTTCTAGATCGATATTTAGTTTCGCTTTTGGACGTTTACAGGTGTCAACTTCAGATGTTATTATGCGTATGTATTACCAATGCATGCAAGTTATTTAACTCTTTGATATGGTTTGTTGCCATGCAAATTATGAATAGTTGGTCTAGGAAGCGAAGAGGTTCCTCTATCGGTTACATCCTATATAAAATACCTAGATTTTATATAGGTATTAGATGGAAAGGATACTTCCTCTTTTTTGAAGTTGGTTAGTAAATAAAGAAAATAAGACCATTGAAACAATTGTCTACTCTCTTTATAAAGAAATGTTATACAAAACAAATTGTAAACAACAAAGTCTAAACAACTATTTTTGATTTGACTTTTGGATATTTCTGTAGTTCTTGAGTGGTTTCAATAAGAAAGTAAAGTTATACTCGTAAATAAATAATAAAATTGGCTTCTTTTTACAACCTAAATCTATTATGAAGTCTCTATAAAAAGGTTGGGAATGGGTGAGGCTGAATATGAAGATAAAGAAAGGGCGAACAAAGATAATCAGGATATTTTTAGATTTTATTTTTATTGGCTGAAAGAAATATCGAAGAAATATTGTACTTCCATATGTAAACTAGGGTACGTATTTGATCGACAAATTACCTATGGTATTTAACCTCTTTAACTTTTTATTAAGGAGGTCTAAGTTTATAATCGAAACTCCTTAATTTTACCACAAGTATTATTAAGAAGGTTTGTGCTTATTCAAACCTCTTTATTATTTACGAAGAAGGTACAAGCACGGGTATAATCGATTCAAACCTCTTTGGTGTTTACGAAGGAGGACCGAGAATAAACCCAAACTTCCTTTGTTTTTACTAAGATAAGGTAAGATTAAGTATGTATTCAAACAATTTTAACCTCTTTATAATTGTTACTAAGGAAGCAGGTTTGCGCGGGAGTGGAGTGTGGCTAGACCGCGTGTTTGGTACCTGTGGTCAGTATATAGCTTACAAACATGATTTTAACTATTGGTAGATATTTTCTATATTGTGCTGCACAATTTGTGCAATTGTGTACGGCAAAACATTTCATAGGGTCATATTCATTTAATTGAACTTCTAAAAGTTTACTATTAGATCCGTTGCGAATTATTCATTCATAATTGGTCAGCATTAGTTTGGATAGTGCTACTATTGGTACTATTTCGTAAGTTACCTGCCTATCCCAATCATTGTGACGTAGAGTAATAGAGCAATTATTAAAAGAAAGTTGTTCGTTTCTTGTCACTTAATTTTCACAATAAAACCATTGCTCAAAATAGTTCTATTAAAACCGGCTAAGTGCGAGTCCGACTCGCGCACGGAGGGTTCCGTACTTTAAAAAAACGGCAAAAAATCACGTTTGTTGTATGGGAGAGCCCTCCTTGAATATTTATTTTATTTTATTTTTAGTAGGTACTTATTTGTTTTTTTAGCGGTAATAGAAATACACCGTTCTTGAGATACAGCCTCGTGATAGACGGATGGACGGACAGCGAAGTCTCAGTAATAGGGTCCCGTTTTTACCCTTTGGGTACGGAACCATAAAAATGAATCAAATAATCACGACCTTGACACGCATCAATTGATTTCCTTGCTGATATTTAGTTGTACCCACGCCTATACAAACAATGTTTATCTATACTAATATTATAAAGCTGAAGAGTTTGTTTTGTTTGTTTGTTTGTTTGTTTAAACGCGCTAATCTCAGAAACTACTGAACCGATTTGAATAATTCTTTCACTGTTAGATAGTCTATTTATCGAGGAAGGTTATAGGCTATTTTTCATCCCGAAATTCCCACGGGAACGGGTACAACGCGGGTAAAACCGCGGGGCGCTGCTAGTATGTAATATAAATTATTTTTACAGTTAATAAAATATATTAATGACTGCATTGTATTGCTCAAGTTACTACTCAAGTATAAGCTGAAGCTACTCGTTTTATTTCGCAATCAATGGTACTTAAATAAGTTTTATGACATATTTCTTGTTTGTAAGTACGTTATCGCTTATTGGAGGCTGTTGATTTATTATAGGGTGTGTCGAAGACTTTTATAGAATTGTTTTTTCTGGTCTGTGTTGTCTAAAAGAAGGGCGAGTCTCAACCGAAATAATTATTGTGAATTTACTTGTTCTAGATAAGGTTAGGCCGTGAGTATTATCCTAGTGTCCAGGCATATGAGAATCTTTCGATGGATTGGTCCAGAAGATTAAGATATGTAAATAAATGTCACATTACCCTTTTAATGTAAATAAATGTCCCATTTTGGCTTTTTTTTAATGTAAATAAATGTCATATTTTAACGAACGGTAAATCGCAGTAAAAAATTGGGAGATTGTTTACATGCAATTTACAAGTCAAAATCATACATTTGGTACATACTGGCTGTAAAAGTATTCGTTAAACCTAATAAATGAGATCTATAGGATCTGGGAACGAATGTAATCAAATGGGTTACAATCTTCGACATATCCAGTCCAGATTTATTTTATTCATGTCGTCCTTATTTGTATTATTAAGTACTAGCAGCGCCCCGCCGTTTTACCCCCTTTGTGCCTGTTCCCGTGGGAATTTCTAGAATTTTTATACTTTTAAACCTTCCTCTTGAATCACTCTATCTATTAAAAAGACCGCGTCAAAATCCGTTGCGTAGTTTTAAAGATCTAAGCATACATAGGGACAGACAGAGAAGACAGACAGCGGAAAGCGACTTTGATTTATACTATGTAGTGATATGATACTTTATGTGTTGGAAGGTTTATTCAGGAGATACATCCTCCTTACGTGCGAAGTCACGTGCCAATGCTAGTATAATACTTTAATAACATAAGCCGGAGTAAGTATCGACCTACTTATGTAAATGTGGAACATTATCCAGATTTCCGATCTCCTACATAATGCATAAGAAACTGAGGGAAAGAATATCTATATTACGGTAGGTATGTTATGTACACTTCACCGGCTTGATTGTACTCCAATTTTGGACACTGCGTTAAGCGTGCGCACGCCGCGGTTCCATACAAAAATGAACCGTCGCGGGCGCCCGGCGCGTGTGACTTCATACAAAAGTGAACCGTCGCGTGCTCCCGTCGCGTGCGGTGTCATACAAAAGTAAAGTTAAGAAACCCGCCGGCGGGCGCACGCTTAACGCAGTGTTGACTAAAGTTTCCGTAATGTACGACTACCTATACGTTATATTTTAAACACCCGTTTGTTTTTCTATCCAAATAGTAAGATTATTAACTGTCGACAGATCGTGAACTGCACAAACCATGTACAATTTAACGCATAACTTTTCGTGAGTCGTTCATATCAAACCGTTAAATTGTGAACGAAAAAGTTATCAACCGTCTAGTACCCTTTTAACTGACTAAAATAAAGGAGGAGGTTTCTCAATACGACCGTTTGTATGGTTTTTTAAGAAAAATGGTCATATGTTAGCTAATGGAGACAGTACACAGTATGTGAATGAAGTACGGAGGTGTGATGAACTCACTAACATAATAAAACGATATCGAATGATGTGTGAGTGATTCGGAATGATTGAAGCCAGGGAGAAGGCCCTAGGCCTTACAACAATGCGTATAAATAATATTATGTACTCAGTTTAAATATAATAGGTATTAAGTATAACTCTAATTTTTCTTACTAGTCTTAAAATGTGGACTTACAATTTTCCAGCCGAAGACGATTACTCCTGCAGAGGAAAAATGTTTAGAGAAGGGTAAAAATAGTTACATATGTGTTTTTAAAACACGAGCCAACTCTATTCGACTTGGCAATTTGTAAACGCAGCTTGTAAATTCAATCTAAACGCGTTTTTTCTTCTATCAAATGCATGGACCAAATGTCAACCACTTGACACAAAATTAAGTTTGAATAAGTTTTGCCTGAATAAAGTGATATCCTCCACTTCAGAACCACACTCTCCCACAAAAAGGTATTTGTATAAGAATACTAACTTTGCTCATTTCGTTCCAAAAGTTGTCTCGAGATTTCTTTTTACTCGAACAATAATAAGAATCGGAAGTCGACGGTTTTGATAAAGTTTCAACAAGTTTTATTTGGAAGTACTTAGCTTTTTGCACATTGTGAAACTCTTATTTGTAGATATTGACATTTGCTTGCACGAACATTTTCCTATTAAAGAAAATAAATATTTCCTTGAAAGATCTTGTTGGGACAGATTTTCTCTCCGAGAAGTTATTTGGTCTTCAACTTAAAGGTTAAGCTGTGCGTCCGTCGAGGGCTGCAGTGTGGTACCGACGCTGTGGTTGCGGCACGAACCCTCTGATAGGCTGCCACCTGACAGAAGCACGCGGCAGATAGCTCTAATTGGCAGCTGCTTAGGGTTCTTTGGACTCGGATCATTTGTTTGTTCTCTCAGTTGGTTGATTGGTCAGACATATTATGACCTTCTTGGTAGTCTTCTTTCCTTCTTTACTTCGCACGATCCAAACTTATTAATGCATTAAAGCTTATTTCACTAACCCGCATTGGGCAAGCGTGGTGATTATACCTAATCCTCACTGTACTGATATCTTCAGTGAGATGAGAGGCCTTTGTCCAGTAGTGGGACATTACAGGTTAATACTACTACTACTTATTTCGCATTTTCAATAATGAGAATTATGTTGTCACTGTATTAAAGTTTTATTTATATAAAGACAATATAAAAAAGAGCTTAAACTAAAAGTAACTGAATTTTGTTTTCTTTTATTTTCATACAATGACCTCGGTTGCAATTAATATTATTTTTGGAATGTACGTTCTTCGATTTTGTCGGAATGTACTTCGAGATTATAAATTTATTTTTAAAGCACGATTTTAACATAAAACACATATATAACTTTGAGAGATTTAAATTAAAAGTCGTCATAAAAGTAGAGAAATAAAAATATCCGTTTCCAAGTTCAAATTTCAAGATCGTTTTTTCATCAAAATCGGTTCAGAGATTAAGTAAACGTGACATCATATCAGACAAAAAGATCATTGAGTTACATTTGCAATAATAAAATCCTACAGGAATAAATACATTCTACAGGATTGCAATAGGAACAGGACAAAATATAAGATCTTCTGTACTGAGTACAATAAAAGAGGAAAAATTCCTCATTCAAACGTTTTTCACCACATTTTCGGCCATGCCCCTCACCACGTATCCAAATACCTCATGAATGACGTATGCTATAACGGTCAGTCGTTAAATGAATACTTGTTGAACAGGTTTTGAATTCAAACTATATATTTCAAAATGTACCTTGACTCTGTATCTAGACTTTAGGTCAAGGTAACAGCATATTTATTGTATCTAATTTGATAATACTGTTATTTAATGTTAAGTAGGTAGTATCGATTTTTTTTTTAGTTTTTACCAACGTGTACTTACACGTGATTTACAGTTGACATTGGTGATTATTCGTATCTAGTATTCTAGCGTATGTTTTAGTAGCTAAAACTGAAAAGTTTGGTACTTAGGTTAAACTTTTTTAAAGTATTTCTCTATTAAAATCTTTTTACTGCATTCATTCATCCATTCATTCATTCATTCATTCATTCATTCATTTCGCGTAAATAGGCAACTCTGGTGTCGGAGTTTTTAGATATTTACTTCATTCTATTTGGCAATGGAACCTCTGCTGATGGAGTTTTTAGACTAAGGCCCTTAGGCCTTCGACATAGTCAGACAATTAATACAACCGGGACCGGTCCTCCGAAGCACATAGTGGTCAGATAGAAAAGTCACTATCGGTCACCCATCCAAGTATCCGGTCGAGCTGCCCGTTACTTAACAATTGCAATTAACTAACATCGCATTGTCAGGTTACGTCACGAGTGCTATAAGTAATTTAACAAGCACGTGTTCTGGTTAACTTTTATTTTTTGGCAGCCCAATACATCGATGGCCGTAGGTTCAATTGGTGTAACTGACAAAAGTCGTGAAATGACTTGAGTATATAGGTTTTCTTAGTTTTTTCCGCTCTTTCGAATGGTATAGTCAAAATAAATCTAGCTTTAAAAAAAATACAGATACATCACATTTTTTGGGTGTGCACTTTTCAGATTTTCTACAAAATTATGGTGCAAGTGACATGTTTCTTATATATACAAATCAAATTGGTGTAAAGTTAGAGTAAAACTCGAAAAAAATTAACCTACACTTACACCAAAATGACTTATCCATACAATCATAGGGCATTTCTCTCTAAATAACAGCGATGAATAATGCCCACAATGCTCTTTACATCAGAATGAATTAGTTAATTTTATTTTTTAACGTCTGCCGCATGCCAGAAGAGCTGTGGGCCAGAACAGCCACTGAGTGGCAGCCAGATCCGGCGAGCAGGCGACGCGGCAGACCGAGGCGCAGGTGGCGGGACGATCTCGACGCATACCAGACCAACTGGAGAGAACTGGCCCAGAACAGGGATACATGGAAGGAATGGGGAGAGGCCTTTGCCCAGCATTGGGACACAAACGGCTGATAATAATAATATTTTTTAACAAGTCTTAACACCACTTTGACTATTTATTTCTTTTAAAAATGTTCATCAAATTGATGTAACCAACAACCAAATAAACTAAGGTAAAATAGGTGGGTGTAACAAACAAGAGGACAGAAACACATTGGTGTTACTGACATTAATTTATAAAAATATGGTATATAGCGTCTTTATTCTTATATAAGCCGAAAGCCCGCAGAATTCTAAGCATTTTTGTCAAACCAGATCATAAAAAAGATTCATACATCAAAAGTTATGTAAGATTTAGTACTAAAAAAAACTTTAAATGCTTCTCCTGAACAATCGTTCATTGTCAATTACACCAATTGAACCTACGGCCATCGACATATACCTACTGAAACATAGGCTACCTTACGTATCTACATAATGATTTGGGAAATACGTAATTCAAGTTTATTTACTCTACAGTTTCAACACATTCAATTGACACAAGTTTTTTTGTTTGTTATATACGAGTATATTCAAAACTCCTTGTCCTTGTCTCAAATTGTCCTTGTCTCAATTTTGTGCTGAATCCTACAAAGCGTACAGAGGTGGATTTTAAATGATAGAATCAAATATTTTGCATTTTGTATGAGTTCAAATATGGCTCGGTTTTGAGATCACCAACCCGCAGTGGGCAGGCGTAGTGTCATTTACCGTCCACTGTACTGTTAATCTTCAGTCAGGCGGGCGGTTGGCCTATGCATACCAGTGGGACATTACAGGCTTTGTTTATAAAGCTTATTGGCAGCATTTTAGCTATCAAGTGGTTTGTCCTTTTCGGACATTCGCTATATTCCAAAAAACAAAAGAGACAACCATTTTAAAACAGTGGTTTGGTTGAAGAGCTTATAAGAATAACTAGCAGCGCCCCGCGGTTTTACCCGCGTGTGCCTGTTCCCGTGGGAATTTCGGGATAAAATGTAGCCTATAGCCTTCCTCGATAAATAGACTATCTAACAGTGAAAGAATTATTCAAATCGGTTCAGTAGTTTCTGAGATTAGCGCGTTTAAACAAACAAGCAAACAAACAAACAAACAAAACAAACTCTTCAGCTTTATAATATTAGTATAAATGTGGTAATAATTTTTAAGGATTCCAAGTGTTTATTGTTCTTAAAGTCCTTTGGACCCCCTAAATATAGTCCTCTATGGTCTTGAAATAAAAAAGAAACAAATAATCCACTCAAAAGTGTCTTTATTCCATTTATTATTAAAGCAATTTTGATACATAACTTCCTATTAAATCTAACAAATTCTCGTATTTTCTCTTGTAAGGTAATGACTAATTGTATGATATCTTCGTTACATCTAGGTCTATAGTTACGGTCTAGGGCTTCTAATTACAAGTCTAGGTAATCTGTAATTTGAACACATCTAGGTAAAGGTTAATGTGACAACAGTTTTCTGCGTAATTAAAAAATCTCATTCGTAATATTTTATTATAAGTATTATTAACTTAATGAATAAAGTTATTTGGGCGGGCAGTAAAAAGCCACGATTTTTCATTTTATTACGTCTGTTAAGACTGACATTTTATGTTAAGGTTTACTAATGTGTGAGCGTAAGTTGAAGTCAAAGTGTTCGGAAATTTTCAGAGCACTAAGTGAAAACATGGTTTAGACAACGTTTCGTAGTAATTTTTTTTGGTTGTCTTCTCTCAAAATGTATAGAAATGTCACGTGACAGTTACGTGGTCTTGATCTCATACAGTTTCGTAGTAGACAGATAACTTCTTCTTCTTCATCGGGTGGATGGTCACCTTGACCAATCCTGGTGTCAGAGTTATAGAGCCGCCAAAGGCCTCTAACATGGCTCATGTAACGACTACTATAACTAAAAAGACATGATTGCCAATGTCTAAAAAAATGTTCATGGTAACTCTACCACTGAACTCCACTAATGTAAACTGGCGATTCAAAATGCAGGGTGTTCTTTGCAAGGTTATGTTAGGAATACGAAGGTTTTTAATAAATTAATAACTATTTGTATTCAAGGTTAATATTTGCGACATTTTGGCATTGATATTAATAACCATAACTTAGTTCGATGTTGCAATTATAATATTTGTTTTGGACTGATTAAAATTATAAACTCTCGAAACTGGGTTAATGTTTAGTTATGAAAAATTTAAGGTTCGAATACATTGTGTGTTAACCTGTTAACGTACTGGCATGTCAGCTGCTAGCACGTGTATTCACAGACGACACTTATTTGTGTATTTACAGATTTTACAGACGATAAGACGTGTGTGCATTGTAGTTAACTAGCATGCTAGAAACTGCTTATAATTTACATATAAAACATGAAATAACAACATCTTCATACATATATACTTATAGTTAATCTGATGAACAAATATATCTACTTATATATCTATGTCACTATAAGCTTTCATATTGTTTAAATTAATTATTTCGAACATTTATAAGTACCTCAAATGATACGATTTGTATAGATAGATAGATTTAGCCTGAACTCAGAGATGCTTCCTTAGTAGAGATTAAATTGTGATTTCGACATGTAATGTATGAAATATCATCAATTAGTTAAGTGTCGATTTAATGGTCGTCTCTGAGTCCGGCAGTTAGAACAATTTACAAATACTAATATTATACTAATATATCTATAATACTAATATATTTACAATTTTGTAATACAATACAATGTGTGCGAATATGGGCCGTCGACTTTAAGTACTTAATAATAATATTTTTCATATATATTATCTATACATGTTACATAAATGTTACGGCTAATACCCGAAGTGCGGCTACACCTAATACCGTATTAGCCGTAACATTTATGTAACATGTATAGATAATAAATAAAAAAAATAACCCTAACCTACCGAATTACTTACTATTCGGTAGGTTAAGGTTATTTTTTTTTTTTCATGTTTAAACTCTCTCTTTTCATTAAAATGACATATATATGCACCTAGTTCTAACCGGCTAAAACTAGGTGTAGCCGCACTTCGGGTATTAGCCGTAACATAAATACTAACCACCTTATTCATAAACGCTGTAATAAAACACGTGTTTTGTCTCTTTTGCTCTTCGGTAAATAACGTATGTCGGAAAGGGACAAACCATTTAATAGCTAAAATGCTGGCAATAAGCGTTTATGAATGAGGCTCTTATTCATTAAATAATTGGTTCGTTATTCATTACTTTTAAAATTAACTTTACCAATTCACCTTACTGCTAATCGTATAAATATTTAAAAGGTTTAGGCCCATCGCAGACGACAGACTTTTTGTGCGATCGAGTCTGCGGCGCACAAAAATTCGGTCGCGGATTTTTGCGCGTCGTGTGCGTTACTGCATATAATTACATAGGTTCTATTTTCACAGACTAAAAAGTGCGTCACGGATAGTCTGTCGTCTGCGATGGGCCTTAATTAATGATCTTTTTTAATAGATAATAGTTTATAATTGTTTATAGTTTAGTCTATAAATCTATGGCACTATATTTGACTAGTGTCCACCCTATTTTATATATAAAAGGAAAAAAAAACGATTCAAATCTTATGTTACAGGCAGATAAAATAATTACAAATGTGCTATGCACAGATACACTTTATACAATTAAATTGCTATATTATTATATGTTATATTACTTAACTTACATTATGATATAGCTTATTTTGATTAGGGCGTGTCAAATTTCTATAGTAGTATTGTGCCCGTTGAATAAATAATGTTTTTGGGTGAATAAATCGGAATATGAACGGTCGGTCTGTATCGATAAGAAACTGGTTGGGCGAGTCGACCGTTGGGCAATCTTCATATTAATAATTTGTCATATCAACTATACGCGAAGCTATCTACATAATACGGACTACCGAGATTGGAATGCTTGTCCATTCTCATATGGCCCGACGAACCTTTAAGGACACTGTATAAATTTACCATTATTTTAACATTATAATGACGAAATCTTAGGCTTTATTCAACCACTCGAGTGTGTTGCAATACTCGCCATGTATTCGAATAGCATAATTGTCTAAAATGATTATTTATCGTCCCTATGACTTCATCGATTACGAGGTTTGTACTAATTACACAAGTTACACTCCTTTTCAAATCACTGGCCTTTTTTGTCGAAGGCTTCCAATTTTGAATGGAACACGTAAATTTTTTATATCTCGAATCCGGATGAAACATATTCGAACACAGGTTTAAAATTTAAGATTTCCAACGAATCACTTTTTAAAAAAACACATTTTAAATTTCGAATGGTACAGTTAATTGAACACAGATTTAAAAATCCAAGGTCTCATCGTGACGTCATTTATTAACGTTTTTTAAAATCTAAGCGGAATGTCCAAGAAGAGTTTCATGCGCTCGCCTATATCGGTGAGGGAGCGCTCGTCTAAATGTTAGCTGTCGTCGTTTTGTTGGTCGTCGTCGTCGTCAACGTCGAGCGGCTGGCTGGTGAGGGCGGCCCATAGCGGCGAGCGTGCACCGAGCGCCGCCGAGCCCCGCCGCTAGCTCTCCCGGCACCCGGCCGCCGCGGCAGCCGTGCCGGCGGCTCCCACCGCGCCGAACAGAATCGCACCTACTTCTCGATCTGGAGTTATCTCCACCTAAAGGGTTTTTGAGCAGACAGAAGTTTGACAAAGGTTAACAAGAAGAAAAATTAGCTCATAATATGAGATAATACTAAATAATACAAATGATTTGAGAACCTATAATAATATAATATACTGTTTATAACAATACTCAAAACTAACAAACTTATAACATACAGAATATATTGCCACCCATTATCATCCAGATGTGGCACTAAAATTCCTCTTTACTACTCTTCCTTTCTCAATCCCTCAAACCAGTCAAAGGAGGTCCACATATACCTGTGACAACGTAGTCTGCTCAGGGTCCGAGCGCTCCTCCAGCACAGTGTCCAGTTCGAGCGTGGGCGGCGCGCGCGGGGAGCGCACCAGGCTGACGGCGCGAGGCTTGCTCTTCACGGGGGACATGCGAACCACGGACAACTCGCCGCGGTCCAGCTCGCAGTTCCGGCGGCGGGCGCGCTCACTGACCAAATAAGTAAGGTATTAGTCTGATGTCCTATTTTAACGGTATCAATAATCTCTCTACCTAAATAGAGGGTCAAGTTCAGTTATAAGGATCGGCTGTTGAACTTGTGGTTGCTGGATTCGAATTTTAAACGAGTAGATATTGGCGCTCTCATTCTCTTTTTTAGAAATAATATTTAGAGTATATTAATTAAAACGGTTTATTGAAAATAATTCACCTGCCAGTAAGGCCTCTCATCTCAGTGACGAGACTTAATACAATGTGAGGATTATGCGTAATAATCACACTTGTCTACTTCAGGTGGGTTAGTAATCTCAAACCTGCGCCATGTTTGGAAAGTCAATCGGGAACATTCTTTGACCCGGGTATCGAACCCGTAAAACTTTTGATAGGAAGTGCACAAGACGCTAAACCGAGACGTCTAGTGGCGTTTTCCTCCCTACAACCAAACTTTTTTATTAACTTCCCCAATTTAATAAAAGCCATCCCTCACCATCCACTTTTCCCCATAGAAACTAAAAGAGGAATTTTCGCCAAAGTTTGTTCATCGGAAATATTTTATTAAAATGTGCAATTGAAGAGTTGAAGAACACTGTTCAACACGATCGAATGTAAACGTTACAAATGTTGGTTAAATTTAGACTTCTTGATAAACTCGATATAACAACACAGTTTGCTAAATTTTCCTTGCTATCAAACCTTATGAAGTTAAGCTCTTTGCTCTCGAAGAATCTTTTATAGGGAAACATTTAAAAGTAGAGCTTTTATCAAAACGTGTTCCTTCCTACCTAGTTGGCTGACATGTTTCAGTCTTAAAGCGGTCTCGACTTTGTTATTTTCTAAACGAATATCAACAGCAAGTGAACAAGATAAAAAGATTGGAAAGCATCGATCCCGATATTTTTCAGGATTCGAGATAAGCAGTGGCTTTTTAAAGTCTCAAGTAAGCCATTATGACACGAGAGATTCTTAAAAGTGTTTTATGATGAAGAAACGTCTCTTCAGTATCGGAAAGTTACTTAAAATCTATTTCTCGTGTATTGCTTCGGGTCATAACTTCAAACGTAAAGTGCTTTTCGACGAACAAGATTCTGCAAACAGTCTACTTATAAAATACGATTGTGCTGGTCTTTAATACAAAAGTTTATTTAACAAACAACCGTAAAAGATTGCGTTGTGTTCCTTTTGTCCATTTGGCTTATTTGTGTAGAAAAAGTCGTTCATCTTTGCCTACATAAAAATTTACTTTATGATTCTGCACTGCGTAAAATTGCTTTGAACAATTTGTAGGACACCATTGTAGACTCGATGTTTTTGCTTTTGTTTGTTTTAGGATTTTTCAAAGGACTGTTTGCATGAATTCGGGAACAGCCGGGTGAGTTATGTTCTTGATTTGATATATTATTTTGTAAATAAAAAATGTGCTTGCTTTCGCCATTTTACTCCCTTTATGGTTGCTCAGGTGCGAATTCCTATTTGTCTACCAAGTAACGACCGACTGAAATGAAATAAGTAATTATTTTCTAAAATTTAATTATGAAAAAAAATATTTCTAATTAGTATAAGAGTAGTATCAACATGTTCAACCTTAATTAGACAT
Organism: Cyclophora punctaria; assembly: GCA_951394245.1. Lineage (NCBI taxonomy): Eukaryota > Metazoa > Arthropoda > Insecta > Lepidoptera > Geometridae > Cyclophora > Cyclophora punctaria. The sequence continues at coordinate 7,595,300 of OX596171.1, forward strand.
CCAAATATGGTTTAAAACAATGAAGTAAGTAATTATTAACAATATACGAGTACTGTTTGAAGTATACACGTATGCATAGAAGTGTTAACATTTCTAATTGAAGAAAAACATAATGATATAAATACAGTTAAACAAATGAAATACGACCCTTCTCCCGAACTATATTTGTGTAGAAGTAGAAGAATATTACTTCCATCCAAGCTGTCGTATGTGGACAGAATTGCATTTATAGATAATCCTATTATTATTACGTGCAAGAGCTATAAACTGGAACATGTGTTCCATATTACATTTGGTATAGGAGAAGCTTTCTATATAGCTTTATGATAACTGTTTCTTGGAACCATATTATTTTCTATTTTCAAAAGTAATAGTGCACGATTGGAATGCCTTTAATAGATAGAAAGTAGGTGTTCCTTTAATCAAGCAATACTGCGTAACGTCTTTGTGATCTCGAGAGTCCCCAAGGAATCGACATCTCTGTAATTACGTTTTGTTGCTAACTCTACCTTTAGCGCTGTGTTATTGGAAACCCGCTCTTTCATTGTTCTGTAAAAGCACATATTATCGGAGAACAACGCAAAAGTTGGTTTATACTTGAAAGGTTTCAACTTACCGCGCTAACTTGGCTCTTCTTCGCAAACAACAGATTACAGTGAGTGCCAAAAGCGGGAATCCGAATATACACGACACGATTGGCACCACTATAGACTCGGGAGTCACTGCAACAAAGGAATCATTATAAATCACTTGACGTCTCAAACATTCACAAAGTATAAACAAAGGGCAAAGGCCCTATATCAAATTACGCTCTAAATAATAGTCATTAGTGGGCACCGAACCAACACTAACTAATAACTTTATCGCGATAATTTTCGCTGTAAACTCGTCTCGAGTCATCGCAGGAAACTTTGTTGTTTGAATTAAATATTCATTGTTGTACTTAAATGAAGATTTGAATACTTTACTAAAGAGAACGTTGTAATTGTGGAGTTGTAAACACAGAGATAAAGTATTAATAAACCTCTTGAGAGACATGTTGTATGAGGTATGTGTTGTTGTAACTACCTATTATGTAAACTAATGTTTTGTGCATACACATGTGTTGAAGAGAACTTATACTTTTCCAACCGCGCCCCGAGGTGCTATCCAACGTAAGTCTTCATTAAACGCTCATGCCTTTCCGTGTGTATTCCCGATTTTCTCTTCAAAAAACAGGACACTCTTTGAAACCAATTTTCATTAAATTTAAACCAAAACGTGCCTAAGTTTGTTTTACATTTACCTTTTGTGAACGAAATCTTAATTAGATATTAAGTAAGTAAGTCTGACCTGACATAACTTAGTGTGCTTACCTTCATTAACGTAGGCTAGACAGAATTAATCTAATATCGTCTTGCTACGTGCGTTTTGTATGAAAAACAAAAGAGCGCGCACTGCAGTGCATAGCCGAACGAATAAAACCTCACAGTCAAAAAAGCCTAAAGAAATTAAGACCTTTCTTCCAATCCTACTAATATTATAAATGCGAAAGTTTATGAGGATGGATGGATGAATGTATGTTTGTACTCTATCACGCAAAAACTACTGAACGGATTCGGATGAAACTTTACAGTAATATAGGTTATAATCAAAATGGGATACATTTTATTCAGAAATTCGCGGGAACGGGTACAAAGCGAGTAAAACCGCGGGCGCTACTAGTATTCAATAAATGTTGACTTTATTAATAACTTTAAAGTCCATAAAACTATCCATTAGGGCGTAAATCCTAAATTTTCCGCCCTTAACGGTTTTCCCGAAGTTAGAAGTAAATAAAATCCACTGAGAGTCCGAAAGGCAAGGAATTGAATTAGCTTCAGAATTGGTATTTTATTATCGAAACTGGAAACTACGATGTTCTATTTATTTAGTAAATTTTCACCACCACGTAATAAATGTATTTCTCTTGAGTGTTAATGTTTCTAAAGCTTTATTCCTAAACGCACTTTAACTCAAACACTGCTTTAAGTTGTTTTGTCTCTTTTGCTCTAAGGCAAATAGAGTATGTCGGAAAGGGGCAAACCATTTGATAGCTAAAGTGCTGTTAATAATAGTTTATGAAAAAACTGCAGGGCGCTGCTTGTTGAATTAGAAACCTACGGACGTCCTTCTTACCTGTAGGATAAATAATGATGGGTGTAGGCCGTTTGCTACCGCTGGCGTTGGGTTTCCCCACGTTGGTGGGGGCGCTCGGGGTGGACGAGCTGGTCAGCCGGTCCAGCAGCCCCAGCGGCCCTGACGTGGTGGACCGCGTCATCTTTCTAAAAACAAACAAATAATTGGCTCGTTATTAACGATAATGCAATGAGGATGCTACAGAGCAAAGATGGCGACTAGCGAATATATTTGAAAAAGGAAAACTCAAATTAATTGCCATATCATAATTTTGTGTTCTTTTTTCAAAAGTTTGCTCTTAACCGTTTGCCGTGTATGCTGTTGATTGCACCCCTTCTTTCCGTACACAGGGTAGGTACTCACATGTATAATATTCACATGTATATGTGTGTGGTTCGTGTAACGTGTTACCCCTAACTGGTACATTTCTGCAGTAAAGTAATTTAATGAAAAATTCCCCCGGTCAAAGCCTCGGGGAATGCGGTCGTTCACTCATTCCCCACCGGTGTAATGCTAAGTGGCCACTTACGTCTGCACCATTTAATGGGAAACCTTCACTTTAGTAAAACTTAGGAAATCAATCTGTTTACTATTAATTTGATTCGAATTGCCCATCCTTATTACTATAAGATTAAGGTACACAATTCCTTATGCGACATGATTGACATTCCTACGATTAGAACCACGAAGATCGGTAGATTACGTGCAATCCGCAGTATGTACAGTAATGCTCTGAGAAATGCTACTGGGCTCTCATCCACCCATTCCTTGCTGTAACAATGGCTGTAGAACCATAGATTAATGCCCGTACTTAGAGATGCCAATTGCTTCCTCAGTACAAATTTAATGAACGATTTTGACATTTAGTTACGTCCATTAGTTACTTAATGAACGTTTTTAGTGCGGCAGTAAGTTACTTCATTTAGGTTGGTTGCCAATCTTGGTGTTGGATTTTTTAAACTGCCTAAATGCTTTAATGTTTGAATCAACTGCCAAATTTTCAATGCCCTTAGTCAAAGGTAGCGCTCAGATAGATATACCAATATCGGCCACCTAAGTAGTGGTGGAGTTGCAAGTTGCTTAACAATTGCAAAGAGTTAAAAGTCATTTAGTCATTGACTAACTTGAAGTCAAAGTACGCTGTGAGCGCTAGATAAACATACTTGACAAAATAATATATTATACATAATTCGTACAAACTTATTTCTAAAGAGACGGTTTGTATGAAGTGAACAAGTAAACCTCAGAATGCTTATCCCAAGTATTTAGAACTTATGCTTGCAACATACTTAGTACTTATAGACTTTCCCGTGTTCTAAGCTGAGTTGTTACCTACTTATGTTTAAGAGCCTGAACACACTATAGGTACTCACGACAGTAGTAAGACATTAGACTGTCTTGTTGTCTTGTTTACTTAAAGTATAAATGCTAGTATCTGAAAAAGAGCTTTTTGAGTTGAAAACTGAATAAAAATATTTGAGTTTGAGTTTATATTGGAATAAGTAATTTTACATTTTTATCTGACGTTTCAAGTCCTTAACGTGGTCCCTACCATGGTCACAGAAGACTCAGGTATTTTTAAATGTGCCTTGAATTTTTGTGCCTGACTGTTAACTGTTATTAAGGCTCTTTCAAATTGACGTTTTCAGTCGTGTTGCTACGTGCGTTTTGCATAAAAAACAAAAGAACATCCGTGCGCGGGCACGACTGTAGGAGTATACTGCTGCAACGCGTACCCGGACGGTTAAAAACGCATAAATTAAAAAGAGGTGTTAGACTAAGAAAAAACGGCATTAATCGTGTCAAATAAGTCAGTCTAAATAGACAGTTGTGACTATAGTGGGTGCAAGCTCTAAGTTTGTTCTCGTAGTAAATATGTTAGACGTTAAAGTCAAAGGCTACGCAGAGTACACTCGGTTCGTACATTTTATATATTTGTTCGTTGTTCTTGAAACCCTCTTGCCTTTCTTTGTGGCACTCATTATTTGGGATATAAATATTGAACCCTACTGTCGTAAACAACTACGTATTTGTGTGGGCTTGAGGTTTTGACAGAATTTGGGAATCGTTTTATGAGTACAAGTCTTTCTACTCTGACTATCTGTTTGATAAACTTTTTTGGATTAAGTACTTATATGTTTATTTGACTAAGTCGGTCAATTGTGAATTTTGAAAACCACCCCGAAAAATATTAATAAAACCTCGGGGTTGAATTTGGAAGATATTAATATTATAACATTACGTGACTTCCCATTTATTAGATAAGTCTTGTGCTTCGCGTTTACTTAACCTGCATTTCAAAGGCTTTTGAGTGGTTTTCCATATAAGTTCCATTCGAAGAAGCTCCGTTACCTGAATCCAATCATTTTGCTAAGAGCAATTTAATCTAGGTACCTAAGCTCCAATCAGCGGAACTTGAAGTAACTTTAGAAACGATGAATGGTAAAGTTAACGCAAGTTAATAAAATTATATGTTGCTGTTTTATTACGGTTATTCGATAGGGTGAAAACTTGTCGAAAGTTTTGCAATTGTTCACTTGATTAATGTAGATATTTATTATAAAGTGATCTTTACTTTAGGTAAAGGTAATTTGGTTTGGTTGGTAAGTAAATTATTTCTTGATGGAAATTAACATTTATGGTGAGACGAGAGGAAAACAGTCGCAAATTATTGCTTAATACTTTTGAAACATAAGTTGAGATATAGGGGAAATTAGACAGCAATGAAAAGTTATAGTTTTGATATGAAAACAGATGACATTTTGAGAATATAAAGATATTTTTTCAAATCCAAAATCATTCATGGTGTCAAGCTCAAGTAAAGTAAAAAAAAGTATTAGGCTTTAATGTCCTACTGCTGGGCAAAGGCCTCTCATGTCAATGGAGATATCAGTACAGTGAGGAGGGTTGGGCATAATCACCAAGCTCAAATGATGTTTTACCTAATTAGGGTGGTTTGTTTCAAATGTTGGTTATCGAAACATACCTTCATTAAAAAGATCGCGATTTTTTACGCTATTAAATTTAGGTATAATTTAAACGTACTCACACGGGTTTTTTCGCGTTGGAAAGTTAATAAAGCAAGTAATAACTTACTTTTTATTTCCCGACGTTTCGAGGGGATTGCATTGTCGTGGGTGAACTCAATGTGTTCAAATCGTGCAAGTTTAAAAAAGACTAAATGTGGGTATGTTAAATAAATACAAAGTGTTGTTTCATAACTTAAATGATACTCTGATAAAGTAATTCGGGCGGGCAGTAGAAAGCCATGATTATTCATTTTCTTACGTCTGTTGAGACTGACATTTTAAGACTGACGTTTACTGGTGCGTGAAAAAGCTGAAGCTACCCGCCTTTAGTCTCAGATACAGGACTGGTACTTTGAAGTCATAAATGAATTGCTTTCAAGTCCAGAAGGAACACAAACCCATTGTTGTGAATGTAATTGTGAAAAACATTAGAGTTGTAGTTAAAACTTAAGGGGCTTTATTAATAAACGCATATTAAGAACAGTTTAGCTATCAAATGGTTTGTCACTTTCCGACATACGCAATTTTCCGAAGAGCAAAAGAGACAAAACACAGTGTAACAGTGGTTTGGTTACACCATGTTTAATAATAAGGTAGTGTGTATTATGTAGTGTTTAAGTTACGCATGTTGTGGCAGATTTAGAGAGTGCATATAGGTGTTAAACTTAGTGCTAAGTTTTATTTATAAGTTAGAATGTATTTTCCACTGGTTTTCCTAATAAATAATAATAAGACTTTTGGTTGCATATCTTTAAAATTAACACGAACTCATAACTTTGTACATGGACGATTTATTCCAAAGAAGCCTTTTCCTCTTTTAATACTTTCCGATTCCCAAAGGTTTAAAGGAGAGCGACGCAACACTTACATAATATATTAACGCAAATATATGTACATTGTACACATACATATTTGATAGAGTCCGAATGGTGAATTCCTCTTTTTTCATTCATTCGGAACATGAAAGGGATCCGATGCTAATTGGTTCCGTTAAATTAAATTAAAACTAAACCCGTTATGTTTTCCACCCCCCAAGTGTATTTTTAAATGGAAATGCTTCGATTTCGCTTCGGAAATAGCATAGACAATTTTTAAAATCTCATTCGCTTCAGATTTTTTGTAGCTACTTAAATATATTATCACATCAACATTTTGATTTCTTTGTGTTCATTCGGTCATTTCGAGCGAGTTAGTGGTCAACCCGATTGGAGTTTTTAGACCGCTTATAGTCCTCCGACATGGCTTAAAGATGGAAAAAGCGAGATTGCTTTAAAGTGCCTTCTGAAGCACGGTAACGCTTAGATAGAAGAAAATCCATTATCGGTCACCCATTCAGATAGGGTTCGAGCTGCACGTTGCTTAACAAACGCAGTAACACGGATTAGTTAAGCTACGGCAATCGTTAGGTTTATATCATTTACTAAGTATAAACCTCAGTATATTTATCTAAAATGACGTAACATTTTGGCCCTACGTTGGAGCCCTACAGACAATAAGGGTGTACTTATCTCTAAAGCTATCTTCAGTCCTTGGATTGGACAATGTAGTACCTAATCAAACAAGGTCTGGATTGGGCATTAAACTATAGGTAGGCTGGCATGAATCATGTTAGGGATTAAATATTAAGTGACTGGCGACCCGAATAATGAAATGGAAAATTAGCATACAAAGCCGGAAAATGGAAATCTTTTCTAAATTTAAATTATCTACATGTACCCCGCGGTTTTGCCTGCGTCATTTTTGTCGTAATTTTTCACAACTCTCTCAGTTACAAAAACAAGTCTAATATTTGTCTAGCAGTTTATGATTTTATATCGAAAATCTTTATGTATAACTATTAGGTGTCACGTTGTTTGTTCGCGATGGACTCCTAAACTACTGAAATAATTTTTTAATTTGATTTGCATACCGTTTGCAATTTGATCCAACTGGAAAGATAGGATAGCTTACATCTCTAATTTATAGTGATTAGGGTGGTCTACCTCTTAATTTTTATATGGCAAAACAACTTGCCGGGTCAGCTAGTATAAATAGACATAAACGGTAGAGGACTTTATAATTATGTCATGAAAGTTTTTTCTTGTTTGATAAATTTTGATACTACACTATCTTCAAAGAAAGAAGTCTGAAATGAGGTAGGTACGCACTGTTTGCTTGTCTGACTTTCGTTTTATTGGTCTTGGAAAGACATCTGTCATACTGGGCGTCTAGTAATTTCTAATCATACCTACCCCAATAATCCTTTAAAAGCTTTACTTGTTTAAAACAATAATTTACCCAGTAATATACTATCTATAGTTTAATTTCCAACAATACCTTTATAAGTCCATAGAGTTATTTAATATACATCGTGTTATTAGACTAGTTATTCAAAACTATTTAACTAATCCCTACGTGGATTGCGTAATAATGAAATATGTTAAATTTATTAACTCCATTACCCCTGAGGTTGGACTATGAGGTAATTTGTAGTTCATTTTGATTCGGAATATGATTTACATTCGTTGTAATACTGCTGTGTTGAAATCAAATGATCACCGTGAAATGATTATAATAAGTGTATCCAGAGTAAGTCATACACTACATGTAAAAAAACAGACCACTTAGGGTGCGTTTGTGCCCAAGACTTGCCCAGATCTATGCTATACTCAGTTTGATATGGTTGGTGGTGTAAACGTAGCATACTTACGCTACAGAGCATAGAACTTGTGGAAAAGCACCCTTAACACAGCTGTTTTTGCAAAGTTACGGAAAATTGTTCTGTTGTTTATTGGCCGAATAGAACGTTTATCAAATCGAATTATTCTATTCCCTTATTAACTACGATTGAACTCGTAAAAATCTGCCTTTATACATGTCGTAAGTACAGAATATAAAGGATAATAACACCATTGCTCCGTTCAAAAACAAGTTTTATTATTTAGGCGATAAAAGCTAAAGTAAAATAACGGCTGAAGTAAATTCAGTTTATTGCAAGTCCAATTTACTTACAGCGTTCGTAAAATATGTTGAGAAGTTGGGAAACCCTTCCGCAATGGTTTTTGTTTAGAAAGTGTCCAGGTTGGGAACATTCATAAATGTTACGTTTACCTAAACGACGCCTGTTTAAACTTTTTTAGGTTTTACGACTCTTTTTATTACTTAGAGTTTAAGTTAAAGCAATATGTTAGGGGCTTTGGTTGTTTCCGTTGGTATAGTAGTGTTACAGTCATTCTACTTCAAATTATTTATACCTTAATAATCCTACTATTATCATAAATGCGAAACTTTGTGAGGATGGATGTATGTATGGATGTATGTTTGTTGCTCTTTCACGCAAAAACTACTGTACAGATTTGGGTGAAACTTTACAGTGATATAGGTTAAACATTAGAATAAAAGATGGGATACATTTAATCCCGAAATTCCCGCGGGAATCGATACAACGCGGGTAACACCGCGAGGCGCGGCTAGTAATATATATCCCCGGACAAATTCACACACGGTTTAATTAGACCCAAACTAAGCTCTAAGCTTAACCTTTTCATAAAGACCTATTTGACAGTACACATTTCATCTGGGGACACGGCAGTGCTCCTGCCAGAAAAGTTGGCAAAAAAGCGGCAACCCCGTAATATCCTTTTCTCGAAGCAAGACATTTTAGACCCTCAATTCCTTCCTTGTCGATAAAACTACAAGCCTGAATTTTTATTATATTATACACGTAGTAATTCGATTATTTGAGTACACTTTAATACTACTTATATTAAGTGTTATTGGTAAATAATTGCCACAAATACATTAATTACCTACTAATATAAACCAATTAAATAGTGTTGCTGGTATTAAGTAGGAATAAGGCAAAATATTAATTTCAAACATTTATATAACAAATACCAAGTTATCGGAGTTTGCTTTATTGCTCAATCCGAGAGAATGACCGAATCAACGATTATTACAGGAAAGCTTTCAAAATGTACAGCGGAAACTCGAGGGAAAACTTTTATTTCTTAGATGCAAAGCCTGCAAATGATTTCGAAAGTTCTACACAATAAGAACTCTTAATTAGTTCTACATTAATCAAAGCTCGAAAGTTAAGCAACAAACGGACATCGCGAGCTTTCATTCAATACTAATTTCAGGCGGAAAGCATGCAAGTGACCTAAATTAATAAACGTTGAAATTTTTCAATTGCAACCTGCTGTTTAGGGCTCCACATACCTACCCTTGCGGTTATTCTGCCATGATCCGTAAACGTTCACAGTAAAAACTGGTCAGGTAATGTAATAATAGGCATAGTAACGCGAGGGTTTATCGGTGTTTCGTATTTGAATACATATAATACGCGAGGGTGGGTGGGACGCGAGTGCGACACGGGTGCACTCGCTCGCTCCTGAGAGCCGACTGGCGCGGACACAGGCTACACACTGTGTAGCCTGTGTCCGCTCTCTTTGCTGTGTAGTACACAGCAAAGAGTTCCACAGTATTACTGAAACCTCCTTGCTGAAACGCCGGAACCTCCACGATGCTCTCTTCAGTGCAGCAACCCGATACTTCACAGTTTCGATTGAATCCTCCGCCCGAAATATACGGACCGCAATCTTACTGTGAAAATTGTATTTGTACTGAATTCGATTGAATTTTAATTTGGTTCAGGAAGCGAATTTATTGGATTTGGCTTGTATTAGTTTGTGGTAGCGATTTTGTTCTTAAAGATTTAATGATGTGTCGTAAACAGACTTCTTTACTTTATTTTTGGAAAATTAACCAACTTTTAGATACATTGATTGGATACATCAGACTATATATTGTTCGGAAAAATGTTCAATCTCAATAACTAAAATTGGTTTTAAGATGTCCAAAATTATATAGGTACATCAATAATGTTAAACAAAGTTAGAATTTCATGCTTCAACAACATTTTTAGGTTGTTCATCGAATATTTCCGAAGATTCCCAAGTATTCTCGGCGAGTTGGTGCTGAAACGGGGCTCTATCTTTTACAATCTAAGTTAGGTAGGTTTCGGGCCTTTGCGGAGCTAACTTTGTTGACGAAGGTCCAAAACTTTTTGCCATCTTTTATTTAAGAGTTTTTTGATTGTGTTTTACGTTCGGAAGTCAAAGCTTACCTTAAAGTATTTGTTAACATGCTTCAACGTATTTTCCGTTACATTGGATGAATCACGAATCAGTATCTTCGCAGTGCTCCGTCAACAATGAAACGGCGTTTCGTTAATAAGATTTGGGTGAAAAACCCCGCGGTTCCAGGTCATTAGGCTCGTTTTTCTTCTTTTGAAATCGGGATAAGGCAGCGGGAACAAATAGATAGTTGTAGCGGAGATAATGGATTTTTACGCCAATTAGTCCACGTTGTTGCTGAGGCACAGATAGGGCTAAGCTTTTGTTTATCCTGCCTACGTCGCCACAATAAACATCACAATCCTACTAATATTATAAATGCGAAAGTTTGTGAGGATGGATGGATGTATGGATGTATGTTTGTTGCTCTTTCACGCAAAAACTACTGAATGGATTTGGATGAAACTTTACAGTAATATAGGTTACACATAGGCCTCCACTTGGGTGGGTGGCCGATAGTGCTATTGCTATCAGAGCGCTACCGTGATTGGGAGAGCACGTTAAGTAGTTAATCCAAGTTTTTTCAACCGTCAGACCATGTCGGAAGGCCTTAGGCGGTCTAAGAACTCCAACATTAGGGTCGGCCACTAACCTATTTGAAATCAATGAATGAATGACTGTTTCAAGAAATCCTATCAAAGTCCAAATGGGTGCTTACATAACAGAGATGTAAACGTAAACGTACTTCGTGTAAGTAACATCACAAAATAGAGAAGAATCACGACCCTTTATATGAAGGACTAGCTAGAATTGGTATTTGAAAAAAAAACATCAGTCTGTGATACATAATAATATTGAGAGTTTTATTATTGTTCAGTTCAGTATAGCGTCGGAATAAAATGGTTGTTTAATATCGTTGTTTATTTAGCCAGTAAATAAGACCTGCCATCTGGATTTGATATCTCGAATAATTTAGTGCTCAGGCTAGAAATTAATTATGTTTTCTCATCGTTTTAATTAACTTCGGTCTGATTTATATCCGCCGCTAGGAATCCTATTTCATTTTTAAACTTGTATAGCCATTTTGTTCTTTGTTATATACGTAAAAATTATGAACTGAAAATTATCAGAAATAAATAATTTTAACAACGGAGGAAGCTTGTCTCGTCTTATTTAATTTAATAAAACTGGGCACGAAACGTTTTAGACTTAACTAAATTAATTTCACCGAGAAAATATTTTATTTCTGCGCAAAGAATTTTACTTTGCTTTCAAAAGGGTTGTTAAATATCATATTCAAAAGTGGGTTGGTAAAAAATATTATTATACTCCCCAGGTTACAATATGGTTTAAAAACAATTAAATATTTAGCTATTTAAGACAAAGTAAAGTAAAGTAAAGTATTAGCCTGTAATGTCCCACTGTTGGGCAAAGGCCTCTCGTCTCACTGAAGATATCAGTACAGTAAGACAAACCAATAAAAAATAAAAACGCGATGTTTCATGTCTCAAAATAGTGATTTCTCAAAATACTTTTCTTAAAACATACAGTCAAATTAAGAACCTCCTTTGGTTTTTGAAGTATGTTAAAAAGAATAATAAAAAGGGGCAAAACCGCTTGAGTTAAATCTAAGTATACGGTCTCTTAGTTTTAGGCGAAAAAAGATACACTTCCTTTCAGTCACAAAGACTCAACCATGTCCTGTGTGATCACGGTTCCTGTATAGGAACCGAAACGTCAAATTAAATTGTAAAAAGTTTAAATAAAAGCGAAGTGTATCCGTCAACGTAGTTTCAATTATTTTTTTAAGTATATCACGATATAAACTAAAGATTCGTACCATGGTACGAGTGAGGTAAATTACATAATTACGAAAGTGACTTGAACCAAATAATAAGTCTTTAATGAGTTTCTGAAACGTTAATGAACAAAATGGTCCGAACTCGAGAAACAGAAGTGGCCATTTGAGAACCCTTTGGCGATGGAAATAGAGGGAAACACACTTTAAACGAACCAAAGTATATAAAATGTAAAGCGAAAGGATATTACGAATAACAATGTCTATAGATTCAATTATAATCTGAGATTTTCTTACAACACAATTTTCATTATACGGGTTGAATTTATAATAGGGCTTTCTTTAATGAGCAGTTTGAGAGGTTACTTCAATAATACATTCTATAAATATTCTAAAAGGTACAGTCAACTCCAAAAGTTGATGAACACATATATACTAAAGCCCGTTTTCCACCGCAAGCGGAGCGGGCTCATTAATGACTCCATTTAATTCCCATTGCGTTACTTGTATAGACGCATAACACCTCAGTCTTAACAAAAACACGTAATGGCTGCCAAATGGAGTCATTAATGAGCCCGCTCCGCTTGCGGTGGAAACCGGGCTTTATATTATAAAGAGGTAAAATTTGTAAGTTCATTAGTATGTTCGAGGTAATTTCGGGAATTACCAGACCGATTAAAATATTTTTTTTAATCGATCCATTCAACGGGAAGGTTATTTTCAACCCGAAATTCCTATGGGAAGGGGCACAACGCGGGGCGCTGCTAGTTCAACATAAAACAATAAATCAAACATTTAAACTATGAGGTATTGTGTTATGATCTATCCTTATGTTCAGCTACTTAAGGAAACTTGTGTTGACTGTGGTGTTTCCTGAAGATTATTTTCGCCACGTCACGAATTTATTTATTCTGAATAGGTGTTTTGTTTCATTTAATGTGTTCATCAACTTTTTTAGTTGACTATACTTTAATATATAAGTAAGTAAGATAATATTAATCCGGGTACCAATCAATCACACTCAATGAGCCAGATAATCTATAAAATGCTGTTTTTGAGTCTCGTTACCACTCAAGGAAGATATGATAAAAATACTTACGTATTTAGATTAATAAGTCTTCAAGACAGTGAATGTAGGTGATTAAAATTCATAATCATTTGTAATACAGAGAAAATTAAGAGATAACGGTAATCACTAATCAGATTATAATAATCGATACTATAAGTCTACTATTCGCAAACAAATATCGCCCACAAAATACGCACTGAAAATGTCTTGAGTATTCTCTAAGATGTCAGTAAATAAGTAGTAAAACATTACATCTAAACTATACTAATAGAACCAATCCAGGCAAAATCACTTGATTAATCTAGCCTGCTTCGAGAAACTAAGTTAGATACTTTATCAAACAATGAATGAGGCCTAAACGATAATCGATGGATCTACCGCGGACCTAAATAGATGAGATACTTTACTAAGTAAGTAATTTCAAGTTGGTAAGTGATCAACCCTGGTATCCGGTTTTTAGACCGCCTAAAGGCCTCCGACATGGTCTGACGATTGATACAACCGAGACCGACAATTTAATGTGCTCTCCAAAGCACGGTAGCGCTCAGGTAAAAATGCTACTATCGCTCACCCATCCAAGTAGGGGCCGAGATGTACTTTGCTTAACAATCGCAATGAGTTAACACTGCTCAGTCAAATTACGCGAGCGCTAAATACTTTACTAATACCACATACTTCACTACATAGTATAAAACAAAGTCGCGTTCCGCTGTCTGTCTGTCTCTATGTATGCTTAGATCTTTAAAACTACGCAATGGATTTTGACGCGGTTTTTTAAATAGATAGAGTGATTCAGGAGGAATGTTTATACGTCTAAAAATTCCCGAAATTCTCCCGGGAATGGGCACAACGAGGGTAAAACCGCGGGGCGCTGCTAGTTGGAATATATAGAACGATTGGATTAGGTTGAATGTAACGTTATTTATTAGTTATTACAATGGATTGGAGTTATTGGAAACAGATTAGGATATAAGCTTTGTCTGCTTTTAGCATTTGAATTTGGAAATAGAAAGACTTATTCTTAAACGATTTACGGTTATGGGTTATGTGTATGTAAACGTAAAATATGGGTACTAATTCTTATGGATTTACGTATCTTTAATAGACGTAATCTTTTATATAACATTCTCGAGTCTCAAAACGTTTTTGTTTGTTTGAACACGATAATCTCAGAGACTACCAATCCGATTTGAATAATTATTTTTGGCATAGGCAGCCTCATTCAACGGGAAGCTTATAAGTTATTTTGGTTATTTTTATCCCGAAATTCCCATGGGAACGCGGGTAAAACAACAGGGCGGTGTTGGTAGAAAATAAACGTCAACAAAAGAGATTTTTCTATTTTTGCATCTAGAAGTTTTAGATTTCATCCCGTGAATAGTTTAAGCCGAGTAGATATTTATGGAATTCAGTCCAGTCAAAGCTGAATTCACACACATATTCTTCATTCCAACAATAAATGGTCCAACGTTTTCACCAGCTATTCACAATATGAAGTTGCATATGAAACTCGTATTTTAATATGACAATTCGTATTCACGTCGTCGAAAACTAAAATGATCAAAGTTTGTATTTAGCTCAAAAATGTTAAAGGAAATTCTTGCTTCTTAGTATTCATAAGAAAGCTGATGCAATTCTAGATAACATTCGAGTTTATCCGAATGTTTTTACTTAAGTTTAACTTCGTAAGAGTGCAGTGAAGTTATTATACAACTTTGTAGCATGTTCATGATTTGAAGAAAAAGAAAAAAAGGAAATTTTAAAGTAAAATATATGTCCCACTGCTGGGCAAAGGCCTCTCATCTCAGTGACATAAGACGGATAGGCGTAATCACTACACTAGCCTACTGCGGATTGGTGATTTCAAATCAAAGCCATGTTTTAAAGGTAAATTGGAAACATGCTTCGCTCGCAGGCGAATGCCACTAGACCACCGTGGCGTTATTAATGTAATTATTGTGTGTAAGTAAGTAAGTATTAGCCTGTAATGTCCCACTGCTGGGCAAAGGCTCTCGTCTCACTGAAGATATCAGTACAGTGAGGAGGTTGTAATGTGTGTAATGTAATTAAATTAATTTAGAAATTCAATTAGTTCATATTCATATGGTAGACAAAACAATATGTTTTAGATGTATATGCATTCTTGTCCAAGGTAAATATTGTATGAAGCTAGCTTATTTGCTCTTGTGAGTTAGTCGTTGCAAATATTAATATTTGTCTGTTTGAACACTTTTGGCTTGCACTTTCTCAGATTAAAGCTCGTATAGTTGTGGAATGTGAATATTTTTTAAAAATTAGCATTATATATTTAAAACTTTTTTTACGGGACCATTTTACCTTTTTACCGAACCAGTATAAGTGGAAATACTTTAGTGATAGTATACTTTCAAAGAGTTATCTCTAAAATGCAAGCAGTTTAGATAAAAGTAATCAGCGTTATTGCGTCAGAACTAAACTCTTTGGCACTCAGAAGAAGCTTTTTTGTGCGTGTGTGTGCGTGTGATTATCCAAGAACTAAATAGTAAGAGCTAATGTTCAATATTCCTAAAATAAATGCTAGTCATCGTCGCCGTTGCTGTTACTGTACCTTGGCACCTCTGATTGACTTGTTTTATGAATTGGTACCAAAGTGCGTCCTCTAGATCTGTCTAGTATAGGTATTTTTAGATCTTTCAAGTACAGATATATAGATACTGCTGCAGACTCTATAGTTACTAGAAGTTCTGTCTTCGTGTACGATTTCAATGCAATGGACAAGTAGCTTTAATTTGTACTAAATAAAGAAAACCGATACAAAAACACTGAAGAATGGATTCCCAACAAAGGCAACATGAAAGACCTAAATCAAATTCCTAAGCTTTTGCTCAACTACATAATTGTAATTAAATGCAGATCCCAAAAGACCTTCATTACTGAAATCCATTCAGATGAGATTTGTTTTTTTCTTTGTCGGTTCCGAAAATAGATTTAAGTGATAATCAATTGGGATCCCTTACTACGAACGAGACTCGTTAAAAACGGATTAGATCTCGACAATGAACTGGACGACCGGAGAAATGCATATTCCGTGGTTTAGTTAGATGTAAAGTCAAATGATTAAAACTTGATTGAAAGTAAATAAATTGCACATTAAAAACACGTTCGCTCCAGTATCAAAAATCTTTAAATGCAAAATATAAAACACAAGATGTTTAAGATGTATTAGTCGGAAAAGTTGACCAAGTACCTAAGGACGGGTAGGTTAGTGGCCTTGGTGTTGGAGTTTTTAGAACACCTAGAAACCTGCGATATGGTCTAACGAATGAAACAAAAAATCTACCGTGCCCTGCGAACACGGTAATGTTCAGATAGAAATGTCTGAAATCAGCTTTCTCTAGTAGTGACCGAGCTGTACGTGTACGTTGCTTAAATAACATCGCTTAATCAAACGCTACGAACGCTACATAGTAGCGTTTGGTATCTATGTAGTTACTGGTTTCTTAAGTCAGTCTTCTGTGACCACGGTTCCTGTAAAGGGGCCGGAACGTCAGATAAAAATGTTAAAATAAAAGCGAAGTGTATCCATAATAGTAGTTTCAATTAAAAATGTTATTACGTATTTATACTTCATCACGAAAGGGACGCTATAATCTCAAATATTTATAAAAATAAACCCGCATTCTGTGTGCCAAGTAATGGGGAAATATACGGGGATCAACGAAGACACGCAAAAGTCCAACTGTCACATTTCAGAGTTGGGAACTTTTGTTGCTATTTGGATATTGTTTGGAGTTTCGAGTTCATTGAGTCGGTGGGGTGGCTTCGATTAACTGTAGGAACATATGGTATTGTAGTTCTATAGCGTAGTGAAATAGGTTGTAGAAGTAGTTAGAACTAGTGTTTTAATACTTGTTGCTATATTTTCTTCTGTATAACAATATATATAGGCATCCAGTTGAAAAATTTATCCTTCGATTTTAAAGTCGGTTTAAATTTATTTTTAACTTAAAATTTTGAAAATATTCGCGTCTCTAGAGTCGTCTAGGCAAATAAATCAGGTCACTGACATATGAAGGTTTAGTACAAACTACATACATAATGTAAGGTGCAATATTTTTTACACTTAGGATATTATCTGTCATAAGTCATAACCTAACTTTTAAAAACTCTGTAGGTACTTTAGGTACAAACATTTTAGCTATATGCCAATCTGAATGTAATTACATTACCTCCCAAATTACATAAGCTCTCATCTCCCAACAGCCTACAGAATCCAACTGATTTGTACGCAGCAAGAGGTTCTCGTATCACGCACAAAACGCTATTACGTTTTCAATTTTCCGTAATGAATTGTGTGAAAAATTTCAACATCTGTGTTCGTGCTTCGCTCATAATACTGATACAACGCTGTGTTATACGGAATATTTATAACCTCTTTGGTATCGAGTGATTTATTTTGTGTCGAGTGTCCGCGTGTGCGTGGACAAGGGTGTGACCACGGAAGATTAAAGTACTTACTACGTAGGCCTGAAACCCAACACCCGCGCGGGTGTTTGCGCCCCGTACCCGTGCAACGGGGCCCGCCTCCGCACGACGGACGCCCGCGCGGGTCCCCGCGACGTAGCACTTTTGTATGAAACCGCGCGGGTGCCTGCTCGTGAAGGGGCCCGTCGCGTTCCCACAGAGTGCACGCGCGTAGACACGCGACAGTTACCCGTCTGGACGCCCGCTTAAAACAGTTTCAGGCCTTATATATTTCGTTGTTACGAATACAAAGATGCCAAATACACAAACTAATACACACGCATTGATTTTAAGTCAACATGTAACCCTATATATTTTGCTATGTGTACACATGGTGTACACTGTAACTATTTTAAGGCGGGTTACGGTTCCAAACCTAAATTCCTATAATCATATTAACTTTATAGTTCCTGTGACGTATATATGTTTATAATACTAAGATTCTGTACAATATATTTTTACAAAAGCTATAATGAACTATCATTTACCACAAGTATAACAAATAGTTTCAATCTCCTTCAAAAGCTTCAACTTACCCCAAGAGATTTCTTTTGAACTCTGCCCTTGACTTTAACTTACGAATCACGTTGTTAAGTGGTGTCCGTGATAGATCGCAGTCTGTAGACCCTTAAGGTGGGTACTCACTGTTACGAGGCTTCATGTAACATTTACAGCGAGCAATATTTCGAAGCAAAGATTCGCTCGCTGTTCTCGGTCAACGCCGTATTTCTCTGTACTGACTGCACGAACGCTCGCTGTGTACGTTACACATTATAACGTCGGTAAGTACCCGCCTTTAATATTTTACCTTTAACTGTGGAACGTTTGAGATTACAATGGAATAGGAAGAGTTGGGACAGAGGAGGTATCCTTATATCGCGGGATCGATAGAAGATTGATGGCCGACGGAGGCACGGGTCTTTACCATATTTTTGGCAGATATCCAAAGTTTAAAACTACTTTGTTAATGGAGATGCTGAATCTATGTATTTTGTTCCAATCTTAACTTTTTATTTCTCTAACTAGATGATAGGCTTTTGACTTTCTTCTAGGAAATTACTAGCTGATACTTACTCGTAATTTTTTTAATGAACTATGGATTCAATTGTTTATATTAAACTCATTTTAGTCGGACAAAACTACAAACTACAGTTTCTCTGAATAAACTTTCCCTCCCAAAATAGGTTATTATTAAAGTTAACTTAACAAACTTGGGGCCTCCATAATATCATAAATACATATTAATTTCGTGTTACGGAACATAGTAAGTAATTGCTATGTAATTGTTATGAAACTTTATGTTTCCGTAATTGATCGGCGGAATGATGATGTATTTGATAAGTTCTCTGTTCGAAACCGATTGATCGGAATTGGAAATACAACACTTGAAGTTATTTTTAACCAAAGAGGTTGGAATTGGAACACCGATTCGAAATACATATCTTGATACGAATAATATTGCTCAAATAAACGAATCAAATATTTTAAGCTGAAAATGTTTTAAATGTAAATTCAATTACTATGAAAATGTAGCGAAATACACGGTTTAGGCCCATCTCGTAGCCAGATTTGGTAGCTAGCTTCCAAATGGGAGAAATAATCCCGATTCGAAGCTGGCTACGAAATAGGAATTCGAAAGTCCAAGATTTAGGATTTTAACTAGTAAAAAAAAAAAACCCTAACCTACCGAATAGATCGTTCCCATTTAGTAGCTAGCTACAAGATGGGAAAACACTTTTCTCATTTCGTAGCTAGCTACCAAATCTGGCTACGAGATGGGCCTAAACTAAATACACAATGTTTGTTATGAAATATTTTATATGTAGGAAAACTTTTATATTGTACTGATAAAGCAATGAGAAATTGCGTCTATTATTCATTTAGAGCTCGTTAGCCTTTGTGGGAGGTCATTAGGGAGAATGTTAGGTTCCCGGTTTATTTTTTATTCTAATTTCCATCCAGCAAACATGGACCGATTCATTTTCTTAATTGCCAATTTATATAGGTTCTAAATAAAGTTAATATTTGGTTCTAAATTGAGTAAATACTTATAAGGTTTTAAATGAATTAAATAGTTAGTTGAGGTACCGAAATAAATGGCTTTGTGCAATTAGTAACAGTGATTTGTTCACGTAATGTGTTCCGGGATATCTCTGCGGTGAACCGATTTTAATAATCCTTGTAACGAAACGGGCTTATCTGTGCATTTGTTTTGTAAATAATTGTTAGGTTCTTGCAAGTTCGAGTAAGTTAATGGGCAACCCTGGTGTCGGTGTTTTTAGACCGCCTAAAGGCCTCCAACTTGGTCTAACGATTGACACTACTGGGACCGACAATTAAACGTGTCCTCCGAAACACGGTAGCGCTTGATAGAGATGCCACGGCCACCCATCCAAGTAGGAGCCGAGCTGCACGTTGCTTGACAATCGCAATGAATAAACACTTAGTTAAACTACGCCACAAGTGTTAATTTTTAAAGTCTTTTTTATAAAGATCGGTTTCTTTATGATAGGTATTTAATATCTTGATTAACTCGCACAACGAGCGTCAGCAATAAAAGAAAAAGGACACTTTATTTTGTTGCTGACGTGCGTTGTAACGGTCGCGTAGTAGGCTGACTATTAAGGGTCCGTTCACACAGACCGGCTCGGAGAGCATCGGCGCGCATTTTTCTTTTCACACAGACCGGATCGTATGCGCTTGGAGTCGGTCGGAGCGGAGCCGCCAACTATTTCACATAGACCGGCTGGAAGCGACCTGAAAGCGGATGCGCTCGGAGCCGGTTGGATGCGCTCGCAGCCGGTCGGATACGCTCGCAGCCCGTCGGATGCGCTCGCAGCCGGTCGAATGCGCTCGGAGCCGGTCGGATGCACTTGAAGCCGGTCGGATGCGCTCGGAGCCGTTCGGATGTGCTCGGAGCTGGATGGGTACACTACAAAGGCAGTACCAGTCTTCCACGCAGTCCAAGTTTTTTCGGCTGCGCGAGCGAGAAAGAGCACGCAATCGGAGCCGATCGGCTGCGCGAGCGAGAAAGAGCACGCAATCGGAGCCGATCGGCTGCGCGAGCGAGAAAGAGCACGCAATCGGAGCCGATCGGCTGCGCGAGCAAGAAAGAGCACGCAATCGGAGCCGATCGGCTGTGCGAGCATTAAAGAGCATGCGATCGGAGCCGGTAAGCTCCTCTTATTATTGTGAAATAATAAGAGGAGCTTACCGGGCGCTTAATGCTTGAAGGCGCTTGGTGTGAACCAAGCGCCTTCAAGCATTCTTAATCACAAAAGCAGTGCACATGCAAAAATAAACCTTAATACAAATACTAAAAACTCTGTTTTCAACGTGATAAGAATCTGCTCTCCTCTCCGAGCCGGTCTGTGTGAACGGACCCTTAGACCTACGTAGCACGATACTACGCGTATTGTCAACGCACGATATATCAGCGTCACACTGTGCTCTTTATACGCAATAATTTCTTAATTAAGTATATTTTTTTAAATTCGTACGTACGACGAACATACGCGACCGACCGTAAGCAAACAGAAATTACAAAAACTTAATATTTATTGGAATTCCGAAACAAAAGTGCAATAAGGTAAATATTAGAAAAGTTTACATTTATTATTTGTCTAACGTAAGAGTAAATTAGGTCCCTATAACTCTTATTATATACATTCATAATTATGCAATATACTACGAACCTTTAGGAACCACATTCAGAATTTAAAAGCATAAAAGTTTTATAAAACATTTTTACTCATTCAGTTATCGAGGTCACTTCTCCAGAGGAAATACAAACAACAAGCAAAGTAGAACAAGAAAACCCTTTACACGCCAAAGAGCTAACACTGCGAAAGCCTTCATCTTTGTGCATAAGAGGTTTTATTCTACACTATGGCATGGCTACGAGATTTGCGAGGTGAACAAGCCCGGGAATTACGAACAATCGCTGTTTCCCGGGATTGATGTCATGTGTCCCGGGATTTATTAGATTTGTACACGTCTCTACGCGTAGAGAATGACAGAAAACCGGAATCACGTATGACGGTTTATTGTTTTCTATAACACGTGTGTTTTCTTCTGTATCTGTGATTGACTGTCTCTTTTGTTGCGTAATTTGTGGTATTGTGTTCGAGTTCGAGTAAAAGGCGTATTTGTCATGTCACGGTGTTGTGAGCAAAACATGTTTTATATATTAATTATTATACTCGTAACAACTAGCAGCGCCCCGCGGTTTTGTCCGCGTTGTGGCCTTTCCCGTGGGAATTTCGGAAATTTTTATACATATGAACCTTCCTTTTGAATCACTCTATCGATTAAACCGCGTCAAAATCCGTGCGGTAGTATTTGAGTTTATCGCGAACAGACAGACACACAGACGCGGTCGGAGACTTTGTTTTATACTAGTAGTGGTAGTGATAAGGCTGCTGTATCTCGATAATATGCTAAATTTATTAGTAAAACATTTTACAATATCTTGTTATAGTGTTTTGTATTCAAAGTATAAACCTTTTTAGTCAATTATTTATAAAAAGGTTGCAAGGTTGTTTCAGAAATTCCACCTTCTTCTGTTTAAATATAGAACAGGAATGAAGTCAAATTTTAGGGAAGAGACTCGTTCGTTCTATTTTTGGCGCGTTCATTTAGGACGTCATGTCAGCCTAGTACCAACATTAGGTAACATAACAACATGTGGGCATATTTCGCTAACTCTGCGGGTAGGTAAATTACTTTGTTGTTTAATCTAATGAACACGCAGGGAGTGTTCATTCCACTTTCATTAATTCAGAGCTGTTAATTTATTTAGATTTACTTATCTTTTTAATCAGGATTAACACTGAATTCGTTCGAGGAGGTATTTTTTAATCAGAGTGTGTCTGCTAATTTATGGAACGCGGAATGCAATAATGTGTGAGTTTTATCTTTAGAGCAAAAAGGGAGTGTTATTTGTCTGACGTGGGTCTATAGATAGCACTACGAAGATTGTATTTATCTATTTATACCGAATCTGGATTTAATTTTCATAGGAGTTTAAAGTTAAGAAATTCATGTATGTATAAATTTGACAATCATGTTAGTTACGACACGTCATTTTGAAGAACCGTTGGTCTAATTCATGATATTGGATTTATCTCAGCCCCTATAGCAGAATAACTAATTAAATTTTTTCAAGTGAACTGCGAGGGAAACCACTGAAAACAGCTAGTTCAAATAATCACAAATTGCTATCCTAGTTCGTTCTCTATTCTCCCATTCCTGTCTTTAATTAAAATGAAACCAAATAAAACTCATCGAAGATAAATTACTTTTCTTTTTAATTAAACGTGTATTACCATAGACAATTAATTATATTTTCTTTATAACTAATATATTTCTTAACTTATCGTTCTTCAAACTTTACCCTTGCTCCGCTGGTAGGTGATAAGAACAGACTATACGGACTTGATTTGATGTCGTACGGTTCTGTCGGGTCCGGCAGGATTTTGTATTTGTGAATGACTTGAGCTAGCGCCGCGCGGACCTGTAGTGTGCCGTAACGTCTTCCTGCAATAAAATTAGACAAATCATTCATTCATTCATTTTTTTCGAATGTATGAGTGAATGAATTTCGGATAAATGAATGAATGGGACAATAATATAGTAAAAAAGGTTCTTGATTAATTGAATATGACGATTTAATAGGTAGTTAAAAAAGTATTGTTAGAAAAAATCGATTAAAACTACTATTTGACTGAGTGAATGAGTTATTCGGCTAGCTACTATTAACATATTGGTTTCACTTATGTTTTTGTTTTTTAATTTGTTTGTTTTAACTAGTTATATTTTTTGCTACCAACAAATAAGGAACATGTCAGATCTATAAAACTTGACTTAGTTTGAGTCTAACAAAACCGACAGTGAATAAGTCGTTTAAATATTTATAGATTTATTTTATACCTACAATTTCGTAATTTTATCTTATTTACGCCCACATTTATATCAAATGATTACATTATATATATCATCACTGGCGGAGTACCAGTTAATTGTATACTAACTCTAGGATAATTCAATAAATGAAACCACAAGTGCGTATATCAATTACTTGAGAAAACGTAACACAAGCTTACACTAATATGCAAATAGAGTGAATAAACATATATATTCGATTTCAGTACGCAGATATCAAAACCAGTTGTACTTTAGTTATTTGATTGAACAAAACAAACAAACAAGAACGTAAACATTCGCTAATGAACTTTGAATAAATATTTCCGTTCATATTCACTTCGTGTTATTTTTGGATAGTGCGGATATGTTTGTTCTGTGTTATTTGTTTTAGAATTAGGCAGTGGGCGGTGAAGGGTTAAAGTAAACTAAGTCTTTTTTAAATGCCAAGTCATCGAATAAAAACAAATTGTCCCTGAAAAAAAAAAACATGACCAATTGAGAACCTCCTTCCATTTTTGAAGTTACTTTTATTTGTGTACTAAGGTATTACAGTTCTTTTTATCTCTAACTAGCAGAGCCCCGCGGTTTTACCCGCGTTGTGCCCGTTCCCGTGGGAATTTTGGGAATTTTTTTACATAAAAACCTTCCTCTTGAATCACTCTACCTATTACAAAAAACCGCATCAAAATCCGTTGCGTAATTTTAAAGATTTAAGCATACAGACAAACAGACACGAAACAGAGACGACTTTATTTTATACTATGTAGTGAAATCGGTGACATGGTTCTTAAAAAGATGGCCTGGTATCTCTTATAGTTTGAGACTGCCTATACTGACCGATTTAAAAAAAGCCAGACTCTACTCTAAGTTACTGTAAAGAGGTTAGAGTTATCCAAACCAAACAGTGAAGAAAATAATTGTTTAATAAAGTTGTGTTCTCGCATAGCAACCTTCTGTTGTTCTGAGCTAATTTAACCAATAATGGCAGCCGTAATTTAGTTATTATAGGAACTAATATACTAACAAAGCACTTAAGAGTAAATTAGTACCTATTTAGGCCCATCGCAGACGACAGACTATCCGTGACGCACTTTTTAGTCTGTGAAAATAGAACCTATGTAATTATATGCAGTAACGCACACGACGCGCAAAAAGTCCGGCGCACAAAAAATCCGTGAATTCGGGCAGACCGCACCGCGCCGCGCCGCGCCGCTCCGCGCAAAAAGTGTGTGAAAAAAATTGATGATCTTTCCGAAGGTATATGATGTACCCAAAATGTTCTGTTTCTTCTTTTTTTTCTGTACTTCATGTACATAATGATACTTCGCGATCTCTGCACGATTTCCATAGCATCTACGTCCCTACAGCTCTGCCGACAGAATCACAGATTACTAAATAGTTACTACGTGAAAGATGTGCGTCGTGTGCGTTGAGTGTGAAAAATCCGCGACCGACTTTTTGCGCGCCATGCAGACTTTTTGTGCGCCGCAGACTCGATCGCACAAATAGTCTGTCGTCTGCGATGGGCCTTAAAGTATACATTAGTAAAACGTACTTTACTGTTTCTATAAGTATATAGAGCTATAAGTTGTGTTTCTTTACTGTACTAAGAAAATAAGATATGTAGTCAAGTATGTAATTTACCTATACAAAATCTAGGACCATCCCCGAAAGGTAGTAAATTGAACTGTAAATTGTCTGTTTCAGGAACGCCCATCAGCCTTTCAGGTCGCCACTTGTCAGGCTCCGGGAAGTAATTCGGGTTGCGATGTAAAGCCTCGACGTTGATCAGCGTGGGGGTGCCAGCTTCAATAGTGACGTCATCAGTGAGTTTGTAGTCATTGATACAAACCCGTTCCAAATACGGAACCGGATTGTGCTTCCGTAACGTCTCTAAAATTTGAATAAAGAATTTATTTTTGGCCGTTTTAAACTTTTAAAGAGATGTTCATTAGTGTTCTGTTTTCAAAGTTGTTACGACCTGGCATAATTCCAAAAGAACTCTTTGGTCGTGAGAAACATTTTAAAACAACATCCTTATGATTCTTTTTGTTGTAAACCTTCTTAGAAACTCACTTACAGGGCTGCCAACATACAAATGATACGAGCCGAAAGAGTTTACGATGAATAAGTGAGGTACATTTTTATGACAAGTTTTTATTATGCGAGTAATCGCGTGAAAACCAATGTCTTAGTATAAACCAGTCATATATCATACCCAACATAACCGCATTGAGATATTTCAGTTCTAATAAATCGTTGTATTCCAAAATGTCCTTTCCTTTGTTTACAATTGCGGTCTTTATTTCTTCGTATAGTTTTTCCTGGAAAAAGGGGTATTCTGTAAATAACCTACCTATCGAATAACTTAAATTATCATAAAGCTTGTTTAAAAATGACTGAGTTACAATTGAAGATTCCTAGATAAACAAATAAAGGTACATGTCTTTCAATGGACCGTTTCATCATGTTTTTTCATTAAATATACAACCATTTTGGTTTAAACATCAATAATAGATTTGCTCTAAAGTCTGTGAACTATTCCCGAGTGATTCAGAATAGGTGTGAAACGGAATAACGAGCCCAGAGGCTATTAGAGCAGTGCAGAACATCGATCGATCTCACTTTACTTTAGTGCCGTAATTTGCTTAAATGTTCAAATGTAGACGATGTTTTGCTAAACGACTGTGTGCTGTCGTAAATAACTTTGATGTTTTGCAATGATTTACTTGCTGCAAAAGACATCATAGGAAAAGTGAACATTTCATAAATTACATATTATAATGATGGTTGGTAATCAACCAAAGACAATATTAATAGAGTAAGTCAGTATAATGCAAACTGCTTTCATTTGTATGGAATAACTCTTGAGAAATTCTATTGAATAATACAAGATTCATTTAAATTGCTTCAATATTGCCGGAGAGATATCGCATAACATATGTACATAAAAAACATGGACGAATTGAAACCTTCTTTTTAAAAGGTTTTTTCTTATATTCGTTGCGAGCTAGCGTTGTGGAATATTTGATTGGAGAACGTTGTGTGTTCGTTGTTTGAAATTTGAATTATATTCATAATATAAAGTTACCTAGACCTGCAAAATACATTTACGAGTATAGTAATTAGGTTCTTTATTGAGAAAGTTCTAGAAATGATACAAAACAAATAATTTACCTGTTCTTCAGGATGATGAGCTAATTCGTGAAGACTATAGCTCAGTGTCGTCGATGAAGTCTCAATGGACCCTAATATGAAGACGGCTGCTTGTGCTAACATCAAGTTCTCGGCGAGTTCTAAAAAATAAATATTTAATGTGAAGCAGTGAAATGTTGCTGGCTGAAAATGAATATTTTACCACTGGTGACAACCTGACAAGATAACTGGTTCTTTTTTCGAACAAATTTTCCTTGTTTAAATTTTAATATTTAAGTTATTTTCATGTAGGTCCTATTTTACCCGACTGCGGCGAAGCAGAAAGGAAAGGAGGTCTATCATATTTTTATAGATTGTCTATGAAAATAGTCCGTCTGCTACCTAAAATACTGTTACTTAACATTTGTGTTAAGTATTGTTTTAATGCTTTTAACCTTTAGTTAAACAATTAATTGATTTTAATTTTGTATCGCAGTTGGGTTTTTTAGTGTTTTATTTACTTTTTTTACTCAACCTTTGAGTTTAATTATTCTTATGTTTACCTACTTATATTTTGTTGTTTTGTAAATCCTTGCCGTCGTGACGTTAAAATTATATTTTACATGTTTATCTTTTATTTTTAATGTTCTTATAATAATAGTATGTACGTATTATACCTAAGGTATGTTAACAAATGACATTATAATATGAGGCACAAACGGAAAAACTTGAGGTATTCAAATTATTTTAGAAAGATAATGGAAATCACTACGATAGAGTCGTTAGCGTCGAGAATAGAGTAAAACAATGGACTTATTTGAAGGCGTCTAAGTGCGCATAAAGTAATCATTATTACGGATATGTAAAACAGCCAACTCCTGACAATGCTATGTTAACTTGAGTTCTAAACTGATATACACTTTTTTCACCTGACAGTACTTAAACGATAGAGCCCGAGTCCATTATAGTTACAATAGTCTTAGAAAGCCTAAAAAAAATTGTATAGCAGCGAATTCTTGGACAAGAAAGTTTATTAGATGTCTTGACCTTAGTTTCCTTCATATTATGTTTCCATACACCAGGAGACTGTCTAACTAGTCGAGACTCTATAGTGCTTAGGCTGTGACAGAACATCTCAGCTTGTAATTTCAAAACTTGTCGATATTCTGTACACTGAACGTTCTTGTCTGGATGTGATACATTGCTTGTTCTGAAAAACTGACAGCGCGACTTACCCTCGCTCGAGCCCGCAGGCAGCTTCAAATTATCCTTCAGTTTCAACAGATGATTAACGAGATCTTTGTCGCTGCTCTTTCCAGTGGATTTGCGTTCATTGACCACGTCCCAGAATAGCTTTTTTATGTAATCGGTCGCTGGTTTCGAAAATAATTTAAGTCTGCAATAGAAGTAGGTATTGAGCAGTTTATTCTTCAATCTGTATTTATTCACAAAATTCACTCTAGCACCATCTATTGGATCGCTGTTGGAACTTCCGCGCGGAACAACCAATAAAAATAGAGATGATTTTGTTTTCTATACTAATATTATAAAGAGGAAAGGTTTGATTTTTTGTTTGTTTGTTTGTTTGTATCGAATAGGCTCTGAAACTACTGCACCGCATTAAAAAATTCTTTCACCATTCGAAAGCTACACTATCCCTGAGTGACATAGGCTATATTTATTCCCGAAATTCCCACGGGAACGGGCACAACGCGGGTATATGTAACCCAAGGTGTGAAAAACATGCCTAAAAAAATTGGTTATTGGCGTGCGCTACTAAATCTATTGATGATACACAAAAACAATGTTCTACACAATCAAAGTACATATCATTGCGAACAAATAAGTTCGCGAGGGCATATGTCTAACTATTATAGTTAAGACACAATAACCGTTTTAAGTTAAAATTAATTAGTTAAAAAAGGAGTGTAATTTTAAGTTGATGATATTCATATGATGATATGAATCTACATCAAAATAAATGGCTCTACAATCAAGGTTAATTATGTTTCTTTGTGTACCTCTTTAAATTATTAAAATCGGACAGTTAGTTTCAGAGTTATGATGAGAAATATCACTACATAGTATAAAATAAAGTCGTCTCTGTTTCGTGTCTGTTTGTCTGTATGCTTAAATCTTTAAAATTACGCAACGGATTTTGATGCGGTTTTTTTGTAATAGGTAGTGATTCAAGAGGAAGGTTTTTATGTAAAAAAATTCCCGAAATTCCCACGGGAACGGCCACAACGCGGGTAAAACCGCGGGGCGCTGCTTACAAAATAGTAATGCTCGATGGCGGGTCTCTTATGGCTACTTACTGTTTCGTGCGGTCAAAGCGCGCGGGGATATAGGTACCTACCTACGAACTACGAACGACGAAGACGTGCTATGTAGGTATTATCCCGAATTCTTCCTCACATGAAATCTTGATTGTGTATACATATATACTCGCGCGAGACATGTAATATTTTATCCCCAATTTCCCACTTGAAATTTTGATTGTGTATATTCCTGCGGGAGACACGCAATGTTTTATCCCGATTTTCCTACATGAAATCTTGATTACCCGAAGCGAAGCGAGGGCGGGTCGCTAGTACCTAATAATTGGCTCTGGCTATAAAACTCCATATATTAATAACTTACGTTACCTTAACAAAGAAGACACGGCAGGCAAGAAGAACAGAAGGTGGAACTCCAGTCCTCGCCAGAAGGTCCACCTGACCATGTGCTTGGTGATGAACCACAGCGGGTTTGAGGGGTCGTTGAGGGCGCTCACTTGGATCCCGAACACGGAGTACCCTACCGTGTCTGACGTGTACATCGAGAAGAGATCCTGAGGACAGAGAGTTGTATAACATTAATTATAAATATTATAAAAAGTAACGTATAAACACCCGTACTCAGAAGTCTAAAATTATTTCTTCGTAGAGATTGATGAGTGATTTTGACATATTATCATGCATGTGTGAAAAAAAATGTCAATAATTTAAGTGTCGATGCCATGTTCTTTTTGAATCATCTCTTTGGTTTGTTGGTGCACTATAATGTCCTACTGCTGGACAAAGCCCTCTCATTGAAGATATCAGTACAGTGAGCGTACCCAACTGTACTAGATAAAGTTCGAAGATATTGAAGGCATGTCAGGACACCGTACAATATGTTATATTATGTAAGGAAGGTGGTCTGGCCTTTTGATTTACCTTCAAATTAACTGGCAGGTTCCCGTCAATGTGGTCCCTCTTGATCTTGTTGACCAGCTGGGTGGCGTTTATGTTCATCAGGTCGGCGAGCATCTTCAGGCGAGCGGACGTGAACATTGGGGTCAGCTCCTGTCGCATGGTGGACCAGGTCGGGTTCTAGAAGAAATGAAACATTCCTACTAAGATCTCAATAAAAAAAAAAAAATTTGTGATCGTGTTATAAGTTATACATGTTATTATTTTTTAAATCATTATTTTATTTAGGGATCTTTGCACAAGCAAGGCACGCCAGCCCTATCATGCCCCCACGTTACATAATCTAGAAGTACCCTTAGTTAAATTGAGGAGCTAACTTACGGAGGAGTTCAATGGATGATAATGATTACGGCAAGTGCGTACATATTAAATATCTCGGTCCTGTTCTCATGAACTGGCTCGCAGCTTATAAATCATGTTTTAAGCCATTAATCATGTTTTAGGCCATTATTTGACCTGTTTTCTCGTTTTAGTACACAAAAAATAAAACGAATGAAATTCTGAAATCGAACGTGACGATGTTACGTCACGGTGACATTTTATATTACCTGTAGTAGGTATTACGAATTTTAGGGTGGATTAAACTAAAATTCAAGTCTTTTTATAAACAGAACACAATTAAAAACGAACGTCTTTTGTTTTTGCAATGTACTCGCTAAATCAAATTAAGAATCCTAAAGGTGTGTCCAAACATTAAGCAGCACGAGCGCGGCAGCAACACGCGGCATGTCTAGGACACATTTCTGCCGCGCTCTAGTTTGGACAAAGCCGACTAATGTTTGCGCGGCAGTACTGCGGGGCACAACCAAGATACGCCGCGCGCTTCAGTTGGAATCAGAACTAAAATGAAAGCGGTCGCGTGTGTCGTAGCTCTGCTTATTATTAAAAAATTGCGTAAAAGAGCTAAGAAGAAACATATTTTAATGAGGAAATGCTGGATGAAACCACTTTTTCAACGGAGGTTACAGAATATTGAATCAATAAATTACGAAATTCATTACCGAACACAACAGTTTTTAAGATTAACCTTGGAAGAGTTTGAACATTTACATAGTCTGGTTGAGCCACATATTAAAAAAGAAGATACATACTGGCGTAAAGCAATCACAACAAAAGAGAGATTGGCTATAACTTTACGATATTTGGTAAAAGTAGTAAGCAATTTAAAAGTTTTGGTAACAAATAAATTATTACTACAAAACAAATCTACTCCATGTTTCTGCTGTTCTGATTCACAAAATTTGCGCCAACGTTGGCCAAACATTTGTAGCGGTGACTTCAAATCAGTATTTTTTTTAAAATTTGATATTATTTATTAGTTTAGCTTAAAATATAACTTTATTCTACATGTACTCACAGAAAGTAAGACACTCCGGCCGTTAAATTGTTTTTCCGGCCATTATTTTTGCAACTTGAATAAACATTGCGGCATTGTGACACGTGTTTACATCGGCTGTGGTTCGAGGGAACTAAATAAAAGAGTGGCTCACTTTTCAAATGAGGCGCTAAGCACCGAGACGTATTATTTGCGCCGACCCGAAATCTAGTTGTGTATTGTTGATCGAAGATGTTTGTGCGCAGAAATACGTCCAAACACAAATACTGCCGAATGTTTACTAAGAATGTTCGTGCGCGGCAGGTAGCCAGAAGCGTTCGCGCGCGGCTGTCGTCTAGTCACAGCGCGGCGTGCCGCGCGCGGCAGCCGCGCTCGATTGCCGCTCGATGTTTGGACACACCTTAATGTTTTGTAGAGTCATGTCATTCATACCATCGGTCTGTAGTTAATAAAGTAAATAAATAAATCGTTAATGTTTTCAATGTGATTTTAAATTAAGTGCTAGGCATTGTAGGATTTGCCTTTGAAATGCCTTTGATTTAGATCACTGCAAAAAATTAAATTATAGAGTGTCCTAATATTAACGCTGCATTTAAACTTAATAAGAAAACTTAGCTCTCTTACATTAAATTGTGCTCATAATAAAACGCGGCAACTTTTTAAAATGAAATAGTAATGTTAAGTTGGGACACGTTCATAACATAGGTTCCCAAAAAACGTACTTACGTTTACGGTAAATAAATTTAAAGCACCCATTGGATCACTTTTAGGTGAAGACGAAGTCATTCTGTTCTGGAAGTTGTTGAAATCCTTCGTCAAGACCTGGCGAGCCAGCTCCGAAGTCTGTACCACAATAGCCGGTTTCCATCCCAAGTACATACCGACATAGTCACTGGGAACTTTCTTCGCCAACTTCTTAAAATAATCCGAAGTACTTGTCGTGAGTAGAAACGTCAAATTCCCGATCAAAAAGTTGGGTTCATCTGTAGGAACACCTCTCCTTTTCCAATAGTTAAATCTTCGATGCAAGAAGAGGAATAGAGCACTCAAACTTAGTAGAATAAGAAGCAACAGCGCTTGCAAAATAATAAGCATGATGACGTTTACTCCGACGGAAGACCGACGACTAAATGAATTATTTGCTTGATAAGTATATTATTTACTTGATATAATTAATTATACTGATATAGAGATAAATATTAATTAAGCTAAGCACTTACGTAATACGGCAGATGCCTATTATCATAATAACATTTGAATATTGATAACGATTAGCATGTTTGAGTTTAAGTTTGTTCCTCAGATTGACTGTTTATGATTGAGTAAATAGAAAAATTAGATAACCTATACAATTTATTTATTTTTTGCGTTGACCTTTTTCAAATACCCAATCTTCAAATTTGTTGCGTTTCCTCTTAAGAGTGTGATTAAGAGAAAGACACACATAGTGCGGATGCGGGCTGTGTGCAAGCCGGTTGCGGGTCGCGTGACGTTGTATTCCAAGTCTAAAATACAGCGGCCAATTATGTCTTAATCAATGAGATAACATAAAAACAGTGTTTTATCATTTGATGTTCTTCTTCTTCGTCGAGTGGATGGTCAACCTGACCAGTCCTGGTGCCAGAGTTATAGAGCCGCCAAAGGCCTCTGACAAGGCTCATGTAACGACTACTATCCGTAGAAAGTAACCGGGACCGACGGCTTAACGTGCCCTCCGAAGCACGGAATCATCTTACTTTTCGGGCAATCAGGTGATTCAGCCTGTAATGCCCTAACCAAACTGAGGACAGTCACACAAAGAGATTTTTTTATTTTATAGGAACCATGGCCACAGAAGTCTGCCTGTAAGTGGTGTCTTCTAAGACCACGGTTCATGTAAATAGGCCGAAACGTCAAATAAAAAGTGTAAAATAGTTTGAATTCAAAATATATAAATAAGTATTTTTTGAAATCAGTAAGTAGCTATTTTCTCACATTCTCATTCTCATTTTAGTTATCTATATTGTTTTCATACTTACGTATTTTTATATTCCCTATAATGACGTCCTAACCATCCAATGTGCGAGGTATCATGTGTATTCAATTGACAGGAAATTAGCGTGTCAATTCTGGCATCACTGATGGTTTTTCAATATCCAATAACGTATTTGAGTACCTACCACATTTTATGGGTATGTGATGCGAAAAGGTAGGAAATAATATAAATGCAAACGTGTGTGACGTCATTTTTGACCTTAAGATTGTGATTCCGAACGTCTATTTTTAGCGTTTGCGGCGTAGTTTCTGACTTGGTAATACATTTAATCTATAGTAATACTAGCTGTGCCCCGCGGTTTCACCCGCAGCGCCCCCGTTCCCGTGGGAATTTTGAGATTTTTATTCCTTATTTTTCTTATTTAAAAATC
This sequence comes from Cyclophora punctaria, assembly GCA_951394245.1. Classification (NCBI taxonomy): domain Eukaryota; kingdom Metazoa; phylum Arthropoda; class Insecta; order Lepidoptera; family Geometridae; genus Cyclophora; species Cyclophora punctaria. Next base: position 7,628,950 of record OX596171.1, read on the forward strand.
TTGTCCTGACAATAAGGAACACATTAAAAAAAGAATCATCCAATTTGGTACAGTTGTTCTGAAGTTATTCGCTTAGCAACTGATTCAGCGATTCATTTTTATATTAAAGATATAGATAATAAAGAGGTAAGTTTCTAACTTTGTTTATTTGTATGTTTGTTTCTAAGGGCTAATCTCAGGAACTACCGGTCCGATTTGAATAATTCTTTTTGTAATGGATAGTCACGTACAACAGGAAGGTCATAGGCTATTTTTGAACCCGACAATTCCACGGGAACGGGTACAACGCGGGTAAAACCGCGGGGCAAACCAATTTGTAGAATAAAGCTGAAGAGTTTGTATGTATGAACGCGGTAATCTTGAACTACCAATCGGATTTAAATACTTCTTTTTGTAATGGATAGCCACATTCAACGAAGGAAGGCTATGGGCTAGAGCTAGGCACACGGGAACGGGTATACTGCGGGTAAAACCGCAGGGGACCGCTGCTAGTAAAACACTCTATGTCTTTGTCTGTCTATGCGTATGTGGTTGATTTTCCCATACAAAAGACCTTCAAATCTAAATCAGAAACAAAATTCCTAATGTTTACAAATATATTTCCCAAACACAGATGGACATAAATAATGCATGGAATATTGTATATTTTGGCGGTATTTTACTGAAGCTACACGCTATATTTCTGGTCAATTCGACCGCTTTAAACGTGGTTTGAATCTTTAACTGATTCCTCTTTCTTGGCTTTTACATTTATGAGTACATATTATAGGTTATCTCTTGTATAACAAATACTTGCAGCGTAGTTTTACTCATGTTTTCTTAGGAATTTCGGGATAAAAATAGCCTATAACCGTCCTTTAGAATGGGGCTATCTTTTATACAAAGAATACAGAATGGAAAACCTCCTACCTCATACTTCCTAAGATTAGCAGTTTCAAACAAACAAAAAACAAAAAATCCAAATCTTCAGTTTTATATATTAGTATAGAGCGTAGACGTAGATTTCTTATGAAACATAAAAGTAAAGTATTAGCCTGTAATGTCCCACTTGTTGGGCAAAGGCCTCTCGTCTCACTGAAGATATCAGTACAGTGAGCAGGTTTCAGACGTAATCACCACGCTTGCCTAATGCGGGTTGGTGATCTCAAACCCGAGCCATGTTGGAAAAGTAGGAAACATGTTTTCGCTCGACCTGGGAATTGAACCCGGGACCTCAGTCTCGACAGGCGAGTGCACATACCACTAGACCACCGAGGCGTTATGAAACATACTTAGTAAAAATCTTTACCAAGAAATAGCAATTTTCTAAGCCAACTTAGCTGCATATTGTTATAAAACCATATTTGAAATGGAATTCGTACACAATGTAAACAAATTCAGGTTTGTTTACAAAGTGTGCGAAATTTCAGACGCGCAGAATACACAATACTATGTACGGGAGATAGTACATATTGTATCATAATTTATGGTAACAAGGGTCGAAAAAGGTACGACGCATTAAGTAGTTTGAGATGTCCAAAGGATTCTCATTTAAATACTGTCACGTGTAATTCACGCACTACCTTAGATATATTTTATTTCCATTAATGTAGGTTTCACTGTACTGATATCTTCAGAGAGACGAGAGGCATTTGCCCAGCATTGGGACATAATAAGTTAATACTTACTTACTTATGCAGGATTAACTAGTGGTTTTAACTTTAAAGCGCAAGATATATATAGTATCCGGTTGCGGCCTTGTGACGTATTTCTTGTTTTTGTCTGAGAGATGGTACACTGGCCTTTAATGTTATAAAACAATTTTATATTATACTAGCTGTGCCCCGCGGTTTCATCCGCAGCGCCCCCGTTCCCGTGGGAATTTTGAGATTTTTATTCCCTATAAACCTCACGGAGCCCAAGACCTTTCCAACAAATGCAAAACCGTGAAAATCGGTTCGTGCGTTCTGGAGTTATAGCGTCAGGGAGGAAAACCCGACTTATTTTTATATAGTAGAAGATATGGAAAAAGTTATACAACAACATAATCTAGACTCACCCTTACAATGCATCAACTCGCAGATTGTTAACTGGCTCTATACAAACGACACGACGTCTTATTAAGGTACCTTTTCACTATCGCGGTGATATGGTAAGTATATTTCAAATAACTAAGTATATAAGGGCGTTTGTCGATCCCGGTTGTTTCAATCGTTAAACCAAGTCGGAGGTCTTTAGGCGGTCTAAAAACTCCGCCACCAGGGTTGGCCACTAACCTACTCGAACTTACTAAGGGCGTTTGACTGTATTTTTACTAATCTATACTAATATTATAAAGCTGAAGAGTTTGTTTTGTTTGTTTGTTTGTTTGTTTGTTTAAACGCGCTAATCTCAGAAACTACTGAACCGATTTGAAAAATTCTTTTTGTAATGGATAGCCACATTCAACGGGAAGGTTATAGGCTACTTTTCATTCCGAAATTCCCACGGGAACGGGAACAACGCGGGTAATACCGCGGGGCGCTGCTAGTATACGTATGTTTATGGATAACAAGAATTTTATTGTGTTCGATCCGCCATTCGCCCGGGGTGAAATATTGGAGCGAAAATATCCATTGATTCAGTCACGCGACTTGGCATTTACTGTGTGGAAAATATGTGCTTCCATATACTTTCACTACCTATTTGGAACCAATACTAGTTTTATTGACGGGATATAAAGTAATAATGCAGGTAAAGGATAACTTCATTCGGTACATCTTTGTGTGCGTGAATCCTTCCCAGTACAATGAAGGTAATAAGTAGTAGTACCACGGTAGTAGTGTCATGGTAGTAGTGCCACGGTAGTAGTACCACGGTAGTAGTACCAGAATCCTGCAGTTACAAGTATGTACATATTTCACCTTTAGCCACCTCGTATTTTACGGCTCAGCTACAGTTGTAGGTCGGTTTGTTTAACAATTTACTTTATTGTAGTCAGATTTATGTCTAACAGGCGCGCGTTCCCGCTTCGCTGCAGATTATCAAGAATTCCTGTGGGAAATTTGAGGTAAAACAAAGAAGTTTTCAATACTAATGCTCATGTTGAGATGCGAATATATTTTAGCGTTCGAATAGAACATAATATAGAACAGAAGTAGGAGTAGAAATAGGTTTCCTTCTTATATATTGAACTTATGTCGTGCTAAGGGTGGATCGGAAAGGTGTTACAGCTGACACTTACGCACTAGTAAACGTTAACAAAATTTCAGTCTCAACAGACGTAAGAAAATCAAAAATCGTGGCTTTCTACTGGCCGCCCGACGAACTTTAACATACCGTCATTTCAGTTAATCAAAAACATCATAAAAATGTGATTTTTTTAACGAACGCATGTTACGATAATCAACCGTTTGTAACACACACAAATAAACACAGATATGTGTCCCTCTATATGTTATACGGTTACATTATTTCAATTAGAAATAGTAATCAAAAGTTATCATAAGCAGTTCGTAAAACAACATTATTATGCAAGTTCATGAGTACTTTTCACCGCAAAACTTTTTCAATATACTGTCATTAAAAGTTTGCGCCTACGCTGTTTTCCTAGTGGGACAAGGAGCTAAATTAAAAAAGTAATTAAAGCGAAAAAGGTTTAGGCACTAGAATGTCCAGATTTAACCTTTTTGGAGATTACTGGCAGGTAAGAGGTTTATGAAAAAACAAATTTGTTCAAAAATATTTTTACTTCTGCACCGATAGGTTGTAGTAAACACACTTACGACTCGTTTAAATTAATTATACTAAATGAAACGGGTCTGTATCGCGTTAGATAATTTAACGTATTTTACTAAAATACCCCGGGATTTGAGTTATCCCGTGACCACGAGCGGTGTAATTCGCTCGAAACGTCGGGTACGTATTTTACTAAAATACGTACCCGACGTTTCGAGCGAATTACACCGCGTTAAATTATCTAACGCGATACAGACCCGTTTTATTTAGTATAATGAGTGCAAATCGTGTGAGTTTAAAAAGTCGTTTAAATTAAGTCTTGATCCGTAGTTTTGTATGTAAAAGAAAATAATATCCGTGCGCACTACTGCGGCGCGTACCTGGACTATAAACGCTTAAATTTTAAGAGGCCTTATGGTGTAAATAGACTATATCGATCACGACCCAGTAAGTACTTCGCTTATCCGTGATGTCGACCGTCGTGTGTGACATGTTGACAACTTCAATTTGAACTTTCTTCTTTAAAATGTAATCAGCACTGTAATAAATTGAGACAATGTGACAAAAACAATGCAAGAACGAAAACTGTTAACCTAACCTTCTAATTGGATTTAGCTTATTCAAAAACACAAACTATTCAGTGTTGATACAACTATTCGTATAAGACCCTGTTACATCGTTTAGTGTAACCGTTGTTGGCACATACATCAACGTCCGAACTTGGTAAATGGAAATTCGTATGTGGGTCACTAGTGTGAATGTCATTCGGACGGGATTTTCGATTTGACGGCAATTTACTGACGAACATGGTAAAGTTCTAGATAAGTGGCCACGCTCAATACAACTCATTGTTAAATGATTGAAGGTCTTCTAGTCTAGTGCAGTTAAATGACCGAATAATTTGTTTGGTACGATTTGACGATATTGTCCATTATTATGTTTCCATTATTCGTCCATAGATTTTTTTGTGGAAGGACAAATAAAACGCCGTCTTCATGATTAATTAATTTGAACTGTTTCAATTAGCATACATTGTTAGATAAACCATTTATCATAACTATTTGCTAATGATTTCCCAAGCATTTCCTATCCGACGTTTTAGTCCTAAACCAACAGTCGATTGGTTACAAAACTGTTACCGTGTATCTCCTTTCATTAACGTTACTACCTAGTTAAAGACTGTCCAGACCAGAGATTATAATCAATACTTTAAACTCTTTACTCCTTGAACTTTGAAAAGTTCGTTGACTTTTGAGTCGTTGGATCTTTGTAAAGCCGTTCCAATTTTAAACAAGAACTGTTGTTCATTATATGCCTTAGCGTAATATGCCACAATGTCGCGATGGACCACGGCTACATGTGACGCGCCCCGCGGTGCTACCCGCATTTTACCCATTCTCGCAGGAATTTTGGGATAAAATGTATCCCATGTGTTATTCTGATGTATAACCTATATTACTGTACATTTTCATCCAAATCCATCGAGCAGTTTTTTCGTCTAAGAGTAACAAACATACATCCATACATCCATACTTACAAACTTGCGCATTTATAATATTAGTAGGATTAGTAGCATACCAAGGTAATTAATTCATTACATAGTATTTGTCTTTGTGCCAAAAGTTCAGCTGGCTCTCTAGTCTCTGGTCTGCACAGACTATTAAATACTGAGCTAGATAATGTTTACACCACCGTCAGGAGGTAGAGAGGTTTCCAGGAACCAATAAACCAAGTGCAGCGTCTCGCGTTATACGTATTAATACATAAATTGTGAACACGTGCACTTAATCGTTATACAGGTTTCAGTCATGGGTCATAAACTTTAACACTTTGTTTGACGGTGTGTTTTGATAGAATTACATCCTATGGGGTGGTTTGAGACGTTAGTTACGTCATGTATTTTCTATTTTCCTTATAACCAAAGACAACTTCTTTTATAGAGTAAAAGTATTCAGCGATGGGGAAAAAAATCACTAAACTTTTTTCCTCTATATATGGAATCATCTTCGGCTGGAAAATCGACCAAATTACATTTTAACCCTTGTAAAAAAATAATGTCAGTTGTATTTATACTGACCGTTAGCATTATGTTTTTATTGAATAAAAGTGAGACTTACTTTTTGTATAAGCTAAATCTTAAATAATACGATTTAGGTATTAATGTCTGATATTCTGACATTTGCCTTGCAATTTATGTCGTAGTAAAAGCAAGCCTAAGCGGCTATTTCCTACTAAGGCCAATAAAATCGTATGAAATATTTTAATCCTGTTTGATTTATGAACAAAGGAAAAGGTATATTCGAACTATTTACTAACACAAACGAACCGGTTCTCATTTGATTTACGAGTGTGGGAGAGACCGCTTGTGAAGTGGACCCTAGAAGGGGAGGTATTCTCAAACATGTTCTAAAATTGCTTTCATAAGTTCAGGTAATCCTTGAAGTTAAGAATTATGTTATGGTGTTTGTTATGAATTATGTGGAGACTAAGGATATTCACAGAGTATTTATTAAGGCCGTGGCATTTGCGTGTTCAATTAGTGTAATCTTTGCATTTATTGCTACAGTGTCACGAATCTGTTTCTCAGTTTGGTCAAGATATTGTCCAAATTAATTAAAAAAGAAATATGTAGATACAAAAGTGAGTACTAAAGAGAAACCAACGTGGTGTTGCTGTTATATGAACTGACGAGGACCAAAAGGAGAGGAACATAGTGACACAAAATAGAAGTTTTTAAGTTTGACGTCGATGTCTCTTTGTGTGTTTGTGCGCGTGTCTGTGTGTGTGACAGAGAGAGAGAGAGAGTAAGAGAGAGAGTGTGTGTCTGTCTGACTGTGTGATCGTAGCTCACTAACGAATTAACCAATTTCGATGCGATTTTTTTCATTTGAAAGCTAGTCCTGGCGATGGGTCTGTTTGGTAAAAATCGGTAAAACTGTTTTTGCGTAAGGGGTTTCCTTTTAAAATTTTGTAACAAATTAAAAGATTTCTATTAAAAAATGACTCAAAAGAATACAAAGTGATCCAATCTAATTTAAAACCAACGGTAAAACCAAGATTTACTACAATTTATAACGGTTAAAATGTATGCTTAGTAAGAATAAAAGTAATTATAAACTTTTAAATCAAAGCTAACTTTTTTAGTTGGATAATGGAACATAACTTTAGGGTAAAGCACACAGAATGGTCCTGAATGTTTAATGTTGTATGCGGCGTGTCCCCGGCGATGGTTGATACGAATGTTGTCATTGTTCTGTTCCACAAATTACGTTCTATACGAGATATTATGTTGTTTTTATTTGGTAAAAAAGGTCATTTAAGGTTTGTGCAGAATGTAGCCCCTCTGTCGTAGAAGGGAGTTCAATTAAAAACAGATAAAATGTTTTTATTATTTATATTTTTTCAATTTGTTTATTAATTGTAGCCAAGAACATCCTACTTCCTATCCTATCCTATCCTTGAATGAGTGAGTCTGGCAACGACACATTTTTCGTAAAAAACATCGTTTCCTACTAATTCCATTTCATGCAAAGTACCTACATGTGTAACGAGCACTATTATGTACTCTACAAACTACTGTTTGTCCATCCGGTCACTGAATCCGATATCTGGATCCAACGGATGAACACAGTTTCCGGACCGAATGTCCTATACGACTGACGCATTTGTAGTGAAAAAGTTTCGTCACCATTCATCACGAAGTTGTAAATAAATATGGAATACAAATGCGGGATGTTTTTCAAGGAGACCGAATATCAACCTGTGAACGAATTGAATATTTGATATGTTTGTAAATATGTTATGTGTGTGTGGTTCAGTTTCGCTTTCCTTTGAACGCATGGATAGTATACTACCTACCGAGTACTATGAATAAAATATTACCTACGGGTCTCTCGAATACAAACTGAAAATTGTAGGCAAACAGCTCAAACTCCTATTACTAGTACCTACTGTTTTTCTGATCAAATTGGACAAGCATTGAGCGCAGCTCAGTGGCAGATTACCATTAATCTTGCTAATTACGTTGAAATATGGTTTGGTGAAAATGGACCCAGTTCGCAAATCCCTAGCGATTCATTCACCATTCTGTTCAGTTTTCATTTTAATACAGCGGTGAGCCAATTTATTTTTCGTTAATTATATGTCGGCAGTTTCTCATGCCAAAAGTAGCCACTTACTTATAACAATTTAGGTAAATAAGCATAGGCGAGATGCATAAATAAGGTAAACGGTTTAATTAAGGCACCTTCATACATACAATTCTGAGTAGAGCAACATAATTGATTGAATGTCAAAGGACGGGACAGAAGGCAGGTCGGCGCTTGGCTATGTATCTTATATCGTAGTTTAGACTATTCGTGGTGCCTTGCGGGATGCCTCTGGGGGCGACATTAATTATTAACAACATTATATTGCTCAACAACGACCCTTGAGATCATATCTCTTAGTCAAACGATAAGGTAGTACTGCCCTGCGGTTTCTGCTGCCCGATTGTGTGCAGAATATTGTACGGAATTAGTTATTAATAGCACTTTATAATTGGGTCAGTATAACTTTGTATACAATAAGTGTATTCGATAACTTGTTTTCTTACACAGACGGTAATGAATGACGGTAATTAATTAAAATAAATTTTACAACGTTTGGAATTTATACTGTGTTGCGCATATTAATGCCCTCCGCCAGGAGTAATACAAAACAAACAATTATATATTTCTATGAATTGCGTATAAGTTAAGTGTTAAGATATTATGTAAATAAATATAATAAGAATACTTAAGCACCAATAGGAATCATCGTGACATTCCGATCTTTGATCTTAAATAAATAAAAATTGTAATAGAATGGCAACAGCAATCAGCAATACCAATATCAACAAACCGTGTTTTCATTAACCAAATCGCCTAAGTAACTGCTCAAATATCCTGTACCCGATTGTAGCGATAGAAATAAACGCCAATAGGAACCTTTCCAAACATGCCAGACACCTTGTCGAAGTTTCTGGGACTTTACAACTTCTCTCTGATTTCTCTTGACCTGTGTTTAAACTTTTCACTTAGTCAAGTCACCGTTCACACCTTGTGTCACGTCAGGTGGCACAAACTTTAGGGATTAAAAGGTCGGAGACACCTTTCTATTGATGGGTAAGACGTTAAGATTGTGCGAGGTTTATGCAAGGTCTACACTCTCGGCGAGGGTAGGCGGGAGCGCGAGTACGAGAATGTAGTCGGGGCCCTCGCGTCCTCGCCTCGCCTCGCCTCGCCTGAGTTCTGCTCGGTGGTCGGTTTTTGTGTGCGAGTCCGTGCGAGAGGGAAGTCACGCATTAAGTACTTCGTCCTTTCATTGTAAATTAAATATGTAGTAAGGGCTTTACATTCAAAATCCGTGATATGTACATACAACGTATTGGCAACATGGAGTGAAGGTACTCAGAGCTACCAAACTCTTTAAACTCACACGATTTGCACTCATTATACGTCGGGTACGTATTTTAGTAAATACGTTTAATTATCTAACGCGATACAGACCCGTTTCATTTAGTATACTCAGAGCTATTATGCTACAGATATAATAATCTGTACCAGAGGCGCGAAACAAAATAGGTAAAATGGCGGCAAATGTTATATATGGAAAAATTAAAAAGAAGAAAGAGATATTAGCAGTAACATGTATTTGAATAATTGTGTCTTAGTAGTTGAATTAGTAGTAATTAATATTATATGAATTGTTAAGTGAGTTAATTGGGGAGATAACGGTATGTATGCTTAATACTAACTATATACTTGCCAGCTAAAGAATTTGTTTGATTAAAGATACTCCAATTAGTAGTAATTAAATTAAATTAATTCGTGGAATGTCAATTACACATTAACATGCGTCGCGCATGTCTAAACCCTTTTTCGCGACGCTTTTCACACGCTCACGAATGAATCTGATTCGATCGTAACTCGATCGTTAACCGTTCCCATTTGTCATACAATAATTGGTTTTTCAATCACCTCCAACATTTCTCGCTCATAGTTGATCGTTAAGTGACGTCATCCATCTACGTCAATGGCAAGTTAATTAATGAATTACGCCATTGATGTTACGAAGATGGCATTATATCATATCATAACTAAGAGATATTTTCAAAATTCAGCAAAGTAATTTGCCCGTTGACTATGTTTCTAATTCTAAACTCAAAATAAATGATATCAAAGGAAATAAAGTTATATTAACTTTGAATACCTATTAATGATTTAATTTTAATTAATAAATATGTTCGGTTCTTTCAGTTGTTCTCAATTACTTGAAGACATGACAACAATTTATAAGGAGTCTTTATTAATGCTAATATTTCAATCATAGGTTTATTGCCAGTACTAGAACTATATCTCAACAAATAGTTCAGTACAGTGATATGACATATCTGTGTTTCAAAGCCTGAAATATTAGTTCAAAGAGTTCCAGAGTGATTCAAATGCTGACACAGGTATAGAGATTGCTATTGACAGTCATTAAATGGAATAACGATTCCGAAAATAAGCGTGGCTTCTCCGGGCGTTTGAAACGGTGGATCACTCTTGATTATTTTTCCTATAAGTGTTTACCGAAAAGAAATTATGATGACGTCAATAAAAGTCAATAAAAATTGAATTTTAAGCAGATCCCTCCTATTAATGTGCCGTCTCTTCGTATCTTGTAGAACGACGATCAAGTATAACGTAGTTACATTTATGGATAAAGTTATTTTAACGCAAATCATCAATCATATTCAAATGGCTCTTCTTTTGGGGGAATAATAAAACTTTGTTTTTGAATATCAGCTTAAATTGACGCTATGAAATCTTTCCAACTTGATGTTGGAATAATAATTGCAAAATTAGGGAAGCGAAACTTGAATGTAAAATGTGTCGGAAAATGTTATCGAAACAAAACATGCGACCAGCGAATACTCGGTCAATACTCTCAGTATCAAAAGTAGGTGAATGTCTAAAACAACTTCTTCGTTTACTCTGCGCGCTCCGAAACTTAGATATTATAGAATTGGTAGCTACAAACTCATTACATTTCGTATCGTTGCTCCATCTTCAATTTGTTACACAACATTTTATTTAACTAGATTCTTTCAATTGAACTGTTTTTCGATCTTCATTCCCATTCATTCCTTGTAAGTACTCACCTATCTATTCTACTGCTTTCTATTCAGTTTCAAAACAAAGGTTTGTATTTTAAGTGATATTGATTCTTGTTCTCAAGACACGTACATTACGTGACCCGCTCCCTGATGATTAATGGGAGAAGTTCGATAGGATATCATATCCTGCTAGTTTAAATTCTAAAAGGATCACATCTCGTCGTCATATCACCTGTGCAGATTAAACTTTGAAGGTATTTCATAAAAACGCGATCGTATTAAATGCTTGAACAACGAACAGCTTCTAAGCCCAAGGGGAAAAATAAAATTGGGCTCCGAAAATTAGATCGCTCGTAGTAAAAAAAAAGTTGTATAGAATATGGAAAGAAAAACATTTGGTGAACAATTTTTACCCTTATCAGTGCTGGAATGGGCTTGAATTTTATTTATTGGATTTTGGAAGAAGAGATTGTTTTGGACTAAAGACAACAGTTAATTTAGTGGACCCTGTTTTATCCTTAACAGACTATTAAAATGCGAGGGCAATGCTCCTTTTTCATTTGAAAAAGTGAGTATATTCACTCACTATATATGGTGTCAGAGATTTTAGACCACCTAACAGCCTTATCACACTTGCGATTTACAAGCGTATTGAAAGCGAAACGTACGCGCGGCGTGTTCGTCGCGTTCCCGTAACCAATTCGCCGCGAGTGCGTCGCGATTTTGCCGCGATTGCGTAACGAATACGCTGCGCAGCCGTCAGTAAATCGCTGAGAGTGATCTGAGTCTTGGACAGTCACTTACATAATGGATTCCGACGAGGAAACACTTCTGTTAGCTTTATTGCTTCGAAGAAATAAGATACGGAAACAAAAGCAGAAACGGCGTGTTTGGGAGGATCCATTTTTAAGTAATCGACTGCAAGAGAGCGACTATTATGTGCTGTTTCGTAAACGAATCAAAAATGATCCCAAAAAATTTCGTTCTATCTGCGCATGTCAAGACTTACATTTTACGAGTTGTTAAATGTGATCCAAAATGATATAAGACGTGAAAACTCGCGTTTAAGATTGTAAAGTGGGTAGAAATGAATTTCGATGACGAATGTACGGCATGATGTCTCAACTCTTGACGCGGCGAACTCGCTGCGCAGTCGCGGCGTATTCGTCACGCGGTCGCAGCGTAATCGCGACGCCTTCGCGGTAAATTGGTTACGGGAACGCGACGAACACGCCGCGCGTACGTTTCGCTTTCAATACGCTTGTAAATCGCAAGTGTGATAAGGCTCTAAAGGCCTCCGACATGGCGTAACGATCAAACAATCGGGGCTGACAATTGTTCATGCCCTCAGAAGCAAGTTACTGCTCAGATAGATATTCCAGGATCGGCCACCCATACAAGTCAATCCAAGTCATCCAATTTAGCGTATTTTGGTTGATAAACTTTTAGAAATTAAAACAGGCACTAGGTTCTTCAGGAGCTAGGTCCATATACTAACAGTCTATATACTATAACGGTATCTCTTGAATTGAAACTACGTTTACAGATACACTTCGCTTTTATTTCACATTTTTATCTGACGTTTCGGCCTCTCATAGGAACCGTGGTCACAGAAGACAGTGTTCTCCGTAAACGGAGTTTCAATTCAAAATGAGTAGTGTTCGCTTTAACTTCAGAAAACGGTATTTATTATCAAATGTAATTAATTTTATCCTCCTAAGAGAAGTCGACTTTTACAAAGAGGCTGTTAATGTTACTAGTATATATAGTAGATATGCTACTGAAGTAAAACCAGTTACTTGTCTGCATTTGATAAACTATTCAGTCCACAAACGCTTCACAAATAAATTATCCTTAGTTAACAGTTTGCCTCTTCTATTGAAATATTTTGAATATTTTGATCAAAGTCAATCAGCTGCCATACCATGACCTCTTAGATAGCGTCTCAAGATCCAAGCAGATCAGTTTAGGTTTGCGTTTCAATTCGTACCGTGACATTATTTAAACAATATCGCACTTGAATCGCCATCACTTTGAATGAATGAACAAACCATTTTGCTGATTGGCTAATTGCGTCACTTCCTCTTAGAGACTTCCTCTCTCGTCACTTCCTCTCTCCTAGAGAAGTGATTAAGGAGCGTTCGAAAACCTCAATAATTAAAATGACGGAAAGTTACGGTTTTTAAGCGACCCTCTTAAAAATGATAAGTATTATTCAAAACAAACATTGGTTTGTATAGACACACGATAATTATTTTTATCTAATTTGTAATCATAAAATGTTGGAACTATAAAGTATTTGTTGCTCCAGAAACCAATATTATTTATAATTTTAAACAGACATCCAAAATAAAATTACGATTTAAGTGTTCGGAATGTCACTGGCAAAGATCATAAAATTCATAGAATATAAAATAGACATAGATTAAAAAATAGACATAGATTATAATTTATAATACAGACATAGATTAAATATATTATAATAGGTATATTTTTTGAGCATTTAAATTATTACCTTCAAGCTCGTTTGATTTACATTGCGATTGTTAAAGATTTATTTCTATTATGGATTTACCAGGAATATAAGTTAAGTCTCAGAATTCTAGAGCCTTGTGCCTTGTCGCTCTCGCTTCATTGGGGAAATTCGGGATAAAACAAAGCATATCCTACATATTTATATTGATAGTCATGTTTACCCTCATAAATACCTAGGTAGGTTGAGCGCCAGGTATGTACGAGTTGGTACTCGTACATCCCTGCGCTCTACCCACACTATACAGTACTAAAACCCAGTATGATTAATTTAATTTTTAAAGTGTAAAATCGCTCATTTTAATCAATTCTTTCAGTTGAATATCATTAAGTTATTTGCAAAAATGCATTGTTTATAGTAAGGAACAATTAAACATTAATAATTAACTAAAGTACATACTTATTGTTGTTAAAAATATCAACAATGGTTCAATTTATGTTAGAAAAATGTATCTTTAATTGAATTGCTAATTTTGACAGCTGAGACGCTTTACCAAAGCCGCAATAGACGCTCATGGTACCAAATGAATGAACGAAAACATCTTTAGTATGACAAATAACGAATCAGTTTAGGTAATCTGCAAAGCAACTAGAATTCTGTCACGCATTGATGTCATGGTACGAAAACTGACAGCGAATCAGTTTAGGTCCGCATTTGTATCGCGCTAAGAGGTCATGGTATGGCTCCAGGTCATTTTGCGGATTTCACGCTTGTTGTTGGAATAAGTTATTCGAGGTTAGGAAATAAAACACCTTTTGTAAAAATTATACATTTATGAATAGATCCATAAATCAGATAAATAATTTATTGCTTTGTTCTTTTATTTACATAGCATTTTCATGAGAAATAGGTACTATAATTGTATACCCATTATAATATATAATCTAATATTATAAAGAAGTTAATTTGTAATTTTGTTTGTTTGTATGTTCGGGCTAATCTTAGGAATTATCAAACCGATTCAAATAATTATTTTTGTAATGGATAGTCACTTTCAAGGCAAAGGTTATAGGCCTTATGCGGGTAAAATCGCGGGGCACGGCTAGTTTGATTATCTTTTAAAATTGTTAATGATATACGAGATATAACGATATAACTTTGAAAACATTTTGATTGATGCGATGAAAATTAATATGAAGCCGATAAAACCGCATGATAGTGGCGGTTTGCACATGTATGAGGAAATATAAACTAAAAGGTATATGGACTCCAAATATTATAAAACAAAACAGTATTAATTATCTTAATGTCTGTTTCTCCCCTTATATCTTTTAAACCTCTCAACGTATTACGACAGTATATACGCTAAAGTTTAAATAGATTTTTGAAAAATGTGTTTGTTTACGACACGCATTCATTTCATTGTACTGCAGAAATAATAAAATAGGTATGATGTAAACAGTCCAACTCAGGGAAAGGCAGCTAGTACATTACATATATCAAAAGTTTGAAATGAATTTTGCTACGAACATTGCTACGAGTTGACTGCCGCTACGGTTTTGGCTACGTCGTGTAAACGTCCGGATTTCTGCTGTCACACAATGTATGACTGCGGTTACGAATTTTGCTACGCCGGTTTGTGGTTATGATTGCAGTTATTGCATTTTAACGTTATTTTGAACCTCGCTTAAGGTAATCTTCCTCAGTACGTTCATATTATCAGTTAATCATTTATCAGTGAATCCGATTTGCTGAATATAATGGTATGCCTGACAATGAAAAAATAGATATACTTGAAATAATAGCTCATCTCTACTTTAATTATTTTAGGTACTGATATTTTATTTTTACATTTTTAATTGAAAAATATTAATTCAATTCGAAATAAGTGATTATTAATTAGATTAATGAAGATTAAAAGCCAGAGTAGTTTGTGATGGAAGTTGTAATATAATTGAGGCCGGGAGATTAATCCTCGTGGTAGGTGCGAGCTCAACAATCAAATTACTCCCTCCAATAAATACAAGAAAATACTAACGAATTCTCTCATTTCTACTTCAACGTAAAACGGTTTGCATTACGGATACTGGCTACATGATAATGAAGTTTGGTTCCACTTTGCATTTCAAAGAAATATATCTTTGTAAATGAATTACAATTCTTTGTACTATTTCCTTTTATCTCATCTTCTTAGAAGAACATGATAATGTAAATTAAACATAGACAATAGAAGTAGAAGCCAAAACAGTTACATAAAGCAAAGCTTCTTTTCATAGAAATGCATTCACAGTATTCATAGCGTTCAATATTCAATGTGATGCATTGTACATCGTGGCTTACAAAGTATAGTGTACATTGCTGGGTACAAATTGTACATTGTAGTGCACGTCTATTGTGGAGCTGCATTGGATGTCAAATGGTGTCACGGTGGATGAGAGTGAAGGCTATGAATCTCACATGAATGAAACGCTCGATCCCGATTCTATACGTCA
Source organism: Cyclophora punctaria (assembly GCA_951394245.1). Taxonomy (NCBI): domain Eukaryota; kingdom Metazoa; phylum Arthropoda; class Insecta; order Lepidoptera; family Geometridae; genus Cyclophora; species Cyclophora punctaria. Next base: position 7,644,731 of record OX596171.1, read on the forward strand.
ATATCTGAAAGCAGAGGTGGATCTAGGATTTTGTTTTGGGGCAAGCTTGACCCAGGTATTCGTAGACTATTTGGTTTTGGGAGGACTCTTAAAAGAGAAGACAAGTTACCCTAGCTTGCCGTGGTTTTGTCTAGGGAATAAGGTTATTAGGCCGCATTTTCACGTGCTCTGAACAGTTATAAATACATAACTCTCATTCATTTAAAGAGCAAGTGAATATCTAAAAGCATCACTTGAACACGAGTGACGTGTTATTCGCTCGAAACTTCGGGTATGTATTTTAATATATGCTTGTATATATTCTAACGCGATACAGTCCCGTTTCATTTAGTATATGTTTAGTAAGACTGTTGAGTGTTATGATTGTTAAAACTCTAAGTAGAAATACGGCATTACACGGATTTTGCGGTGTGTTTTAGCCCCTCAATCCCCCTCTGGGTCCGCCACTAAGTAAAAACCTCACTCGCTCGCTTCTGTTTCTGAATTATGCAAAGGTGTCACGTGTATGATGCCGCTTTGTGTTTCAAATTTATTTTAAAAATCTGTTGACAGCTATGTGGGTTGTTATTTGTGTGGCATGTTTTGTTGGGCTGAAATCTTTAGTTGAAAGCTTTGCCCTTTTGTGTAGATTCGCAGGTCGTTTCTATCATAAATGTTGCTTTTACAGTAATCGGGAGAAAGTTGTGCTCCTCATATGAATGATGATAGGTCCAATCAAATTTAGTACGATAACTGTGTCGCACTATCCATGAATTTGTTACTAGTATCAGTAGTTTGTACTCGTGTCAATGCGACAAAATTCGCATCAGTGCTAACCTAAACTAGCTAACCATCCTCCAAAGATCATGGGTAAGATTTTGTTACGGTTACTATAATTTTGTTAATATATATATTACCTGTTCTTAACATGATTATGTGTCATTTTATATGCATGCTATATTTACCTCAAGAAGGACATACACATACGTCTTATATGTTGTTTGTTTTATAAAGTATTTTTATTACGAGTTAGTCCAGTTAGTAAACCAAATATAAGAGGAATAGGTAAAAGATGAATTTGAAATTTGAATTAAATGAATTTGAATTTGAATTTGAAGATATTCATAGTTTAGGCACTGTTTTACCACAGTTTAAGCAAATACGGTTCAAATTGCCGCTGTAAAGGAGCCATCAATCTTACCAAGAAGCCACGTCTCATTTCACACGCTCACGTTTTTAATCTTATCTAGAGAAGTCCAAAACAAGACACGTATCTAGAGGCGCTGATGTTTAATAATTTTCATATTTTTCCTTTTCCTCGAACACAGTTCTTGCAAAATTATTTCTAATATTACTTACCGAGTGCTTTTTTGATAATCAGGAAGAGTTTCTCGTTTGTGTGTTTATTAAAAGTTGAAATTGAAGTTGTTGAACACACGAATTAAATTTTAGTTCCTTACCCTCATAACTTCAATGTTCAATTTGATTTAAAATCTATGTATTATAAAAATCAATCGTGGTTCATTAGTCTCGCTAAAACTCGAGAACGGCTGGGCCGATTCAGTTAATTCTGGTTTTGAAATGTTTGTCGTAATCCAGGGAAGGTATAAACGGTAAGCAGTGACGGAATAAATGCGGATGAAACCGCAGGCACAGCTAGTATTTCAATAAAGGTAAGATAATTACTACATGACCTATTATTTTAATAACTCTGACACCAGGATTGGTCAGGTTGATCATCTACTCGATGAAGAAGAGAATGAAATAAATACTCATTAAAAATTAAATTATATATTTATTAAACTATTTACAGACGAACCTTAAAACTATAGTTTATTTACATTATCTTTAATATCTCCTTATATTGTATAAACTATGTTTACAATATAAATGGTAACTATAACGGGAGTCGTCATGGAAATCATTGTATAATTCTCATTATGAGCTGATATTCTTATCATTATGGTTAAGGTACAATGTCAGGTGTGTGTGTATTTTGGGAAAAAGTGGAAAGATTTTAGAATCGGTCCTTATATATTCATATAATTTTATCATGCCCATTAACTACATAAGTACTTAAATAAGAAGCTAAACACAGAGGCTTAGGTTCATTATTTGTAATTTGATAAACAACTGATGATAATTTAATTGACTTTTCTATGTTTTGAAATATATTTTTTCCTAACGATCCTTTTTCTCTTATCATTATTTAGGGTCTTTAAAATTATATTAGTTTACGCAGAAACAAAAGTTGAGTAAATATTGAAACATGGCAACTTTGTTTTATAGTATTGTTAATACTAATTCAGAGATGTAATCTATATGCTACATGGGGACCATTAGGGTCTAGACAGACGGACTGCAATTCAACTGCAATCCGACTGCCAAATGGCAGTTCAGATGCAGTTTGAATGCAGTTGGCTCGACTGCAATCAAACTGCACGTCGACGGGCAGTTGGCGTGCAGTTGGATTGCAGTCTGAGTGCAGTTACAACGACTGCAATCAATCAGACTGCAATCCAACTGCACGCCAACTGCCCGTCGACGTGCAGTTTGATTGCAGTCGAGCCAACTGCATTCAAACTGCATCTGAACTGCCATTTGGCAGTCGGATTGCAGTTGAATTGCAGTCCGTCTGTCTAGACCCTTATTCATCTTTAACCGACGTCAAAAAGGGAAGTTTTTGTTTGACCTTATATATGCTGTTGTTGGTAAACTTTAGATTCATTTCATAGAAAAACATAATGTATTAAGATTTTTCAATTATTATGTAATTTGGTGTTTCTTAAGTATGGTTTGCTTAAGCTTTCTTAAACCTTACTTTCTATCTAGACTTTTAAGACTTGCAGAGTTTGAGTTTATTTTTATGAAAACATGGACATAGGTATTACTTTTTCTTAGGAGCATTAAAATGTCGACTTATATTATCGATTTTTCAGCCAAAGAAGATTCCTTCTGTACAGGAAAAAGGTTTGGTGATTTAATTCCATTCGTACACCATCACTGAACCCTTTTCCTCAACGGCAGAAGTTGTCTTTGGATGAATAAATGGTTTGAATGTTTACTCGATATACATACACACTTCTAGTACGTTTCATAACATAAAATGAACTCTAACCCATTATATTACCACACAATATACGTCAATACATAGTATAGTAACGCCAATCAAAGCCCAAACATTGAACATCTGCTTCTCACTTAATATATGGTTCGTGTAACTAATACCCCAGTATTACTAGGGGAAGTCATTATACAAAGCCACTTTGTATGTATGTATGTACGTAAGTTGTACGAGTATATATTAATGTAACGTACAGTGAATGGAAACTACATGTATTTCACCAGGTGCGGATTAAGGATTTAATTTGGTGGTTGACCTTGAAAGGGTAAAGGATGAAAAAAGAAGAGGAAAGCAGGTTTGAGGCTTGACGCCGATGAGCACAGTTTTTTTTATAAACGGTTAGTGTGTGTTGGGAGAACTTATATAGTTCCAGGGGAGGGGTTGAGCCCCTTAGTCCTACCCTAAATACGTCTCTGTATTTAGCTAGTGAACCAAAATGATTAATCCGATACTGTCTATCGTTAGACTGCGGTGTGCTAACTTGATAAGTCACAGATTAGATCGTAGTCACTAGGTAAACTGAGTAACAAATACGTGAATGTTATGTAAGCTAAGTTACAATTATGTTGATTGAATTTATGGATAATTTGGTTAATTTTCGTCTGTTGCAATTTTTTTTGGCTATATTATAATATTTTCGATTTGCTCGTATTTAAAGCTTTAATGACAAAAAACTTTAATGCACATCCAGACATTTTAGTCAAGAAGATATCGACTTTTAGAATTATCTTTTTTGAAAAGTTTAAGCACCTAATAAATCTGAAAGTTTCAATTTTATTGCCAGTTCGGATCGTTGCGCATCATAATCTGCACTATTGGGATCATTTCATTTGCGATCCATCGCGTTTACTGACTCATAAAATAATATGCATTTTCGATATCTCAGCAAAATATATTTAACTATTTTTGGTACTTTAAACATAGGATAGATTCGTCCCGTTTTGCTTCGTCTTTGAATGTATTTCTTTCAATGCGCGTAATACATTAACTATTAACATTGTAATTAACAAGATGTAACGAACATTTTATGCGCGTTTAACGCGATATAGAACGCGAGTTAAAAAAGCGGTGAAGTCAAACGCATTGCCAAGTTTGAGCAGGCAAAGCAGGGGTCCAAATGAGGCTCAATTATTTCAAATTTCTTTAGGCACATTTGCAATGTTGATCAATTGATGTCACCCAAATTACACATACATTTTCCTGTAAGTCCTAAGAATATATATGATGAATCGTTCCATCCATCATGGCTAGATATAATGAAAGTATGATCGGACACCAATACTTATTATATCACGAAAAAAATGACATATTACCACGATAACTGTGAGCTGACAGTTGTACTTGAACTCAAGTTAGTAGGCGACCAATTATTTCAGGAGTGCCTCATTATAAAATCGAACAAATAAGTGAGATTAGTGTATGTAGCTACATAAAAAAACTACAAGCATATGTAAGTGGTTACCAACTATAGTGATTATAAAACTGCGCTGAGTGTACCACCATTAAAATTTAATTTCTGAATATTGTATCATCACTGGACATTGTCCAATTTTTGTTGAAAATGTACAACAAATTTTTATTACGAATGAGCAATAAATACAATTTAACAATGTCCAATCGGAAACAAGCAAGTTCATAGCGCATAATTAATGAATGCATTATTATTAAACAATTTATAATGACATCGAATGAAGATCCATTAAATATTAAACTTTCTATATGTATAAAAACATCCGTGAAACAGTTAGCCAATACTGCCATACGTTGGTTTAAACAATATCGAAACGTAACCAAACTAGCGCCGTTTATAGTCAAACTTTTCGGATGGCCATTCGAATGCAAACTTTATTTATGATTCCCTAACATTGATTTTCCATTACAAGTGCTTCGAGTAGCATCATTAATCAGTAGTAACAGTGTGAGTACGTCGACGTAAACCTCTTGGAAACTTGAAGTAGGTCAGCAATAAAACGTAATGAGTTGGTTCGTACAAGTACGAGAAGAAAGGGCTCTATACACCGACCGATATTTCTTCCGATTTATGGGACCAATAAAGTTGCTTTTTATAAAAATATATCAACCAATACTTGCTTTTACATTAGGGATTATTTGATCAACAGTCGGATCAGAAAATCGGATACAATATCGTAAAGGCTCTAGTTCCCTTGGAACCATCAAACCGTTGCAACGGAGTGCTTCACGTAACCATTCCCTGCAGATGTCGGATCCACAACTTAAATCGAGAGCTATCAATACTTAAGACAAAGCCAGAATGGCAATTTCGGACAGCTTAATCCCTTTGTACCACTCCGTAGAGATTAACCGACGAATCAAATAGAATCGAGCTTTATGAAATACTAGCCAGTTCCAATTAGCTCCTGTGTAGTAGAAACAGTAAACAAAATTGAGCAAACAGTTCGCAATATCGCAGTTAAAATAGCCTTTACATTGCTAAATCACATTTTGAATAAATACTTTTTACCGATTCAAAGAAAGTAATCTATATAAATGTCTTGATATATGTACAGTCTGGGAGCTGTAGCTCCTTTGGGGCGCTCATTGGTTGTTCTTCCTGGAGACGCCTCCGCTGAGGATCTTGAGGAGCCTCACGGCAGGAGCCTCGAAGGCTAGTGATATGACGAAGGACGCTAGGAATGCCATCACGGCGTAGCCGGCGTAGATTGCGAGCTGTGAACAGAAACAACATTTATTAACACCACTTCAAAATAAACACACAGTAGAAATTATCATTATTAAATAATATATAAGTTTCCAAGTGGATAGAGGTTGGTAATATTCATATCAGAAAATCTTCCAAATTATTCATATTATTTTCTTTCCACAAATGTAAAGACTATATGTATAGAATAGACTTCAAAGGATGGATCCCGATTTTTCTACATAATATTTATTCTTTTCTTAATATGTTCTCAGAGTTGATGGATCTTCCACCATTTTTATACAAGAATCCTGATAAATATTAGTTAAACAAAATATCACAAGAAATAGATGTTCAGTCATTCATTTTCATTTGTGTCAACCGTAATTTGTCTTACGAGTATAGCAGTAAGACATACATATATTTTGTACTCCATTTGCGATGGTACATAAAGGCTATAGGCGATATATTCTATAGTACACAATGTAGGTACTAATTTACTCCGACATCGTAACTATCCAACAGATAAATTCACGGAAATACTTCCGAGAGGCAAACAAACCTAATAAAAGGGCCGACCCCTTTTATTAACGGAAAAAACACATATGGATTTTTTGCGACAATATTTTCTATATTAATTTTGTTTTGAGAGCAAACTTGGTAACACAATAAGGCAGAGTGCGTCGTGTGGAGGCTTCAGGACTCGATTCTATTAATTTACGTCATTGTTATGACGTCATTCATTTTATAGTGTTTTCTCTTATGATTGCCAATCAGGATTAACATTTAGGGAGATGAAAAATAGATGTTGTCCGATTCTCAGACCTACCCGATACGCACACAATATTTCATAAGAATCGGTCAAGCCGTTTCGAAAGAGTTTAACTAAAACCGCGACATGAGAATTTTATAAATAAGATTGTTTATGGATGCTTAATTACTAAAAGCTAACAATAATTAGCCGTTAATTTAAATTGATTGTTCGTTATGAAACGAGTTTCGAATTTAAATTGTTTTCGGAATAAACACTAATTGATGGCATTGTTTGCGTTTACAAAGTAGATTTGAAATACAAACTTTAATTACATTTTAACAACACGATGTTTTGGTCCTATAATTATTTTAGAGAGTACTAGCAGCGCCCCGCGGCTTTGCCCGCGTTGAGCCCGTTCCCGTAGGAATTTTCGGAAATCCTTTCTTTGTGTGCACTTACGTCACTTGAAGGACCTTCCTGCCAAATTTCATGTTTCTGGGTGTAGCGGTTGAGGCTGTGCGTTGATTATCAGTCAGTCAGTCAGTCAGGACTTTTGAATTTTATATATATAGATAGAATACTAGTAGCGCCCCGTTGTTTTACTCGCTCTTTCTTTTTAATTCTTCTTCGTCCTGCTTTCTTTACTTCGTCTGCTGTGTCCTTTAACATTTTAGGATATAAAGTAAGTAGCCTTCCTTTTTGAATAACTATCACTACATATTATAAAAAAGTCTCCGGCCGCGTCTGTCTGCCTGTCTGTTCGCGATAAACTCAAATACTGCTGCAAGGTTTATATGTATAAATATTCCCGAAATTCCCACGGGAACGGGCACAACGCAGGTAATCGCGGGGCGCTGATAGTTACATATAAAAACAGTTTCTCAAATCCGACTGAAAGTTCATGAGTGAGCGCATTCAGAAATAAAATAAATATACGAGTACGTCAACTGGAAAAATAACCAACCAGACAGAATATTAATAACAAAATGATACAAGACGATAAATCACGCTAGAAAAATATAATATTGTTTGACCTGTCATACTCCAATAATAATACACGTCCCCTCCAATGTGTCCTTCCTTCCTGTAGGATAAAGAATGGGATAGACGTAAAGAAACGGCCTCCATTACCTACAAGACGCCAACATTATACTATGTCAACTGCGGCGTAATATAATGTTATTCTTGTTTATAAACCTAATATTATGGAGCTACTTGGCTTTTTCAGGGGAAACAAACGAAGCTATTTATTATTGGCTGCGCATCGCGAGTTCGCACGCTTTTTGTACTTTGAAGTTTTTTTCATTAAAATAGGGTTTCTTATAGCGTGTCATTGTATTTTTTAAACATGGCTGTACTTTTAACATGGCTTATATTTGACACTTAAAGGTCTCATGATACTAAATTTTCGATACCTTAGCTTACGGGTTAAGATTTATACACGGTCCGGTCTTGTCTGTAATTAAAAAATTCTAAATCTACCACTATCGCTATACATTTAGCCCTATTTTGAGCACAAAATGTTTAGTTCAGAGCCACCTGCTCGATCGCATGTTAAATCGGATTTCAGATCGGGTTGGACACGAACGTGATCCGATTTTGACTTAGTTAGAAGTTGATTTTGTTCGTCACGGAAGAGTGAAGCACTAACTGCGTGAGTGCGTTACATTCAGCGGGTTAGCTATGTTAGTTTAACTTGGTCCATAGTTTACTGATCCACTGATGAATATCTAAATCAGTTGAGTACGATAGCAACTAAAGTTCGTTCATCGACCCTAAAAAGGTCCATCCATCATTCAAATTAATTAGCTGGCATGTAAAATAAACCTTTAATGGACTTCTAGAAATAATAATCTTCTAAGCTTTTAACGTTTGCGACAAAGAAAATTCAGGGATCTGAAAACTGGATAAATTAATAATTTTCTTACTCATCTCGAGACTTGAAGATCAAAAGTTTTCATTAGACCTCTTCTTTCCTTCCGTCGCAAATCAAAGTTCCGTAGGTGAATGAAAAGAAATGTTCTCTTTAATTGAAACAAATTCTTTCAATATTTTCTTTCAGTTGACTTTTTGTTCTGAATTTAGGGAGTATGCTCACTGAAAACTTGTGGCAGCAACGCATCTCGTGCGGGGAGAGGGCGCGGCGCTCAAGAGGCGCGGCCTTTACACTTTCTTTAGGCGTGTTTTTTAACATAACTTCATGAAAAGTTGAATACTGCGGAGAGTGGTGAAGCCGCCTCCGCCACGCCTCTTCTTCGCCCGCAACGCGACACAGCCGCGCCTATTTAGAGGGAAAGATATTTGCAGCGCGCGACGTGGGCGCCCAAGCCGCGCCGCTACCTCGACTCTAATTGTGGGCGATACGCCTTACGGAAATGGGTTCGAAATTCAACACGGGTACAACCCTGTCAGTTACGTAATTGTGTTATTTCATTATTAGTCCATCGAAATGTTACATTTTTTAGGCCTAACCTTGCGTTTTTTAGAGGACGCAATTTTATTTTTTTGATGTGTAGGGGGGGTCAGTGTAAAGCTAAAAACAAGTTTGTGGGGTCGCCTCCCTTGTCCCACGGCCGCAATTTTGAAAATAAGGGTTGAAATGGTTTTTACGATATATCTCTAAAACTATTAATTTTATTTTAATTTTTTTTTAACATTTTTGTTGTAAATTAAATTCTCTACAACTTTGGTCCAGTAACTTTTTGTCGTAGAACTATAAATAAAAAAGTTATAAGCGAAAATGTTCAGAAATTCGAAAAGTAAAAATAAAAGACATAAGGGACATTACAGCTGCTGCTGATCCTAATACCGATCTATCGAAGGTCGTAGTTCGATTAGGTGGGTTCCATTTGCTCATGTCGTTCATAGGTGCGATTGGATATATCATGTCTTGTAGTGGACTCGAGGATATCTTCAAATTAATTTATGCTGAGAACTGTGTACAGCACGTAATGTCTGGACATGCTTATGGTAGGGCTGTACGTGCTCATTTATAGTACTATTATCATCCAGAAATTCTCGTTCTTCTTCTGTAAATTCTATTAAATCCATAAATATTTTTATTACTGATAAATGCACTAGCAAATGAGCACGTCCAGCCCTACCATAAGCATGTCCAGACATTATGTGCTGTACACAGTTCTCAGCATAAATTAATTTGAAGATATCCTCGAGTCCACTACAAGACATGATATATCCAATCGCACCTATGAACGACATGAGCAAATGGAACCCACCTAATCGAACTACGACCTTCGATAGATCGGTATTAGGATCAGCAGCAGCTGTAATGTCCCTTATGTCTTTTATTTTTACTTTTCGAATTTCTGAACATTTTCGCTTATAACTTTTTTATTTATAGTTCTACGACAAAAAGTTACTGGACCAAAGTTGTAGAGAATTTAATTTGCAACAAAAATGTTAACAATTTTTTAAAATAACATTAATAGTTTTAGAGATATATCGTAAAAACCATTTCAACCCTTATTTTCAAGATGGCGGCCGTGGGACAAGGGTGGCCACCCCACAAACTTAGTTTTAGCTTTACACTGAACCCCCCTACACATCTAAAAAATAAAATTGCGTCCTCTAAAAAACGCAACCCCAAATGTAACTTTTCGATGGACTATATGCCAAAAAGTGTATATACGTATACGAGTATATTTAGACGACTACTTTCAAGAAAGTATCTGTATTGTTCTACTGCTGGGCAAAGGCCTTTATTATTTATTTGAAAAAAGAAATGAATAAAATGCTTTTCACATCTATACTTATATAAAAAAAACAAAAGAGTTTGATTTTTACTTATCTCAGAAACTACCCCTCCGATTTGTATAATTATGTTTATAATGAATAACCACACTCAACAGGGAGGTTATTAGGTATTTTTTTTTACCCGAAATTCTGACGGATAGGAGGGATAACCGTGGGGAGTTGCTAGTTATTTAATAATCAATATTACAGGGAGTTACGTCGAAAAATATGCCAAAGTATTACAGTGGGTAATTATAAAGCATTGATGTATTCACTTCACGCTGTAATGTATCCATGTTTATGTCACAAGAAATAGATAGGTTTGCTTTTACACCATAAAATATACTTTTAACGATTCCCAGTGACTGTTCGGGACGATTTTATTGTGATAGTTTTTATGTAATAAAACTGGGATGACGTGAACAGAAAATAGAGAAGTACATAAGTGATATAAAAACAGGCTTGTTCTGATATCAAAATGATGTAGTGTTATGATGAAATAAATATTATCTATACTAATACTAGCTGCGCCCCGCGGTTTCACCCGCGTTGTACCCGTTCCCGCGGGAATTTCGGGATGAAAAATAGATGATGGCCGATTCTCAGACCTACTCAATATGCTCACAAAATTTCATGAGAATCGGTCAAGCCGTTTCGGAGGAGTACGCGAACGAACATTGTGACACGAGAATTTTATATATAAGAAGATAATAAAGCTAAAGAATTTGATTGTTTGTTTCTTTATTTGGTTCTTTGAAGGCGCTTAGGAACAACCCGTCTGATTTAAGTTTTTGTATTGAATACCTAGTACCTACCACAGTCAAGAGGAAGCTTTTATAATATTTTTTACCCACAGGAACGGACACAACACGGTTCAAACTACGGGATAGTTTAACATAAAATTGGCTAATACAAATAGAAAAAACAGCAAACGATAAAGTCTTGTTTCATCGAATCCTTTCGACGGTTTCAGACCATGGAAAAGAATTTTCGCTGTCAGAGTAACGAGTGACTGATTTATGGAGGCAATAAGTCGGGACTCGGGACTGCAACGCTCCCGAATACATATTTATCTCCGGAAATTTCATTCGAACCCCAAAGGAAAGCGCACTTGAATACTCAAGTAACAGTGACCACTGGGAACGTCGAGATTAAGGCATCTGAGAAGATTACTTGAATACGTAGGAATTTACAGGAATTTTGAATTTCTTGTGCGGTAGCAACATAGGCTTACGTATGTTATAGAGCTCGTAAGTTGTTGGACAGAGCGGTGGTTGGTTACTCTTATACAGGGTGTTTTTTAATGGGTAAATATAGGCAAGTATGAAAACTATATGAAATGCGAAGATTGTTTTTAGGAACCTTGTAACCTATTTTAGAGATAAAAAGGCATCATTTATTCCTAAAATTCAAATATATAGTATATATTCAGAATAAAAAAATAACCACCTTGTATAATGAATGTTCGGAAACGTTCGGTGTTTCCGACACATTTCGGATTGAAACACAGGAAGGATTGTACAATGAAGGAGTGTTCAAAATACAGAAACAGTTCAATGATTGAAATTCACCAATTGCTACATGGAGTTTAAAGTGCTAGTGGAATTTATAAACACCTCTATGATTAGAAGTAGAGATGTAACAGAAATTACGCTAATTTGTAAACTGCACGCTCAACGATTTCTTACTAAACACTATGCATTGATCTACTGCAATCTTTTTTTAGTACATCACTATTAGTTCCTTCTAAAACACGAAAATAGAACTCAATGGAGATGATGCTTGAACAGCAATTTCTTTTATACTGTTTGAATATTGCCTCAATACGCTTGAATATCAATAGAGTCTATCTTTAGAGCTTCTAAGAATAGATGAAGGTATCAATAAAGTCGATATGTTTACTTGGAGATCACCTTATTGCGGTACTTCACAAAGATATCGACCAAACATCAAAAGGAGTACTCATATTATTTAGAGCATGAACGCCCAGAATCACGGGACTGTATAATTCGCGAGTTATTTTTAATCGAAATTGCTACGGCAGGTTTTGTTGCGTAATGATGTATTTTATTATCAGGGTTATAGGGTTGAGGTTATGAGAGCATTAATGGAATAGGTACCAGCTAGTAATCGATAATTTGGGTAGGTAGTTAGTTGTTATGGGAACAAATAGAGAAAGTAATGACTGTTTTAGTAGATGGAGTTCATTGTTTAATGTTAATGTTTAGTGTATGTAGTACATATTGAAACATAGTTTGCTATGTACCTACAAGTATTGTATGGGTAATTGCCCTTGTGGGCTCAAACAGCCGTTGCGAGGTCAGCAATTATTATAAATAAATTGCTAAGTTAATCTCCTTTTATAAACTTAACCGTCACTAAAATCCGATAGCGGGACCCAGATAACATGTCCACAACAGCCCAAATACTTGTGTACATGTTATAGGACCAGATGATTGTTCTCTTGATCTCCTCTATCATCATTCCTAGATATGCCTCGTAACAAATGTCTTTAGATCAGTTTTCTGTTGGCAGTTGCTGCTTACTGCTGCGGTCGGTACCGAAAACACTACTTTAAGCTATGTGTACTTGTATGTACTCACCACAGTAGAATTTTCCATATGATAAGGCCCGTCTAGCAGGAACGACGTATACATCATGATGGTCGGGTGCACCAGGTACGCGCAGTACGTCAGTCTACTCAGTGGAAGTAGCCCTCGGTAGGATAATGCGGAGTTCACAAGGCCGCCGTAACCGCAACAGCAGGACACGGCCACCCAGGCCACGCCGATACCCCACGCTGTGGGCAAAAGAGAAGTAAAAGGTAGCATGTAATGTGGGATAGTGCTGGATGAAGGCTTTTGGTCTTACTGAAGATCATACTTTATTAATAACTAGCAGCTCCCCGTGATTTTACCCGCATTGTGCCAATTTCCGTGGGATAGATAATAGTCTATAACCTTCCAGTTGAATGTAACTATATATTACTATAATAAGTATTCGAATCGGACTGGTAATTACTGAGATTAGCCTGAGCATACAAAGAAGATTACTATAATCGTTTTTTCATTGGCCACAATTTTAATAAATTATTAGTAGAGTGCTAGTAGAGTGAGTACTTTTCAAACAGGGCTCGGGTTTGAGATCACCAAACCGCATTGGGCAATAGATTTATAAAATAGTTTTTCATAATTTAGTCGAAGGACATTGTGTCTCTGAGCTACTTCTCATGTATACAATACTAAATCACTTTCTAAAACATATATTTTTTTCTTCTATATTTAATATAAATGATACCCAAATTTCAATCGTGATATGAGATGATATATACAAGACATGAACTATTTGTTTGCCCTTTGTTCAAAGAAAATACTGACATTTCTTTTGAAGACAACCTGTCAACCAAAACTGACATAGGTTCATCGATAGCACGGCCATCTTGTTTCTATAAATAGTTGTCAAACTTCAATCGCTTTCAATTATCAAAGTGGCTTACTAAGCTGGTTATTAATTTGCATGAACTACTCGTAGTATTAGCTTCGCCACTGACCCCGTGTATTTCCCTCTGACGACACCCTCGTTGTGGAAGAGCAAATGAGCCAATGAGCCTCTAACCACCAAGCTTTATGGTACCTAATTGCTAACCATAGCGTAAATTCAGTCCTATTACATCCTTCCTAAGTACAAGGAAACTTTCTTTGGCGTTTAAAGCATATTTTCTTAATAGCTACTGTTATTTATTAATGTAATGGCTAAGCTAAGCCTTGTTCAAAAATAGAACCTTTGAAATATCAGGAGCGTTGCTGTGCTTATTTTTTGTAAGACTATTTTCATGGTTAATTTGAGTTTTAGCCGATTTCAAAAACTTACGGAGGAGCATGTTCTTTTAATTATTTTTTTCTCTGCAATGTTTTTTTGAACAGACTATATTTTAATATGATATTAAGAACTTTGCTTAGTACGATATTTTATAACTCAATTCAGCTAAAATATGTTTTTACCAAATATTCAGACATAAAGAGCCAAAAGAAGCATAAAAGACATGCACAGAAAAAGATCATTGTCGTATTTTTGTTGATCAAAGAGCTGAATATGTATTGATCACGTATTGAGCCTTTTCATTGAAAATGTATGGAAAGATACGTGACACAAGTCAATCAAACAAAGCGAAAGAGTCTCCTAATAAATAAAAAAGTTTGAAATAAGAACAGAAAACAATTGGCCTTGTTCTGAATTTACACAGATGCAAGAACTCACACCAAGGAGGAATGAACTAATACTTTTGTTTCAATCAATACGTCCCTAGGCGCGGATTGAGGGGAGACTTTCTTAGTCAATCCGAAGATCGGTCTTAAGTGTTGTAGTGATTAATCGAGCGAGCCACCCTTTAGCCCACAAGCCTCTACTAACAGGGCCAGCACCTTCGGACCACTAAAATATTCGCTAAAAGTTCAAGGGTTTTGATGAATACCTAATATTCTGTTATGAAGGTACTTGAATGGTTTATGTGCTTTCTTTACAGTTTATTTGAGATGGGTTCGATGTTTTCGTTGAATACCTTTCCGATACGCATCGCTTTTATTTTACTCATAACAATGTTATTTTCGTATTTTTAATGTACGTAGGGAGTAGGGATAAAGATCTTTATAAAGAAAGAGGCTGTTTTACAGTAACCGAAGTAGAACGGTTGTAAAACGTAATTCAATACCAAATTACATGCACAAATGTCCATTGTTGTACTGAAATCTGACTAAAAGTATGTTTCATGTTATCAGGTTAAAAGATCAGTAAATATCGAACTTTTTCTTGAAGATATATTTAGATATATGTGCATACAATAAAACAAAGTCTTGAAAAGTTGTCTGTCTATAATATGTAACTGATTTTCTCAAAAACTAATGAACGGATTTTAGATGATTTTCAACAACATACAGAAAAAAATTGGCGATTTCGTTCTATAATAAGTAAGATGATGTAAGATATCTTTTACCTGTATGCCCAATACTGATGTAGAAGGCAGTGGGCCACACTTCGAAGTATCCGTCGACCATACTGAAGATGAGACTGCCCATTAGCGCGAGCGCGCACGGCCAGCCGACCGCCACCACCCAATACGGAAGCTTCACTTGACACCTCGTCTTGTGGAGGTACCAGCCCACCATCATACCTGGGGATAGGAATAAGATGATTTGTCTCAAGCCATACAAAGTCTGCTGATGAATAAAATAAATAAATACCCGGTCAAATTCACACACGGTGCGTAAGGCCAAACTAAGCTATAAGATTGTATTATGGAATCTAACTGATACTACATATTAGGAATAGGAAATATAATGAGATAAAGTATTAAAGTGGAATATGGAATGACTGTATTTTGAGCAAACTGTGTGTCTAAAGTTTTAGGACCTTATTCATAAACGCTTATTTACATAATTTTAGCTATCAATTGGTTTATCCTTTTCTGACAAACGACAAACCCTATTTTCCTAAAAGAGACAAAATACTTGATAACAGTGTTTTAGTTATACCGCGTTATGAATAAGGCGGTTACACTTTTATCTGTTCCAAATATCTAATCATATTATTTTAATATTATATATTTGAAAGTCTGTGAGGATGGATGTAGGCAAGGATTTATGTATGTATGTTTGTTAAACTACGAGATGGATTTGGATGAAACTTCACAGTAATATAGGTTATACATCAGAAGTACACAGGGGATATATCTTATCCTGAAATTCCCGCGGGAACTGGTACAACGCGGGTAATAACTATTAATACAAAACACTGAAATCGGTTATATTTAAAGTAACAGTATCTATTGTGGCAGATTCAACTTCGATAGTTCATTGCTGACTGCTACCTGGAATGTTTAGATTTCCCCAGTCAAAAACACTTTGACTGAATAAAGGCTTTCCGCCTTATTCATAAACGATATTTAACTTAAACAGTGTTTTAAAGTGTCTCTTTCGCTCTTTGGCAAATAGCGTATGTCGGAAAGGGACCAACCATTTGATAGCTAAAGTGCTGTTAATAATCCTTTTGACTGCAACGCATACTTAATCCCATCATGTGTTGTTTGTTTTGAATACGGTTATGATTTTGCTTTGTATCCAAACCCTTTTTATCACACCAAACACACTGACACTCTGTTGAACACACACCGGGTGGAGGAGGCGTGTTTGTCATAGATTAAAACATTGTGTGTTTTACCGAATTGAAGTAAACATAATTAATTTATTTTTGGGGCGAACTTACCACTCTCTGTAGCATACCTTACTTTTTAAACTCACACGATATACACTAATTATGAAATGAAACGGATCAATAGGTCTTATTCATAAACGCTTACTAGCAGCATTTTCGCTATCAAATGGTTTGTCCCTTTCTGACATACGCTATTTTCCAAAGAGAAAAAGAGACAAAACACTCACTAACAGTGTTTTAGTTGGAGAGCGTTTATATATAAGGCAGTATATCGCTGTATCTGTAGTACCTATCTACATTCAGAGGATGTACTCGAACAAGTCAATAGTAAAGTATAAGTACTTACATATAAGTAGCAATATCTTATCTCATTCATCCGGACAAAGGCCTCTAAGTGCCTCTTCGCTCACTGAAGCTAATTTAGCTATATTTTATTTTTTCTAAGCTATCTTCTTTCTAAGAAGACGTTTAAAATATGTTGAAAAAGTTTTTATTTATATACCTAACTAATAAGAGGTGGCATGGTGTGATTGGCGTATAACAGCTTCCTCTATAGTCGATGGTAAATCAAACATTCTCAGTACTTCAGTTATTTAACACAATAATTATTACATTTGCCTAATATTTGAAAATTTTCCACTAGTAAACATATCTGCGTGTTGCAAACGATTATCGATGTAAACGGTAGCAAATTATTTAAATGTTACATTGAGAAATACATCCGTTTTACATTAAAGAGAAGTTGCGTTTACTGCAATAAAACGTTTAGGTTCTACGATAAAATATTATGAAGGTATTTCGATGGATACTCGAGGGTACGTATAACTTCATTCATGTGGAAGAAGGTCTACCACAGAGTAAAATTCTCTGAAGTGAACATGTAAATGAATGAACCTTTTATATTTCAAGTGAAGTAGTGTCGGTCTCGATCGCGTCAAGTTATCGAATTGTAGAGCCTCTTCGATTTTATCGTTCGGTTTTATACCCAGTGACCTAGTGGGTATAAAGTCATAACGTGCGCGGGTGTTCGGGCCAATCGATAAGCGGTGGTCGATAGGCGATAGGCGAACAATACCAATCTCGAAAGGGCTGTCAGTAAACTGGGATATTCAGCCCCAACGACACTCTCATAAACCGATATCGTATAGTGTTCGGGATTCCGAATATGTCGGCTTTTATTGTACGCGATTGTTTTATTTTTTCATTTTATTGTATTAGAATATATGAGATATGAACGCTCTGAACCAACACCAATCCTTTGTCGTTTTTTAATAAAATGTTAAAGCTTCTAAAGCCCTTTATGTGACATTTTGCCAGCATTATGGTGTATAAAATGTATCCCTAAAAGATATATCACGTTGGTTGAACATAATTCCTCAAAAACTGGGATATTACTGTTTGAAATTGTATTAAAATGGTCGCATGAATGAAAAGATTTAAGGGCACTAAGCTCATGTCTAAATAGGGGTTTAAATGTAACTGACAGCTCTTAATACTTACCGACAAGATAGGGTCCTATTCGGGACCACGGTTTGTCGTACAAAGGGTCGAACATCTCGAAAGGTTCCTGTATCCTCGCCTTGTATTGATGCCATACGGAAATGTATATAGTAGTGGCCCAGGAACTTAACATGACGAAACCGAGAGACACCATAGAGAATTTGGGATGTCTGTAGAAAAAAAAATTAAGAAGAAAAAATATTATTGATATTAAAAAGAAATAAATGACAAACGAAAGCAGATGGAAAAACTAAACATTATAGCGTGCAATAAAGACAAATAATGCGAAAATAATAGTGCGATTTGATAAATTCTAGTTATTTCGGTTATATTTCTATCACATTCGTCGTTAAGTCTTATTATAAAGCGAATATGTCACGTTCACAAGGCACATTACTAAAATATTAAAGAAAATATAAATTGGTGCATTAAATATTTTGTCAAATCACTAACATTTAATAGAAATGAGATACTTTTTCTTTAAGCGTCTGTGACTTTAACTTATCATTGAGCGCTTATTAATTCATTCGAGAGTTTCAAATGAAAAATGTTTTAAGCTGAGTATTTCAACTAAAAAGGACAGCGAGGAAATATAACTATGAACTGGAATGAGGGTAACTTTTAATTAATGTTAGTTTTTACTCGAATTTTCAGCGCACATTATCAAATTTTTATTAGTTATTTCAGTTTCTTTTAGTTTATGTAAAACAACTTACCTACATTAGTGAGCTAGTATTTTCTTACTAAAATAGGTATTTATTCAAATTAGTTTTGTTACAGTAATCAATGTATAAGCATGGATGATTATAAGATACCTACTTTCAAGGAATAAAATGTAAAAAATCGTTTAAACTTACTTGATAGCAAGGAGCAGTAGTATAATCCCAACAACATAGAACTGCGTATCATTAGCCATGTACCATGACCAGACCATACACATATCTCTCTGCGGGAACAAATTGTTAATATACAGAAGATTTCTCCACCAATACTTGTCGCACGTGATATGATCGAATATCGCCGGTTCAAATACAGAATGATCGTGCGTCCATCTTAGAGCAATTTCATTTAGACCAATCACGAAAGCGTACGCAGGTGTCAAACGAACTACTCTATAAAGTAGTAACAGAAAGAAGTTTTTAACTATGTAGACTAGTTCTCTTTTATTATATACGGCCTCGTTGGGTTTGTCGAGTAAATCCTCCTTGAAGGATTGCTGGCTTATCACTGATATGGATAAGGCTGAGTTGGTGAAACCGTTGATGTTTTTGAGGTCTTGTTCCGTTTTTTTGGTGGCTTTCTTCTCCTCTGTTCGTAGAAATAGGATTGTTACGAGCACACCACTGGAAAGAAAGGATATTATTATTATTTTACTAATCGTACTTGTTTTTTTAGCAGATGACTTTAATTTAAACAAATACCGCCGTCGTTTTCTTTTACTAACTTCCTGTGTTTTGTATTTTACTTCTTAAGAGAGTAAAGTGTGTTGCAGACTATTGGATTTAATCAAAATGAGTGTCATTATCAAACAATAGTCAATTTCACTTAAACAAGATAAACTTTAGGTATGAACGTAAGCAGAAGGTACGTAATGAGACTCCTGCTGGCATTCACATTTCGTTAGCTATTATAATATTATTCTCCCATCTCTGTACTTAGTACTCGTCTCTACAATATTATACTCCAACAAAAGCTTAATGCCACAACTTAATGTTCAAAACTCGTAACAAACACTGAGAATAATTGCTAACTATATAAGTACTAACTTTGAATGTTTAATCAATGCAAGTCCCAGATGTTACGAGATAAAGTAATAATGTTGTGGAAAATTCAGTTAGAAAATAACGTTATTTAAGATAACGTAACTATTTATAGTGTTCCAAAATAAGTTTTTGAGGGAAAGTGGCGGAACGAAGATTGAAACGATAACGTCAACCAAAAACTAACATGGAGTCTCAAGTCAATGGGTACAAGATTTTTCTCACACCGATAACATTTGCTCAATGTTTGACACTAGTTTTGGCGGTAAAAGGAAGTAACTAGCGAGTATTCTGTGACGAAACTTCTTTCAAGATCTCGTGTTTGAGATATGATAGTTGATAAGTACCCTAGCTTGTGTGAGAGCTATAAAAATAGCTCTTTTACTTTCTTGGATCTAGTTTTTTATCATTTAGATCTAGTTTAATTTTACATCGCATAATATACATATTTATTCAGATAAATCTGCAGTTATTTTGGAGTATTTTCCATTGCACAATGAAACACGAATAAATTTACTTGTACCATGTAGGTATCTGACTGCGAAATATCGACTGAACGCTACCGCCATTTTTATTTGCTTCTAAACATTTTTAACCGAATGGCTCAGGGCGGGAAAGTCATAGAGAAATATACTTTAAAAAAATTGCTTGCAATGTCCCACTGTTGAACTGATGTCATCTTACTGAAGATATCAGTACAGTAAGGCGGATTAGGCGAGCTCACCATACTTGCCCAATGCGGGTTGGCGATCTCAACCCCAAGCCATGTTTGAAAAGTAGGAAACATGTTTTTGTTTGATCTGGGAATTGAACGATGGACTCTGTCTGGACAGGTAGTGCACATTCCACTAGACCACCGGGGCATTAGAAAAATATAGAGTTTGTAAATATTCAGACTTAATTAATCAAGTGAAACTTTATTTACTTTTTAATTACCACGATGTTACTTTCAATTAAGATAATGCAACATTCTTTTAATTGAAAAAGTAATAAATTAAGATGGGAATGATAAAGCTCTGAGTTATTGCCTCTTCATATAATGAGATAACAAAATATATTGAAAATAAACGTTTATTGTTGGATAATTAGCTAGGTGCTATTGCTATATATTTTGTTTTCATATTTATTTGTTTCGAGAGTTACTTTTTTCAATAGAAATACTACCTAATATTTCAGGACCTTGATTTTGGACGGTTTCAATGGTAACAAATAAATAGTTGCTAACGTTATAATCTAAATTATGCGTTTTCAGTGACATAATTTCAAAATGACAAATGATGATAATGTCAACTGTCAACTTTAACTTTTAACAGTTGATTAGACATAACTTTATTTAACACAGACAGTAACTTACATAAAGTTACTGTCAAAACTTGAATAAACCATTTACAATTTAAGTTAAATCAGCGTCGAGCGCATAGTTAACTAATCACTTAATTAACATCGATTTGAGTACTCTTATAAGCAAAATTAATACAAGGATTTCTCTTTCACACTTAACTTCCAATAATATGATTATTAACGCTTCACACAAAACAACATTATCAAGTACACTATTTGAACTACCACGACATGAGCAACGGAAAAACGGATAAACGGGAAACATAAAAAAACGGGACTAAATCGTTAAAACATCAACGTAGGTATTCATAATATTTATTTCAAGATTAAGTCCCGTTTACATTGGTGTTTACAAGGTTTATCGAAGTTAGCAAGCCGATTATATGGGACTATCTGTTACGACCTTTATGCCTTACATACAAGCATATATATGTCGATAACTTTACCTGATAACAAAGAACGTGTCGACGCAGTAGGAAGCGTTCCCCACAGACTGGTACAAGAAGTTCCTCTCGATTATGACCCTCATCGTTTTGTTGTCGGCCACGTAGAATATCGTCAGGTAGGTGTGCACCATGATCACCCATATCACGGACATGAATCTGGAGCAAAGAGGTTCGTTATGGAGGCAGCAAAAAGGTTTTATGTGAAATGAATGGGTTTCATGTTTTTGATTTTTTGAATATCCTTGAAAGTCTTTGGATAATGGATATTGTTATAACTGACTTTGAAAAGTAGTAGGAGTAAGCACACTTCAAAAAGAGGTTCTCAAATTGTGCTTTAGTACTTCAATTAAGAAAAAAAATTGTTAGAAAAAATGGCAGTCACAACGAAAATGGAAAATATACCCCTTACTAACTTACAAACTTATACCCTCCCTCACCTGTATAGATACGTATAATTTATTGAAAAAAAAAGTTCCAAGTGAGTATATTACATTCTGCAATACGCAGAATATGTAAAATGTTCCATAATCGAATTCCATTGTTTCCCGCGTAATGATTGAGGAGATTTATTCCATTCGTTCTTCGAATGAACGGGATGGATGGAGTGGAAACGCGGAATATTCAGAGCTCGCTGAGACACTTCAATTTCATTTATCTGTCTCGATGTCTATCACCCGTATTGGAAACTTTGTTCAAACGGTATTTGACTCAATATCCAAAGCCATTCCTCATAGAGTCGGCTCAACCGTATATTTATTGTATATTTTCCTGTTTCATTCAATAACATATTATTCGATTGAGTTGGGAATAGCTTTCATGACATAGACAATACTTTATTTGATATATTAAGAAAATGTAGCTTACCTTCAAGCTAGGTATTGGAATACCAAAGAGCAATGACCAAGAATTCAATCTCAAGTTTCTCGTGTCCTGAACTTCAAAAGTTATATTACGTTACTATGTGAACTCTAATTGTAATGTCAGTTACATTCTCAGCATACCTTAATTCAGGTAATACAGGTTTTAAAAGAACTTGGTATTTTTATCAAGTGTTAAACATTAAGCTTAAGAGGAAACTACTGACTATCATGGTTGTAAGCTACCATAGATAGCCCCATTTTAGTCTATGCTATTCAAGATTATAGTCTACATACAAAAAAAAAATGAAATGCAATTTGTTCTTGAATTCTGTTTTATAATTGTCCATCACAGAATGCTAGGCTGTTATTTAATATTGCTTACTGCCGTCTTAATAATACGGCAGGGATAAAATTAAATTCTTCCTTTAACAGGAATGCTGCTAAATGGACTTAATTCGATTCAGTTAACAGAGGTTGACATAAAACAGTGTTAGATAGTACTCCATGTGTAATATATAGGTAGTATTTAAAAAAAACAACAGACAGTCATTGACAGCTCTACGCGATGGTCGGTTTTGGTTTTCATTATTTTATAGCGCTCGAGGCGTATGTAGTTTGAATAAGCGATGTTTATTCATTGCGATTGTTAAGCAACGTGCAGCTCGACCCCTACTTGGATGGGAGGCCGATAGTGGCATTTCTATCTGAGCGCTACCGTGCTTCGGAGCGCACGTAACATTTTTGATGTCGGTTGTTTCAATCGATAGACCATGTCTGAGGACTTTAGGCGGTCTAAAAATCCGATACCAAGTTTGGCTAAAATCTATATAATAATAATAATTTTATATATAAAACTCAAAGTGGTTAGTGAGGGATCAACGCACAGCCCAAACTACTGGACGAATCGAGCTGAAATTTGGCATGCAGGTAGATGCTATGACGTAAGCATCCGCTAATAAAGGATTTTTTGAAATTCCACCCCTAAGAGAGTAAATTAGGGGTTGAAAGTTTTACAATTTTTTAAAATTCTTTAATGGATTTGCTTCAAATTTTGCATGTAGGTTCTTTATTTAATGTAGATAAAGATTACAAAAGGAATTTTGGAAATTCCACCCCTAAGAGCGTAAAATAGGGGATGATCGCTTATATGCAACTTTTTATTCCTTTGATGTATTGGCTTCAAATTTTGCATGTAGGTTATTTATACAAAGAAAATAACCACTAATTAAAAAAGTTTCGGAAAATCTACCCCTAATAAGGTAATTTAGGGGTTGAAAGTTTGTATGACTTTTTAAATTCCTTTAATGTATTTGCTTCAAATTTTACATGTAGGTTATTTATTTAACGTAGTTAAAGATTACAAAAGGAATTTTGGAAATTCCACCCCGAAGAGGGTAAATTAGGGGTTGAAAGATTTATAATATTTGTTTAATTTTTTAAAGGATTTGCTTCAAATCTTGCATGTAGGTTCTGTATTTAACGTAGATAAGGATTGCAAAAGGAATTTTGGAAATTCCACCCCTAAGAGCGTAAATTAGGGGATGATCGCTTACATGCAACTTTTTAATTCTTTGATGTATTTGCTTCAAATTTTGCATGTAGGTTCTCTATATAACAAAAGTAACTACCAGCGAAAAACATTTTGGAAAATCCACCCCTAAAACGTTATTTTAGGGGTAGACAGTTTGTTCTATGACTTTTTTTATTCCTTTGATGCATTTGCTTAAAATATTACATGTAAGTTTTTTATTTATCGTAGATAAGGATTACTAAAAGGAATTATAAAAACCCCTAAGAGGGTAAACTAGCGGTATAAATGTTTGTATAGAGTTGGAAGTAGGTTCTAGCAAATCTATAATATAAAATTCAAAGTCCTGACTGACTGATAATCAACGCACAGCCTCAACCGCTACACCTAGAAGCATGAAATTTGGCAGGAGGGTTCTTCAAGTGACGTAAATGTACACTAAGAAAGGATTTTCGAAAATTCTACCCCTAAGGGGATAAAATAGGGGATTAAAGTTTGTATGAAACTTTGTCAATTTTAAACCGATCGGGCTGAGATTTTGCATGCATATAGCTACTATGACGTGGGCATCCCTTAAGAAAGGATTTTGATAAATTCTACCCCCAAGGGGATAAAATAGGGGATGAAAATTTGTATGAAACTTTGTCAATTTTAAACCGATCGGGCTGAGATTTTGCATGCATATAGCTACTATGACGTAGGCATCCCCTAAGAAAGGATTTTGATAAATTCTACCCCCAAAGGGATAAAATAGGGGATGAAAATTTGTATGAAACTTTGTCAATTTTAAACCGATCGGGCTGAGATTTTGCATGCATATCTATATATATAAAATTCAAAATCCTGACTGACTGACTGATAATCAACGCACAGCCTCAACCGCTACACCTAGAAACATGAAATTTGGCAGGAAGGTTCTTCAAGTGACGTAAGTGCACACTAAGAAAGGATTTTCGAAAATTCTACCCCCAAGGGGATAAAATAGGGGATGAAAATTTGAATGAAACTTTGTCAATTTTAAACCGATCGGGCTTAGACTTTGCATGCATATAGCTGCTATAAAGTAGGCATCCCCTAAGAAAGGATTTTGATAAATTCTACCCCCAAGGGGATAAAATAGGGGTTGAAAGTTTGTATGAAACTTTGTCAATTTTGAACCGATCGGGCTGAGATTTTGCATGCATATAGCTACTATGACGTGGGCATCCCTTAAGAAAGGATTTTGATAAATTCTACCCCCAAGGAGATAAAATACGGGATGAAAGTTTGTATGAAACTTTGTCAATTTTAAACCGATCGAGCTGAGATTTTGCATGCATATAGCTACTATGACGTAGGCATCCCCTAAGAAAGGATTTTGATAAATTCTACCCCCAAGGGGATAAAATAGGGGATGATTTTTTTTATTAAACTTTGTCAATTTTAAACCGATCGGGCTGAGATTTTGCTTGCATATAGTTACTATGACGTTAGCATCCTTTAAGAAAGGATTTTGATAAATTCTACCCTCAAGGGGATAAAATAGGGGATGAAAGTTTGTATGAAACTTTGTCAATTTTGAACCGATCGGGCTGAGACTTTACATGCATGTAGCTACTATGACGTAGGCATCCTCTAAGAAATGATTGTGATAAATTCTACCCCCAAGGGGATAAAATACGGGATGAAAGTTTGTATGAAACTTTGTCAATTTTAAACCGATCGGGCTGAGATTTTGCATGCATATAGTTACTATGACGTAGGCATCCCCTAAGAAAGGATTTTGATAAATTCTACCCCTAAGGGGATAAAATAGGGGATGAAATTTTGTATAAATCTTCTTCGATTTTCGACTGATTGAACTGAAATTAAAGATTGGAGCTACTATGATGACGACGTCCGCATAAATATAATTTTGATAAATTCAACCCCCAGATAAAATGAGAGATGATGGAAGATGTAAATGTATTAGTTTGAACCTGTCAGTACCTAATCAATTCATATAATACATTGTAAATGGTCGCTGTCTGTACATAGAAGATATATAAGGAAATAAGAGGGGTTTTATGAACCCAAAACAATGATTTTTTGATTTTTTGTCTGTTTGTTTGTTTGTTTGTCTGTACGTTTGTGCGCGCTAATCTCAGAAAAGGCATAACCGAATTGAATACGGATTTCACCAATGCGTTGTGATTTGCTGGGATTAACATTTAGTCTTTGTTTCGTTTTAATCGGTTCATAAATAAAAAAGTTATATCAATCTAAAGAATCGCATCAGAGGTGGCTACGATGCGGAGGTGGGTGTGTGCTACAATGCGGAGGTGGGAGTATGCTACGATGCGAAGGTGGGAGTATGCTACGATGTGGAGGTGGGAGTGTGCTACGATGCGGAGATGGGAGTATGCTACGATGTGGAGGTGGGAGTGTGTTACGATGCGGAGGTGGGAGTTTGCATCGATGCGGAGATTGCTACGATAAACAAATGTTTTAAACGATCTATAACGAAACTTAATGCAGCAAACTAAATTCCACGCGAGCGAAGCCGCGGGCAGAAGCTAGTATCTAATAAATCTGAATATAGAACATGTTCTTTTGTTTTTAAATAAGTAAAATAAGTTTAGGTACCTCATTCCATGCAAGCAGGTTAGAGCCCCATCGCTTGGCTTGTCTGTATTGAGTATCGTTCGTCCATTGGTCAGTACTGAAAACGAGAGCAGCATTTCAGCCCATACACCTGAAAAAAAAAACAATTATTAATTTTCAGAAGCAATAAGAAAGTGTATACTTCCTTTTAATATTCAGAACGTTGGCATAGCGTACTCTGTCCAAGTCGCGTATTTTTGTAATGGATAGTCACATCAACGGAAAGGTTATTAGGCTATTTTTCATCCCGAAATTCCCATTGGAACGAGCGTCGAGGGTAAAACCGCGGGCCGCTACTTGTTTTCATAATATGCCTATTGTTTGACTTGTCTATTTTGATATTGCTTTTTAGGTACCGCTAAATTGAAAAGTGCTTGACTAGATATTCGCGATGAATTGTCTCAGAAAATCGAAGTAAAGCTCAATAAAACAAGGATTATGTACCAAAATAAATTGAGAAGGTATCAATTTCTAATGTTTCCTGTGCCAAACCACCATAAAAATTGGAAAAATCATATTATTTTTCAATGATCCCCTTCTTAATAAAGATAACTAAATCACCTACTTAAAAGATGTAGGTCAGCGGTCTGATGGTATTGCCCGCATTAGGGTGCTTTTCCACACGCTATGCTACGCTACGTTGCTATGCTACGTTTGAGATAATTAATGAATGTAAGGAACCTCCACGTGTGACGCACCACAACCGGCTGGCTACAAGTATTGCGTCTGCGAGGACCATAGACCAAGATCTGAGCACAGCAAAGAGGTTTCTATGTCTAGGGCAGTGAAATTGGTAACGCAGAAGAGCATAGCAGCTCTGTGACATGTATGTACCAGCAGTTTGACTAAGCGAGGTTACCTAATCGCAATTTTTAGGCAACGTGCAGTTAGGTATTTCTAGAATGGGTGATTAATAGAGGAATTTCTGTCAAGTCTTCAACCATGTCAGAGGTCTTTAAGCTGTCATAAAACACCGAGACCCGAATTGGCCACTCGAGCTAACTTTTAGTAGAAATTTAAAGCGAAGCTCTATTTGAATGGAAAAACACCCTCATCCCCTTATCCCGCCAACGATCTGGCCAAGTATTCATAACTTATAAACCGGAGGCTGCGCCATTCGTCCAATCACAATATCGGATAAATTAGTTCAGGAGTTATACACTTTGCGATATACAAGACTAGCAGCGACCCGTGGTTCTGGTTACGTTCCACCCGTAGTTCCCTTAGCTTAGCTTAGAAATAAACCAAATACAAGCTTTTCAGGTTTATTATATTAATAAAGATTCGTCCCACCAAAAACATCATGTTAAAAACTAGCCAAGTCACAATGAAGCTGAGACGTTTGTTTCTCTGAAAAGGTAATGAAATCTCTAGGTAAAGGCAAGCCAAGTGTTAACTCTCTGGTAGTTGTCAAAAGTGTTGTCTTTATAAACTCACTCAGTCTAAACGGGGCCTTAATTAAAAATACAAGAGTCGGTTAAATTCTTTAAGTTTATTCTAAGTAGATACATGTTTTCCTGGCATATGATTGGCATCATAAGATTGGCGACGTGTTTCATTACAGCTGTTTCAGCAAGCATAGTCCCTTAGGAATATCATTGCGTTGGAATATATATAATTTTAGGAACATCTTAATATAACGAATAGCGATATCTATCTATAACTTTTTATGTAATAAAGCTAGTTTTACTGATTTAGACGCAAAACACCTCAGTCTTCTGTGACCGCGGTTTCTGTGTGAGCCGAAACATCAAATTCAAATGTAAAAAGTGATATTGCACTATACCACTATCTTTACATATCGAATTATAGATTATCAGAAAGTTGCCATGTTTCGCAGATGAGAATGTCAACCATCACTGTCATCTTTAATCGGACGGCTGTTTACATTAAACAATCGGCCGGGATTTGGGCCGTCCAAACCTATCTGTGCGGCATTATCCTCTTATTGCGAGACTCTCGGTTACCGCAATCTCTGGCGCCAAGATCGTTACCCCTACTACTCGAGTAATGTTTGTCGATGAAACGTTTGTTTAAAAGTTAATACTTGAATTCATGGTGGTTTGGTCTTCACTTACATATAAAACATTGTATTATAAATGAATATACGTCTCGAGAATAAATTGTAATTTAAAAAAATAGTTTTGCGAATATGCTTCACTCGTGACAGTAAGACCAAATTAAACTCTAATAATCGCGAATTATAGATCGAACCAACTTTACGTACATATATGTATATACGAGCACATATAAATATTACACAAAAGTTGTGTTACTAAGATATTAAATTATATTAAAACAACCTCACATTAAAACCAAAATACAGACAGAAACTGACAGTAACAAAAGTGACAAACTGAACGTAATGAATTCGAACTTTACGCTCACTACACTACTTCGATTTGGATAGCTACCATTAGTAGTAAACTGGAAGCTGAGATAATAGTAAACACGTTCAGTGCTTGTGTTTACACGGTATTGTTTGTCCTAAACATCTCGACCGTGAAGAGACAATACACTCTGTACAGCGTGGACGCTAAATTAAGTTTCTTTGTAAGCTCTGTAGTTTTCCAAGCTTCCGTGAAAAAGTTGGAGGTTGATAATAGTAGTGGTATTTGAAATCTTGGTTTACTGTTCTGTTTTGTTCTGTTTTGTTCTCTATATTTGTGTATTAAAATAACAAGATATAGGTATTAGGTAAGTAAATACTAGCGGATAACGTTAAAACAATATTTGTTTATGTTTTCACTATGTTTTTACTCGTGACACTCTAGTCTGATTTATTGTTGTACTCGCAGCGTCCTAAGATTTTACCCATATTTTACTAGTTCCTGGGATAGTTTTGGGATTAAACTACAATTTATCTCAGTACCTACACATTCTTTCTACGTTTCCTAGAATTTATACTAATAAGGCCAGCTTTCAAACAAAATACAATAACACCCTATCCAGGAAAACGGATCAGTAATGTCACAATACAGGCCTGTATTGTGGGATGGATTGGCATCACTTCGTACTATTTCAATGCCGGTAAATCCTGAACACTTTTAGTTATAACTAGCGGCGCCCCGCGGTTTTACCCGCGTTGTGCCCGTTCCCGTGGGAATTTCGGGAATTTTTTTACATAAAAACCTTCCTCTTGAATCACTCTACCTATTACAAAAAACCGCATCAAAATCCGTTGCGTAATTTAAAAGATTTAAGCATACAGACAAACAGACAAACAAACAGACAAAAATAACGACTTTGTTTTATACTATGTAGTAATACCCTTTTAAACCCTTTCATCCGAACCTTATGTACCTAATAACTATTTTAAACTTTCATAATAATAAATTACAGTACCCTCCTACGTAAAACTTTAACAGTAGACACCCTATTATCTATTCAGGGTTTACTCCAACAATAGAACAGAAGTCTAGACCGATCAAGCTAATCACCTAACTAATAAGTATTCTCGTGTTCGAGCCAGTAATTAGTCGAGGAGCTAAGCACGAATATGAGATTCAATAGCGTCGGTTGACTAATGAATCCATTAATCATGCTGTTGTGCAAAGACCTCTCGCATCTCGGGACTTAACTGAATAAAATGTATTTTTAACGTATTTTATGAAATATTTGTGATAAATGATCCGTGGAAACGAAATGGTTTGCAGTTTTTAAATGAATTATTCGGTCATTGGCTGTGGGCGTCGTTTGTTCATCTGAGTGCAATACGGGACAAATATGTCCCTTACTTGAAATAATACTCTAACTGACGCAGTCAGAGACGTCTATTAAATCGACACTTAACTAATTGACGTAATTTGTAATATATTATATGTCAAAATCACTACTAAATAAACTTGGCCGAAAGTGAACAGAACAAAAGGTGAAATAATGGATTTTAAGATGGTAGGTAGCATAAAACGAAGGTACCTATTTCATATCGAAAATTGTAATTGACATGTAGGTAATGTTAAAGTTTGAATGTGAGATGGTTCTTAAAATGTTTAGTAGGTCGACCATTCAAATGCTTAGCATTCAAGGTTTTAACTTTGTCATATTCACATTAAAAACTTCTAGTCCAAAGAATACACAATCAGTAGGAATAGAAACCACTTGGAATACTGTTTATATATCACAAATGTATTCTAAAAGTAATGCTAAGCCACAACAAACAATAAACTATAGAGTAATTAACAATGGCCGAGCTACTATATCGAGAAATCTCTTCGCATTAATGACACTTGCTAGGAAAAGGAAATCCGGTCCGACGATGCCCGCATCACATACCTACATATACATCTCTAGGATCTTAACTTATGTGATAATAACTTATGACTGTTATTTATATTTTGTGTAATAAATAGGTGTTTATAAATAAGTATGTGTAAGAGAAGATACCTGAAGATGGATAGCAATTTACATCATGCTGCACAGTGCGAGGTTGGTCATTACGGTGAATAAGTTTTTAATTTAAAATTAGAATAATTAAATTTATTTAGCTAGAAGCCAACACAAAACACAAGGGGCTTTATTTGTTTTAATATCAACAATTTATAAATACCTTCATGGGTTCTAATTCAACGTGTAGGTATTTTTATTATATTTTGTTGGTAACCTTAAATTCCCTTTCTAACTAATTGACCATTCAAAGTATAGTCCTTGCTCTAGTTAAAACGGTATACAATGACAAATGAAAATTTAAAATGAATTTTACAATTTAATTATAATGTAACCTTTTTGTAAACTTTTATTAGCGTCGCTAGGGTGCAATTAAAACTGAAAGTGCTTAGTAATGTGATAAACACAGTCATTATGGCGTAGACTAGGCTGTTAGCAATATAACATTTTATTACCACGACCTTTGCTATACAAAAGCCATATCTGAGGCGATTATTACGTTCGCATAACTATTTTAATTCTCCAATGTTTGTTGGAGATGTGATAATCAATAATAGATGTTGTATCTATTATTAAATATTTAACCTCAAATAACCTTGGCTAGTGAAAGGCCTTTACCAAACTTCACACCGGCCGTGTAACCTTTGGTGTGCCATCAACTCTCCACAAAATCGAAACTAGCCGATAATCACCCACTCAGATACACTTGATGCTGCATTCAGAGATGTCCATTAATCAACACTTAAGAAATTTTCATACATTATAATATGTGAAAATAACTAATTCAATCGTCTACAGGTTAGTATAACTACTTACCACAAGTTTTTCTTTTAATATCTTTGTCCTTTTTATTCTGGCTCGTCTTTTCTTCACCCTCAGGCACATTGTTGTTGTTCTGTAAAACAAAGAACAAATAATTAATCCAAACCCACAATATATAAGAATATTTAAAGTAAGCATTGACCGTATTTAATAAGAAGGCGGGGTGACTGAAAAACGAAGCAAGTAATACTAAGTGACTATCGGCGTAGTTGGTTCGAAGTTACAAGCTGTTAGACTCATCTTCATACTTTTTCATCGATAGAACGTGTTACCATCAGTTAAGGTCTGTATTCCTTTACCGACGTTACCACGCGTACGAAAATACGTAGCGCTCTCAGCACGGACACTGCTACACTGACATTAGCGGCGCGTAGTATCGCGCTACGAATGTTTCTATTGGGCGCTGATGGTCAGCGTGCTACGCGGCTGAGAGTACGCGAATAAGCGTCAGCAACAGAGAAATCTATATATTTACGTATTTTATCAATTTGACATTAAACAGGTAAAATAAGAGTTGCTATTGTTGCAAATCAATTTGGTAGCTTATGTGAGAAAATGCTTACGTAGTACTGTTTATGGCTATTTTCACTATTTCTAAGTTCAATTTATTGTTATTCTAAACGTGTTTTGTTTTATAAGTGTCCTATTCGAGTACACTTCCATGATTTATCTTCTTTTGTTTTGTTTAATGATGTTATTAAAATTAGTTGTTCCGAAATTATATTTTGAGGTTTCATTCTAATGAGAGAACAAAATAATAGAATGCCAGTGGCAATTTAATTAACATTTGAATGAGAGTAATACACATAATATGACTGAAAATTTGTTCAAAGTTGTTCTAAAGAGGATTAATATTCTAGATTGAAACTTTTTGTATTCACCTCTGTGACCTTATGTCTCTTTGATATTCAATGAGTTTACATACTGCGAGTCGGTTAGTTCAATTTAAGGCAAGTGTCCTTCTCTATTTCGTGGGCTACACACTGCAACCGTAGTAAACGTTTCTTTAGTATGCATCAAACAGAGGATCAGCGCAAGTAAGCCATTAAGATCTGACATACGATTTAGATAATCACAATGACCTAAGCTTTCAATTCACGGCTCTTGAACTAAGATTTATGTGAAACGGGTTCTGTCCGAAAGATATCAGGATTATACGACACGTATTTTGCATTTTAATGGAAATTGTCTCTAGGAGAACTAGGTTTGGGGGAAACTAGATACGTAAATTGAGCCTATAGCTGACTGTAATAGTTAAGTATCTGAGCTAAAATACTAGGTCGTATTTTGCTTTTAGTATGCTTTGTACGACCTAGCCACAAGCATTCATTTAAACCTGAAGTGAAATTCTAATTTAAATTGAAACTACGTTTAAAGCTACACTTCGCTTTTATTTTACAATTTGTGTAACATTTTTCGCTTTTATTTAACATTCAAAGTGTATGAGTAAACGTAGTTTCAATTAAAAAAAAAGACGTGTGGCACTCGGGGACTGCCGCGGTAAAGCTATTGCATAGTTATTTTTTCTATCACTAGATGGCGTTAGTGTGCTGAATGTCTGCATCGCGCTAACGTTGTGTTCTGGGCATATAGGTAGGTTTTTGAGCGTGAGGTTTTTTCGTTACGGAATTTCTGGATTCGGTCCCCGCGCTCAAGGCCCGCGATAGAAGCTATGCAATAGCTTAATAGTAGTGTTTGCTTAAAACTAAGTAACCGGTTTCTAATTTGAACTTAATAATTATCATTAAGTTGGTGTTTTAGGTATATAATCTGCCCCGTAAAATAAAAGCACCAAGTTATTTGACCGTTCAAATATGGTTCAAACGCTACATTTGAAACTTTACTTCTAAAGAAGTATTCTCAAATATACACCACTACATACCTATATGAAGTAATGTATTAGAAACAGAAATCAAATCCATGCATCTGTCTGGACGTGACACTTCAACTGTCAAAC
Organism: Cyclophora punctaria; assembly: GCA_951394245.1. Classification (NCBI taxonomy): domain Eukaryota; kingdom Metazoa; phylum Arthropoda; class Insecta; order Lepidoptera; family Geometridae; genus Cyclophora; species Cyclophora punctaria. The sequence continues at coordinate 7,678,429 of OX596171.1, forward strand.
TATTTGGAACTCCTTTGAAATTGGTTCTCTTCGTTTATTAATAAGAGGATATGTCACAGGCCTTTAGGCGGTCTAAAAATGCCGATACCAGGGTCTACCAGTTACCTATACAACTTTACTTACTTTGATAAGAAAACAAATGATTTTGTCGAATGTTTCAAAGCTTACGATAGATCGTAATCATTCATTTCGAGATGTTGCATAAATGTGCATTCAGGGAGTCATTCATGTTGGGTAGGTTAGTAGCCAACCCTGGTATCGGTGTTCTTAGACCGCCTAAAGGCCTCCAACATGGTCTTCCATTGAAAAAACCGGGACCGACAGTTAACGTGCCCGTGTTAGATCGTAATATAGTAGTAATAACATAATTATTGGCTTGAAGAATTGAAAGGATATTAAATAGATTTAAAGTATGTAGCGGATGATTTATATTGGTATTAATTACTGGAGCTGGTGGGTTTTGTTTCTAACAAAAACTCCATAACATGGGACCACATGATGGATGGAACTCTCTGGAGTCAAACTCAGGATATTCAAATCCCCAAAGTCGAAAAGGTAGAGCCGGGTCATGATGATATTTTTAATAAATTACTTCAGTTTGAAAGTGGTTATATTATTATTTAATCACAAATGAGGCCGATTTGGAGATTTGAAATTGGAATAAAAATTGTATACCTACACTTTGATAATTTTACTCCTACGTCTATTTTCTTTATTTTAATGGATAAATAAATTGCAGCGCCCCGCGGTTTTACCCGCGTTGTACTCGTTCCTGTGGAATTTTGGGATAAACAGCTATCGCATAAAAAATAATTAAAGAAATCGAACTGGTAGTTCTCGAGATTAGCCCGAACGTACAAACAAAATTACAAATACACCTTTTTAATATAGATTTTAAAAACTTGTTCAAAAGCTATTGTTTTCAACGTAGGTACAATGAAAACTTCGCCAAAAAATTGCCTTAAGATAAAAATCACAAGTACCTATCGTGTTTTTTGTACTAATGTTATCATTACTTCGACTCACTGGTTTTCAATTACGCGAACATTTTCCAGATAGATTTATCTTTGTGTCGTGACGCGATCGTTCTACCGAACTTCTTATAGCGATAACCGAGTCTTTCCAGGAATTTTCGCCGTTCTTTTGAATTGTCCTCAGGCGTTTTAATATTGGTATTAATTTGACGCCCCTTCAAGGGGTAGCGAAGGGAACGAGGGGGTAATTGGAAAGGTTGTTTCAATTAGGCTGCGCTTAATATTTATGTGGAAAATTTTATTTATTTTGAAAAGTTTGCGTTTTTCGCGCTGAGTGGTATAGGTTTTAATGATGTTTATTTGTTTTAGTCGGTATTCGTTAAAAATGGTTCTTATAACTGACTTTAAACCATTGCTTTTTAGATGACTTGTATTTTGATAAGAACTTAGATAATTGGATTGTCTGATATGGGTAACGACATCAACTGATAATATTAAATTAAAATTTTAACAACTCAAAGTTTTACGACGACTTTAATTTAGGTTTCAATTACTTTTTAGTTTATATACCTCTCCGAATTTATTTCAGACAACGAACTACATAAAACTTATGCTATTGCGGTGTAGTTTCAGTGCACTTTAACGACACTTTTATTACACCATGCGGTACAGCGGCCATTAAAAATATTTAATTTGAATTTTCTCTTTTTATTTCATTTAAAACTCTTCATAACCGAATTATTTTTACGACTAAAACATTATGCTAGATTATGACATAAAAACCGCTATTACGTGGAAAAGGAAAATGGTATCATTTGCAGTCAGTTGTCGCTGGTACTACAGTACCGGTTTTTTCCTCATTGGTCCCCAAAACGTTACGTAGGCCTCGTTACGTAGGGCACAAAAATGAAGGAACATCCGAAGTTACTTATCTATTGGTCATTAGAGTACAAGTTGTCGTGTGAGAATTTTAATGATGCCTATTTTCTGAGAACTAAGAACCATTCTGTGTGTCCTTTTGGGGCTGTCGTATTTGTAGCATAACAGCTCATATGAAATAGTCAAATTCAAAGCGTTTTAGAACCTCAATAGTCTCGTTGCGATATTTTAGGTTTACATATCTACTCAAAACTAAGTGTAATGAATTTGGCCAAGAGCGAGTCGGACTCGCCTTTGATTCCCCGATTCCGTAGCAAAATATGAATGTCTGTTTCATTAAATTTATTAGGACAAAATGTTAAGTTCGTAACATCTAACTATCGAAATGACTCAAAACTAAGTTAGGTGAATTAAAAGATAAAAGGAAATATACATAGGTATATTAGAATATTTATAAAAAAATACTTTAAATTTTAATTCGACTACTAGTCGACTCATCTTTTCAATTAGGTACACCTACAATGAGTCAAATCGGTAAGAGAGTATAATTATGTAAAGTACCAACAGGTTGTTTGTTGCTGGCCACTTCCAGATCGTTCTCGTTCAGGATCCGGAACTGCCGCTCCAGGTAGCCCTCGTACAGAGACGCCGCCAGCATCAGCACTCCAACCAGGATCACCGCTGAACTGAGGACAAAAGGAACACTTTATAACTAACCGAAATATTCTTCTTTCTTCTCTGCTGATGTTCTTCCGAATGAAATATAATGCAAGAATAATCCATCATCAATAAACTCATTATAAGTTATCGCACGTAAGTATATGTTTGAATTCACTATCAAGAAATAATATTGTTCACAAAAAAACTGATACTCCGAAACTTTTTTCTCAGTATCAGTATTTGGTAGTAACTCAGTATTGTACTTGTAAAACTAGAAAAAGAGATGGTGTGACCATTTAGGCAAACTAGACAGGAATTAGCCCAGGATCCTCAGAAGTGGGACAGCAAAGAATGATAAAAAAATTAGAATGTTCCTAAGTTATGTATTCATATTCACAAAGTCTTCAGCTGCAATACACACTGATATTACTTTCAACTAAATTCGGAAAACCTTTGAAGAGTTCCTCAGAGAAATCCCTAGTTCCAAGAATTATTCAAAGAAATCTGAGGACCAGCCTGTCGGCGTATGAATAATAAATTGCAATACAAATAGGTATTTGCTTACGAAGGTTATGAATGGAATCTATACTAATATTATAAAGCTGAAGAGTTTGTTTTGTTTGTTTGTTTGTTTGTTTGTTTGTTTAAACGCGCTAATATGGCTCTATAACTCTGACACCAGGATTGGTCAAGTTGACCATCCACTCGATAAGAAGAAGAACGCGCTAATCTCAGAAACTACTGAACCGATTTGAATAATTCTTTCACTGTTAGATAGTCTATTTATCGAGGAAGGCTATAATAATTACTTAAACAATATTAAAACTTCCCCATACAAAGTCAAAGGGCCGGCGCGGCGGCGGCACTGAAGTATTGAAAAATAAAACTTCATTGTTTAAAAACAATACATTTTATTTGTTTTAGATATCATGTTTCTTAGTAACATTTACTATTTAAGAGCTACATAACCGATATTCAAAGGAAAATAACGAAATTTAATTTTTCAAAAAGTCCAGGTTCGATTCCTGGGCCGAGTACACGTATTTTTGTAAGTATATGAATGCAGTTTTTCTTTTTATTAAAATCAACGTCATGGTTCCTAAGCCAAGATTTCGCTATCTGTTATGGTTTCCAAAACCTCCATACTGACCCATTTGGATTGCTCACCCTGTATATATAAAAATGAAACCCGTTTTCCTTGGTCAATGCATCACGCGTGAATGGCTGGACCGATTTCCACGGTTTTGCATTCGTTGGGAAGGTCTCGGGCTCCGTGAGGTTTATAGGGAATAAAAATCTCAAAATTCCCACGGGAACGAGGGCGCTGCGGGTGAAACCGCGGGGCACAGCTAGTAATGTATAAAAAATAACGTCAGTTAATCTCTAAGTGTGGCAGCGAGAAGGTTAGTGGCCAACCCTAGTGCCGGAGGGTGGAGGGATTGAAATAACAGGATCCGACAATTTAACATACCCTTCGAAGGATGGTAGCTCTCAGATAGAATTGCCACTATCGGCCACCCCATCCAAGTAGCTATTTGTTCTCTTTACATATAAATTATCATATAATCATACTTAACATATACTTATATTTACCTACAGAATATAGCTAATTGATCAATGGATAACCTAAAGTTTAAAAGGTCAAGGTAGTAGCACCAGTTTAACTTCTGCCTATTACCTAACTGTTGTAGTCTAAGTTTTGATAGCAGATCGCCTTAACCAAGTTTAATATCTGTCCAGTCACCTAAGTGTATAAACTAACACTCCTGATCTAGACGTTAAAAGATCGCCTCTAGCTGACCTCAAAGTTAGGAACTAATTAGTAATTACCAAGTTTTGGACCGGACATCCCGCCGCATTCATATGGACAGTAATTAGGCAGCTATTGTTCAGTTTCTATGACTTTACCAATAGAGCGGTTAGAGCGAGGATTCCCGGTGAATATTAAGTAACAGGACAAAAGCGTGGTTTATATAGCTTTCGTTTGTAGGTGTGATTTTTCAATGGAACTTTGTGGTTTACAAGATGCTGAAGTTGTTTTGGCTTAGCTTTCGTCGTTTGTAGTGTGATATCTCAATGGAACTTTGTGGTTTACAAGATGCTGAAGTTGTTTTATTCTATCTTATCGCTACTTACTTATCTTATCGCTGCCGTACTTTGGAGGGAACTTATAATTGTCGGTCGTGGTTGTTTCAATTGATATGCCATGTAGAAGGCTTTTAGGTGGTGCAAAAACTCTAACACCAAGGTTGGTCTTCTTCACGAAGTTATTGTAAAACAAATATTGAATTAAGAGTCATCAAAATAGAAGAATCGAATAAAAATCTTATTAAAAAAAGAAAGTCGTGTTAGTTACACTATTTATAACTCGAGAAAGGCTGAACCGATTTGGCTGAAAATTGGTGGGAAGGTAGCTTAGAACCAGGCAACTATTTTTCCCACGGGAACGGGTGCGCTGTGGGTGAAACCGCGGGGCACAGCTAGTCTTCAATAAAGGTATCTTAACCTAAAATATGTATTTCACTGAAATTAAAAAAGTTTCTCCGTCCCAACAGAAGAATGAAATACTTAACGGGGAGAGCGATATTTATCCCACTTCTGATGTCGGAATGGCGTCCGCCATTACATTGAAAACACCACTTAAGTCAAAGTCAACTTTCTTTATTCAGGTTTGAATTTACCACCCATTCGGAAAAGCATCAGCAGAGAAGAATGGGCAAGAAACTCTGCTGTCAGCTTAATCTTTTATACACTGGTTTATTTCATAACAATCATAACGTGTGCACCGGGCAACCGACGTCGAACGAGTGAGACGTGTTTCTGTTCACATCGCCTTATATAGGATCGAAGTGGTGGGGTTAACCGTTGCACGTGTTGTTTTCATCCGATGAGGTTAGGCGCCGTCAAAACGTCCATCTCCGACATACTTTAATGTTTCTTAAGTACTCACTTAATCATACTTTACATATTATGTTCGCAAGTTGAAATTAATAGGCCGCAAATCCTTACATGCTTCAAAGGGAGATATTTCATTACATTTAATAAATTACTTACCATAAGACTGAATATTTTCTTTCTGTGTGAAAATCCTACCGAGATTAAGGTAAAGCCCTTTTTGATGATCCCAAAAAGCTTAGTTTAATAATGTTAAAGCTTGTAAGCCTGTGAAATATCACTGAATATTTCTGTTAAAAAGGATAATTATTTATGTTATAGGCTTCTTGTTACATCAAAAGTCTATTATTATTTGAATAATAATTAGAGTAAAATATTCCTTTTATGCTTACGTAAATATGTTAAAAATATATTTTGTAGGAAATACCTACTTGAAATAATTTCATAATTCCTAATCCTAATTGAGTTCCTTTGCTATCCATCTACGAAAACATCTTAAAGTCTTTAACATTATAAAGCCTCGAAGCTAAGTTAATACTTTGTAAAGAATTACCTAAAAGGTATTTTATACGTTCTTATATTTAGAACTTAGCTTCTGAAAACTGACTGGCCAACGAAAAAAATATCAGTCTTCAGTTGTTTTCTTTTTCAAGTTCTTTTAGACGGAAAATCAAGATGGTCATGATACTACCACAGATACTACGAGAGATGTTGGTTGAACCTATAATCGAATAGTACGCGAGGGGGTGGGCGTGGTGATAGTTAAACGATGTTTTTACGGGTATTAAATGAAGATACAAGCCGGGCCAATTGGAATACAAGTAATTACTAGAAAAATACATATTTATCCGCGTTTAGGGTGCGTTCTATTAAAGCAGAGGAGAGCTGTGCGGTGCTCAACTGACCAATTAAAATGCTTAACGAAAATATTTCCACAATGTCAATGCTTTGTTTGACAATCCCAATGCGCTGTGATTGGTGAATCAGGTTCCGTACCGCTGCGCTCAGCTTCTATGAAAACGTACCCTTAAATAAGCGAGTTTACAAGCTGCAAGCTGTAGATCAATCGTTTTCTTCGGGCGCACGCGACGCTTCACTTTTGTATGAAGCCACACACGGCGTGCGCACGCCGCGGGCGCCGTGACGGTTCACTTTCATATGAAACCACTACGTGCGCACGCTTAACGCAGTGTCGACCTTAAATGAACTTTGCCAACCCGGTTGGTACATTTGCTCAACCCACCTCTTAACCTAAATGTTCATGTAATGATTGTTTTCAAACTGTAACTCATTCCTCACCTGAACGTGCGTTCAATTACACTTTATTAATGATGTATTCGAAGCAATTAATCACCTCGATTGTGAGTGAAACAATGAGATTACGTCTCAGACGTCTATTTACGCGGCTTCAAACGACCGCAATTAAGTGACGGTGTATTGCCAAATATTTGCTAACAAACAAACAAACAAACAAAGATTTTATAATGTTGTTTTGTTTGTTCCCTCTTCAATTTTCATAATAATATCAATAAAGGCTCAAAGTTTCCACCATTTCAGGTTATTTCATGCTTTGACATAGCTTTAACGGTGCGATATTTTGTATTTGTTTTTTACAATCAACTGGCTGAATAGTTTTGTTCCAATATTCCAATATTCATGCGAAAAATGAAACAGCAATATACTGTGTGGATTGTGGATAGATTTCTATTGAAAAACCCAGGTACGAGTAGCGTCATAGTAATTGTTTTTTAGTTTCGATTTGCGATGTTCCTTCTAGCAACGGATAGTGCGGCGAATAGTCATTTAAAAATATCCAATAAAAACTGCACAATTAGTTCTTAGTATTTAAAAAATATATTCGAGTTTAAGAAGTCACTCATTACCATACTATAGAAAAACTACTAACGCCCGTACTCAGAGACGTCAAATACTTCAATAGTAGTGATTTCATGAGTGATTCTGTCATGATTTTTTTTGAAAAATACGTCACTTAGTTAAGTGTCGACTTAATGGACGTTTCTGAGTTAGCTAAGCCCACTTACCCGAGAATATGGAACTTGATGTCCGAATAGATATTGTAACCGCCGGGCACGGGGCGGACTCGCACCGTCTTGATGGAGGCGTCGAGGCCCGCAGCGGAGGCCTGCGCCGCCGCCGCCGCCTCCGCCGCGCCCAGCAGTGCGCGCAAGTCACGTGCACTGCACGAAGCTGGCAAGCATTCGCCCACTAGCATTAGTCTGCTCTGAAATAATTGTACACGTTATTATGGAGAAGAAGTTAAAAAATAGAAAAAAATATTAACCTGTAATGTCCCACTGATGATCAATGATGACCACTGAAATTCACTTTTAGTACAAGAAGGAGGAAGGAAGTATAGACAATATGATAGAGTGAAGAGTTTGAGCATAGAGTAATTGTTTGTTTCGAAGAGCAAGAAAATAGGAAGTTTATAAGCTACCTTTGCTCCAGAAATTTCCACGGAAACAGGTACTACATGAGTAGTACCGCGAGACGTTGCTAGTATATTTATAACTATAAAAAGTTTTAAAGGGTTACTTGATTATAAAGAACATGGTTCTAAAATGTTGTATTGTGATAACTTGAAAGCTCGTTTACTGTTTTAACTATATAAATCTAGTAGAAAAAGCCTATAACTGAACAACATAATACATAAAAGCTAGTCTGTATTTTCATTTCGGTTCCAATTATTTTCAGTGTTATTTGATAAAATACAATCGCTGTGAACTGCAGCGAGTGACATTTTCACAGATCACGCCATAAATAACAGACAACACAGCGGTGATAAAACTTTTGTGGCCGAGCTATCATGATTTAGCAGCCATCGTGAAATTGTGCTTCTAATATTTTTAGAATATCTTTCTTTTCAACTTTTAGAAATATTGCATTATATGAAGAGAGAAGTAAAGTAAAAGATGTATTAGGGTGCGTTCATTTGCGCGTTTTTGTGCGTTTCATGTGCAAAAGGCAATGTCAACCACTTTTCGTAAAGCGTTGCGATTGGTTAATTGACACAGCTCCGCTCAACTTCTATGGTATATGAAGCATTCTAAGAAAAAGTCACGTTGCTATGTTTGCATTATTGCAGCACTATTTATGGGAACAATGGGCTAGTTAACAAAATAGCCCGTTAATGTCAAAAGCGAATGTCAAACTTTGTCATTATAGGCCTCCCACACGCATTCACTTAAGTTGGTAGTTGGTGGCAGTTACACCGACTACACGCACGGTGTTCAGTGTAAAAATCGACTTGTGCAGTTAGAACTGCGGTAATTTACGCGTGTGGGGAGCCCAGAATTCACCGGCTTAGAAATTCCTTCAACGTAAACTGCGCACATACTATAAAACAAATGGCATAACAAGCGACGCGTGTAGTAATATGACTGATGGGCCTAAGTAACTACTTCTTACTATTATGAGTAAGTGCTACTACTAAGCTAAGTACTACAACTGCAATAAACCTACATACGTTGTGGTTTACATGTAATTCTGGTGTCGAAGGTCTTAGACGGCTTAAAGGTTTCTGGCACAAAACCGGCCCGCTAACCATCAATAAACATGGCTAATAATCGCTTGTATTCAAAACTCGCTGTAAAAGTATACTACCGATGTCCTACTAAATACCTTCCATCGTCAATTTGTGTCCCTTCCCCTTTTAATAAATCACCCTTCGTCTTCCCCAAAGTATAATAAGTCCGTCATCAATAATAAATCTTCGATTTTCGAAACGTTTTTGTGATTGTGAAAAATTCGGCTATTCATGTTGACTTTGTTTACGATGGATTCATAAATTAGTAGGGAAGAGGGTTTAGTTTTTATTGGTTCGGGTTCGATTAGCAGCTATTGGAGGGTTAGACAAGTGCTTAGTCGAGTTTATCGACAGTTATGGCCGGCACCGAAGGCGAAGTTCTAACGCGCACCGACTCTATACAACTTTTATATTAAACTCCGGCGGCGTACGGGAAAATTAACTTCGCATAAAAACGGAGCAAATTGAAGCCTATAGAGATAGTTTTGTGCCCTCCTTTTCATAAAAGAAAATTGTTTTCGTGTTCATTCTGTACCGGAGCGGGGAATGTTCCGGTGCTTTTATGAAATCTTTATGTGAAATTGATCTTGTTAAAGACATGTTAGAGGTTAGTAACAGCTATAATATGCCATACAGGAAGAATTAGAATCATATCACATACCCATAATGTCTTAGTAACTAGCTATTTCATTATCACCAACCCGTATTTGGCAAGCGTGGTGTTTATGCACGAGATCAACTCGCGTAATAAGGAAAAATTGAAATATACACGACAATTCTCGAATAGACTTACTGGTGTCAACAGATGTTCCTTATCCACCGTCATGTTGATCCTGGCTACGTAGAAGGCGGTCTTGAAGGGTGGAGTCTCCTCGTGGAACTCTCTCAGCTGCAAGTCCTTGCAGGCGGCCATTGACCCCAGCCAGTACTCGTTACCGAACAGTACGTTGCTGCTGTACTGGCCTGAGGCGTCGAATACTGAAACAATGTTGAAAACGTTTGAATTTTTTTTTATTGAAACAGCATTTTTTTCGAAAATTGATTCCAGTCTACGTTTATAAAGAACTACCAGATTTTTTCAATTCGGTTGGAAAATATACCGTTGTAAAAGATTATCTAAAAACCTAATCGTATTTAAACGAATATATAATAAAACATATTTGTATAAGCACTAATCTACTCGTATTTATTTTGTAATTAATTAGGCTATTTGGAACGGGCACAACGCGGGTGAAACTGCAGGGCGCTGCTAGTGAGAATACAACCTAATGCAGTCGTCGAACTTGAAGTATATAGCTATCTTTGTCTTAAAATTGGAATGTCCACCGGCTGCGAACATCTCATTAGATAACAGCTTCTGTCGGTGACCGAATGCAACCGACTACTGTATGTCTAATAGTTTTACGATCACCGCATATTATACGCAGCAAACAACGTACACTTATTGCACTTTTAAATGCATACTATTTTTTATTTTATTCTAAAATAAAGTTTACGCTCACTCACATTTTATACAAATAATACATTTTATACAGTCCATTAACAAGCACACATACATATTGTATTTGAAAAGCTTTTCAGGAGCTTTTAACAAAAATTGTATAGTGAAAAATAAACCATTTTCAAATGGACTCTAAACTCAGAATTCCATACAATATTTTAAAAGTAAATATTAGTAAAGGCCGGTATTGCCCGCTGGGACCATTGTTTCGACAAAAATGGAACTTTAAAAAAAAATCAAATTGTTGTAGCGATTTGTACCGCTCGTGACGTTAAGCAACGTGTTATTCAACTAATACTTGGATGGGTGGTCGCCTGTGACATTTCTATAACGTACTTAAAATGAATGTTAAATTGTTTCAATTGCTAGACCGCAATGGAGGCCTTTAGGCTAATATCTATTCAAAAACTTCAACACTTAAGAAAATACGAGTGCCTTACCGCCTTATACCTAAACGATATTTAACTTAAACAGTATTTTTAAAGTGTTTTGTCCCTTTCGCTCTTTGGCAAATAGCGTATGTCGGAAAGGGACAAACTATTTGATAGCTAAAGTGCTGTTAATAAGCGTTTATGAATAAAGCCCTTAGTGTCCAACCATAACCTACTAGATCTTACGTCTTTAAAATTATATATAGTACTAAGTCTGAAACACTTCATCGAAAACAAGCTTTTTCGGGGACTTTTATCCTACGGAGACAAAAGACTAAGTCTCCTTGTATGAGTTCAAAAACTTAAACAAAGTGCCCAAGTTAATACCAATCTCATTTTAATGGACTAACTTTTGTTTCGTGTATCTTTTGTTAAAGCAGAACATAATCTTAAATTAGTTTGGCTGGCTAATAACTTAAGTAATATTCTTAATTATTTTTATACTTAGGTAAGGTAATGAAAGTGGCAGTGTTGATTTAAAAGGTCTTTTGTGAACTTTAAGAAGTTATTTGTGCTTTTAAATAAGTGATTAAAGTGTTTTATTATTACTAGCCGCGCCCCGCGGTGTTACCTGAGTTGTACCCGTTACCGTGGGAATTTCGGGATAAAATGTATCCCATGTGTTATTCTGCTCGTAAGTACTTCGCTCTTGCGTGGTATAACCTATATTAGAGTAAAGTTTCATCCAAATCCGTCTAATAGTATTTTCGTGAAAGAGCAACAAACATACATCCATACATTTATCTATCCTCACAAACTTTCGCATTTATAATATTAGTAGGATAATGGGATTTCACTACTATATTATATATTTTATTCATCAACTAGGCTCTTGTCGGGGATGTTTTCTTACGAGAGTTAATATTCAAAGCTTAGTGACTGATTTTTCAATAAAAAAATTGCTTTCATTGAGAAATATGGTTCAGTAATGGGGTAAGAATGGAATAAAATCACTTAACCTTTGTCATCTTCAGAAGGTGTCTTCGATTGGAAAATCGACCAAATTTGTCCACATTTTAACTTTCGTAAGAAAAAATAGTTTAGTAAACTTCACATTTAAGCGGCGTTTTGAAACCATTAGTAAATTAGGCGTAAAGTAAAACTTCGAAGAAGAAATATCTATCTACATAGTTACGTCTTGCGCCCACTGTAGTCACTATAGTCTAAAAACTGACGCGAAGAAAACTGTCTTGTCAGAATATCGTCAGTTGTCAGTTATTTATTCTAACCAACAAAAGTTCCGTGACCGAAAGTAATAAAATAATACATATTAAAACAAATGACTGCTTAAGCCCTAAAGAGAAACCCCAAAAATAGCGACTTCGTGTCTTTTTAACTACAGTCCTGAGTGTGGTCAGATCAGCCCTAAATGCTTTAGTAAGCTAGTTCAAAGCTGAATACGACTCAAACCGGCGGATGATACACGTGTATTATATTCGCATACATTTAAAGCTTTCCGTTCAGTAAGCCGGCTCTTAAATTACATATATAGAAACTAGTACAATATGCCATTGTATTGCATTGCAACCCAGTTACCAGTTGTTCGTACAATACGGACGTCACACGGACCTTGTTTCCGGACCATGTACGACGCGCATCCGGAATACAGACCTCCGTCCGGTAAGTCGTATCTCCGATCTTGAGAGCCGTACCAACCGTACCATACTACTGATTAATCACCCAAAATGTACCAAGGTATATTAACTCTGTGAGATATTAACTTAAGAGACGGAACTCTCGGGAGAATCTAACGTTATCTAATATCTGGTTCTTGAGGCTTGGGTTGTGCCGAATAATTTAACGTGTATTTTAGTGTTTCTGTGCCAGATTGACCTAGTTACTAAACGTATGGTACAGAATTTAATTGTGACATTGAACATACAATTATTGTTATTGAAGGGAATGTGTTTCTGAAGTATGTGTTGAAATAAGGAAAATGTGAGCTTTTTAACAACGTCACAACGACGTGTTCGGCTCTAGTACGACTTGAAGACGTTCAAGACACAATATGATGTTAGGTCGAGATTTTTCTTGGAAATTGCGACATATACATATGTAGTACGATTTCTGGTTGTAGAGGTTTTGCAAAATCATACGGTAGTATTGTGTGGTATTTAGAAGGGTTTACAAAATGTAACCACCCATGTTTATCATCATAAAGTAAAGTTTAACTAGTTATGAAGTAAATCTATAAAGCGAGACTTAAAGTAAGTAAGTAATATTATAATGAGATTTATGCACCCGACATTTTCGTTTAAAGACAATAATATAGTCGATATTATAGTCACAGCACTAGTGTATTCTGTAGACTGCTCTATGCAAATATAACTGTCTTTTGTCAGTCTTATAATAGTTGTCAATACAAATTCCATAGTCTAACAGACAAAAAGTCTGTGACAGACAAAAAGTTTAATTGACTTTTTTATGTAGTGTGCGATTCTTCATTAGAGAGCTCCGGCTATAAACATTAATATTCAAAAAAAATTACGAACCGAATCGAGTATAATGTTGTCAAAGAGCTTATTATTCAAATAAGGCGCATCAAACCGGCAGATGCGCCTATTTATTTTACGGCATTACCGAGATTCACGGGTTAGGGATTGATGTCGTGAAATAAAACGTATTTGTACAATACGGCCGGCAACAAAAGGTACAAGGGTGGCAGTAAAACAGACGAGATCATACTAAATTATGCACGAAAGGGCCCAGCGACATAAAATCAATTTGTGTTCACGATTTTTCTACGATTTTTCGCCTTCCTTCTTCTGAAACAGCTCTTCCCTATTGTTATATATTTATTCATTTATCGATTATTGGGTTTATAGTGATTTTATCGGAGCAATCAGATCGGCTCACTGGCTGCAGGGCTTAAAGAAACAACGTTATTTGTACAAAGGCCAGATAAAAATTAAATTACGTTCGTTACCAGATACCTAAATGTAATTTTACTTTTACCAATATTCCGTGGAAAGGGAAGAAAATATATTGTTAGGGACAGGACGTGCCGTTTGTGGAAATTCTTTAAATAATCACGGTGGCCTTTTTATGTTTTATTAGGTTTGTCTGGTCTTTTGGGCATTAAAAATGCGCATAGCTAAAACAAAGGGCACACGGCCTTGTCAGCCTGGATACGATTCATACGATTTAATAACGAAGTTGTAAAGGGAGCAACGCAGGGTTTATGCAGTGGTTATTTAGTACTTACATTTCAGTGGCTCTACCATTTATTTACGGATAAACGCTATCAACGACGTACGTTTATATCTTTCAGTACTTTAAAATGTCGGAAGCTGTTACATGAGGACCTGAACCTACACTACGATAACCACTACAAACGAAAATCCTTCTTGAAATGCGTCAAGAAATGCTTCTTGAAAAGAGGAAGACTTATTAATTTCTCACCTCTCTATATACCTATACATCACAAAATGAGAAGTGATATTTGGCATGACATGAGAGAGCGATTACTTTGTCAGGGATTGCAGGTTCGATTCCCGCCCAGAGTCAACAATACGACGACCTCTGGGTGTCCATTATAAGTATATTCATATAAAATATGTGTGTATGTACATGTAATGTATGTTAGAATCCGTAATAAAAGCTAACAGCTTAGTTTGGGTCTAATTAACAGTATAAGTATGCATTTGTCCTGTAAATATTTATTTATTTGACTTCTCACCCACTTCTCACAGAAGTGACTAAAGTGGTCAGTGGCGGCGAGCGGCGACCGTGTCCGACTCTAGTGGTAAAGTCCCCGCAGTCACGGTCGGTCATCGGCCCACATAACGGTCACTCCAACACTTGCTGCCATATTTTTCTCAACACCATTATGTAATTACTATCATGGAAACTGGTTCTCAAGCAGACACGATTTTCTGTATGATAATTGTAGGTACAGCTTTCTTTTCTTACATCACTAAGTTGATGAAATCATTATTTGATTGTGATTTAATTTTGCATAGTAGGAAGATGGTTTTTCATTAATTTATTCATTGTTACGTTGGTTTTGTAATCGTGAACCGATTTAAATAGCTTAACTTAGTTATGTTAACGTTCATTAGTTATCTGCTCGTAATCGTAGTACTTAGGTAGTAACTGTATTATTTATTAAATCATCTACATAATAAAATCAAAGAGTTTCATAAGTATTTCAATCCTACTAATATTGAAAATGTTTGTGAGAATGAATGGATATCTGTTACTCTTTCACGCAAAAACTACTCAACGAATTTGGATGAAACTTTACACTAATATCGGTCATCATCAGATTAACACATTTAGTGATAAATTCGTAATACAGGTGCATAAACGTCGTGCAATTGGATATATTTTATACCGAAATTCCCACGGCAACGGGTAAAATCCGAGTAGGACCGGGAGTCGCTGCTAGTATTTTTCTACTGGGTATTCCATAACTCAAAATCTACTTAACAAGCGTGTGTCAATCTTGATTTGCCGGTTGACATGCAACACCATTTTCCTTATATCCAAACGCTAATTGTTTTGAAACGTTTAGCAATTTCCTTCGTAAATTGTGCCGATTCAGTTATACGGTCCGTCACAACCTGATGCAACTTGGAGTTTCATGTCTCGTGTTTGATTTCTGCTTTCCAGTTCCCACCTGAGTCACATGTAGAAAGCCCTTTGAGAATTAAATGTCACTTGCAATGAAGCAAACCGCATCTCTCGTTCCATTTCATTCATTCGTTCATTACACTTTGTTTATTTCATTCATTCCTATAGGTAATAAATGTCATTACATGAAGCATTTTAAAAAAATATTCGAATGCAAAAAGAGGAATGCAAAATACTTAAATGGCAATTTTAAAGATGAAATACTGTTTAGTATTTCGCTTTTATTTGGTATATTGAAAGGGCAGCTAAAGGGTGTGCGGTGACCTATTATTTTAGTTGTTTACTCACGGTCACTAATTTAGTACCCAAAGTACACCTACATACCCTTATCTTATAAATAGTACCTTATACTACTGACGGTAGTTTTTGGGAGACCACGAATGACAGACATACATAATGTAAGCTTCCAACAGTAAAACAAAATAGGTCAACTACATTGCAATTTCTATTCTCTAAATTAAGAACACACTAGCAGCGCTCCAAGGTTTTACCCGCGTTTTGACCGTTCCCGTGGGAATTTCGGGATGAAAAATAGCCTATTAATAAATAAATATACCTGGACAAATTCACACACGGTTAATTAGACCCAAAGTAAGCTTGTGTTATGGAATCTAATTAACTGGTACTACTACATATACATACACAAATATTTTATAAGAATATATAATTGACACCCAGACGTCGTCGCCAACAACTATGTCTGCACATATTGTTGACTCCGGGCGGGAATCGAACCCGCAACCCCCGACACAGTAAGCGCTCTCACTGCCACTGTGCCAACGGGCTTGTCGTATTAATTTTCCGTTGAATGTAGCTTTCCATTACTAAAATAATTATTCAAATTAGATTGGTAATCACTGAGATGAGCGCATTGAAACAAAAACTCATACTCTTCAGCTTTATTATAAGTATAGATATATTTACAATAGCAAGCATTACAAATCCGTCCAAACACGTGCAACATGCACATCAATGCCTTCACGCATGTCAACACACGACATTTCCACATCCAGTTATTAGAGCGAGCGTCAAGACCCAACGTCTCGGCGTCTAATTAACACGTGTGCAATCACATTAGGACGCTATCGCATTGAGCGTCTGTAGTCCACGTAATAATCAACGAGAACAATCCAATGACATTGACGTTATCAATGGGGAGGAATGAGATATTCGATTCGATAGCGTGAGGTTTGACCTTAGTGATGTATCTTATGTTTGCAAAATTGGTGGTATTACATATTATGCTATTAGATACATTTTATCCCGAAATTCCCGCGCGAACGGGTACAATGCGGGTAAAACCGCGGGGCGTGTCTAGTATGTATATAAATATTCCCACGGGAACGGGTACAACGCGGGTAAACCCGCGGGACGCTGCTAGTTGATATGCTACATGTTCTAAATTAGTATACATACGCTATGAAATTGAGCTTCAAAATGCTATTGCCATCACACCGTAGCGTCCACGAAAGAGGTGATATGTTTCTAATCTATTTTAATACTAATTACTACTAAATAATGATAAAGCTGAGGAATTTGAATATTTGTGTTTTGTTTGTTTAAACCCGCTAATCTCCGCTTATAATGAATAGCAACATTAAATAGAAAAATACTATAAGGTATGATAGGCTATATTTATCCCTAAATTCCCACAGGAATGGGTAAAACGCGAGAAAACCGCGGGGCGTTGCTTGTTAAACTATAAGATTATCTACCGCTTATTTATCGTTCAAAATTGTTGTGATCTCTACACAAGTACAAGATATGGTTACAGTTAGTAATACACTACTATTAAAAGGCTGATTGGTAGAGCAGAGCACCGTTGGAATGGTAACTCTAATCACTAACTTAAGCTATAAACTCTTACTAGAACATTGGAGTGGGATGGAGAAATTCATTAAAACTTCAGAGTTTTATTTATTAGTATTATTTCGGTCCCGGTTATTACTTTCTACGGATAGTAGGCCTTTGGCGGCTAAATAACTCTGACACCAGGATTGGTCAGGTGACTATCCACTCGATGAAGAAGAAGAAGAAGAAGTATTATTTCACATCGTATAAAAGCTACAATAGTAACCAAACTCAAAAACATAAGTCAGCGCTTCCTCGACATTCATTTTAGTTCTGGCGAAATCGAACAATGAGTTCGGCCGATTTCTAACAGTTCTCCGATAGTTTTCTCCGCAAGCAAACGGATCTGTGTGTGATTACAGAGATTATGTCACTTGTTTAACAAGAAAGCGTCGGTCAAGAGGGGCCTGCGCAGGCGCAGTGCGTGCGAGTGAAATGATCGCGTACTTTCACGGGTTACTTATGAAATTCGCGATTTACTCGTTATGCGTTTGCGCAAGATCGCCTCATGGCTGACTTGTTATGTCACAGGCCAACGCGTACAATTTAACGGTAACCATTGAGCACATTAATTTTATTGAGTGCTTAAGTAATAGTCCTTCGCATTGTATGATATCTTCAGTGATGTGAGGCCTTTACTCAGCAGTGGGAAATTAAGGCTAATATTGTTTTTACTTTCTTAAGTAATAAGCACATATTTTTGCATTGAGTAATTAATTTGTATTGTGAGTTTCACCGACAGACAGAGTGATTCATGAAAACGGTTTTAGGCTGAATTTTCATCACAAAATGTCTAGAAACATGATTACAACAGAGATAAAACTACGGAGGCTGAATTACATCCCAAAAATCCTATTATAACGCGACGAAAACCGCGGAGTGGTCCAAATAAAATTCCCAATGTAAACTAATTTCTTTGCGAATAAAGTAATCTCTGTACAGAGACGTGATGGAATACCATTTTGCATTATTTAAGCATTAGCCGGGTGGATGCAGCGGCACGCGCACCCGGCACCCGGGTTTAAACAACCATCCATCTTAAGATTCATAGAACTGACGACGAAATAATTAAAAGCTCTCTTCTTCGTCGTGTTGATGGTCGAAGCTCGCTTCTTCTGCTTGTCTATGATTAAAGCTCGTTCATCGCGGCTTTGTTTCACTCGTATTGTTTGATAGAAAAGCTTTTCTGTTTGGTTTTTGTTCAGCAGTGGTCTCCTCAAGATTTAATCTAACATAATCAAACTAACAGAACGCTTCGGCGGTCTAGTGTTATGTGCACTAGCTTGCCAAGACTTCCCAGGTCGAGCCAATACATGTTTCCTAGTTTTCAAACATGGCTCGGGTTTCAGATCACCAACCCGCAGTAGGCAAGTGTGGTGATTACACCTAATCTTCCTCACTGTACTGACATCTTCAGTGAGATGAGAGGCCTTTGCCTAATACGTTCTAGTTACTAATCTAACTAACAATCTACTCAATTCAAATGAAAACACTTTCCAGAGTTTTCTATCACGCATATTCTGAGTCAGAAGTAGGTTAAATATAATTTCATTCATAAACATCAGACTAGTTCTACTAGTGATATGATGCAATAACTACTGCAGTATTACCACGCTTTGGAAAGTTATAAAAAACCCGTTCCGAAGCCTTGAATACTTCACATGACATAAGGATGCATAGTGATGGAAAGTGACCAAAATAAATGACAAAAAACGGATGTAAATTGACATTCCTCACCTGTTTGCGAAACGGAGGCCCGTTACTAAATAACCGGACTTTCTGCGTTGCAAAATAGGTGGTTAAGAGAAACTATGGAATCGTAGAAACTTGTTAGGTTTTATAGCCAATTCTGAGATTAGGTGATGCATTGTTAAGAATCAGTCAGAAATAGATTACGTCTGAATGTCATGCATCACTTCATAGTATAAAACAAAGTCGCTTTTCGCTGTCTGTCTGTCCCTATGTATGCTTAGATCTTTAAAACTACGCAACGGATTTTGATGCAGTTTTTTAATAAATAGAGTAATTCAAGAGGAAGGTTTATAAGTATAAAAATTCCCGAAACTCCCACGGGAACGGGCACAACGCGGGTAAAACCGCGGGGCACTGCTAGTAAACTTTAGAATATTACCGTTCTATCTACTTTGCCAATAAAGAACTATTCGAAGTTTAAATATCCCTGACATGATTTTGATATTTCTCCATCCGAATGAAACGAATGAATGAATAGTATTTGTCAATATTTACTTAATTGCATAGTAGTGAAGACACACATAGTGCGACTACGAGTCGGGTGCGGGCCGGTTGCGTGTCGCGTGACGTTGTAGTGGTAGTATTAGCCTGTAATGTCCCACTGCTGGGCAAAGGCCTCTCATCAATCATCACTGAAGATATCAGTACTGTAAGGAGGTATTCTTGTATTTGTATGAAAGGAATCACACTGGCCCGCACCCACACAATAGTGTCTTGCATTTAAACGACAATCCTAATTTCACCCGCGCCATAACCATCCCAAAGTAACCTATTTATCCGATAGTGGTCTTCTTCTTCTTCATCGAGTGGATGGCCAACCTGACCAATCCTGGTGTCAGAGTTATTGAGCCGCCCAAGGCCTCTGACATGGCTCATGTAACGACTACTATCAATTACATCTATTTTATACCATTTAGCATTTCTATTTGATGTTCAATACCGCACCTACAGTTGACAGTTGTGTTCCGTCCCAAATCTATACAAATGGGACATTAGCGTAGAGATTCAAATTAGAGATAATTATGTTCGCAGTAACGCAAACACGGTTTAATCACTATTTGGGTCAGCAATAGCAGTTGTTTCATTGATTTTACGTTATTTTGTTACGTTACGTTGTTGTTATTTTCGGTATTTTTCTTTGCTTTTATGTTCCGATTTCCATCAGATTGAACTAAAAGAAGAGCAATAAAAGTGTCTACAGAGTGAGTGTGAATTTCAGGGTTAAGGAATATTCTCGTCAACTTGTGTTTAATTAAGTAGGTATTGATTGAAACTACATTTTTATCTCGAGTTATAGAAGACTTGTGTGACAAGGTTTTCTGTAAAGGGCCCGAAACGTCAGATAAAAAAATAAAAGCGAAGTGTATCCGTAAACGTAGATTCAATTCAAAATGTATAAATGTATATAAGCTTAGAGAAGTTAAAGCACTTTACTCTGAAAATAACAATACCAAACACCGTATAAGTATTTTATAAAAATAAGTTTACAAAGTAAGAATAAAAAGCCTTATTTGCAAGAACGCTTACTGAAAAGCTTAACATAATAAAAAAGATGATATAAACGAAACGTTATTATAGTTATTAAAGCATTATTGTATTTTGAAGGATAGAGTCATTAGGCATGGAACATGAATGAAACTGCTTATATTATTATTACCTACTCGCGCTTTAAAAGAACTCTAAGAAAAAGCTTCGAATAATTGCTCGTGTGAATGAGGCCTTAAAGGTCACAAACCTAATCGTAAAATACATTGTAACTAAAGGCTTGCAATTTAGAAAATGTTCATTAAAGTTCACGAACAATTTACTCTTTAGTTTTATACGCGTATCAAGAAAATAACCTTTTGTAAGTTTGAGAAATAAAATCGAAGCTAACATTCTCTTTTTAAATAACACCAAGACCTTTAATAATACCTTTATTCCTTATTTAAGTTTTCTCTTTCTAATTTTAAATTTCGATAATGGCAACAGAAACTGTCTAGGTAAGTAAACCTTTTTTCGTCTGACCCAAAAACGGTGTAAATTAAAAAGAAAGTAATTTTCCGTGAAGTCTGTTTTCTTTGGCCTTTTCGGTGAATAATTGCCAAGACTTGGGAGTGTCTATGGTAGAGTTCGCAGCTACAAAAGTTGCTGAATGAAGTACCCTGGACATGGTTTGACTTGTTTTATATAGCAGCACAAATATATTGTAGTAATAAAGCTAAAATGTTTGGTCATTTCAAAGCGTAAATTTCAGAAACTACAAATCCAATTTCAATACAATTCTTATTGTAATGAACAGGCACATTAAATAGAAAAGATATAGGCTATTTTCATCCCCAAATTCTCATGGGAAAAGGCACGACGCCGGTAAAACCGCGGGAGCTGCTAGTGAAGATAAATGTAGAGATTTTGTTCTATTTATATTTACCATTGTTTTTATAAACCATTATATATTTATCCTTCCTATGATGAATGTAACAAAGTAAAAAAATTGAGCGTAGACGGACGAAAATTTAATATTTATATCGTAAAAGTCGTATATTAAATATTTAATCAAAAGCTTTATTCCTAAAACTACAATACAACATTGTAAGAATCAGCAGGTAATCTTGTTCCCAATTTTTTATTTGTGTTTGTAAAGAAATACGTAAAGTTTCCTCCGCTACTTTCCGATTCGTCAACAGAATTATTTATTTATTTGTTGCATTACAAGATGGATTCCCATTTTCCATTCTCCGATTCCAGTTAGATTTCACGAATCATTAATTTAATTTATGTTTGTTTGTAATGGAATCT
The DNA here is from genome assembly GCA_951394245.1 of Cyclophora punctaria. Classification (NCBI taxonomy): domain Eukaryota; kingdom Metazoa; phylum Arthropoda; class Insecta; order Lepidoptera; family Geometridae; genus Cyclophora; species Cyclophora punctaria. The sequence goes on from OX596171.1 coordinate 7,700,332, forward strand.
CTGTTATGTTGCGTATACGATTAATTCGGAATAAACACACAAACTAATGTATTGCGGGTTCACTTAACGATTTGTTTGTCTGTTTACTGAGCGAGATGACGCCTTAGTGTGACTCTTCCCGTAATAATACGAACAAAATTAAGCAATGTCAATTCAATTCAATTTATTTATTTATTGAGTTGAAATTTGAATTGAAAATTTCAAACATTGAATTTTTTCGACTATAATTATTGTAGCGCTCATGGCGTAAGTAGTTTGAATAAGCAATGTTAGTAAATTGCGATTGTTAAGCAACGTGCAGCTCGACCCCTACTTGGATGGGTGGCCGATAGTGGCATTTCTATCTGAGCGCTACCGTGCTTCGGAGGGCACGTTAAATTGTAGGTCCCGGTTGTTTCAATCGTTAGACCATGTCGGAGGTCTTTAGGCGGTCTAAAAACTCTGACACAGGGTTGGCCACTAACCTACTCGAATTTACTTACTTTTTTAAGGGTATTCGGCACATAGGATTTAAATAACATTAAGTATTGAATTGAAATTTGTTTTGAATTGAAACTACCTTAACAGAAACACTTCACTTTTATTTAACCTAATTTTTTATCAGACTATAAGGGTCCTTGGCTTCGTGGTCACAAAAGACATATTTTGTTTTGTTTGATGTTCCGGCGTTTCGAATTGATGCACTCATCGTGCCAAAAAACCGTCATCACCATCATTAAACTTAAGACCTAAGCTCAAATCGGGGACACTGATGCATGATTTTTCATTTGTTTCTATTATTAGCATGTTCCTTCACATCTCTATATGACATGACAGACACCTTCTCCTTAATTTGGCTCATATAACTAATCCTAGGCCTTCCCTTCCCTCGCTTTCCTTCAACTTTACCCTCTATGATGTATTGTATGTATCTATCATGATCATGACGTATAAGATGCTCTAACATCTTTCATTCTCTATTGTCTATAGTACAACTCGAAGTTATTAGTTAATTGCAATTAACGAAAGTATAAAACACATAGGGCCTTTTTCATACACGGTTATTACAAGCACTTTAGCTATCAAATGGTTTGTCCCTTTCCGACATACGCTGTTTGCCAAAGAGCGAAAGAGACAAAACACTTTAACTAGACTAGCCTACTAATTTGCTTTTAGAAAAGCTATTGCATGTTTTTAAGATCATGTAATGTCTCTACCAATTGTGGTCTTAAATATTAGACTAGGCAGAAACTAGGTAAGTACTTAGTCACGATGAGTTGGCAAATATGAAACACACTTATACATAACAGTAGTCGGACATAAGGCTGGCAGTACATAAGAACAGTGAGCGAATAAAAATCACTAATAGAAATGAAAATAAGAAGAGGTGACTTTATGGCTGGTGATATAAATTTACTTTTAAGGCACGAGGGGTTGGGTCTCGGCCCTCTCTTAGCGATGGAGGAGCTAAGGCCGTCTGGGGCAAAGTTCTCCATAGAGGTAATTAGGAAAAGAGAAAAAGCGATTTCTATTTTTAGATTTTGCTTCCTTTTAGATTTTTGTCTCCTCGGTGTGCTTAGTGGACAGGCAGCCTAATAAAGCTTTATTTGATTGCGCTGATGGTATTATTATTTCGGCACGTGCTGTGCTCTCTGACATACATAAAGGTGAATTGTTTAAAAGTGGTCTCCCGATAACATCGTCGATTTTACCTCCTATAAACCTTGAATATTTCCTTACATTTCAAATAAACATACACAATTTCGAAACCACCTACCACTTTACTCAACAAATAGCTTCGAAATATCGTTTTACTTCGCTGGCATGTAATACGAGCATGTAATTTAATAAATTAATAAGGATAATAGAGATTATATTACTATGATATTAAAATTCAAAGGACATGCCCCAGTAACGACACATTCCGGCAAAATTCCAAGTGTGTCTATAAACTTTGATATTGGGGAGCAAACAATGTCGTTAGTTTAATATCTTAACGACTAGACATAAGTAAATGTTCTAATAATTTCCAGACTCTTCACACTTGGGTCCACAGTACTATAAAATTTTTCTTTTACTAGGTACTAGCAGCGACCTGTTATTTTACCTTATTGTGCCCGTTCCCGTGGGAATTTTGGGACGAAAAATAACCTTTAACATTCCTATTGAATGTGGCTATCTAGTACAAAAATAATTATTCAAATTGGACTGGTAATTAACGAGATTAGCTCGAACATACAAAAACCAAAAAACAAACTTACAAATGTTACTTCTTTATAATATTAAGTATAGATATAGTAAGTAGTACTTAGGTACTACCTATTCTTGAAGCGGCATTGAGCTATAATAGAGTGAGTTTGCAAAGCGAATTCTTACATTACTTTGCTGACTCCCAGTTCATGATCTCGCTCAATATGAAACTTCCGTACCCTCAGAAACGTCAAATGAATCTATCTAGCTAATCTAGTCAATTGTCCTAAAAAAACACAGTGCCCCGCGGTTTTACCCGCGTAGTACCGTTTTGTGGGAATTTTGACATGAAAAGAAGTCACAAGCTTTCCTCTTGAATCATGAAAATCCGTTCAGTAGTTTTTAACACACAGACAGCCAGCTTTTGGGGATTTTGTTTATCCTCCGAAAAACAGTTTGTGAGTTATGAATGAAATTAACATAACACGCAGACCTCGCAGCCTAAACACATAATATATTTTCTTAACACTATGCAGTTCACATTAGCTTAGTATAACGTACGTTTTTATTTACATACGCAATTTAAAACTCCGATTGCAAAACCGTTTTTAATTAAGTTTTCTGCAGAATCATTTACTATATGAATGACAAAATAGAGAGAAAGTTGTACATCTAAAAATCACGTACTTTCACGTAATGTTACATGCTCATTATGCATAATAACACTGTTCTAAAATAACATCATATTTTGCATATTAAGTAAGATATAATACGCTAGTTTCCATTCGGCAATTACTGTTTCATATTGCACGTGCCTTAATATGAAAATCATACATTTCCCTAGACATTAAAGTTAGCACAACTTCTAAAATAAATATCAATACTGTCATTTGTTAATAAAGGTGTACAATACTGTTCAAAAGTCGAACTTTCCACCCTTGGGCTGTGCCTTGGGTGTCAGAGGGACTTGTCAAAAGTTCAACAAGACCGCCGGTAGAAAAGTCAACATAACCTACGTCACAAAAGGCCTGAAACCAGGTGCGAGTCCCATAAACAATGAAGTCGAGGTTTGTCTGTGATTTATGGAACGAAATGTGCCAAAAAAGGAATAGTTTATCGTGTGAGAAATGATAGCGTCCTTTGTCAGGCGACGCACCACTGTGACGGGGAAGTTTTTGTCATGATCATGTTGTTAGACGTGTATTTGATATAGTAATAAGTATGATTTATTTAGGAAACAAAAGAAGTCGTGGAAGGTAAAGTTTTTTCCTTTACTACTCGTAATATAGTAATGCTGAAGAATTGGATCTTTTGTTTGTTTGAACGCGCTTATCTCAGAAACTATTAATCCGATTTGAATAATTATTTTGTATAATGGATAGCCACATTCAACGGAAAGGTTATAAGCTATTTTTCATCTCGACATTTCCACGGAAACGGTTACAACGAGTAAAACCGCGGGATGCTGCTAGTATCTTTACGATATACGGGTTCCTATTTTAATACTACTGAAATAAATCACAGCTACATTGATCTAGTGTAAACAATAAATTCGAATTTTAAATGTACACAGACATTGGTTAAAGAAAACAAAACAAAATTAAATTACGGCACATAGAAAATCAGGGTACAAGGAACAATACATTGTAACTAGCAACAAAGGGAATTTTATTAAAATAGTTCCATGATAAAGGTGACACACCTGAGTTCACCCGTGCCCTCACAAAGGGCCCTGAATGTGAATACCATCGCCCGAGGCGTTACGCGGAACAAAATGAGAAATACATTGAAAATACCACATATTTCACAATTTCAAACAAAATCTACAGGCCGTTGTTTTTATTAACGGATTTTAAATAAAGAAATCTTTTCGAGTTTGTTAAAAGTACTGAATTTTAATAACGTTTTTCAGTTGAATTTTTTAGTGTTTGGACTTTGAAATGTAATAGGAAAGTAAATATTTCACAAATTTATCAATTCAGGTACTTTTTTGTTTACCTTTGTTTTAAGCCTTTGCCTGTTTAGGGCCGAATATTTTTTTATTATAGCGTTATACTATACGTAAGTAGATATACTCAGAAACATCCATTAAATCGATACTTAACTAATTCACGTCATTTTTCATACATTACATGTCAAAATCACTCATTAAATCTCTACTAACCATAATGACGTTTCGAATATTAGTGTTAGATAAATCATTCAAATATTATAAATGCGAAAGTTTGTGAGGATGTATGTATATGTATGTTGGTTGGTCTTTCACGCAAAAACTACTGACCGGAATTTGAATGAAACTTTACAGTAATATAGGTTTATACATCAGAATAAGACATTTCATCCCTAAATTCCTGCAGGAACAGGTACAATTCAGGTAAGATCACAAGGCGCAACTTATACAAAATAATATTAGAGAATCAACTTTTATAGACAGAAACAATTTCAGTAAACGTTTAATACAATTGTATACATTAGAATTTATGAATGCATAAACGTTTCGCAAATAACTAGAGCAGTTTTACAAAACCACATCATTAAGTATAATACTTATGTTCAGTAATAAAGTGTAGCTGTGAAAATAGTCCCTATCCGCCCCTAAGTGGGCTGCAAACAGCGCAATTTATTATTTCGAGCCCACTCATTATGGTTATACTACCGACATTCCTCTGTTAGCTGTTTACATACCAAACAAATAAGGAAGGAAAATCGAATGATTGTAAGCTTTTTATGAAGGCAAGTCAGCAAGTTCATGTACGAGACTCAATCCTACTAATATTATAAATGCGAAAGTTTGTGAGGATGGATGTATGGATGTATGTTGTTTGGATGAAACTTTACAATAATATAGGTTATACATCAGAATAACACATGGGATAAATTTTTTCCCAAAATTCCCGCGGGAACCGATACAATGCAGGTAACACCGCGGGGCGCGGCTAGTATATTGTAGTCTAGACTGTGGGTAAAACCGCAGAGCAATGCTAGTCGTTAGATAAAAGACAGTTTTGTCGCGTCGAGAAAGTTATCTAAGGACTATAGTACGTAACGCGTACGTACGCTTTTTTACTGTCAATGGTATGTAGTGCTCCAGAAAAATCATCAAATTCCTTCCAAAGATGTCAAACCCCAACCAAAAAATCCAAGTCACTGCCCCCAAAGTCAGACCCAAACCCCAATCCAGATTTTGCCAATGGAATTCACTCGGTCTATTCGATGATAATTAAAAACATAAATATAGAACAACTAGCAGCGCCCCGCGGTTTTACCCGCGTTGTGTCAATGCCCGTGGGAATATCGGGATTTAAAATTGCCTATATCCTTCCCGTTGAATGTAGCTATCTATTACAAAAAGAATTATTCAAATCGGACAGGTAATTCCCGAGATTAGGTTGAACATACAAACAAACTTACTTTTACCTCTTTATAATATTAGTATAGAAGTACAGATATCTAAGAAACACCGACCTGTCTAACAATGCACCGTATTCAAGTAGTAGGAATACTATTTACGGAGTTAGTGGAGCGGAGATTAAAACTTTAAAGTTTAATCCAAGTTCCCGTTTCCCTAGGTCATCGGTTACTTCAGGTTAATTTCAGAAGTGTCAGCAATTTTCAGGTTGTAAGAAAACTGCTGCTGTGGCGATTTTCTTTGGTAAATTTTTGTAAAGTACTTGGTAGTTTATAAATGGTAGTTTTTCTATGGTGATGTGAATTTTGTAAGATTGTTAGTTTACGCCCGTACTCAGAGACGTCAAATGATTCCTTAGTAGAGATTTAATGAGTGGTTTTGACATGTAAGAAATGTATGAAAAATTACATCAATTAGTTAAGTGTCGTTTTAATGGACGATAGACTGTATCTATACTAATATTATAACGAGGTAAAATTTGTAAGTTTGTTTGTTTGTATGTTCGAGCTAATCTCGGAAATTATCAGTCCGATTTAAATAATTCTTTTTGTTATAGATGGCCCCGTTCAACGGGAAGATTATAGGCTATTTTTCATCCCGAAATTACTACAGGAATAGGCACAAAACGGGTAAAACCGCGGGGCGCTGCTAGTTGTTCAATAAAGATAAATATTTAGGCTAAATAATAATCTCAGAATGTACGAGTATATTCAGTAAATGATATACTTAGGTAATCCATTAACTGTCTTATCCCCCAAAGTAAAAGAGAAAAATCATTTCCCTTGTTCGGAGTGCTATCGGTTTCAATGTTATTGAATTCATAAATAAGATATTTTCTTTCTGTATTAATCAAATTCAATTCGATGCTGGTAACACTGCCCCGGCTGTTAGGCGAAGATAAAATATATGATGCCACGTAGAGCTGAAATGATTAATGTTTGTTGCAAAAATATGATATATTATGAGAGTGGTACCGCGCTGTTCTTAGTGCATAACGATTTAAAATATGATCACGTACAATGAACCGGAAAATAAAGAGGGACCTATTTAGAAAGAGTGTGCGGGCGACAGTATCGCCTCCGAGGAAATATTGGAGATTATCTTTCTATTTATGGATGTAATGGAGCGAGGCGTGCGTGAAAACGTTCAGAGGTTAACCCGTATTGGAGCCATCATACCATGAAGGGTAAATAAATGGTTTCTCTTATCAGATTCCTCCTATATCGACATGTTTTATTAAAAATAACAGGAACCTTTCAAGCGCAATGAAAATGATATTTTCATTTATGTTTCAGTAATTTCACTACGTACTCGTATATCTTTTCACTACGTATATTTCAAAATTCGTGCGATTTCAGACATTCAATTAAATCTGTCGAAACAAAAGTTGAGCAATGTTTTTATTCTAATGACGATGACTTAGAGTTTGTAGTGTACCAATTACTGTACACGAGTTTAGGTAACGATTGCGTATTGTTACAGTGGTAAAGTTTATTTCACATGTTGCAAATAACACCTCATTTCGGCTTAATAACGGGTAGGGTTAGGTAAGTGTGATTCCAGTGTAGTCGCGAGTAGGTTTGTAGTGCGACCTACTTGGAGAGGCAGACTCATCCACCGCCGTCGGCCTTTTGAAGACTCATTTAATTTTCGCTTTCTTACATAACGTGACGTAAGATTCTGCACCGCTATCATAATAGTAATAATAACTGCGCCTATTTGTAGAATATCAAGCAATAGTTTGCGTTACAAGCGTAATTTGTTACGGTGCACGGTTTTATTTGCCTATTCGATTGTTACACGCTATCAAAGATTTCAAAGAATATGAATAGCAATAAGATAGGTAGTTAAACGATTGCGTTTATTAATAAACATTGGGTTACGGTCAATTGAGTTTGTAATAAAACCGATATTTTGAAAATTGAGTTGGTTTGATTAAAATATCCTTATTACCTTGAATACATAAATAAATTAAACTAAATATTAAATAAAGTAACTAAAGGTAATTAGTATCTCGATTGAAAAAATGGCTAAAGTTTCGTTAAACGACATCGGACTACAGATATTGACCACACACACAAAAAAATATCGACATCGAAAAAAAACTCTACATTCTTTCCTTATAAGAGTACTCACTTCTAGAAGCCCAAAGTTTTCCCTCATTCAAGGCAGACAAGTAAATCTTCAGATCATCTGCGCATTGCTCCTGCAACGACAGGCTCCCGTTGTTAATAGGGTCAGCCCATCCATGATGGTCGAAGAGTGTCTTCATCCAAGCCATCCTCGACCCGGAAGACAGCTGAAGACCCTCAGAAGCCGTCAAGTTCACATTTCCACTGACCACATTCACTAACACCACTAGCACCCACCACATTTTAACACTGATTTTGTTTGCTTTATGCATGATTCGTTCTTCTTTTGTTTTAGTTTTTTGCTCTATCTATATGGCCATCCCGTTGTTCCTGTAACAAAGAAATGCGGTTTTAATTAATGGGACTTTAAGTAAGTATGAGTCGGTAATGTTTCACTGCTGGGAAATGAGTACAAAGTGAATGAAAGCATCGCCTGTACTCAGAGTCGTCAAATATATAATGAGTATTTGACATTTATGTATGAAAAATTACGTCAATTAATTAAGTATCGATTTAATGGACGTCTTTGAGTGCGACAGTTAGCGATGGTTTATTGTAAGGAATTAACGATACATGGATTTGTGAGACATAGTTTTTTAATAAATTCAACTGAACAGAAAAAATAAGTAAAACTACATTTTAATAAAACCAACTCTTTTTAAATGCATTTGTCATGGGAATGAGGCCATAAATATAGGTGTACTGCAGAAGTGGTGATCATCAATAACACAATGAAATCTTAATGATAAGGATTCCATCGACAAAGACTTTGCTCTAGAAGTATACACCAATTATAAACTTCTTCTTCCTTTGTAATAACTTAATTTCGAGATAAGACCTCTTTTATTAAAACTATGTAAACAATTTTCCTTGTTCTTTCAAATGTTCGTGGAAGTTGATCACAAAGCTTTGAGTTACGTCCAACATTTGTTTACGAATAGACTTAGTGCAGAATCAATGGGGCTTTAAGAAGTGGAGTCTTTTCATACTTTTCAAGAGATTCGAGTCGAAAAGAATGCAAAGCACAAAGAAAATGTTACACAAACCCGTGAGATAGCAAATTTTAGACATCTACGGAACGTTACTTTAGACCTGTAAGCGATGGTTCGCTTTTCTGGACTTTCAAACCTGTAGTCAAATACAGAAACCATTTTATCAACTCCCACCGACTTTTTAATTCTGTTATTCCAACTTCGGTTATATCAACGTTGACTTTTTATGGAAAAACCAATTAAATTTATCCGATATCTCGAAATGAAATGCTATTGTCCCATTAAAATAATATTACGATTCGAAACGGTCATGTTTTGAGACCACATTTTAAATTGGATCGTGTAAAGAAGGCAGGGTAACAGCGGAGTGAATATTCTCAGACACTTTTATAAAAATAAAGTTTTTAAATGTGAATGAGAAAATTATGCCGCGCAATTACTTTAACAGTGGCCGTAACATAAAATAGAATTTTCTTTGGGAGTAGGCTTTCAGAGCACCAATTCAATTCGTTCGCTAGATTTCCTTCATTACGTGCGAATTAGATTGGACTTGCATTATCTTTAACGATTTAAAAGCTTTGCAGAAACGGTTAACCGTTTGTAGATGCTAGGGAGTTGATGAGCGTAGTCTTTTTATGAACCACTAACCGTCTGAGATAACTCTTCAAACTTAAGTAGACTATAGTCAAGATTATTAGATGGTGTTCCAGTCTACCATGCAACTTCATGTATAAAGAAACACACATGACACTATGTATAAAGAAACGCACACTAGAAACGTCTAAACGAGTTTATTCGCCTTTTTATAAACGCTCTATAAGTACCTAAAACGCTGTCTTAAAGTTTTTTGTCTCTTCTGCCTTTTGGCAAATAGCGTATGGCGGAAAGGAAAAACACCATTTAATAGCTAAAATTCTACCATTGGCTTTTTGCGTTTTTGACTATAGAATTTGCTATGACAACTGTTAGACTGGCTGAAGACAGTTTTATTTGCATCGAACTAGTCAGGCTTTAGACTGTTGTGACTATAGGGCTCTTGGAGGACTGGAGGGAACCTGTTTGTTTAGAAAACAGTTCTATATCGGAAGGTCTCAATAAAACAATGATCGAACGAACAAACTTGGGAATATTGGCTTTAAATACAAACGTTGATTAACAACACAAAGCCAGCCCAAACCGAGGGTCAATTAAATGGTGCTCGGAAGCGTTTTAACCCGAACTTTGCTTCATATCGTAAATAGTATATCAGATTACGTACGAACGGTATTTTTAATCGGACGTAGGTTGGGAGCTTTGCTGTGTGTTCTTTGTTGTAATTGTCTTTTGTTTTAAATAAAGGAGTTATTTTTGTAGTCATGATTCGAAAACACAAATTAAAATGTTGCGGTATTGTCTGTAGTACAAATACGTACTATGAAGATATATGAATATTTCTTCATAGAGCTTAATTAGAAACTTATGAACTTATTTATTTTAATGTTCGATAAAAGGTACTTCTTCCACTTAATTGATACATAGACCTATTTATCAGGTTACAATTTTAAAATATTCTTGCCAACATATTGCACTCTGACATATGTAAAGGACAGTAAAGGATACTAGGTCCGTCCTCTCTGTGTCTTGGCTCTGCCTCTGGATCTTCCACCGGGATGGAGAGTTGCAGTTGTTCTCAACGATAGAATAATTTAGGTAAAATGTAGTCAACTAACGATGACGTTGCATCGTTTTAAGCTCACATCAAAATGTGGGGAAAATGTGAAGTGGTAGTAATTTTGTGGTTGTCATTTGTATGATTAGTATTTCGCAACTAGCCACCGCAGAGAGTGTGGTGTGGCCCAGTTACCAACGTTAATTGTTTACTACACTTAGCAACTTTGATGCTCGTAATCATTGTAATTTGAATTATGTAAAACAATAACGTATTACGAGCTTGGAAACCGATTGCATAAATGTTCTCTGTTTAGTTTATGAAACCGCTACCTAAAGAACCGAACTTGACAAATGAGAACGAGCCTTATGCTTAGTTTATTAGTCTAAAGTCTAAGGGCGGAATGAAAAACAACTTTTAATTTTTTTAGAACCTAAATTATGTTTAATAAACAAATGACGTTCGTTTTAGTGTTCTATTTGGTGCAATACTCGTATTCAATTTCGAACGAAAACCTTTGCTTCAACATTTAATCTTATATATAAAATTCTCGTGTCACAGTGTTCGTTCGCGTACTCCTCCGAAACGGCTCGACCGATTCTCATGAAATTTTGTGAGCATATTGAGTAGGTCTGAGAATCGGCCAACGTCTATTTTTCATCCCGAAATTCCCGCGGGAACGGGTACAACGCGGGTGAAACCGCGGGGCGCAGCTAGTTATTATATAAAATTGACGAAGTCGGCAACTTGCACGGCGTAATCCCCCTTTAAGGAAAATGACAGTCTAAATAGACCATACACCATAGACAGTCTAGATACACTATAGACCATAATCCATTGAATTGGCACCACACATGATATGGTGCCTATAATCTGTACTAGACATGACTTCCAAACGATTTAAATTTAAATCTTTCTATTCTCAAAAGTGTTTCAGAAAATATTATTCCGATCATAAAGGCGGGTTTTGGCAGCTGATTTAAAGAGATAAACTGGGGATTTAACAACGGCCAAGTTTGAGATACGTGTGTAATCACCCTGCAGGATCTTCGTGGAAGTATGTACTAAGGTGCTTTTTGGCATTCCGCCCGGATGCTGTGCCGAACCTACCGGCTTAACTGGGGTGCATTTTAATTGTAGCTTGTAGATATACGGAGGCAAATTATGGTAGTATATATGTTAATATTTTAATATAGTATTTGTGTATGTATATGTAATAGTATCACTTAGTTAGATACCATAATTTATGCTTAGTTTTGGTCTAATTAGTCGTGCGTGAATTTGAACTATAAATATTTATGAAGTCTCCAATTATTAATACCAAATGTTCTTATTGAAATATAAGTAGATATTGCAAAAGTTTGGATATATGACGACGGTTTCAGTTGTTCGTATGCTCAGCTTTTGGGTGATTCCATTTGCTGAGCTCAAAAAAACTGCGAGCAAGGTTGGAAAGAAAGAAATATAAAAATTGCAAAATATTTGGTGGATTGGTTTCTAATTTACCACATAGTCAAACACGACATCAAGCACCGAGACTGCTTATATTCGTTTCAGAAACCATAGATTAGTAAATAGTCATTAAAAGCAGATGCAATAACCTTCAGTGTTTAACTACAAAAACACCAAATGAAATATTAATCAGTAATTTCATAACCTAGACACAGTAATAGTTTATTATAAGTAAATGAAACGAGTCTGTATCGCGTTAGATAATTAAACGTATTTACTAAAATACGTACCCGACGTTTCGAGCGGATTACACCGCTCGTGGTCACGGGAGAACTCTCGAAACGTCGGGTACGTATTTTAGTAAATACGTTTAATTATCTAACGCGATACAGACCCGTTTCATTTAGTTATAATGAGTGCAAGTCATGTGAGTTTAAAAAGTTAGTAATAGTTTATGTCTATCTAAATATGCAATACGTATGGGTCTACATTTCAAAGCCCGAACTCCTACTTATACTTATTGCTGCAATAATATCGTTATTAAAGTATGTTTATCAACACCAATCCATCATACTGAATACAGAAAAATAGAAATCACTAATGAACCGTCAAGTACTGTCGGATTACACAATTCTTAAGCCGGATGCACGCCATCGGATGCGGCTGACGGACGCGACTGACAGATAAATCTAAGCAATTAAGTATTTTAATGAACTATGAACTGCGTGCAAACTATCGAACAATAAGTAAGACATAGATGTGGTTGATTTTTTTTATTTTTGGCGGTCAGACGTTGGATAGATATAATTATGTTTCTTCACACATATTTGTATCGGACACGGTTTACTCGGACTACAACATCCAACATAAATCCGATAGTTTGCATAATTAGACATTTTGTAGCAATTTTCTGCAGTTTTATTTGTCGTAAAGCGCACATCACTATACAATCTACATAGATTTTACAAATAAGTAGAATTTACTAATAATTATTTTAATTGTCATATTCTCTCATAATAAACAAAAAACTTGTCAGCCTCAGCCGTAATCCACGTCCGTTCAGCAGCGTCCGATATGTCTCTCCAGCTTTACCAACATAATAATTGGTGTTACAAGTTATTTGGCTATGGTCGTGATATTGAATGGATTCGTATAACTAGCTGCAGTCGCGGCATTTGGGCCGTGTGGCCGCAGACTGCGGGCTGCCGTCACGCTGCGACGAGCAGACCGCAATGCACTACTTTATGTATGTTGACTGTATATGTGCCTTTGTAGATTAACAAGGCAACTAGGGAAAGGTGACTAAGTTATGGTAGTCTAATTTGGTTAAGAGTAAATTCGATATAGCTATAGATATTCTATTTTTACTTATGAAAGTGTAATTCAAACTATCATCTTGACTGATATCTTCAACAAAAGACAATTTTCATTAAGAAATAGAGTGAAATGATAGGGTGAGAATGGAATGAAATCACTAAGCCCTTTTCGTCTTCAAAAGGAATTGTATTCGGCTGGAAAATCGACCGCATTAGTCCACATTTTAAGTCTTGTAAGAAAAAATAGAATGAATATAAATCTAATGGCGTAGCTTATTTGCGTTGAAAGGATATCTAATATTTTCACGTAGTAGTTGTTTAGTTATAAGGTTTTTTCTTTGTGTGCATCTATCTATATATTACCAACTATGTAGGTACCGATTTTTATTTTTCCAAAGTCTATTTACCTCTCATGTACTTGTAGTTACTCAACTTATACAAAATTCAAGCTTTCCCAATAAACTCAAATAAATGATGAAGTAAATACAAGCCGGGCGCGGCTTTCAAACGAGAATGTATGCGCGTGAAGTTTTAAAGGTAAATAACCGTAAATATCGCTTTGTACGCTGATTTTGATAACATTTTCTACTTATTTATATTAGGTACTGAGTGTGTATGTGCTACTAAAATGATCTATACTGTTATACAGAGGTATCTTTGGCATTTTGTTTGTTTGTATGTTGGGGCTAATTTCGGTAATTACTATTAATAAGTAATTAGAAATTCCAAGCAATTTTGATTGTAAGTCTATTTGATTAGTCATTTTATCATTTCATCATCATCTTACCTTGATGATGATTAACCCAGCAACCCAGCTGATTCCACTCGTTTTATGATTGCGAAAGTTCGTACGGATGTGTGTTTGTTTTTATTTATGTTAAAACATCTAGACTGCCTCAGATTTGGGGTTGGACACAGGTGGAACATGCGCTCCCAGAGTCTGCTAGTTTGGAGCAAAACTAACATTTGCCTTTGTGCAGTTTCCGAGATCGAATTAGCTCGAGGTCAAGCCACGTGGGCTCACAACGTCGCATAAACTACTTAATATTACACCTGCAGGAGTAATTTTAATATAACATACGTTTTTCACAGCTAGTAAACAAGGTATTTACCTACCTACTAAACTTTTTGTCTCTGTAGTTTCGAAAAAACTAATATTGTTTATGGATCATACTGACGGTTAATAAAAAAGTAAAAAATCTATATTCTTTATTCAAAAACTGGCGCTCATATAAAAGGTGTTAATTTTGATGTTAAATAAACATTCTACTTTATTTCGTATAGTGTCTATGGCTTTGTGCCATAGACACTATACGAAATAAAGTACTTAAAACTTTCTAATAATTAAATATCTAACTAATAGAAGTAACAAATATCTGTACCATAAGTTATTATGATTTAATTAACTCATTTCATTGTCGGTTAGATGGAACAAGCGGTTGCACAACGTCCGAATTTGCACGGATGAACATAACACTCTTTGTAATGTACTGGCACTGGCATACACGATTAGGCAACTAATCATAGTAATTGAATGTTGCGTGAAGACTTTTATATATCGATTAGAAGTTAAATCTAAGATTAGCAGTAGATTTATTTTTAACCGACTTCAAACACCGAAGGCGGAGGTTCTCAATTCGGCCGGTGTATATCACTACGTAGTATAAAACAAAGTCGCGTCTGTTTGTCTGTTTGTCTGTATGCTTAAATCTTTAAAATTACGCAACGGATTTTGATGCGGTTTTTTGTAATAGGTAGAGTGATTCAAGAGGAAAGTTTTTTTGTAAAAAAAATCCCGAAGTTCCCACGGGAACGGGCACAACGCCGGTAAAACCGCGGGGCGCTGCTAGTATTTGTATATGCTAAATAAGTAATTCTGTGTCAAGGTATGTATCATTTAATAACAAGACATCTCTCTCGCTTACATACAAATACATACACATACCTACTACTTCAATTTTTACCTAAATACCTCTATGATCTCTCGCATATCCATCTGTCCAAATATTCCATCAACATTACCCCGGGTCAGCGTTGATATCACGTACATATTTCAGTAATATGCGCCCACCAACGTTTGGTTTAATTAAATCCAGCCGACGCGATGCGAGGGGTAACATAGTCCAGTCCTTCATGAACACAAAGCAAATTTACACCCAATTGACCTGCTCGCTATGAATTTCAAATTAACCTTCACCTTTATTGTATTAGATTCTCATTATACTAACGTTTTGAATGCGCCTATATAATGACCCAACTTAAGTTCTTTAATTACTATACCACCAATGAAAAGTTAGAGCCAACCTTTAGTAGAGGAGAAGCAATTAGAAGAAGAAGAGAAGGAAAACTTGAAAGGGATTACCTAATATAACTACCCAACCAGCAAAACAGGCTCAGAACTCGCACTTTATAAGAGTGGTAGGCTTTAAGCGCTCTTATAATTGTTTTAGAACATGCCATCGATCCTAATTACATTTTAGACAAGCCGGTATGGCCTCAAGAACCCTCAGTCTCATAACCAAGTCTCATATATGTATAGAAGAGACATTACTAATGCTATTGTAAGCCACTTACTCCTATAAGAGCATTTACTAAGACTAGTTGCACTTGAGAAAACTTGCTCTTATATGCGTATTTTCTAAGCTCGTTTGATTTTATAATAGACTTGCTAAATGCTATTGTAAGATGTCAGACTAATATCAGCATTGCATAAGAGTACTGTGAGTACGTGCATTTCTGATCTTATTTGAAACTATTATAAGATCAATAGCACTGGATAAAAGTATGATATTAGAGTGATTTTGGATCAACATATTTACAACTAGCAGCGCCCCGCGGTTTTACCCGCGTTGTGCCCGTTCCCGTTGGAATTTCGGGAATTTTTTTACATAAAACCCTTCCTCTTGAATCACTCTACCTATTACAAAAAAGCGGCCAAGTGCGAGTCGGACTCGCCCATGAAGGGTTCCGTAGCAGCGAGTAACATAATAAAGAAGTTGAAATAAATGTTTTTTTATTTACATTTGAGTTATTGAATGAATAATCAGTATTTTTTTGCGGTTTACGATTTATGTCGTAAAAAAAAAACTACTAACTAGACCTCGTTCAAACCAATTTTCGGTGTTAGATTACATTGTTATGTACATCATATATTTTTTTTAGTTTTATCATTCTCTTATTTTAGAAGTTACAGGGGGGGGGACACACATTTTACCACTTTGGAAGAGTCTCTCGCGCAAACTATTCAGTTTAGAAAAAAATGATATTAGAAACCTCAATACCATTTTTGAAGACCTATCCATAGATACCCCACACGTATGGGTTTGATGAAAAAAAAAATATTTTTTTCATTTCTAAGTATGGGAGACCCCCCTAAAATTTTATTTTTTTTCTATTTTAGTGTGAAAATATTAATGCGGTTCACAGAATACATCTACACACTAAGTTTCAACAACATAGCTCTTATAGTTTCGGAGAAAAAAGGCTGTGACATACGGACAGACAGACGGACGGACGGACGGACAGACAGACAGACAGACATGACGAATCTATAAGGGTTCCGTTTTTGCCATTTGGCTACGGAACCCTAAAAACGGCATCAAAATCCGTTGCGTAATTTTAAAGATTTAAGCATACAGACAGACAGACACGAAAAAGTGACGACTTTATTTTATACTATGTAGTGATAGTGATGTAGTGATACAAAAGACAAGACCCATAAAAGAGCGTTTGATCTTAGATAAATTTTGGGAATACTAATTTTAATAGTCTTAAGAGTAATTTTGCTGGCTATATTTAATTTCAAATTTTTAAATTTTGATAATACCTATTAAATTCTTTCTTTATGTGGCAATAAATTGATTTTTATTTATTTATTTATTTAAATAATGGATTACAAAAACATCTTTTATTTTGAAAACATCTTTTATTTTGAAACGACACTAAAATAATAAAATTCACAACACTACGTATAGCCTAAGATTAAGTTAATTTTTTTTTCTTCCTGTCGTTTTAAGGTTTTATGTAAAATTGCGAGGAACCCTAATTTATTCCAATATGGAGTTATCTTTAGTATACCGAATGCTAAAATTAGAGTAAACAATCTTACAATAGTCTAATAGTGCGCTTGTAAAATGCAGCTATACTAATGGCGACACTATCAATACAAATTAACAAATAAAATAATTAAACGAGAACATAAAATACCTAATTTAACAAGGCGCATGAATTTTGAAGCGTAAAAATAGGTCTACTTAACAGTAAATAATATATTCCAATACGATTATTTACCGTAATACTTAAATACACGCACTTGATAATTACGGCACTTTATGTTTTCATTTATTAATTGTTTTTTCTTCCTTTGTAACTTTGAAACCAACACTCACACGAAGTTTTAAGTTTGATTTGACGAAAAATCATAATGAGCTTGAATTGCCTCAAAAGATTCTAACCTTAGACCAATATAAGCCTATGCAGGCTTACAAGATACTTACGTAAAAGCAATATTAGCCTAAGTCGGCTTAAATTAATTATGGCTATATTTCAGTAAGTGCAAACTGTATTCAATTAGACTGATATTAGAACGATATTAAACTAAATATGCTTATAATTGGTGCCCAAACTCAGGCTTATACGATTATATAGGAGTGATGTAAGAGCAAAAATACAGTAGTCTTGAGATTGTTGTAAGCCTAGTTTTTGCTGGTTGGGTAACTTACTGGCGCACTCAGAGACTTCCATTAAATTGACACTGAACTAATTGACGTAATTTTTCATACATAAGATGTCAAAATCACTCATTAAGTAAGTTCGTGTAGCTTAGTGGGCAACCCTGGTGTCAGAATTTTTAGACCGCCTAAGGCCTGCCACTATCGGCCACCCATCCAAGTAGGGCCGGACTGCACGTTGCGTAACAATCGCAATGAGTTAACACTGCTCAGTCAAACTACGACACAAGCGCTAACTTAAAATCACTCACACTCTCTAGTCTCTACTAAGGAAGCATTGACGTCTCTGAGTACAGGCGTTAGCAAAAAGCTTACCGTAATACAGTCAACTACAAAAGTTGATGAATATATTCAATATTAAAGAACACCTGAACACACTTATTTTCCCAGATTATTGATGTATTTTCAATTTTATCTAGAAAGCATCACATTTATCATCTTCAAAGATACCCAAAAAGGACTTAGTGAGATACTTTTATAATACAGCTGGTGTCTACAAAACACCAAATAAGATTAAATGCTAAAGATAGGTTTTCATCTACGTCTAGTATATATCTACGTACGGCGCAAATATTGAGAGTCCTTCGGGACTTAAAACACGTGCGGTATTTTCGTTTGGAAAAGCTTTCAGGAATATCGGAACCTTTCAGTTGTAACTACACGTCAAACAACTTAGGAACTTGTTCATACATTACTTATTTATTACTAGAACTTTTAGGAGTTTTGAGGCTTGAATAATGAAGATAGGTAATAGCTGGAAGATAAAAAATACTACTCTTTATCTTATTCCATGGAAAATAGCACAAAGGATTTAACAAAGATAATGTTCTTCAACATCAAAGTCGTAAAATGTCTTTCGTCCTGAAACGGCAACCGCAAAACATTTTTGGCTAATACATAGTTTGTTTATATCTTAAGGAAATCCGACTAAGTATCCTGCGGAACGCGATAACAAGGGACTCCAAATAAGGCGATTACTCGACACAGTTTGCTAACCGCCGCCATCCGTCGTGGACTATTAATCTGGCCCAAAACACCGACCAACATTTTTACGCAACATAATATCATCGCACAAATTCGGACATAATATTTGTATTAGTGATGGTGAAACTTTTGCCATTATTTGATGAGCACAATAAAATGTTAGCCGATAATTTTGGTTTGTTTTTTCTTTTCGTAAGCTAGTGTCAATATGAAACAAGAATTTTGTCTAAGCTTATGCTTTTAGCAACGTTATATTGTTTAAGCATTCCATTTTTTTTTTTTTAATTTATTTATTTAAGGTCGCTCTAACAACTAGGTCATCAGCGACCGACAACCAATATGAACTAATATGAACTAATGATTATGTATGATTAAATGAGATGATATAAGTTGATGAGTTTCAGAAAATGAACAATTACATCTGTATTGCTCAGACAATTCATACAAATGTCACTCATCTCCACCTCATTACAAAAAATGTTCATTAAGCATTCCATTGTTTTCACGTGATCGCAACTTTCTTATAAGTCGCATTAAAATAACAGATGTTACCCAATAAGAGGTATGCGAGAGAATGTCATAAAATTAGTTACAGTGTATGGCGGCATTGCGTCAATTCTTCGGGGCAAAACTTAAATTGATAAGGAAATAGGGCGGCACATGTATCCGGTCAGTTGGCCCTGACATGTGAGTATAGTGGAACTGTGCGTGCAATCAGCCCACAAACCTAATGGGGTGATCCATTACCCACGCTATCACTTCGACCAAGAACGGTAACGCCTATCCTCTTTCTCCGACTTACGAGCCAAAGGCTTCCAATGTTTTCATTCAAAACATTTTCTTTCCCTAACGATGCGACCCATTCAATAGTTCTGCGGAAAAAATGTTACGGCTTATATAAAGCGTGCACCTTGTTAGTGCCTTAATGGCGTGACGCAACATGACATCTCTGTCGAAGGCAAAACTAACAAACGGTGAAAGTTCACCGTCTGCGATCGCTTTATTTGCAGAGCTCCTGGGCGGAGTTGTTTGAAATATTAATATTAACATGTATTGGTGAAACGGCCGGATATTGACGTATTGCAAGGGTTGGTTTCCCAACAGAGGCACGTACCGCGTATGTACTCGTATCGCTGAAACGCGTACGTATTGTCTGAAATGGAGCGGCAACTCGGGACCGGTTCTTGTACCACTTTACGCAACATATTGCATTCGTTATTGCTTGAATTCCGTTACTTTTAACTCGGTTATTAAAAACAAGAGTTTTTTTAACGCGTGCGATTTATGGAACTCCGAAATTATTTGTTAGATAAACAGACTTAACAAATTTTGTAATTGAACTCGCACAGATTTGTGATGGTTCGGGTCTTCTCAGTTGAGCTATATTTGGTTGAAGCCTGAGTGAAGAGTGCTTGAGAAACTTCGGGTAATGTTACGACAGAGCGTGTTTACCATAGGGCCTATATTTAAGTACTTGTAAACAATGATGAGTAGGTGTCTATATGTGTCAAAGGTTGCCACGAAGCCCTAAGCGAGTGATTTAGAGAGTCTTGTGTTTCGATTACACAATGTTATGGACCACCTACATAACTCCTGGCCGGTAAGCACTTGCGAGAATTACAGAATTCCAACGCCTTCCTCGCTTTCTGTTATACATATAAATTATGTTATTAGATTTAAATGTCCCGAGTTACCGAACATGGTGACAATGTTTATTAATAAATTATTTCGAAATTTCAATTCGCGTAGATTTAATATTTTACTACTATACTTTCTTTTAGTATTTTAATTTGGTAATGTTATTTTTTAATTGACTATTTACCCTCCATTCTTTTATGATTACAATTTCTATAGTTGTCAATAGTTTATTGTGAATTTTTAAAATTAATGATAGATTATTTTGCTACTCATGGGTATCTATAAATAAATCGAAAGTAATCTCAACGCTGTCAAATCAATCCGCATCACCATAACTAATTACATCTCTATGCTTCAATAATATAATTGAATAATTAAACACTTTCACTTTACATTTAAGCACGTACCTTAGAAAGAAGTGTTCCAAATTAACAGTCAGATTAAGTTAAACACCACTTTATCACTTTGATGGTTAATCCAAAGATATCGAGGGCAGCGCGATGCCCACCGAGTCGAAGGTCGTGGCTGCGTCGGAGTCGACGGCTGTACGATCACTGAGCGCACTCTCTGCGCCGCTGGAAAGTGTGCTACAACAAATTAATATCGCTTACATCAGATCGCCTTAACATTTACCACTTGTTATGTCAACTGCGGTTGGTTTGGCTTCAGAGAGCTGCCGTGCTTTGGACGGTGAATATGGCCAGTTGTACCAAAGTCAGATAATCTTATGGTGAGGAGTGAGCTGAATTTTCAGGGCATGAAATGGTTCAGAAGTTTCAAAATTCTCATCATAATTTTTATGAAGTTTCATATCATAGTTGCTTTGGTTTGTATTAATATTCACTTCATCCTACTGCTATCTAGAAAGGCATAAAAACTATGAAAGCACACGTTTTTATGTTTAAGCCATTTTTACCTACGAAGTACTTTAGATGTTATGGGAGAAACATCATAACATCTTATTTTTAACCTTTAACGTCACGGGCGGGGTCTAAGCAGACCTCACGCGCTGTTTTTTAAGGGTATTTTTTGAAATTGACAAGTTACGATCGTGCGTTTTCGGCTAATCTCAGTGCGACGCGAGACCTTTCGGCGAGTAGACGTTCGTCGCTTTTCTGCTAAGGTAAGTTACATTTTTGCTTACGTGGGGATACCTGCAGACCCCACCCGTGATTTAACGTAGTTACTTTTTTCACTTTGGTTATGTTTTTATTTGTTTCTTTTTCAGAACTGGTGTTGTATAAATAGAAATATGAGTCGCCGACTAACTGAAAATCATATTGCACAAATTATTTACGAGTCTAGTGACTCTGAAATCGAAGGCATAGGAGATATAGCTCAAGAGAACATTTTGGAAGACGTGGGTGATATAAGTGACCGTGAATCAATAGTGAACATAATTCAGCGTCTGAAATAGAAGAAAGCGATGACTCTTCCACCACTGAGTCCGCAGAGGATACAACCAGCAACAGTTTTTACGGTAAAAACCGGTTCAAATGGAGCAAAACTCCACCACATCCATCTCGTATTGGACAGTTTAGGGCAGTACGTTTCAAGAGTTGTCATTTTTTTTCTATAATGTTTATTGTTATTTTTTCTTATAATTCCGTTTTTTTATTTTTATTTTATTTAAGAAAAAAATAGTAAGTTAGTCATAAGTTGACTTTTTTGTTAAATTTTAGTACATTAAACATGTACCTAAAAATTTCTATGTACGAGATTGTTAATTTGATAAAAATGTTCCTAAATGTCTTAAGACTGATTGTTTTATGATTAATAAATACTTTTCATAAATATTATAATGTCTTTTCTTATAATCTAAAACGGCTATTTAAAAATATTAAATAATTATCAATATCTAAGTTAATTTATACTGGGGATACTTCTGGACCCCACGCGTGACGGAATGCTACCCTAAATAGCGCGTATACTTAAAGGTTAAGCTACAATTTTTTGGTAGGAGTAGCTAACTCAGAGAATAGTCTTCATGTAGGTAGACACATGAAGACTATATCTGACTATTAAATTACTCGCCTTTTATTCTAGTAGACCTAGAGCCCGTGAACCCCAGACTTTCGTCATTTTATAAAAGCTGAAAGTTTGTCAGCGCATGCTCCCACACACAGGTAAGAACGATGGACTATTATGAAGTTTGGGTTATCGTGGCTTTGGCAGATAAACGGTACTAAAGGTGTGTAAAATACCGATCTAAATTCATCAAATAATTAAGTGTGATTTGTGACATGACATATGTCATTTGAAAGCTCTTGAAGAGTTGTACAAGTCACCCTTTGACGGTGATATCGAAATCGACGGCCAACTTGGTGTTTTCGACCATTGAAGATTGGAGTTGACCTATGCTATGGACGCTGATCCTAATGCTCAACAGTGACATGACCTATATCATTTGAAAGCTCTTGACAAGTTGTACAAGTCACCCTTTGACGGTGATATCGAAATCGACGGCCAACTTGGTGTTTTCGACCATTGAAGATTGGAGTTGACCTATGCTATGGACGCTGATCCTAAGTGACATGACCTATGTCATTTGAAAGCTCTTGACAAGTTGTACAAGTCACCCTTTGACGGTGACATCGAAATCGACGGCCAACTTGGTGTTTTCGACCACCGAAGATTGGAGTTGGCCTATGCCATGGACGCTGATCCTAATGCTCAACAGTGACATGACCTATGTCATTTGAAAGCTCTTGAGGAGTTGTACAAGTCACCCTTTGACGGTGATATCGAAATCGATGGCCAACTTGGTGTTTTCGACCATTGACATTTAGTACCGTATACCTGCCAAAGCCACGATAACCCAAACTTCATAATAGTCCATCGTTCTTACCTGTGTGTGGGAGCATGCGCTGACAAACTTTCAGCTTTTATAAAATAACGAAGGTCTGGGGTTCGCGGGCTCTTGGTCCATAGTGACTAGGACTCAATTAGGTTTTATCTGTCCCGTGTCTTTCAATTACAATGCACGAACACCCCTTTATTTGCAGTTAAATTAATTGAACGTCGCTGAAACTCAGGGGTGTTGCTAGGAGTGGGCGGAATGAGCCCATGCCCATGACCTTATACTTAATGGACCTTCTCGAGGCTTGCCAAGGGGCTCCTTAAGTAAACCCCACATGTGTTGTGAACGCATCGATGGGCGGTTTTTGCCGTGCTATTAGGGTCATTAGTTGCTTTTCAGAGAAAAACTATTATTGTTAAGAACAATCCTCATATAAAAAACAAAAAACTAATTGAAACACGTACCTTACAAAGATCGGCTTATTCGTTTAGATTAGAAGATACTATGCTACAGACACCCACACATACGAGTACACTGAAACTTTTAGTGAAGCGAGGCACCTCTCAGTCTGAAAATTGCCTCGCTGATGCGTCTTCGCCCACGCGTCTTCTCTGTGGGCCCTATATATTTTTTATATAATCCTCGCTCCGCCACTGTTTCAGTGAAGTTCATTAAGAGGAGGGTAGAATAACAAAGAAACGTGACGATGACGCCGGCGCCTCAATATTTAGGGATCTGACAAATTACAAGCTCTTAGTATTCACCGCTCTTACTGACGGAGATACATTACAATTGCTAGGTTTAACAGAATAAACATTTGCTTGTAAGAATCCAGAATCTATTTCAAGATTTAGGCAATTTACTGAAAGTAGATAAATCTTTACCTACTTATAAATATGTTACGACTGTCATTCCAAAACAAAGCTATTAATCAAATTAATGTGGAACAATACAGTTTTGGAAATGACTTATAGTATAGGCAATAGTCATTTTCATGATGATACAGTAGGTACCCATTTAAGGACTTACTATCGCACTCAGAGACATCTCTTAAATTGAAATTAATAACTACGCCCGTACTCTGGTACGGGCGTAAGTATTATAGACCATGACTGAACTAAGTGAATCTTAAGTGTTGCCAAAATAATATATGAGACAAAAAGTAAAAGTAACTATTGCTAAACAAGACTCCATATTTTACGTTTTGTAAACTTTGCCGTATCGTTTAAAAGCGAAACTTTTCCTGTTGCGTTATCGTCCAAAACGATTTCGTATTTTAAAGTTAAATCCGTAAATATTTTTATTGCGCTGCAACTCATTCGAATGCTTTTAATAATTAAGAAATCAGTACTATCGAGGGCACCTACATTATGCGCGTTTCGTAAAACGATACGCTTTTTGCAAGATATTGCAACAAAGGACTAATACAACACTTTACCTGCATTGTGATGTGTTTACGACTTTACAGAATAGTTCATTTCATCTGAAATTACCTTTTGTCTTATTCATTTCTAAACAAATACTTACTTAGTACGATTTAGCTATACGATGTTTTCTCTAATGCCCGGGCCACACATACGAGAAATGCCATAAATTATATAGATAATGGACGTGTACCGTAGGTGTACCGTATGGCGTAGGCGATAGCTCGAGTGGCGGTACATCAAAGAGAGAAAGAGACAGTTTAAGTGTAGCCACCCACTTTATTGCATTAATTATTGAGATAATGGGCATTGACATTAAGCATGTGGCCCCAGCATAAGAATTCTGTACTTGGCTACTGCATATACCTACTCTACTATAGTGTATAATTTAAGCCCAGCTGTTTCCTTTTACGGCGTGAGTAATCCTTTACATCCCATGGATTTGTTGGTGAGATGGAGCAATAAGTAATAGAATACACGTTCAGAATACTGATGACTGATCTGCAGAAATTTTAGAAATTGTGGGACAAATTGTACCAAATTGTTGGTACTGATAATATCAGTAAAGCGTTGATAAGATTGAGTGAGTTTACAAGCTACAAGCTAGTCTGAATCTACCCCTAGCAAAAGAGACTACTCTTTCTAGGTCAAGTTTGCAAAAGAGACGAGTTGCCCCCTAAGCTCTCCAGAAAACGTATTATGAGTACGTCAGTAAGTAATAGACAAACAAAAGCTAGAATTATGTTTTGTTACTGAACAGCAGACAGCTAATAAAAGTAAATATTCTGAAATGTAATGAATATGTAGTTGGGTACTTGGGTGAACTAAGTAAACAGTTTTTATGAGTCCTTTTGAGTTATTCTACGTTAGCACAATAAATGAGACCTAACTGAAACATTATTTTTATTTAGAGACATCTAAAAGAACAAACTATTTAAACTCACGCGATTTGCTCTCATTATATTAAATTAAACGGATCTGTAGCATGTTAGAATATCACTACAAAAAAAAACCAAGTCCCCGGCCGCGTCTGTTTGTCTGTCTGTTCGCGACAAACCCAAATACTACTGCACGATTTTTGACGTGGTTTTTTAAATAGATAGAGTGATTCAATAGGAAGGTTTATATATGTATAAAAATTCCCGAAATTCCCACGGGAACGGGCACAACGCGGGTAAAACCGCGGAGCACTGCTAGTATAACGTATTTATTAAAATACGCACCCGACGTTTCTATCTAAAAGAACACTTGAATGGAAGGTGCTTTAAGTAGAAGTCAGCAACTTCTACTTAAAGCACCTTAGTCTAAAGTGTATTAACTTTAAGATAACTTAGTGTCCTACATATTTCATTTTAGTCTGTTTTGTGTTATTCTGAGCACGTTTTCAAATCATCTACTTAGACCTTAGAACCGTGACTAGTCTAATTTCATTTGAGAGTTTGGAGACCCGAAAGTTACTCACTCACATTCTAAGACACCTAAAAAAGTTAGTAGTTATGATTAGATTATTTCTTACTTTAATAAAAAGGTAGATAAATGGTTTAGCTGGATAGTAAATGAATTGAGAATTCCTTTGACAACTAGGGTACTTTGTTACTTGAGCTTGTCACCAGAACATCAAACATGATTTTTCAATTTTGATGATATTTTTATAAAAAGTTTATTTCGGTAAAGGTAAAAACCCTGTAATAGTGACCAAACATAAGTGTCTATTATTTGCATAAAAATGAGGATTAAATGTTACAAATAGCTAGTTAAATTAATAGATACGTGTTAGTTTGTACGTGTGAAGTTACAACTTACTTAGAAGAAGTCTTTGTCTTTGTAACTTACCTACTTAGAGGTAGGTAATGATCATTAGAAAGATACATAGACTGGTAATTGAAAGTGGTTAGTTGGGATACCGTTAGACACAATGAATAAGTAAATACCTACCTACACTAAGTAAGTACTCGTAATTTGGTGTGACACTTGTGAATGGAATAACCAGATTTAGGTCTGAGCTTCGCAACATAGAAATGTTTCCATTATCTATATATACCTAACTCGATCGTTTTAAGGTTTGGGTCAACTGCTTTAGCTTTGGAATATATTGTTACTACGTTGCCAGTCACTTAAGTAACTACTTGACTTAAGTATTAGGATTGCTAGGTACTTAGGTTCCTTAATGTTAACAAGAAGTTTTGTTATAAGAGTGTTGGAGAAAAACAATTGTTTATGACTTATGGCGCATCCGCTCTTGCCGCTGGTCTGGCCGCCGGCTTAGCGCGGCGTAAGTATACGTGGTTTGTATGCTTTTGCTGTTTACCCGCCGGCATATGACTATGCCTATGTTGCAAGGCAAATTGTAAGCCGGTAGGAAAGCTATTACCTCAGACCACGAAAGTATAGATTGTAATGTCACAATCAATAGGTATACACTGAAAGAAAGGACAGAAAATAGTTTTAAAAGTCACTGACTCGATACAATTGAGTGATGTTTACCTATTTCAAATAATTAAGAGCTATACCTACTCGTATCACGGTAGAGCTGAGGGATGTAGGGAAGCTACCTTCTTTTTGAATTTAGGGTAATTTCTTAAGAACAAATACAATTAAACTTCTTGTGAGTAAGACGCTTATAATAAACTCAAATCATCAACTCTTCAGCGGGAGATTGTCTTATTGAGCTACCACTCGTCTATCCGTGGATTTCGAACGGAAACCAGTTTGATTGGTGTGACACAAGTGGACACATTGCGTAACCCGATATTTAACCACATATTGAATGGTTTACGAAAATTAATTTGTAAATGCGCTATTTCGAAGGTATTAAATGAGTTCTTGGAATCGATGTTGGCAGATGAAGAGCTGTGTTGATTAACAAATATGTACACCTTGATGGGGAAAATGAAACCACGAAAAGTTTGTAAATATTTATGTTTACAAACAAGTCAAGTTATTTTTTAAAACGGATCAGTTTAAATCGCCTCGATAACTAGAAAAAACATTAAACTTCATAGTACTTGAATTCCTTAAATACTAGCCACGTAGTTTAGATACTATCTAGCACATTACAGGTACTTTATTTGATTCGTCTGCATGGTAGCAGGGATTTATATTATGCAACAATCGTTATTCCAGCCAGACCAGGAAAACCATTTAAATATTTGCACAATCCCTCGACCTCGGGATTTCGCCCGGAGTTCCTTTGAAACTTGTTTAGCTCGGACCCCTACCACTGCACTGCAGTAGGCAATAGGTAGGTACAGTGATACACACGGGCCGGGCGTAGCTATAACTTTATCAAGGGGGGAGAGGACTGGAGACTTCAATGGTCTATATTGTTATCAGGGGGGTTGTGGGTAAGCACGGTATTAGCCTGTAATGTTCTACTGTTGTCAGTAACGCAACTTAATTTTCAATAGTGTTGTAGAATTTATATTTTTTCCGATGCTAAAGGCCTCCAGCTCAGACCACCCAAATGACCAACCTTTGCACACGTTAATATTAATACACTCGTGGTACATTGGTAGCTTGGTAGCACATCACCAGCTTATTATTATGACATTCCGAGTGTAGTTTTAAAATGGATTTAATAAAATAGCAATGAGTATGCTTCGCAGTTCTAATAGACTCGTTAGGTGTAGAAAATTATGCAATATCTAATTGCGTGACAAGACACGGAAGGCGGTGCACTCGGCCAATGGAGCAGCAATGCAATGTAAGCAAACTTACCTCTCATGCAAACTTTAAATTGTTAGGTAAAATTGTATTTGATCGACTTAATAGCCACGTTGGGTTGGGTGTACACTACAAAGCCAACAACTGATTTCAAACGCAGTAGGTACGTACTTTGTCAAAACGTAAAAGGTATCACTGGCAGGCTTTTTGAAGTAAATAGAATGACTTAAGTTTAAAAAGACAAGGTTCTAAATTTACCTGCTTTAAGCAAAAATAATACGCAAGTACATATTAGAAGTAGGTACAAAAGATGTAGTAATAAATATGAAAGTGCAAGCAGCATTTTCTGCTAAGAAGTAACTTGTATTTTAATTAAAATAGGTTGTCTCTGACATAATTCGCCGACCCTGCAATGACGCGGGTTATGTAAGAACCCTTACTTAGCTGGCCTACTTAGAAACCAGCTATTAAGTTGTATAGGTACCTAAGTGCTTGTAACTCGTAGAGAATGCAGATTTCGTACAGATTTGCTCTAGCTTCAAGAAACTTACTTAGTACAGGATATTATATAGGTATGTGAGCGATTATGCTCTATCAGTGGTCAACCGCCAATATACTTATGGGTCACTTAAGAAAATAAGTTGTTAGGTATTTAACTAGAAGCATATCTACTACTTACATAATACTAAAAATCAAGTTAACAGCTAGTACTAATAGTCGATTTTAGATTATACTAGCTGTGCCCCGCGGTTTCACCCACAGCGCACCCGTTCTCCCGTCTCATGGTTCTAAGTTACCTCCCCACCAATTTTCAGCCAAATCGGTTCAGCCGTTCTCGAGTTATAAGTGTTGTAACAAACCCGACTTTCTTTTATATATATATATACTCGTAGAATAGATTAGAGCTTTGGATCCTGTGTTTGGATCATAAAGTATTACGATCATATGTATATTATATTCATTTGCTAGAGGCTTCTATTTATAGCTCATCCATGTACCTAGCAAGATGCATAGAAGTAAAATATTTTGCCAACAAACCAACTCAAATATGCTAAGAGTTCTCAACCGCAAGATGTTAGCAATTAAATCCAAATTCCTTTGCTAACACCATCCATTCTTCGCTCATCTATGTAGCAAGATGCATGGAAATTGCCAGAGTCATTATAGTTCATGATCAAACACTGCAGGCGATGCAAGGCCGGGTCGGGTCGTTAAACTACAGTGTATGGTTCGAAAGGAACTCTCGCAATGTTGCCACATCCATTGGACTATTGAGCCTTTGAAATTTTTTCAAGTACTTGCTTACTTTGTATGGGTCATATGATTAATAAATGAATCTATTGAATTTTAAATATACGTTACTTTAAATATACGTTAGTGTAGGTCATATGATTAATAAATTAATCTATTGAATTTTAAATATACGTTAGTATAGGTCATATGATTAATAAATTAATCTATTGAATTTGAAATATACATTAGTATAGGTCATATGATTAATAAATTAATCTATTGAATTTGAAATATACGTTAGTATAGGTCATATGATTAATAAATTAATCTATTGAATTTTAAATATACGTTAGTATAGGTCATATGATTAATAAATTAATCTATTGAATTTTTAAATATACGTTAGTATAGGTCATATGATTAATAAATTAATCTATTGAATTTTTAAATATATACGTTAGTTAGGTACGAATTTATGTTTCTTCATGTGCCTTGAGTAAAAGAAGTGAACTGAAGTTTTATACTAACTCATATTCTTAAGAATTTCGATGTCGAAATTCTATTAGATCCATTTGGTTTATTTTTATCAAGGATTTTTCATAGCACCTTAGATTAACCTCATTGGTTTCGACATTGCTGCTGGGCAAACACCACTCATCTTGGGAAGATATCAGTCAATACGCAAAATGGGTAAGGTGCACAGAGCATAGAAGCACCGCCGCGCCGGCCGCTACCGCGTGGTGCTTCTATGCTCTGTGGTAAGGTGAAAATAACCTAGTTGCAAATAAAACCAAAAAGTAGTCCTCATATAGTTTATTTTTATAAGAAAATCCTTTTCATACATCCATTCCTCTTCATCTATATATAAATACATTGAAGTATACACGTTTCTGGCATACAGCAAGTTTTCAAAAAATAGCATTGGCTAGTCACGAAATTCAGCTAGCATTATATTCTACATAAATTCAATAACTACGATAGGTATCATTTATAATATACAAGACGTTATTTGAATTAACTGGATCTATATATCAATTAAATAATTATATCATAAGTCAAATACATGTTGCTATAATCCATTTCAAGTATATTTAATGTAGAAAGTTTTAATATACATGGAGTTTTAATAAAATCATAATTTGACTTCATTAGTAGATCGCTTTTCCCTAGAAATGTGCTAGGAACGTGTGTTGGTAACCAATCGGAGGGTTTAATTTGTCAAGTATAATAAAGCTAAATAGAATATAGCTGATTGGTTGACTACACATTAGAAGCACATTTTACTACTCAAGAACAGC
Source organism: Cyclophora punctaria (assembly GCA_951394245.1). Classification (NCBI taxonomy): domain Eukaryota; kingdom Metazoa; phylum Arthropoda; class Insecta; order Lepidoptera; family Geometridae; genus Cyclophora; species Cyclophora punctaria. Next base: position 7,731,220 of record OX596171.1, read on the forward strand.
ATAGTTTGACCTGATTTTTTCTTACACTGACGTAAATTACTGACGTTTGCAGCTCAATTTAATACACACTATATCATCATTAACATAACATCACGAAACCGACAACAGTTACTGTTATTTCCATACAGTTTTACTCAAATGCAAGTCAATCAAGTTAAAATTTTACAAAAATAACGTTTGTGTTTGTATGATGTTAGGTTAATAATGTTTAAGTTCAACAGTGATTCGCTATTGACCTCAGCTTCTCACTTCAGTGTCGTTTACCGACAGTGTTAAATTTTACGCCACTGACGTCAGAGTAGAAAAAAATCAGGTGTTAAAAGTGAAAAGCGCTTGGCATCAGAATATTATTAAGAGTAATATAGATATATGATCAATTCTGCGGTGCGTCGTGATCAAATCCTGGTAGCCAACTGATATAAGTCCCCTGAACTGAAGACTTTGGGTCAATTGGGCAGTGCACTGAATTAAACGTAGTATAAACTGGCATTTAGGTATACATAGCTAAGTATGTTTTCTCTGTTTAATTTACATTAGCATTTGATATAGTTACGTATTTCATAAAGTTACTTAACCAATAGTACCAAAGTATTTCATGTTAGTTATGAAATAAACAGTAGTTTTGTGTTCATCTTCAAAATTCATCTAAATAATTCTATCTATAACCAAAACATAAGATTTAATTTAGGTTTAGTTCAGTGCACGTAAAAATAACCGACAAGACGACACAATCACATAAAAGCAATTTAAAAACTATTATAAGTACGACAAAAATTCTTAAACAACGTAAAAAAAACCGCTGGCACAATGAAGATCTAGATCAAGTTACATATTACAATTTAACATTACGTTATTACTGTATAAAAAACATACATGAAAAATATGTATGAAAATATAATCAACAATATACACAATAAATAAGACGATGGAATGTTATAAAATTTCCATTTTGTTCATCGACGGCCCGGGATGACAGTGGGACAGAGATATCACTTACGAATACAATTCTATCGAGAGTTTTAACATTAGACCAAAATATACTAGTATACACGCCAAAAGGATCGGCCGCTCTGAACGAAACAAAACAATACAGACACGTATACGTATAGGTATTTCAATATATGGTTCGGATCGACCAATACTTTTGGACAAAGATATCAATAATATAGTAGCATATTATAATACATATGCAAGTAGGCCATAAGAACACTTAGATACGTACGATGCGCGAGATTAGGCGTAATTGCACAAAGTCCATCACCGCGATGCCGCTCACTAAATGTACCGCAGTACTGCAATCTCAAGTCGACCCGCTTCATACTAACATTGAGTACCAACTTGTACTTAACGAATGGACTAATACAAGTTGACACCATGTTTTACGCTACTCCTCACTTAACATTAGGCTCCACATTATCTGAAAATAGAAAATAATTATTAGGATTGTCACAAATGTTAACTCTTGAATAATTTTTGGTGAAAACCGACTCTTTACGATACTTTTTACGTTATTTTGTAAGCAACAAATGATTTTTTATTTAATGGTTATCTATTAAACTGAGACACAGTAGGGGGGACTTTATAACACTAAATAAGTGTACTCACCAGTTCAGTTGTTGGTGCCGGCGTAGAGCGTGGTGGCGATGTATGTGGTGGGCACGAAGCCCTCCTCGCGCGTGGCCTGGCGCCGCACGCGCGTCCAGCCGTCGCCCGCGTCCGTCTCCAGCACCAGCAGCCGCTCGCCGCACTCCATGCGCATCGTCGACCCGCTGCCGATACCTGGGGAGACACATACGAGGGTAAGTCAAGGCTGGATTAAACCTTGGTCAAGATAGGGCATAGTTATTGAGCGACCTTTGGCGGCTCAATAACTCTGACACCAGGATTGGTCAGGTTGACCGTCCACTCGATGAAGAAGAAGCTTCATACAAACTGGTGACAGTGATGCTGCAAGATAACTACGAATAGTGGATAAACCGTACGAGGGAATCAAAATATAAGCATAGCTATTTAGCACACCACAGCTTCACCATAAAGACATCCTAACATACCAACAAAACTATATTCTAAAATAAAATCACACAACCATCAAAACCACGAACCTTCAAACGCATACAACGCCTTACAGTAGCCGACGGGCTGCAGATCGGGCTCGCAGTAGTAGTAGTCGAAGTCTGACTCGTGGTCGGGGTCGTGGTCGTGGTCGTCGTGGTGGTCGTGGTGGTCGTGGTGGTCGTGGTGGTCGTGGCTCGCGTGGTCAGCGTGCGCGGCCGCCAGCTCGCCGCCGAGCCCCGACTCGGGCGAGCCGCCCGCCGCGCGCCCCGCCGGCGCGCCCGTGCCCGTGCTCACCGACGACTCCGACGCCGACCGGGATAGAGACTCGCTGTTGTTCGACCCGATACTGCGAAGGAAAGATGGAGTTAGAATAGTTGTTAAATTGTTAGAGTCATTACTTAAAATGATACAACTAGTGTCGTTTTTATAATGTCAGTTTTTATATTCAGATGATCCGATTGCTATTTCATTTCAACTCGATCGTGTAGTAGCAAGGAGCATAGTCACACGGCAGAGCATAGTCACAAGGCAGAACACAGTCATACGGCAAACTAGTGCATTATAATACAGCTCATGTCAATTTCATGCGGCAGACTATCGTCACTCAGCAGAGTATAGTATCCCGACAGAGTAGTTACTCGGCAGAGTACAGACACCGAATATGTTAACCCGACAGACTAGTCATCAGCCGAATATAGTCGCCCGATATACTATATCATTAAGCAGAGTATGTTACCCGTATCGATAGTTACCTGGTGGGGTGCGGCGGCGCGCCGTTGGTCCGGGCGGGCGGGTGCAGCGTGCCGGCGCTCACCTGACTGTGGGCCTCCGCCAGCAACTCCTCGTACTTGTTCAGCTGGGAGCGGAGCTTCTTCAGCTTGTCGCAACACTCGTTCAATTGACCTGCAATATAGGTGGAGTGTTGAAGTTTTATGAAAAAAGGAGGTTATTTTTTTATGAAATCTGTTAAAAGATAACAGAATGTCGATCAAATAATATTGGAAATGTATTGTTTTTAACATTAACTATCGGATCCGCCCTCGATTAACTTCGGTAGTTAAAGGTAGTGTAAAATGTATCGCTTCGCTTAGATTTGTCAAGATTGCTGGCATGAAAATCCGTTCAGTAGTTTTAGAGTTTAGAAGGCTTTGTTTATTTCAATGGAAATGTTTACACAAGTTTTATATTTTTTACTAAACATCCTACCTACAAAAGCTACATCGTAAAAAGAACAAAACAACCATCATGCATACCAAGCCTGTTTTTATTCAACATTTAAATCTCAGACATTAAAACATAACCTCCTTTCGACCTTCGCATATTTCAATCCTCGTAATAAAACTGGCCAACTTTTTGCATCATTAAAAACGTGTGACGTCACAAAAACGGTTACATTAAACGGGTCCTAGTTTTATACATCAACAGGGTGATCTAATCGTTTGAAAAACGATTAATTAATTATGCGTATCACGACTGCATCGTGTCATGAATGAATTATAATTTATTTTGAAACAAACGGACAGGTGCCTGCCGAAGTGCTTTGAGTAACTTAATTTTTATTTTTGTTGAACAGGGGTTGTTCGTTAATACAATATATATTGTATAATATAACACAAACTTTGCGTATATTTAGTGGGTATTTAGTATTTGTTGTCGATAGCCGAATAATAGGCACTATAAAGGTGATACTTACTGACCTACCTACCTATGTAATAAAAAGTTAGTATCGTATATGGGTGCCTTACTACTAGAACTATGCTGTGCAACGTTTGTTATCAGTGGGTATGGGATATCACTAACGCCAAGTTACGGTACTATGCTTCGTGGATATCGAACGAAGCATATCTAAACTCTGGTAAAATCCCTAATAAGGATTCCCCTTGGCGTATTATATTCGATCCAATATTCAATTTTCTGAATATCCTTTATCCTCCCTAGACTGATAATGAACGCACAGCCTCAACCGCTACACCTAGAAACATGAAATTTGGCAGGAAGGTTCCTCAAGTGAAGTAAGTGCACACTAAGAAAGGATTTTCGAAAATTCTTATGGGAACGGGCTCAACGCGGGCAAAGCCGCGGGGCGCTGCTAGTTAGATATATTTTGAGTAAAACTATTCAATGTACACACCTTCAACAGACATGGGGTCTCCTAACGCGGGAGTAGTTTCATATACACCTTTCATTTTCATTAGGCCTTCCATGGCCGCTTGCTCCTGAGCCACCTGGAAATACAACCCAGTACATTAATAAAATATTTATGCCTCCTTACTGTACTGATATCTTCAGTGAGATGAGAAATCTTCGGCCAGCAGTGGGACATATACTTTACTTTATTTATTCGGGCTACTTCCCCCGATTTCATCCGCAACATACCCTCTATTGTGTAAATTTTAGTATCAAAAGAAGCGTTTATTTGTTTAACAATATCTTACCAGAATTAATTAATATCGGTTCAGTAGTTTACCTATGAAAGCGTAACAGATAGACAGACTGACAGACAGAGTTACTTCCGCATTTATTAGTTGGGTTTTTATTCAGACAACTAGAAGTAAACTTACCTATATGTATTATATAAGTTGAAATAAGACTTGGTTTAAATTATTCCCAAAATTTTCTAGTGCAGACTAAAAAAATCTATACTAATATAATAAAGTTCAAATGCCCAAATTTCCCAGAGGAATATGAACGCGAGTAAACCCGCGGCGCCCTGGTTTAAGTTATAAGCTCTTTATAGAGTTGTTATTTACCTGTTTACTTAATTCTAACACCTTCGCCTGCAACTTCTTTTTCTTTTGGTTCGGTGGCAAATCTGAATAATCCTCCTTTCCATCCATAGACATGTTATTCTGAAAAACAAACAATATCATTAATTAACAGTATAAGGAAACAAAAGTTAGACTAACTTCCATTATCAACACTTTATATAATACATAATCAGACATAGTCTTCGGAAAGATTGTATCAGAACATGTACTATATAAAATCAATAGATTTAAGTCGGCCCTAATGTCAAACACACCATTCAAAAACTCCACAGCACCCACATAACTTCATTTGAAGGCTTCATACCTCAAGATAAAAACATAACCGACCTCCTTAGAAGTCGATTGAATCTTCAATACCACACTTATATCAGTCTGTATGTCTGTTTCAATTAAAATACAAAAACTGCAATACAATAACTACCTAAAACTTAGTAATATATCACATAATTCGAATCAGATCCTAAAATACCAATGAAAAACATAAACACAATATATACATAATATAAACAATAGGCATATATTAATAATATTTGATGAATGGGAGTGCGCTGGAAAAGTAAAGCCGTGCATGCTGTAATGGTTAGATGAAGCTAAAAGCCAAAGAAGTTATGTTTCTGTCATGATATTGACTGTAAATCATCGATTTAGTTTTAAAGCTTCGTAGCTTCGTTGTAGCCCATAAAGATTAAACTTTTGGCATATAGAGATTTTAGTCGCCATATTGTTTTTCAAAATGGCGCCTAACGATGGCATATTATATACGGATATAGTTATCATAATAATATCAATCAATACTAATTACATTCTACAGAAAAATAGGAAATTCAATTAAATCATCATTTACATGATTACAATGATAATATGTGGTTAAATAACTGCACTAATAAATTACTCCAGTTCAACACTACATTTACATAACATACATGTCAATTGACGTACACAATACGTGTTAACTGTACATAATGAGCAATCGATGAGTCACGGTCAAATCATTTACCAGAAACTCGCGGTATCAAGCAAGACTGACCTTGATCGAATTGCACGCCTCGACAATCTTCTGTGGTCAAAGCGGCGCCAAGACGGGGAAAGCAAACAGACAACATTAAACAAAGGTATATATATATATATAAGGACGTACACCGATAAAAGGAGAGTCCTACATAAAAAAGAATGTACGAAAAAACTATTAACAAATTCGGTATTAATTAATATACATTGTGTATAGTTGAATGTGCGGAAAATATTCGTGTTTTGTAAACCATAAATGTATATTGTATAACATAGTTTGCAGTTTATCATATAATACAATAGCGACACAATGAACGCACATACGTTTAATATTTGTCTTGTAAACATCTTACAGCGAAATGTCAAGGATATCACCGCGTTTTCGTCTACAATAACTAGTTAAATGAAATACTGATATAGATAAAACTAGCTTTTGAAAGTGGGCAGGTGCATTCAGACAATTTATTGACTAAAGAATTGAACTAAAAATCAAAATACATTTAAAGAACATTTTGTAATTTAAATAAAATATGTTCTGCATTGAATATGCTAAAACGAATCAAATATATACCAGCTCAATTACAGTTAATGAGCGCAGACAACCATTTGACAATTTAAACAAAATCTTAATGTCAATAACTTTTTAAATGCATAAGTGTGTAAAGTTTTATCAAATGATGTCCGTTCACAACAAAACCGCTGAATATATTTGAATGCAATTTTATTAACAGTATACTTTATTCAATTTAAAGATAAGTATGTAAAGTTAAAACAAATATAGATGACTTCTATACTGATTCACCGAACAATTGTGTGATGTGGGGTCCAGAGTGTATACATGTTATTTTACAGATTGTTATACAATGTATGTTTGATTATCATTTAAACAAGTTTTATAAAAATATAAATATTCTTTACATTTTATACAGAATTCTTACTGTGCATGGGCAATTCTAGGACACTGCTAGTCAATTATGATATTAAGAATGTTACGTATCATTAGTACATTAAGTAAAACAAACAAAATTTTAACTTTATAAATAACACATGAAGTCATGCAAGTGATAAACACACTTAAAAACATCATTTAGTAGGTCACAAACAATTAATGTCGTTATGTGTTTCTTTATCTAAATTACACTGACAATTAGAACGTTATGTTTGTCTATGACCAATTGACTATACTATGTTGTTATAACGACTTGAACATTGTGCAGGGATTTGTATGAAATAGCTCAATGGGGAGAAAAAAAAATTCTATCCTTCTATAGGTACTAACATATTAGCATAAAAAAAATATGAGTTTGATTTTTGTTTTTTTGAACCGGTTATATTGGAATTTGGAAACTACCCATCCTATTTGAATAATTCTTTTTGTAATGTACAGCCACATTCAACGAGAAGGTAGGCCATTTTCATCCCGATATTCCCACGGGAACGGGTACGACGCGGGTAAAATCGCGAGGCACTGCTAGTTAGAAATATTCATAACAAAATCAATGAAATAAAATACTGCATTGTGCGCATTCAAAGATTAAAGTTTCTTTTTTGTATTTATGTAACAACTCCTATCGCCAATAACCGCCAGTCTCTATCCGTACAAACAACATAAAAAGCAGCGCTTTCATACAATTTGAATGGATTTGAGTATTATGGAGCGTATTATACGCAATACGAGCCAATAATATGAAACAGCTTTGTCCTGATTGATCAGTTCCCATGAAGTTTAAACATAATTAAATTGTATAATGTTACTTCAAACGTATACTATATATAGTTCACCATGTAAGCTATTTGCAAAGATGACGTAATCCAAAGAAGGACCACATTCCTTGACGCCTCCTCAACGTTTTTTCGTTCATATTTTTTATCTATCAAGACTTAGATTAAGTATTCAAACGGCTCTTTGAATTTGTATACCCTAACGATTTCAAACACGTGCTGTATAAGTTTACAAGCAAATATTACATGTGTTACAAGTTCATTAGTGTTATTAAATACAGTCGTGTTGATAGTTAAATGCATGAGGTACTTAGAGAGTGCATTGTTCGTGAGTGACTCATGCTGTCTACTGAGTCCCCAACACTCGGGTCAACTTACATTTTCCGATGTCGCCGGCAGCCGATTATAATATTGTACCCGTGTTATAGTTGGGGTTCGAACAGGGATTGAAATATAAAAATAAATTAGTACCTCCAACATACACAACCGGCGAACAGTCATCGTACAAACAAGTTATTCATAGTTCATACAAACACAGTTGTACGGACCAATTACTAAGTACCAAGACCATACGCCGGCTGAACAAATAAAAATATAATAAAAGCGTAACTACATTACATATTCATAATGACGTAATGTAAATAATAATAACCCATTCACCATGCTTGTACTGAGCCCATGACAAATAAATGGATAATCAAAGCTTCATAAATAAAAGCGAACAGTCCCATAAAATATTGTATTACTTATCTACACCAATATAATAAAGCTGAAGAGTTCGATTTCTTTGTTCGTTTGAACGCGCTTATCTCAGAAAATACCGATCCAATTTGAATAATTATTCTTGTAATGGATAGCCACATTCAACGGGCAGATTATAGGTTATTTTTCATCCCACGGCAACGGGCACAACGCGTGTAAAACCGCGGGGCGATGCTAGTAGATAAAATGACAACATAGATATATATTGTACTTGCGAAATGCATAAAATACGTTTCAAATACTTATAAAAATAAAATAAAATGCTCTTTCTATATGCATAAAAGTATATATTAAAAAACTAATGTATCCAGTTGTCGCGCTCACAATGTCAGGTTAATCAATGATATATGTACTTATCTTACAACAACCGTTATATGACATATCCGGATTCTACGGCAGAAATAATGTTATGGAAACTGACTTAATAAGATTTTGGGTTATTATTTCTCAGCCATCAACTCGTTGGTCAAATATGGAGGTCGATAAACCTGATTATTATTCAATATAAGATATAACTTTCTACGGTATATTAACTTTATACGGCAGACAGACTGACGCTAAGTAGAAATATTAGTAGGCATTTTATTTTCTGACATTATGAGGGCGCATACTAAGATAGGCGATAAAATATTTCGTAAAATAATAAATTTAAAATAAGTTAAAATCCCACTTAGATAAATAATATCAACACCCATTCAAACTTGTTAATTCTTATACATAAATCTATACTAATATTATAAAGCTGAAGAGTTTGTTTTGTTTGTTTGTTTGTTTGTTTGTTTAAACGCGCTTATCTCAGAAACTACTGAACCGATTTGAATAATTCTTTTTGTATTGGATAGCCGCATTCAACGGGAAGGTTATAGGCTATTTTTCATCCCGAAATTCCCACGGAAACGGGCACAACGCGGGTAAAACCGCGGGGCGCTGCTAGTACATAAATAAAGCAAACCTGACAGAAATTTCTAAATTTGCAATCTCGAATTCGTAGTTGACTTTTTCGCGTAAGTCGGCGTAGGCTAATGACCCAACCCTGATAACGGATTTTTAGACGACCTTAAGGCGATTTAGTTGAAATGAACAATTTTATGTTCCCAAAGCATGGTAGTGCTCAGATAGAATTGCCACTATCGGCCAGGAACATGGACGTTGCTTAACACTCGCGATGAGCTAACATCGCTTAGTAAAACTACGCCACAAGCGCTCCATTGAGGTTACAATACAACCAATAGAACTATTTTAATCTGTGTATATCTAGATAAAATTAACATCAAATTAAGTGTTGAATAGCAGATTCAAATGTATAAATAGATCTTTCCTCATATCTCATTTGACAGTTGTCTCGAAATGTAACTGTTAATAGATATTTTTAATTCGAAAAAACTGTTTCGTCGGTCATTGTCTCTTATCAATATCTGTCAAACCCATTTGGCGTAGATAAGGCTGTGTTTTCACTAAGTACTTTAAACAATTTTGAGCGAGCATTCGTTTTCCGCGTCAGCGAGTGAAGATGTTCATTCAGTGACAATCGGTATGTTTTATATTTCGAGCGAGCATCAGCAGAACATTTGTCAAAAACAAATTTGCTTGCTCTACCATAGTTGAAGAGCGAGCAAATGTCGCTCTAACAAAACTGTTCAAAGCACTACATAAGTGAAGCGACGTCATCGAACAGTCACACAACCATGTGTCAACTGTCATATTGACAGACCAGTCACCACCGTGCACCGATTGCTCACCTTATTCGAGCTGAATATGGAGAGTAGACCGCCACGTTTCTTGATCCTATTGCCCGAGACGGTGCCTCTGGCTGCCGTCAGATGATTGTGAGTGTGGTGCGTATGGGTGGAGTCGGTGGTGTCGCCACCGGAGGCGGTCTCGAACTGGAAGTCTTCCGGTGGTACGAAGCCGGACTTGTACCTGTCTATTACTAATTTTGTGTCCTGGAAAGTTGGAAGGATTTAGTTAGTTTTTTTGTTGGTATGGGTTTAGACGAATTTATTGGCATTAAAATTAAGTGACGTATTTATCTATAAAGGTAAGTTAAGGATTGTTTAAGAATTTATCTTCACATCGAATGTCTGGTACCATTTGTTAGGAGTTAATTGTCTCGATCGTCTAATCTATATAATACAATTCTTATGTACCCCAACGTAGCGAAATACTATAACATCATTCACTAATACACTGATTGAAATTGCCTGTGCTTAGTATAACATAGTTACTTAGAGGCAGATAGCATTTATTGCATAAATATCAAACGATAATTACAGGTCATATGAATTAAAAGTATGCGATCAAAGGTTACGTCCATTTTTAACGAGCAAATAAAGTGTAAACTGCTGGATATTAATATCAGTTGCTACTGACGTCAACTGAATTCTTTGTAAGCCATACGCCACTAATGACGGGCGCCACCTAAGTGCACTCACTAATCACCTCACAGTGAGCAAACATCACTAATTAAAAATACACCAGCCTCGTTTAATATCACTCCACTTCCATTAAAAAACAATTAAGTATCGAGGTAACTTAGCTGTATAGTTTTCACCTTTTAAATATTTGTTTCAATGTCCTTGATCGCATAAAAAATGAGATAATAAATAAGCCTATAGAATTATGACGTCAACAATTATTTAAAGATAGATTCGTAAATTCCTTAGAAAAAAGTCCAAAACTGGTTTTAAAGAAGGTGTTCTAGAAAGAAATGTGTCGGAAATGTGACACCAATATCCATAGCATGGTGTCAATTGAATAATTCATATTATTTTTTTCTATACGTTTTTGTTCTACACTTTCTACTGAGCAATTATAGCTGCCGGGGTTTGCTTTCCGTGCCCACACGGTGAATAAGATCACTTTCCAAATACATTAGTAAGATGAAAACGTATGTAATGTAATTAACGTTTGTAATGAAATAAAATGGACACAGGATGTTACAATACACATAACATGTTAATTTACTTACAATGTGAAATGTTTACGTAACTCGTGAATAATTTCAGTTGGGAAATCTTTCAGTGCATCGTTACATTTGCATATGTGTGCATTGTTAAAATAATTTAAATAAGAGTTTTCTTTGAGTACATATTTCGCTATAAATAATTCAACAGTTGGTTATAATATTTTGTTTTTCATTTTAATTGCTTCATTCATAAACATAATGTGATAGTAAGAGGTTTGGTCGTTAAAAAAACACGAATCGCTTTGGGCGAAGTCTTCGTCATTCAATTAAAATATTCATCCGATTGCAAGTCAATCTACAACATTTTTCCACGCTGTATAAATACAAGAAATAACAATTTTTCATTTCCCTAAACTATAAAAGTTGTTGTATATATAATTTAGTGTTCCATTAGCCTCTTTAGCGTCAGAGTGTATATATTAAGCGGCGGTACACTTACCTCTTTTTCGTTAATACTATTCGCCGCCTGCTCCATGCCCTCTAAACATTGCATTATAATAGGGAATACTTTTCTTTCGACATCTACAGAACTTAGCATGAAATTCTTTATATTCTTTATCCGTTTCTCGTCTAAGTCCTGAAAATAAAAATATATATATTGTGTTAAAAAACGGATGTTATTAATGTATCTATCTAAAATTGACTTTGGGTTGGTTTTCTGAAATGCGAAACTCGTATGATTGTTGCTCATTTTATGGAAAACGATTTAACGATAGCTAAAGTAATCAAAACCGTATTACCATAAATATATATGTAATATGATATCTTTAATTTATGAATAGATAGTAATAAAAAAGTTGTTAAGTGTGAAGGAGTTTAGTATGTAGCTAGTACCTGTTTACCTAATTCCAATCAACCTAGGGATTAAAATCGACAAGACAGTAAATATCTAGCTAGTCATTATGCAACTTGAATAAACCACTTATGGAGAGTAGACAAGCCATACCATAAATATCTCTAAATAAACCTACACTGCGGTAAAGTCTGATCATCAAGAATTCGTAGACTCGAATAAAACCTTTGACTAATTAGATTTATGCGTTACAACATGAGCTTTCAACACCATTATATTTTGGTGAAACTGAGCCATTTATTTCCCCAAAGCAGGGAGTGTGTGACCCAATTGGCATTGATCCAAGCTTGCATCAAGCTGCGCTGCATTCATATGCGAGTAGAGCTCGTCGGAATGATTGTTCGTGATTTGACAATACTATTGTTAACTCCCTTGGTAGTGCGTTGTAGGGCTTGGAATGTTAACTATAATAGTACGCAGATTTTACGTTGTAAAGTACTAGCAGTGCCGTGCGGTTTTACCCGCGATGTGCCCGTTCCCGTGATAAATTCGGTATGAAAAATAGTCTATAACATTTCTGTTGAATGTAGTTATCTATCATACATACAAATTTTACCTTTTTATATCATATTAGTATAATTATAGATGTATGTATGTGATTAAAAAGGGGTATTCTTTTTTTTGTACAAGCAAAAATACGTGGTTATATAATCTCTCTTATACCTATATTATTAAACGTAATGACTGAATGCATTTAAAGGTATAAGTTTGCCTTTCATTACGCCTCCGATCTTTACACAAAATCCGTTCAGAATTCCTAAACTAACGCGTTGAAAATGGTCTTAAAATTCACACTTTAGCATTTTAAAACAAATGGCAGTTAGTTTATTTATATAATTCGTTTTTTAAAATGGAAACCAGTTCTATAAAACTAGATATATTTATTATTAATTAACATTTATAGGTACGTGATCTAAAAACCAGTGTCGGCACCCACGTGGATGATTACGGTAGAATATACTTTCTCTACTCTAAGGCCTACATCAATACAGTCTAGATTATAGACCCATCGATTATATTATAGTAGTTTATGCAACTGTCATATAAAGAAGGGTATTAAAACACGAGTGTGAGTTTATGAAACGAGCGCAGCGAGTTTCATAATAGTAACGAGTGTTTTAATACCCGTGTTATATGCAGTTGCATACACTACTTTATCTTCACTAATGCAATTAATCAAACAAAATTTTAAAAACAAAACACATTGCGAAACATTTAATTCACGCGTACGTGTATTGTCACAGTGAACTTGCCGCCATTAAAATCTAACCAATGAGAGCGCAGCTGCGCGCGCAGGGCCGCAGGGCGCGCGCCGCGCAGGGCGCGATGTTATAATGAGATTTTACGATATCGATGTGGATATTATAACATCATGTGCAATTGCTTAAATTGAGTGTTTTAGTTGTCTGCGCTATAACAGTAGTAATTATAAGTCAAGTATTGGAAACATAAGTAGAATGTTACAACATTAGTGAAGATAAATTATATTATATACTTTCAGATTACAGAATACAATTCTGTAATTCTATACATATATACATTCTATACCTATCGTTTATCTATCCACATAAAATACCTATCGATTTAATCTATAGGTACGTATTATAAAACAAAGTCCCCAAACGCTTTCTGTCTGTATGTGATTGATTTTCTCAAATAATACTGAACGGATTTTCATGCTGATCTCACCAGAGCAAGGCATGCCAAAATACCCACACACAGGATCTGGTACAACGTAATACCGCTGGTTACTGCTAGTAATTTTATAAATCAACGAAGTAGCACTATATACAGTGCCATTTTGACAAAGTCCGGCACACTAAAGTCCCCCGTTTACCTCGAAGCTAAGTATATGTTGCAAAATTCGCAATATATGTATCTAACATATCCTTTATGTATATGCGTTCTTTTGTACTTTAGCAAAACCACAAAATTACCATAGTTTTTTACTAATCTCTCTACTTCATAAAGATATACATATATGTAGTTCATTATCAAGATGTCAATCACTACACACTCGTAAGTTGACAGTAAAATGACTTTGCAGTTCCAACAATGGCTTGAAGAGAATCATACTATATAATGGTAAGGTTATGATCATTTTCTAGAGAGCTCGACTTGAATAATAAAACTTAAATATATCATTATTCCGATATCTTATTAGATTTATCTTTATGTATTATCTCATTTCATATTAGATTTCAAATAATAACTGTTGATTCTTAATATAACTGTGTTAACTTAGAACTCTATTCAACAAATCATTTCGTATTAAATGCTGGTCGTGTATTAATGGACGCGAGCCTAAATCGCGTGTTACTGTTACTTTGAAATATTAAACGCATTATTTTTTCCTTACCTCGATTGGGTGATTCATTGCGTTAATTTTTCCTCATTATTGATCCAAAGTTTATTATTGGTAGGAAATAAACAAACAATCAATAATTTTGTATACTCCGATGACGTAAATAGATAATAATATTATAAACAGGTAAAATTTGTAAGTTTGTTTGTTTGTATGTTCGAGCTAATCTTGGGAATTTGAACCAGTCCTATTTGAATCATTCTTTTTGTAATGGATAACTACATTCAACGGGAAGGTTACAGGCTATTTTTCATCCCGAAATTGCCACGGGAACGGGCCTAACGCGGCTGAAGCCGTGCGGCGCGGTTAGTAGATAATATTTTTGACCAAGTATTTTGGTATTTATAATTATTCAATATAATCTAAGTATATATACTAATAATATAAAGAGGTAAAATACAGGTAAACCTTTGTTTGTTTGTTTGTAACGGCTAGAAACTACCATTCCGTCTGTCCATAATTATTTTCGTGTTTACAGCCACATTAAATGGAAAGATTATAATAGGCAATTTTTATCCCAAAATTCCCACGGGAACGGGCACAACAGAGGTATAACCGCAGGGCGCTGCCAGTAATGTAATATTACGTTTACATTATACAAACCTACGACTTAGTTTTGGTCTCACAACCAAACACATTACTCGTCCAAACACTAATACATTTATTAATAAATAAACATCAATTTTTCAACATAGAGACAAATTGTTTAGATAATACGAGTATTAATACAAAACACGTTGTCAAAGTCATCCGATATATCACGACTTTATGACAAATAATTTTGAGAGATATACCAAATATAATAATCAAGTCAATTTATCAATGTTATGCGTATATAATATAGACGTGTCTTTTTTTAATTTTATTTCTACAATCCTACTAATATGATTAATGCGAAAGTTGGTGAGGATGAATGTATGTTTGTTACACTTTCAAGAAAAATCTAATGGACGGATTTGGATGAAACTTTACAGTAATATAGTTTATATGTGTACATCAGAATAACACATGGGATACATTTTATCCCGAAATTCCCGCGGGAACGGTTACAACGCGAGTATTCTGATGTTAACGTGAAAGAGTAAACATACATACATCCTCACAAACTTTCGCATTTATAATGTTAGTCTACACTAAAATTCTAAAGAGGAAAACTTTGTTTGGTTGTAATGAATAGGCTCAAAAACTACTGGACCGTTATTAAAAATTCTTTCACCATTCGAAAGCTACGAGTAACATAGGCTATTTTTCATGCCGAAATTCCCACAGGAATGGACACAACGCGGGTAAAACCGCGGGGCGCTGCTAGTAGGATATATAGATATTAGATAGTTACATCTACGTTTACCTACCTGTAATTGTTTGAATACGTGTGGTAGCCGCTGCTCGTAGTGCTGCCTCTGCGCCTCGTTGGTCTTCCTCAGCTGTTCCGTGTACTCGTGCTTCGCGTCTTCGCTCGCTTGACTCCGCACCTTCATGTTAGCCTTCTGCTTCTCTACTTCAGCTCGACTGCGAAGAAATTGGGAAATGTACTTCAAGTTGTATAGAAACAACTGTAACTTTCCGCGAGAGATATGCTGAGTGCTACCGTGCTTCGGAGAACACGTAAAATTGTCGGTCCAGGGTTATTTCAATTGCTAGACCGTGTCGGAGGCCTTGACGTGGTCTAACCTCCAGACACCAGGGTTGGCCACTAACCTACCCGAATTTACTAAATTACTTTTAATGCTATGTTAGGTTTGTTTACGTTCGGTAGATACGACCATCGCTTCTTACGTTTGTATGCTACTTTTATATAATTGGTAGATACCACGAGTACTGTGTTGTAGTATTAGTTATACTTTCGATATTATTGGTGGATACAAAAGTATAGTCTGATGAAAGGCAAGGCACCTCTATCCAACAGAATAGTTAAATCGAATAGGCGTATTAATATCTCTTAGATGTGTGCAGATGAGACCAAAACGTCTCTAACAGCAGACAGATTACAATTATGCTTACATTAATTGCGATTCGACTTTAATGTTACTTAATTATGATAGGTACTTAAGATAAAATAACAATTTAAAGAGTCAATGGCTATGAATCTTATCATAACACATAACAAATACTGTACCCTAAACACCAAAAGGTACTTACCAAGACACAATATATGTATAAAACTAGCAGCGCCCCGCGGTTTTACCCGCGTTGTGCCCGTTCCCGTGGGAATTTCGGGATAAAATGTAGCCTATAGCCTTCCTCGATAAATAGACTATCTAACAGTGAAAGAATTATTCAAATCGGTTCAGTAGTTTCTGAGATTAGCGCGTTTAAACAAACAAACAAACAAACAAACAAACAAACAAACAAAACAAACTCTTCAGCTTTATAATATTAGTATAGATAAGCATTATATAATCTAAAATATTTAATTCACATAATTGTTTCCAATCAAAACATTACACGGTTCATATTCAAATATACAGAGGATAGAATAACAAACACGAAGACACTACCAATTGGTTTGTTTATTATGATTTCGGGAATGAAGGCTTGTGATCTAGATGATGACATAAACACGACAATTGAACTAAATGGACTATTCGGTCTACACTGTTATGATTCGTGAAACTTAATCTTAGTTATGTTGCAAATAGGTCAATATCTACACTATCTACACTAATATTATAAAGAGGAAAACTTTGTTTGTTTGGTTGTAATGAATAGGCTCAAAAACTACTGGACCGTTTTTAAAAATTCTTTCACCATTCGAAAGCTACTTTATCCACGAGTAAAATAGGCTATTTTTCATCCCGAAATTCCCACAGGAATGGACACAACGCGGGTAAAACCGCGGGGTGCAGCTAGTAGTGTATAATTTCGTATTTTAACGGTAAATTAAGTACATGTATGGCGTACTCGTCAGTTTCGGCCACATATAGTGATATTCCCGTTAAAATAACTAATTTTTTTTTTCAACGTAGGTGTCATATAATAACAAAACAATACAGTGTAGGTAATATTCTTATTTGAATATTCCATTATTACCTCACAATAAGTAACCAAACTACGAGTACTTACTTTGACGCGTACGTTAACGTAAAAGTAAGTATGTGTAAATTTATCAAAGCTATATTCGTCAGAAGTTTTCGTACCTCAAATTAAGATCGGCATCAGCCTTCTGGAAGGTCTCAAGGGCCCTCTCGGACTCCCTCGCGGCCCTTTCATACGCTCTCCTCGCGCGTTCCAGCGCGCCTATCGCAGAGTTTAACACGTTCATTTGTTTCGCACCCTCGTTTAAGTGTAGCTGGAAAAAATATATATTAAAATGTTATAGGAAAGATGAGAATGAATGAAGTTGAATACAGGTATGTGTAAGGTCTACATAGTTATATAGGTTGTGCAATGTGCAATGCATACAAAGAGACACGGAGCTGAACCAACAATGTTCGATATTCTAAAGAAATAAAATAATGGTAGGTATTAATTTCAAACAGAAATATGATGACATTGATGACGAAATAATGTACTAACGCCATTTACATTACAAGGAAGGGGAAAATTAGCTATGCAAGTTTATATTAAGGTTCCAAAACCATGATACTGACTAAGAACTAGGATAATATTGTGTCAGATATATCTAGGTTTATCAAGTGGCGCTCTAGGCTAGTCCCAAGTTGTAAGTGCCCATCTCAGAATTTAGATACAGACAATTTATATATCTTAGGGGTCAAACATATAAATATCACTTATAATTGTTTGGTAGAATCAACGGTAAAACATGAATCCTGTCCATTCAACTCATCTCCTCAATTAAGTTCTTTATTCGATTAGGTTTAACCGCGCCTTTTTTGAAAAAAACTAGCCAGAATAATTTAACACAGACAACTTTCAAAATATTAATTGAATCCAAAGCGCTAATAAAACCTGCTAGCAAAAAAACAGCACTAAACCCCGACATGTACAATTTTGAAAATTTATGATTGGCCACTAAATCTGTTGGACCATCGGAGAAATAATTGGCTTTTGATAACGGGTGTGCTTTGTGATAGGACGAAAGATCGTAATCTCTATCATTCAGTGATATCATTGGGTATCATCAATACAAACAGATTAAGCCCCACATAAATCAAGAGTTGTAAAGAATCTCGCATTTCATACCCAAACTTTAAACTAATGACATTTCTGATTTGATACATCAAATTCATACACCTAGTTTAGCTATAAAATACTATCGCTTTTTCTAAATAGACTAATGAAATTCAAAAGGTCTAAATTCCATTCGAAAAACCGGTAAATTTTTATATTATGACGTTTTAGTTTAATAAAACGCTGCTGAGGAAACGTGTTGAAGGTTGAAATTAATAGTTAAACTAATGTTTTCCTCGAGAATTGCGATTTCACGTTTTATAAGTATCACAAGTGAGTGTTTCACAATAGACATTGAATAACTAGGCTACGCTTTTTATCCAAAAAGTGTACATGACTTTTTGGATAAAAAATAAAAAGTCTGTTTATTAATAAATGATTTTTTATTTTTAAAATAATTGGTCCAAATTTTGAAAATGACTGACGTTAAAGTTGTGAGAACCAGTTCGCATTTAATTGGATTTGTTCGTGACGAAGACTGTCTGTCAGTTGAAAGTTAATGCCCGGGGCGATGGCCACCCAGGGCGGTTAATTCCCTTAATACTTTAAACTTTGCATCATATCTGATTTTGATTTTGGCACATAGATTGGTAGCGTAAGTAGCAAGGAATAACTGATTAAAATCTTTTTCATATTTCAGTACGTGTGTATTTTCGTCTAACTGTAGATTAATAATTATACACATACAAGGACTTATCAGTTTTAATTAATAATAAACTAAGTTTTAATTTCCCGCATTTCCCGACTTTTATGAAACACTTTCCGCCTTATTCATAAACGATATAACTTAACAGTGTTTTGTCTCTTTCGCTCTTTGGCAAATAGCGAATGTCGGAAAGGGACAAACCATTTGATAGCTAAGCTGTTAATAAGCGTTTATGAATCAAGCCCTTTAACGTTAAAACCACTACATTATTTACATAAAGTTTTTAGTCATATCATAACATACATAGTAGGTATTCATTCCTTTTAGTAGGTCCTTTAATACTATAAGTAATGTGTTCAGAGACAAACCTTCCGCTCATCTCTGAGCTCCTTCGCCAGCAGATGTAACTCCCGCACGACATTTGACTGCAGGTTCTCTGCGACCACTTCTCTTTGGCCCGCGAAGTCTCCCAGCTCTTGTAACAACTGTTTGAAGGCTTTGCATACTGTGTACCTGTAGATAGAATGTTATATTACGCACTACTCAAAGATTTAAAGAAAGAAAAGCATGAGAAGGGGATAAAATCGATAAAAAGGTACATACTAATCAATGATACTAATGCTCTCAAAAGTATTAAAGGAAAGAGATGAGACGATGAAAATAAGTAAGGTTATACTAATCAATGGTTTTAATGCACGAATCAAAAGTATATGCCTTCTAACGGCACTGGTATCTTTGGTGAGATGACAGGCCTGTTCTGACAGTTTCGACATACTCAAACGTGATTTAAATGAAGCAGTCTTCACTGCAATACAGTTAAGTCCAATAGTTAATATACTCATAATTTTTATTGTTCAAATACTCATAATAAATATGACGTCGGTAAAAACTTTTCATACATTATTGACTTTCCAAGAAACGGATAAGAGTGTTTGACATCATCAAAAATGTAATGCGGTTAACCGCATTTTTTCATACAGAGGTTATGAGTAAATAGTTTACGGAAAGTGATGCGGAAAATGACTTACTGGTATTCGTCTTCCTCTTTCTTTTTTGGTTGATAGTTTTTTACAAGCCTCCTGAAAATATGAGAAAATGTTAGCGCCTACACAAATAAGGTAATGATACTTTACATTTTATCAGGCAGAATTCATCTTAATCCTACTTAATATTATAAATGCGAAAGATTGTGAGGATATACGAGTAGGTATGTTTGGTACTCTTTTACGTTAACAGTGAGGCAATTATTCAGACTGAAAATAAACATTAGTATGAACGTCACACGTAACGTAAACATTAGTATAAATGTGTGACGTTCATACTAATGTTTATTTACTACCGATAATATGCTTCAAAAGTTATGTAAAAAAGGCACACCCAATAACGACTCGGGCTCAGAAAAAGACTCGAGCTCTTTTTACGGCTCGAGGTCTTCTGAAGGTTCGAGCTCATTTACAGCCTCGAAGCATGGTTCAGAGAGCTCGCGGCTCGGCTAGCTTCGGTACTCCGAGCCTACCGACGCTTCAAAAATAGGACTCGACGCCTCGAGTCAGTTTCAATTCAAAATGAGTAGTGTTCGCTTAAACTTAAAAAACCAGTACCTATATTAAAAATAAAAGTCAAATCGAGAGCAATCAAAACATCAAGAATAATCCAAATCAGTGTTGACAACTCGAAGTCACGTAGTAAAACAATCGAGTCGATGTCGCAATATTGTAAAAATGCTAAACATCCATCACTAATTCGAAAGAGCGATCTCAAATTTTACGATGTTCTTGATGCTCAACTCCGCCATAAATATTAAACGGCGCGAGCCGTTATTTTTATTAACCAGCTGCCAATAGGACATTATTTAATGACAATAAAATAATTAGGTTACGTAAGCATATAAAAAAGTTATAAAATAGAAAATCTCGTATAAACTCAACACCTAATAACTTTCTACTGTGAAAGAAGCATAGAAATTGACATTTCGACAAAAACTAATGTACCCACCTGAGTTTTCCTGCATATTCCAATTCGATAGCGCACCGTTCCTTCACGAAGTTACCATATTTGTCTAAGAATTCAATTCCTCTATGTGTGTGGGTGGCTAAGTTATCATATTGATCCTGTGGACAAAACAAAATTGCCAATTAGTAATACATACAATAATAAATATACTGAACTACGCGAACAATACAAAATGTAATGAGAGGAAACGATATGAGGTCATACGAGCGGGAAACTGACCATACAGCGATAATATTTAATATTGAAATGCAATTCATTGTTTCAAATTATTATTAAACTAAAGAGCCCTCGTTTTGCTTCGGTTAACCGACACTTCTCAAGTGGAAATCTTACTAACTTACAAGTTACTGAAACTTCATTGTAAGTGCTATGAGATCATCAAAGTTTCGAAGATAATACTAATACAACTATACACCTTTATAACGAATAGTAATTAGTAGAATCCATTGACAACGATTTATTAACTAGCCGCGTCCCACGGTCCACGGTTACCCGGGCTGTGCCCGTTCCCGAGGGAATTTCGGGATAAAATGTATCCCATGCAATTACTGTAAAGTTTCATCCAAATTCGTAGTTTTTTCGTGAAAGAGTAACAAACATACATTCATACATCCATTCTCACAAACTTTCGCATTTATAATATTAAATTAGTAGGATAGGATAGGATTAGCTACGACAACAAGGAATCGTGTTGATACTGCTTCAATTCTGCTAATTTCTTTTCATCACAGATGAACTTCAACATAATTTAATTGCACATTGTTAATCGTTTCACAATACTCAATAAAAGATTGTTTGATAACATTATTAGGGTTATCAAACCAAACGTCTACCCGTCATTTTTGTCATACACATAACAAAAGCCATATCAGCCATACCAGCTAATAAGCAGTTGTTTTTATAAGACACATTGTAGGTGTTCGAGCGTGTACTAAGTACTACACGTTAAGTTAAACAATAATCGCATTGATTAAGCGTTCTCATAATAAATTGGACAATGGGGCGAAGAGCATTGTGCAGAATCAGTGTGATCTCAATGATTTGAGTGACGATTCGTTTCCATTACCCGCCCTTGACTGCAGCCGAGGTGCGGCCAACGAACTGGCCAAGGAATCGGTGGGAAATATCCTTATCCTTGTTATTGTGAACTTGATATGACCACTGATTATGTTAAGTGTATGTTATTTTGTTTGCAACATCTTTCGTGCAGCTCGACTGATTGGCAACTAGGTAGGTGGAAATGGAGAGTAACTTCACTTTACATTTTAGTAAAATCGGATACTTTTCGCCCCAGAGGAACGGGTTAACCAATTAAAGCTATTAATTGCCATCTAATAAAATTAAAGTTAATAGTCACTAACACAAATGAAAGGCAAGTAACTTGGTAAAATAGAGATGTTTTATTTAACCAGTTAATCAACGTTGGCATAATGAAAATCGTGTCCATTAGTTAACAAACGAAAGCATACATACGACGTGCTGATATGCGAGGACTATTAAATAGCGTTTAATTAAATGCGTGCCTCAACACAACGGCTAGTGCAACGATCCTTTAGGAGCCACGCTCGACGAAAATGTGAATGGAATATATTTAGACGTGACGCCACTGTACAGACCGACGTCTAGATTGAAAACCTTTTTCATAAAAAACTCTTTGTTCCAGTGGTATTATTTTTAAACCTGGATTTACCGACTTAGCGAGGTCGATAACTAGAGTTATAAATAGAACTAACTACAGTGAGCTAGCACTATACACCGACAATGCTTAGGATAAATTGCTGGTGCCGATACCATCGATAACATCTATTAGTTTTAATTTACAAACCAATCAAAATGTACCGAGCAATTGAGTTTCAATGTCAATAATCGGTAAATCTTAGATTGAGCCGTCATAAATTACAAATACAGAAAAGAGAATCTGTACAATCATTCTTTTTCAATAATATAATCAGTAATCAAATGAGATTCCATTTGTAATTTGTCTGTAATTATATTTTGAAGGTGTAACGTAACGTCTATTCAATCACATGAACTTAACACTGTATCATATCATGAGCCCGTAGACAGTTGGTGTTTACAGTTATTTTATGAATATTGTTGCTTATTATTATAGTGATGGGCAAAAAATGACAATGGCCATGTGTAATATTGTCGCTGCGTTCGTTCACCCGCCAGATGAGGCGAAACATGATGACTCCTCGACACTGCCTCCGAAGACGTGGGAGAACTGGATCTCACCACCACCACATTTATTATTTACTACACACAACCAAATAACTGACTGGAAGGTTTATACCTCTAAACCAACGCTATTTATGGAGTTGGAGACATTAACTTCTCGGTATCACGGGACATTCGCTACAGTAGCTTTGCATTATCAACTTAGACATTTAAATGTAATGGAATATTCATACGTTCTGGGAATAGTTTTTGCATAAGACTCAACTCAGATAGTTACGACACATATTATTTGTAGTTAAGTAAGATAATGTGATAGCGTGATCTCGGTAGTCTGTCTTAAAGAACTGGTGATCATAATCGAACATAACCGTAGGGAAGGAATGCGCACACGCAACGTTAAAATCATTAGTATGCGGAGCGGTCGTGTGGCGGTGACCAACACATGTAGCTCCCTGTTACCTTGGCCAATTATTAATATTCAAACACATATTTAAACGTGACCAAGTAACCATTACGTGTGGACTGAACCTTTATTTCACTTAGTACAAGTTCTAAACATTTTACGACACTAGTGAGGTAAAGTCGGTTAAGTAGTTAAATTAGCAGCCGTATTAGTACAGTGCGTTATATTTGGCAATGTAGTCAAGTATGTCGAGTCAGTGAACTTGCCAGCAGAGGTGTCGGTCGATGCATACTGAATTGTCGACATGTTGTAATTGGCAGTCTGTGTATGCAAAACGAAGTGCAAACATTGACTTTGGCATGAACTCATAGCAGTTAGGGGGCGTCCATAAATCACGTGAGGTTCAAAAGGGGTGGGGGGGTCTTTAAAAAAATCACCAAACATCACCACGGGGGAGGGGGGGTTGTAGCAAATATCACGTGTATTTTTTTTCGGAATACAAAACCAAAAGTTTTTTCATTGCTACTGCATTGAACATTAATTTTGGTTATAATTGTGATCCTTCATTTTCTTTATTTAAACCTGTGTTTTATTCATGTGGTTGCAAAGTTTTGTAGATATGAAAAAATACACGTGATATAGGCTGGGGGGGGGGGGGGGTTGACTGAAACCTCACGATGTATCACCAAGGGGGAGGGGGGGTCAAAAAATGGCAAAAAAAACATCACGTGATTTATGGACGGCCCCTTAGCACGACATGCAATTTGGCGGTAAAATATACAGCGCTTTCCGAGGGAGTTTTAAATGAAGTCCGTAGGCCAGTTATCAGATGGAGTCAGGAGTAACCCGTTTTTCATCTTCCCATTTCGTAATTCCACTGCTTCAGATTGCAATCAGCGTCTGACCTTCCAAAAGATTGCTTACGAATTTCCTTTTTTAACGGCCACAGTTAACGTTAACATCAGTAATAAATTGCTTAATTGAAAATGTATCCCGTTTTTTTATTTAATTACATTGCCAGTGCGTAATTGCTATTAATTAAAATTGGAAAACACTACTAATTAGATAACGAGTTAGTTATATAGGCTGTTGGCTATTTTGTTAAGTTGTTAAATTATAATTACAATGCAAGACATGTAAATCAAGTGGCCTTGCGTTCTAAGTACACGAGCGTCTCAGTTGAATGCCAATGTCACGTCAATTCACCACATAAGCCGTATCGTATAACAGAAATACGTTGTTTTAGAAAAACATAACAGTCTATTTACAATATTTTATTCATTTCAACAATCGCGCCTTTATTACAGTCATTAGTATCGTTTTGTTTATTATCAATGGGGTTTCTCCAATAAAATGAATGAATTTACGTACTACGCAATAGTCAAACACAAAGTACATAATGTAACGTACACATGAAAACCCAAACACATAAACTAAGGAAAATAAAGGATGTTTTAACGCATAGACTTTGCTGTCGCCAATCAAAGTGAATTAAGTAATGATCTTCAGATCTCACAGAAAGACAAAGGCTTTCGCCCACAGATCTTTTAACTAACATTAAATAATACAACTAACTATGAGTTAACTATTACCTAGGTTTATTAAAACTTAACTGATTTTTCCCGCTTTCTTAATAACATCGATTTACGTCATCGGATAAATTGTGAGAGAATCGTATGTATCGTTAAAAAGGTATAAATATTTTAGATGACAATTGCTACATCCGTCGGTGGTTCCCAGACAGAAATCAGCATAATATTGTTGGATCGAGTCATACCGGAATCGAGTCGAGTCAGAATCGATCCGTTTGATCAGAGCGTCCTCGATGACTCAGAGGTGGAACGCCCTGGACACGTCCTTTGACTGATTACCACTCATTACTCATCACTATTACAACATATTAGTATTAGATAAAGGACTCTACACATAGAGACTGCTGACCGATTAAGATTAACCAAAGCTTACATAGTGGTTTTCTTGACGAGTGATCTGATTTGACAGTGAATAAGGTTGTGATTGTGACTGAACGGACATCCAATTATACAAACGAAGTAACTATCTAACTAGATAATCTGGGATTGTAATCTCTGTACGGTATCAAAGTATAGATAATCTTGGATGTACCGTGAGAAAACTGTACAATTTTAATGACAAATCAGTTAGTAATTAATAAGATTGATGCTAGAGTAAGGTTAACGTTAATAGCTATACACACGAGTCTGAACTTGGATGAACCTTTGAATTTAGGTTAACTACTAAAGTGTCCAGCTATATAGGCGGCATGTACTAACAGTTTCGTGTGTAAAGTCCTTTATACATTAGTCAACATAAACCCCCCTCGCACCGTAACAGATAAGATTACAAATCATACCAAAATCGATAACAATAGTACGCCGCCGAACCGAAAATGTCAAAACAAAACATTCCAAACAAAATGAGTCAGTAGAGTTTACGATTTCCTTCATGATTAATGAGCAATGCGTGATTGCTAACATTAGCGAAAATATTACGATTTCGCAGAACAAATACCGACATACTGAGCAAACGAAGACGTAGTTATATTTGGAAAATGAATGAGACGTAAAACTGGCAGAAGAAAATTGTTCACCTTTACAAAATAATTGCTCGTAATAATAACCAGACCTCGAAATACATGGCGGCGTGACGATCTTGACCGCTTTGACAGGGATTGACATAATCTAACCCAGCACAGGGACTGAAGAGATGCTTGGGAGGTGAAGGGAGACCTTTGCCCATGAGTGGGACAGAATAGGGTAATTATAAACATATGTACCTTTCATCTTATTATTTTAATATTTCCGGTACGATATGCAAAAAATAGACCTGATTTCGTAGGTTATCTTTTCTGTATTTCCGGTTTAAGTTGCTCATTGTTTACATTTTTTTCTCCACAAGAGATTAATTTATAAACGTTGATGTCATGACATGAGGGAAGACGTCTGTTTACTTTTAAAACACCTTTGCTTATCAACGTATTGTCATTGAGATAAGGAGATAACATCAAATTGCAATAGTAATTTATTCGAGATAACATATCACAAGGTCAATTTAATTGACTTTAGATTTAAATAGCAATTATTTAGAGTTCAATGTTTTCATGTTTTAAAAGGTGAATAAAACTTTATGCTTAATGTATCGAACCTGACGCCTGACGGCTTCTGACATATTTGATGATTGAAACAACCGACCGAAACCCATAACATTGAATGTATCCTTCGGAACACGTATCTGGTACAAGTTTCAACAGGCGATCACCCATCTAAGTACTGTGATTGTGCAAGTTATATTGTAGGTAGTAAGATCTTATCAGATTGCGTTTAAATAAAAGCAGAATGTACCATTAAATTCGTCTTATGGTCGGTACAAAAGTGGTTTAAATAAAATATTCAAATCACCCCAGTAAAATTGCTCTGTTCCTCTCTAAGGTCAACAGAACATCGCTGTGGGAGTAAAACATGTGTGCATTGTTTATATGTACTATTTACTAGTTACCTACAAGTAGGTATATGCAGCATTCATATAGTTAGTAAACTAGGAAATGTGCACATTACATATATAAACACATAAAGATGAAGTCGTTATTGAAACAGTGTGGGCAACAAGTATTAATGGAATAATTTTGTCAGAAGGTACATATATATCTAAACATACATATTATGTATAGGCAGTAAATATGTCGGTACAATAACTCCAGGATGATCTAATTACAGACGTCATAGTTAGCCAGTGTAAACAGTTTAACAACCTAATTACAGTTAATGCGTGTAACATGGGCTTACGTTTCGTAGGTAGGTCCGGTACTTCATTTAACGGTACATTATGACTACAGTAAATTAAAGTAAGTAATTTCGAGTAGTAGATAACTGCTTAGTCGCAATACTTAATGATTGATAGCAATTAACCTAAGATCACAGCAATACATAAATTTAAGTTTCAATTATGAACTCTACTGAGTTTAGTAACTACTAGCAGTGCTCCGCGGTTTTCCCCATGTTGTAACCGTTTCCGTAGGAATTTCAGGATGAAATGTAGCCTATAACCTTACCGTTGATTGTGACTATCCAGTACAAAAATAATTTTCAAATCGGACCGGTAGTTCCTGCGATTAGCGCATTCAAACAATCAAACTCTAGCAGCTTTATAATATGTATTAGTATACCTACTCGTAGATATGATTTGTTTTACGACTCCATGTCATGCTCACACCCTCACCATAAATAATCAAACCCTGTAGTTAGAAAGGACAACCACCTGTGCAATATCCGAAAGCAATTAAACTAAGCAAAGATTTAGTATGCCTTAATTTATAGTTTAGACGCTTAAGCAGAACTAAGTAGGTGTTTGTTGCAGAGAAATCGTTTTGTCTTTGTTTTTCTCCTCTCTAAATCTCCCATTCGTTTCTATATGAAGAGACCATACACTTTACCACAAAACTTTGTCTTTGGCGTGAAACTTAGCCGTACTGGAGTGGAGCTAAGTCTAATCTAGTCGATGGTAAGAAGTATATAGTATATCGAGAAGGGAGTTTTGGGCAAGGCCATTGAATGAGGTTGATAAAGCTACCAAAGTTTCGGTATGCTTCAACGACTAACGACCTTATTCAAAAACCCTCTATAACTAAAACACGGTTATATATTGCTTTGTCTCTTGTGCTCTTCGGAAAAATAGCATATGTCGGAAAGGGACAACCCGTTTAAAAGCTAAAATTCTGTTAATAAGCGTTTATGAATAAACCCCTAAGTATCTAGTTCTGAACCATGGTTTTAAACTAGTTGATATGTAGAAGGTCATTTATAAGACTTATCCCGGTTGCTCTAGTTCAGTACCTTGTAAGGCTTCTAATCTTTTGACCAAGTAACAATTACTTACTAAAATAAAGGTTGTTTCTCAATCCTGAACAAATATGGATAATATATAATATATAATCTATACTAATTTTATAAAGAGGAAAAAATTGTAAGTTTGTTTGTTTGTTTGTATGTTCGAGGTAATCTCAGGAATCATCCGTCCGATTTGAATAATTCTTTTTGTAATAGATAGCCACATTCAACGGGAAGGTTATAGGCTATTTTTCATCCCGAAATTCCCACGGGAACGAGCACAACGCGGGTAAAACCGCGGGTGCACTGCTAGTAATATATAAAAATATGTAAATAATATGAACTTATGTAACCTAGATATTATAAAACAGTATAGTATAATGGGTTATATACCTATGTCATGAAATATTTATTGATATGAAAATATACTTAGATTATTATTATTTTACGAGTAAATATTATAATGGAAATCTGGGTTATAATAGTCTGTCAATTATCAAACATTAAGATGACATGTGTGAGTATTACCTAATAAGAATTGAATAATGAAACCTACCCATAGATAAGAAAGTTATATTATAATTATTCTACATACAGGAAATAATTCCGTTCTGTATTATTGTTTCAAAGTTTGTTTCTGGCCAGTACTTCTTAAAAATTTGAGCCGATATGACGCAAATATGACTAATAATACCTAATTTAAGTGAAAATCCTAAATTGAATACATTAATTACCTACTTATGCCCTTAGTTATTCATAATAATTAGGTATTAAGGCCAAAAGTTATCAAATATTATAAGACTCATGATGAGTACATCTACACGATGAATCACCGGTGATTTGACGGGGTATTAAATCGAATATGAAAGTTGAGTAAGAAACGTATTTACAGCGGAAAGTATTTCATCTTTATGCTCTTATTGATTTCCTGTTGGTCTAAGGAACGTTTCTAAATCAAGCACTGTTTGCCCGAGGCCCAAATCTATATTAAAACGGGCATGAGTCACGAATTCGCGTGACGTCACGTCGCACCCCTACCGCGTCACCCCAGTGAGTCAGATACAACCCCCGACCGTCTTTACCCAGACTACTTGCCAGACAGAAAATAACCACAAAACGATTCTATATACGGCATTTGACAGCCATTCAAGGTCTCAAGATATCTTTTTGGATCCACTGAAACGCTTAGCCCGTCATGCCATCAGTATCTGTCTGACATTTAACTCAGGAGTAGGGATTCGACCGCGCGATAAGTTACGTCACAACGAAATTAATGCTATACTTATATGTCACTTTCTTATTATATAAAATTTTCACCGTATCGATGCACCACACGTCGTATAATGCGTGTCACTACGTAATAATTTCACTTTCATCCTCACAAAACAACATTTAAATTTAACATTCGACGTCGTATACATTTTAATTCGGTGCGAAATAAAAGCGAACGATGTAAATACTAAATATACATATGTATATCGGTCCATTATTTAGAAATCCGACATTCAATAGCGATTCCGATGAATATAAATAATGTGTAAGCGATATTACAATAAGTGCAAAAATGTGAGATTAACAATGTGAAACGTGCCTTATAAAACAAAATAACAAGTAGCGGTATTAGTAACGAATAACAAAAGAATATATCAAAGGATCACGTTCCAATAAGGCAAATTACATAGGTACCTAACTTTTGTCGACTTGATATATCTAACTAGGTATTGCAAATTGTAACACCTAGGTATCTATATCATGTACCCAGCGTTAGCTTATTTATTATGGTAACGTGCCGGCAGTAACACACGAGCAGAAATATTCCGCCACCAAATAGTTTCATACTCGTGTCGTGAACCTATTTGGTATACGGTATGGTATGGCACCAATAACACTGCAATATTTCAATCTAATAGTAGGCGTTAATACAAAACAAATTAATGGTTTCGATATCTCTGCAACTTCTACCGTTAATATTTTGAAATGTAGGAAATAAGTCCAATAAGTACAATTTCTATATCTAGAAAGGATTTATGGAAGAAATAATGTACTAGTAATAGTAATAATAGTCTACTTACACGATTTGGATGCTTATTTTTCAAATGAATACACCGAATAATAATCATATTATTGTACGAGTGGTCGAGACTAGTGAGTGAGTTTACCGAGTATATTTGAATCATGATTCTATCGTATACTCCATAAACAAAACATGTCAGTTTATAAAGCATTAGTGTTGTTTATTTAATGTATCATTTAATATATATATCTATATTACCACACGTGATTTCATAAGGGACGTCGCATCAGCGACAAGTAAAAGTCTTGGAAAGCCGTTCTGTCTCCACAGACGAGAAAGTTCCGCGAGGATCCAATCTCTCATTAACGACGATGATACAGAAATTCGATATGTTTTTATGTAACCATATTATTTTGCAAACAGTTTTGCTACCGATTTGACATAATGCTCACAAGGAATGTAAATGGAGGACAATTTGGCGTTTTATTGTGGAGTCGTGCCTCATGCACGGACAAAACCTTCATAACTTAACTGTTAACTTGTGAAAGTCGCACACAAGATCATCGAACTGCAACTCTATACGAAAACCGTGTCGAAGTAAGCAATTACATAAGCATTGATCAGTTTACACGAATAATCTACAGGTTTTTTTCGGACGAGCTAACCTCGTTTTTCGGCAGTTGAGTTTTACAGCTCAAAAGTTTTGCTTGAATTGCCGACGTATTCTTGTTTGTTATTACGAGAAGACGTAAGCATTTCTTTTCTTTAGCATTTTAATCTCATGCGTAGCGAGCTTATTTTCTCTCAGACAATAGCCAATGTCTGCGAGCTTGAAAACACCGTCGCCGTCCGACTGGCGACCATTGAACTTCCTATCTAGTTCCCCGTAAACGTAGGGGAATCATTTTATAGTAAAAATGATAAAGGAACAATAGGAAAGTGCAAATTGAAACAAATGATCATGCGAACATTGCTTTTTCATGTGACTTGTAATTTTTATTATTAACATAGAAACATGGTTATATTTCAAAGAATTCAATGTTTAATATTGCATCGTATAGTACAGAGGATCTGAACATTCTGGATACGTGGGAAGACATCCGCGGGCGCATTGTGCCAGGCTTTGATACTCAAAACTTTTTGTCATTCTATTGCTTATTGTTGGAACACAAAGGACCTGTTTCCTGCTATTTAGTTCATATTACACACATATTACAATGGCACTCGGTTTATGTTATACGTTATATGGTTACAGATATCATACAGTTAATTCAGTTGGCATTCTCTAGAAGAAACTAACTTATAACTTTGAAAAATAGGTATGTGAGTGTGGATAAAAATCGAATGTTGCTGCCATTACGGAATGTTAGCTCGATGCCCCGACCGGTAGGTAAACGGGGCCCCAGCAAAGGGATTTGGGATTGGATTAGTATCCCCAAGATATCAGTAACGGCACCCTTGAAGAAGGGTGCAGGTAAACATTTTCGAGTGACTGATTGTGGAATCCGGTTTCTTTTATAGTGGAAGGATATAATCGAAACATTTCTCTAACACTTTGGAGAATATTTCTAGAGGCTACTAGCACAGTATTGAACTATACAGTTTTACTTCTTAGAACGATATACAATGGAGGTACAGAATGTGGTTCAGCACGAGCCTCGAGCCATTGTTGAAACACGCGCGTTTCCGCTTTCTCGTGAAAAAATGTAAGCGCACTGTTGGAAAGTAACGTGTGTGATATGATACGATTTCAAGAAAAACATTTTAAAACAAATTGCTTTGCGATTTGGTTTCCAAGTTGATATTTAATACTTGGAATGTATGATATGCAAATAATTATGAAAATACTTGCAAACCCTATATGGAATCACTACGCTGTTAAGGCAGGCTATAGAATTCGATTGAAACAGAGCCAAAGCATGATACATGCGACAGACTGGCGCCATTGGCTACGCAATGCAGCCATTTACAAAAGCCCACTGTTCTTCAAGTTCCAATATAAGAAGCTCAATTACTGATATTACCCTACCATACTCGGTCAATCAACCATAATAAACATAATCTTCATCTCAATAATACTACAAGCATGTCTATCTAATGTGCATAATCGTTTGTGGATAACTTCAAGTATGATGATGAGATTTCGTTGTACATCCAAATGGAAATGTAAATTAAACAAACAAAAACGAATAAGGACATAAATTAGTTAACAAATCATGTTTTCTATTTTGAAAGAAATTGAAGATTGCTTCAATTTGTCAAGATGCAAGAAAGCCGGCGCGTTATTCAAGTTATTGCAACCAATAGTAATAGTTGAGTGAAGCAGATGTGCATAATTTCACAGTAGAGCGGACGCAGGACCGGTCAGAAGGGTCGAACGACCGCAGCAGGTGCGTCACTAAATAAGGACTCTTCTACGACATTTAAAAATGTAAAGACGCTTGCAAGAAACAAGACGAGATGATGCACCAAGTATAAAAATATTTTTAACGCTGAATTAAAAAAATATGCTCCTTCCCAATTGTGTCATTATTGCGTCAATCCACTCGGAAATAAAGCGTAGTAGTCGTGCTTTATAACATTGTCCAAATGGCCCAACAGTTGACGTCAGCATTTGCCGAAAACTCACTCTGTTCGGGGCTATTTTGGGTTTCGATGGGCGTCTGTATTATGATGACTGAACGGGCAAAAACATTGGTATTTCAAGTGGTTACAACTGATATGAAAAAAAAAATAGCTTAGATTCTTTATCCAAAAATAAATAAACAAAAACCCACGGTCATAAATCACATAAGATTTCCATAAGTGTTGTAACGGAGATGCCATCAATTTTAAAAGCTAACATTGCATTTGCAAAACATTTATGACATGTTGAGTTGTTAACGCCAAATAAGATTTTATGATCAAAATACATTTGTGCTTTCCCGAGAATTACAATCCGGAAGAATCTGGCGCGATGAACGAGTGCATTAACCTGAACGATGGACATGGTGCTCACAATAACATTATAAACTAAATGTTTACATTGGAGTTTATCTGGCATTGAAAGAAACGTGTGTAAATAGAACAATTTAAAAGCGTTGAGGTTATTAATTAGAGGCGCTGGGAGCACCGCGCACGTCGCTGGATATTTACTATTCCGTTAATTGGTCACATTTGGGTAGCGCCGAGAGCTCCATTAGCGTCGAATGTGACTATAACTAGTGGAAGTGAAAGTATTGGCTTCCACCCCGGATGCACGACATGTGGCTGAATTACTGAAGGGGGACAACACGATGCTCTATTCGAGCACGCGACTACAACAGCTACGTTGACAACTAATAAATAAACAAACATGTGCACTGCATTATATAACAGGAATTGAACAGTTTATCATGATATCAATGGAAATGAAAAAAATATTGATTGCATCAAAAAATCTGGGCTGAATCGACATCAGCAGAAACATTGTTGGTGTATTAAACACACATAAAAGTCATACAAATAAATTAACAATTGAAACGGCTGTCCATGTGCTGCACACAATATGGGAGCACGTTTTTGTGTCAGTAAATGCAACTGATTATATGAATCGAATGAATCACAAAACTGCACATGCTCTTTTAACGAACAGGTGACGCATTCAACGGTAGAAAAGCATTAGCAACCTGCGTGGAAGGAAACAGATGGGGTTATGTTGGGACTTAAATAAAGCTCGAGACATTGTGCTCGTTTACCCAAAGAACTGCACATTAAGAGCAGTTATGAAAGCAGCTTCAAGTAGGTGATTATAGTTTTAAGCGATGAGTTACATTTCTGGTGCTACTTGACATATTATAGTATGCAGCTTCTTTCATATTTTGTTAAAGGTAAAGTTTTCTCTTTTAAAACATGAATCAATTTAAATCGTAAGAAGTATTGAATCTATTTTCAATCTTACGCAGCTCCATTCACAATTGAACCTTGAAACGTAATCTCGCTAAGCAGCTGCGCGGACATTTGTGCTCGTGCAAACTTATCCACAGATTAATGTTGAGAGAGACCACATTAAATCAAGCACACGTTTATAACGTGAAGTAACTCCTCAGTTCTCACGCAGTAATGTTCTTAATAATAACAACCTTACGAGGAATTTCAAACGCTACGCAATTTGCTGCAGAGCGCATCGAATAAACTTGTAGAACGTAACCAATTCTTAGAGTTTAGTTGTAATTCGCAAACATTTACGATACACAGAATAACATGGACAAACAAGCAAGCGGCCAACAGCGAATGCTCAGGCATTGACGCTACATAGAAGAATGTGATGTGAGAGGACGAATCTCAACTACCTAACGAATCAAGATTGGTTTTTATTGCATTTCGATTCAAGTGTTTCACAATAACGTTGAGGACGAAACCTTTCACTGACAACAACATTCGACTAAGCATTAATATAATAGTACGCAGAGATTATAATTATTAACGCTCTCTAGCTTACCATTGTTTTTATAATGTTAACAATACGCAGTAAAATGAAAACCTTAGAAATTCGAGTTTGATATGAGAGGACGGCATCGTCCGCGATATTAATTGTGAGAAATTCCGCGAAGACGAGTCGAGTGTGACCGAACTCGCCGGTGGAGGTGGACCGAGACACATCACCCACTTACCAGCAATCATCGTCTACTTAAAACAATATATTAATATAAAAACACGTATTAAAACAACTGTACCTATCAATTTCTAGATTAATGAGAAACGTTATTTAGTCCAGTAAGATACATATAAAGATTTGAGAAAGGAAGAGGGTAATTGAAATTATTTATAGACTTTTTTGTGGAGAATTGATTGATGAACGGGTTCTGTTTGAAGCTTCAGGCAGTTTATTACTCAGCCCTACTTTGTTGTAGTCAGTCAGTGGTCCCTGTGTTGGCGGAAGAACACAGGTTCCCACTTTCGCTATTTCACACAGGTGTATCACGACTTAAAGCCGTGAGTAACGGCCTAATGACGACTAAAAAAACGCATAAAATTATATTATTTCTTTTAAAAAATTCGGCTAACTATGGGCGAAAGGCCGGTTTACAATCCCAGTAACCTTGATACGACCCACACCTTGTAATTATGTATCTGTTTAAGATTCCTCAGGTTTTTAGAAAGTTAAAAAGGGCGTTAACAACATAATCTACATTGTTAATTGTGCATCTTCAACCACTTTGCAGTTAGAAGTTATATTCTAGTACATGGAACAGAATTTTAAAATATTTCCAGCAACATGTACAAAAAAAATTGTTCGGTGCCAGTTACCTTTTTTAATGAAAAAATGCTGTTAAAAATTAACACTGTTGTATGCCGGGACTCGCTTGATAAGCTGTACCGGACCGGGGAATCGTTTTGCAGATAATATCTTTATAGGTACCTAGCCATTACTTGCAGCTAAGTGTTGCGAATACGAAACCACCCGGTTTAGTACGTAAGTCACAATCGGCCTTGGTAACAAGTAGTTACTAATATTCCTTGCAATATTACGTTCTTATAGTATAACTAGCAGCGCCCCGCGGTTTTACCCGCGTTGTGCCCGTTCCCGTGGGAATTTCGGGAATTTTTTTACATAAAAACCTTCCTCTTGAATCACTCTACCTATAACAAAAAACCGCATCAAAATCCGTTGCGTAATTTTAAAGATTTAAGCATACAGATAAACAGACAAACAAACAAACAGACAAAAATAGCGACTTTGTTTTATACTATGTAGTGATGATAGTGGAATATTTAAGTGATGTTGTAAACCAAGAGTCGCACAAGCTTGCACTCGGTGCATGCAAGTGAAATCAATACCGATGAGCCTGTCTTGCCTAACCCGAGCTTACCCGGTCGTACATCTCTAACCTCTTACGACACACGCTTGTGTCAAAGAACTTACAAGATTTACTTTATATAACGTCTGAACATTAATTACGTACGTATGTCTCTAATGGACAATACACACGTAACTATAATAAACTAAACCAAAACACAGTTGCCACACAGACAGTGTTTTATCAAGCGAAGATTCTCACGATCGATTCAATAAGATATTGAATGTTATCAATCTAGTTTTTTCGACGTGTTTATATTGAAACTAGTTTTGTAACTGTTATTATTGACCGATAAAACGTTGAAGTTAAAATTATTGAAGGGTGTGGTTCGTTCGAACGTAGAAAGTTCATAAATATGCACAGAGGCCCTGTTTTATAAACACTACAATGTAATGCTTCAAGTAATTTGTAATACGCCAAAAAAAATGTTTAGTCAATGACCTGCTTTAAATTACTTACTTCATTCATGGACTAATATTGAGGAAAGAACCAATTTAGTAGTAAAAAACTCCAAACTAACAAGAGTATATTCATAATGTGGGTCAATGTAGTACACTTATCGTTACATTTCGTTTGTGTTTTGACTTTGAAATTTCGACGCTTATCTTGCGAGATATGGATGCAAAATAAACTTTGAACTTATCTAACGGTCGTTTTATGTACATTTACAAAATTATCACGTCTGGCTGTTATGAGGCCAAATATTATTTGGTTCAGTACTAGTGTAACATTAGTACCTGTTACGAATAATCAACAAGTGCTTTGTAATGTAAGTTTAGTTGGTATATAATGTTCGAAAATTCACCCTCAAGTCGCAAAAAATTACGATATTAATTTGAAAATTGTCCCTCAATAAGAACGCGTAACTGAGACCGGCTCGGAGTGTTTTCAATTGTGCTACAAACGAACCCGATTACAATTTGGACACGAGCAAAATCTGTCAACAGAATCCGTGGGAGTGATTCCGTTAT
The DNA here is from genome assembly GCA_951394245.1 of Cyclophora punctaria. Taxonomy (NCBI): domain Eukaryota; kingdom Metazoa; phylum Arthropoda; class Insecta; order Lepidoptera; family Geometridae; genus Cyclophora; species Cyclophora punctaria. Next base: position 7,768,737 of record OX596171.1, read on the forward strand.
CGAATTACGTTACCTGTAGACGCATTACGCTGACCGTATTTAGTTTACGTAACGTTGTATTACTCACCTGAAACAAAAAACATTGAAATTAGCATCAATTTGAGAACTGCATCACACACGAGTAAAGTTCCGTCAATGAATGTACTAAATGATAATTTGCAAAACATCAACAAAAACAGGAACGGCAAAAACTTCAATTATCAAAATTAATGTCCGATAATAGTTAGTGTGATTAACAAACAATTTGATCGAGTCACGATTTGTACGTGAAGTTGTTGGGCAAGTTGATATACCAGTACAAGTATGTAGACGAGTCATGAGAAGCAAACCTCAGGTTATTTTGGTGCAGTAATGTTTAACTTGGGCATGGTTGAACTAAACTATTGATAAAACGAATCCACGGCAACGTGTGCTCTGGCTAAGTGAATAACCTCGAACTTGAACGGTTTAATAGATGGCATATGTAAACAGAGTCGAGATCTGGCAAATGAAATTCCTATCGTCGAAAGGCACGCTTCCGCATCTTCCATCAAACACGTGCCAAGCGGAGAAATCCGGCTATTCCGGCCTCTTCGATACACGTACAGATTTATATCAACAGAACACGCTACACTACCAATAACCACATTTTATCCACTTTTCCAACAAGATACTGGCCATTTTACATTACGATTATAGCAGTGATAAACACACCTAACTATTAAGCGTCTAAAAGCTATCTATAGATACAGTAGGTAAGGCCGTTAAATCAAAACTGACAGGATAATATAAGGTTTATTTATAACGCGTAGAAATTGTTTCACGAGTGCATGTGTTACCGCAAATAGCCATCCGGTAGCGGAGTTCAGAGAAGCAACTCGATACTTTGAGAGTAACTACAGCATTGCGGGGTGGTAAGATAAGCCCGAAGACACGCTAACTACTCGTATGATTAACGTTAGTTGACGAGTTTCCTGTTCGTACACACATACCTAGTGTGTTACTAACGGTTCCGCAACAACTGCTTTTCTTAACGCTTTCAAATTGCCAACATAAATATAAATTATTAGATGATCAGACCACTTTATCTTAATGTGGTACAGTAAGTACGTTCGTCCGTTTAAATGTGAACTTACGCAGACATCGAATCTGCATGTTATGAATTCCTAATGGAATTTTAAAACAGATTAAGTACCTAACTAGGGACTGGATTACCACTTCAGAATTATTCGGTTAGATATTACCTCCCCAAACCTAATTTAGAAATCTCGGGTTAATTCAACTCAATTTTAAAATTATCATGATTTTAGATTTCACAAGAGTTATGGCCACAAACGACTAATATGGAGAAAATACAAAAACTTTCACACGAGTCTTAAAAAATGAGCGCGCATCTGATTTTGTTTGTTGTAGTGTTACATAACTTAAAATACCTACACAAGAAACTATACATAACATGTCTAAGTTACCTATAATATTTTCGAACATTCTTTTTTGTAAGCCGCATTGCATTGAAAATACTGAAATTCCTGAAGAGCATTGGGATCGATTACAATCACACGTAAACTAGGTATTTTAATTCTACTTTCTTTCGAATGTTTTTTTCCTTTCTTACTGGGTAACACCTAGTTAAATATCCGCTTCACTTCCCTTCAATAATTCAAGATACCGCAGGTAAATTGGGGAGAAACCAAACGCCTACATCCTCCTCGAAAACCAATTTTTATCAGTGAATCGGATGAATAGTTTCGATGATTACCTGCTCCATACAAAATAAGTAACAAACATTGCTTCTTCAGAATATTATAACAGTTATAAATGTTTAAAATATTATACTGTGCTGTACAACTTATTGAGTAGCGATTGCGCACTGATTCAGTTGTAATTACACACTATCGTGTTTTAATTGGTAGACGCAACGTCCATCATAGTTTATACGATGTATGCTACGCATTGTATCATTGCTTGCTGCAAACAAGACAACGTGCACACCAAATAACGACCGACGCAAAAGCACCGTGTGGGAAACCTTTTGAAATTTGCGTACCCGTTCTAAGCCTCCGTTAATATTCTTCGACCGTTGCTACAATTCCGTTGCATAATACTATTGCTTTTGTGTAGCATCATTAATTATTTAAGAGAGAAAGGTTGGTGTAAATAAACTTTTCTTTTATTCAATTGATACGCTTTTTACATGTTCCGTTGGTTGTTAAACACTCTTTAGGTGACACTGCTTAACTAATAGAAGATGACAAATAGCTTAATAGATGCCTAACGGGTAGAAACAATTGAGGTAAATAATACTTGATATAATAGTTACGATAATAGATCACGTCAATACCTTGGCCTCCGGATGCCTTTGGGCAGTCTAAAAACTCCGAAATCAGGGTTGGCCACTAACCTTCTCGAACTTACTATTATACCTTGGCAATAAATATCGATTTATACGCCCAGAAACTGAGCCAACAAAGTAATCACAGTGTGACTGCTAAGTGCTCCGTGTAATTTTAGTATCGAATTAGCTTTAGGTGTGACCTTTAGTCTCCTACCTTCAATAACCTTGATAGCTGTCTGCCACACCTGAGCGATTTGTAACTTAATGCGCAAAAGTCAATTCCTATCTAGCTGTATATCTATAACTATTATTTCTATGATTATGTTGTACCTACTTACCAGTTTCGTTGATGACTTGGGCAAGATATTAAAGTCCTTATTTCCACATTTCAGCTTTAAGCCATAATATATTGGAGTAGGCGCGTTTACGACTCATTTGGCGCTGGCAAGTCCAGTCTCAGACTCAGCGAACCGGTCAAACCAGAATGTATGTACAGGACCCACGCTTAATAATCGCAAGTTCGTGTTGACACGTAAAACGAGACACTATTCTTAGAGTACCAAGTATCATTTTACTTTTGCAAATTCATTCACAGAATTATAAACGAGCTTTACTTTTGAGTTCTTCGAAGTATCCTTTCGTTACAACCAACAATACCATAACCGTCTCCCACGCTTTATTTTTTAAGTTATGACTGATACTAGACCCATTATTACGAAGTTAGTAATTGTTAAATAACAGGATCTGTTTGATAAATACCTATTCGATAGTTGCCTAATTTTATTCCACTATTGTGCAATAATGTCGTTGTTCAACATCTTTCCCCAAGAGTTATTGATCGGTAAGGACGCGAAGCATCAAGAGGGGTGAACCACTAGTTGCCTCCCCTAGTTTGATGTAACACATTATTGTCACCGTATAAATATCTTATGCCAGCATCGAGATTAAAGATTGCAGAATTTTTCAATCTACATTTTATTGGTATTTCGATACTGCGAGTACCAGTTATGTGTCAATGGAAATCAATCAAGCGCAACCACGTTTACCAAGAACGTAATGACATAAAATAGTTTCTACATTCAACCAGGTTCGAAGTATTGCTACATTCCTAAAGCTGTTCCCCGAAGCAATGCACAACTAAATTGTTACAACTAATCAACGTAATATTCATTAAACAATTAGGTACCTACTTATAAGGTTACTAACTACTTAAGCTGGTACAACTACCAACCAAGCTTTCATGTGGTAGTTAAGTCTATTTTGATTCTAAATGAGTTTGAACTTAATTAATGAACTACTGAACACTTGGAAGACTCCTGGAAACAATAAACAAATAAACGTAATGGCCAATGAAAGATAAGTTTCCAATGCGAAGAAATATGATGACAGTTAATGGCATTTCCACCTGAGCGTGTTTAGGGGGTCTTAAGTCTGTCACTTCCAATAATTTGATGGTTTCAACAACACCAGTTTTGGTCATTAACATTTACAATAACAATATGCACGTTATTTCAATCCGTTACTACGGTCTTACGGTAAGAATGATAATTACATTAAAAACTCAAAGCGTATGTTATATTTTAGATTGTAATTAGAAGTCAACCCACACAAATTCTTTGCTATAGCTATGAGAGAATTCTTTTGCCAGATACCGAGCACAATGCCACTCTAGGGCAATAGAGTTACGTGACAAGTGCATTAGAATCGAGGTATTGATTTTGTTCAGCACACGAAACAGCACTGGACTCAGCCTTGTACGAACGAACGTTTTTATATTTCATACATTCGGTACAATATTCATCTGAGTGAGACGCTATCCAGGTCGATATTACAAAACAGACGCGATCTAGTTCAGGGGCGACGTTTTTTTAATTGACCTGTGTAACACCTGCGGTACACTTGCAGTCAATCGAATTACATTTTCAACTTAACGTTACATAACTTTACTGACCATTTAACTCACTAAGCACAACAACATGTAGGTTTATTTTATTGAATCGGTAATAAATTTCACTTTCCTACATCAAGTTGCAATCGATAATAAGGAATGTAGACGCATCGAGCGAGATCTACATATTGGTGGAGAGGTGTGTTGGTACCGAGCGGGTAACAAATGGGCTCATTTCACAACTAGGTAGAGCAAGTCGAGCGGAATGCGGGCCGCTCCGCCACCGGCCTTGCAGCTTGCCAACACTGACCACTCGCACACTTCCAGATACAAATAAACACTCTAGCCGTGATATGGTGTTTATGTACGAGTGGGGGTCGACGACCGTCGTCTTAACACACGCCACGAAAAAATATCCCGCCAACTAACAGCTGAAATATGTTAACGCAAAAAATGTTTCTATCATGAGATCTACCATTTAATTATTGTACTATTCATGTTAAAATCAACCATATGGTTATCTCATACACATTGAACTGCCACTTAAATACCTACCTACTATAACTAACTATACTACAAAAAAAATATGTATAGGTAAATCTCCAATGTCCTCTTTCACTCAAACCCACTTTAGTGGCATGTAAATTCTACTGTCATTATACACTTTATTAGCATGCAAATACAGTTCATTTTGATCAATTCAACCGTAAGCCATGCTACAATTGATTGAAGTATGAGCGAGGATCTTGTGAGTAGATGTTACAGACATGAGGATTAGCACACAATAGTCATACTAGTTAACTTTTATTGTTACAATACCATTGTGCTATGAATAGAGGATACCACTAGCTAACTGCAATAGTTATTATCATTGTGGTTAAATGACAATATTTTATTTGGTAATTAGGGTCATTTCGCCGGTTAGCGACCAGTTAGCTGGGTTGCCCACTTCAGATCAGTAAAAAAAAATGTTGTCTACACACGAAATAGTAAACGTTAACGTAAATACGTCCTAAACATAGTCTAGTTTGGATAAAACATATAAAATAAAATACATACAAATATATTTTTTTTATAAAAAGCTGAAAAACCGAAAATATAGCGAAATCGTTGGTTTACGACCACTTTTATCAGTTAATGACCACCAGTGAACTGGTTTGCGACCGCTATTTTAGTATGAAAAATATTAGGCCAATCAAACATTTATGATCAATTTAAACATATTTTTATTGCTTTTTAATAATAACAAATATGTAATCATTTGGTGTAATGTTATTTTTATTCATAATCATTATATATTTCTTCATTAATATATTATTAAAAATAATCAACTTCAGTCATTTGTAATTATCTCGTGTAGTATTTTTCATGTCTTCATTTTCTCTCTTCCTTTTACTGGACAGTCTTTTTCTTTTTTGGGAGCTCCATCCAGCTATTGTTTGAAACAGAGAAATAGTATAATTAGTTTTCGTCAGATTACGGTACAACCACATTTTCTTACCTCCGACGTTTCGATCATGTTACAATGATCTACCGCGGGTAAGAGAATTAAAAATAATACGCGATTAAGACCCGGTAAAATGTAAATATGTTAACAAATCGTGTGAGCTTAACAAGTTTAAAATAATTATTATACGGACATTTAAATAACCAAACAAATTCAAATAATCATTCGTGGTCGCATACTCAATGACCTTTCATACTTATTTCTGTTTGCGGCCGTTATTTCTCTCATACTAAATTATGGTGGCCGGAAACCAATAACCTTATTTCGATTATTTTGGTTTGCGACCACCTCTAGCACCTAATGTTTGTACGTAAAATAAACAAAGTTCTTTCAAAGAAACTGGTGGTCGTTTACCAAAGGACTATAAAGAGAAACGTATAGAATGCTGCAGCCAAAATTTTAATAGTCTTGTATGAAGCATTAGGGTCATATTAATTATAACAAAATACTGCTGCATTTGTCGGTTCGCGACCATGTGGTCGCTATCTAACGTTTTTGATAAATACGCATTTCGGTTACCGACCACTGGATTTTATCTTACAATTAAGTTTAAAAATAGCAAATTACAACTAAATAATGACGAAAATTTATCGATTGTACAATTTAACATCTAACTTGTGTCTAAAACATGAAATAAGTAATAAAAACTTACCTTTGAGCGCCGCGCCCCGCGTTATTTTTTTTTCAACTCGCGACACTTCCACACTCCTCTGAATAAAGATGCGCATTGAGCAATTTTTTTTCGGCTCTGGGTTAACCTAATTGTTTCAAACTGTGTAAATTCTTATTTCATAATTATTTATTAATTACGTAAAATTTATTTTTTATTTACATTACCTCTACAAATACTATTATCTTGATTTAAAGAAACTTAGCCCGTCAAATGGTCGCCTACTAAAGGTGGTCGCGAAACCGGCGAAATGACCCTACTTGGATATTAATAGTCAGGTTCTTAATGTGTGCCTTGTAATGTATTGTAGATTTTGGCCCAGAATTACCTGCACATATCTACAAAATAGACAGTCTGTGGTCATATAGGTTATGGATTGATTATTATTATTATTATTATTATAATTAGCCATAAATGTCCCACTGCAGGGCAAAGGCCTCCCTACCCTCCTTCCACTGATTTCTATCCTGAGCTATTATGGGCCAGTTCCTATTGTGTTGGTCTAGTTCATCCCGCCAACGCTTGCGGGGTCTTCCGAGGGGAAGATGGATTGATTGGATGGATAAAATAATTGATTCCATTACTACTACTACTACTACTCCTAAACTTAGACTGCTACTTTATAAAGATGTATTTAAAGTTACCAACTTGTGATAAACTCTGTGGATGTACTGGTGTGATTATAAAATACAATTATAAACTAGGTACTTTATAAGAGATTAAATAAATATCAATCATTAAACAGTAGGTAGGTACCTACTTTATTTAATATCCTATCACATCCTCAAATTACTATCTTACTGGAAGCACTAACTACTGATGACACTAACTGCACATTATCAAGACTGATGACTAAGATTATGTAATTAATACTTTTTAATGCATTGCCCCTATTAGGCTAAAATTTTGTAAAGTACCAAGAACCTACTCTTTGTTAGTAATTTATTTGATTCATTCATGTCACATTTACTAATTACATAGAAGGAAAACTTACTTAATAGAGTAAGTATAATAAAAAGTACCTAGGTAAGTAGTAAATTATCTAGTAACACCTGAATTAGTAAATGAAATAACTACTCAATGATGTAGTACTAAGATAAACTCCCGGGAAAATACGAAATGTTACACTTAATTTTAGTAGCTAACAAAACAGGAATATGGTTGACAACAAAGTTATCTGCAGCAATGAGTGGACATTATGTTTGTATGTTTTAAACACTCAATCTAGGTTCAATACTTAAAATATTAATCATATTCTCACAGATAGGTATCATTCAGTGAATAACCCTTAAATGCATACTCTGTGCAATAGGACATAACAGGCTTACCTACTATTTTCCACATAATATACCAATGAAAAGAAGAACATGGGTATATAATTCTTTACATTAAAATAGGTGAATTATGATATCTTTATTTACTTTTAGTAAGTTTTTTAGTAAAAACAATCTAATAGAAAACTTATTTATTTGCACACCATATACTAATAAAAATAGCTTAGAGAAAGCAGAGAGTAAGCTTCTCAACACATAATTTAGTTTTCAATACACAAGAATGAATTTCAGTATTATCTTGCAGGATAGATTCATAATGAGAGAAATCTCTAATTTGTTCTCTACTCTCATAGAATGGAAGTAACTAAAAACACCACTCAAAGAGTAATTAAAATCTCATGTGACGGCAAATTAAGGAAAACTGAGATTATTACTAAGTGATTCATAAAAACAATTTCAAAAATACCATTTTAAATTATTTTTATTTTTACCTACATAGTACTGAAGGAAGGTAGATTTATTCAAATCAGATGTGATATATTTTTGTAAGCCTGAATTCTTCAAGCGTCTTCACTAATTGATTTTGAATTATACGTAAACCAGTTCTCCTAACAACTAGGTAATTGTATTTCTCTCATTACAACAAAAATGTCTTACCCAAAGCTCTGTGCCCCAACTCATTTTTGCAGCGGTTTGATCACTTCACATGCACAAAACACATTTAAAACACTCAAATTGAACAAATAACAACTGTATCGATAAGAAATAGATTTTTTAACACCACCAATTCAACAATTTTTGGATCACTACCACCATTTCAAAACACTATCTTCTGAAATAAACATGGCTGACTGACTTGAGTTGAGTTGGTCGGTTGACTTGACTACCTACTGTTTCTTTCCGTTTGACACACTGATGTGACTGTTGCGAAACATGACACTACGACCGACTGACGGTTCCGAAACGAATGACTGATATTTTTTCGCTGAAGGTTCTGACAGGTACAAGTAAGTGTTGCACGCATAAAAATATTTTACCGGTGGTTGGGCAAATTTAGGAGGTGTAATATTTATAATTTAGGAGGTGTAATATGTAATATTTATGATTTACCTTATGACGCTCGACTTAAATGATGATAGATTTTTTTAATTTTATACATAGTATTTATGTTCATATTCATTTATTTTGCGAATAAAGGTAAAAAAATACGTGCAATATTTCGTTACAAAAAACATTCTTCATGATATTATTACTTATTGTGGGATACAAAAATCTTAATATGACGTTGAGTGTTGTTTTCGCTACGTGGTTGCAATAGCGACCCGTCTGACCCACGACGGACCAAAACTGTGCGCAAAATTTCCTAAAACAAAAAATATCACAGTAAATATTCAAACATTAAAATAATGATTTGTGGAAAGACAAGCTAAACCATCGTTGATACCTTAACCGGTTCCAGAATGATGTGATGACTTGATCTTCGAGATGTAGGAGGTCCTGTGATTGATGACCCTCGGGACGAAGGCAAGGGAGTCTATAACAAAATGAGGTTTACATGCCGTGTGACAAAATGACAGTAGATATAATTTCCCTAATTATAATAACAATCCACGGTACCTTGAAGGCCGGTACAAAACTAAAATCAGATGGTAACGGTTGCGGCTGCATACTAAACAATCCTCCTTCTTCTGATGCAACAGAAACAATAGAAGGTCTGGCAGATAATTGTTGAGCTAACAACATTGGATCAGCATCTGAAACAAAAATACAGTAATTTAGGTTTAACTACCTATTTTTGTTCGTTAAAAACCTAACAATATTTATTTTAATTACAAGCTTGGCTACCTATATTCATTCCTTTAACCACACGTCGAGCTTGTAAAACTCTGCCAGCACTTCTCCTAAATCTTACGCCTTTTTCGGCTTCTCTTCTCAACCTCTGAGCGGCAGCAGCTGATTCAGCTATCGATATCGACATTGAGCTCATTCCAGATCTCTTAAGATTAACATCGACTATGTAGCTCAGACAAATGGCGTTGGACAGGACGGTATCACAGGGCTAAAACATAACACTTAATAAGACAAATTTTAATACGTTTAAAGTAGTATGTTGATATATTTATTGTTACCCAATACTTACGGAACCAATGTCATTCACACTTATATCTAAAGATCGCAATGGTGTCTTCACAAGCCCAATAGCTCGAGCTAGGAGTTCACCACAAGATGGTGGGTTTTCAGCACTGGTTACAGACCATACGCCACTCGGTGGTTTTGCGAGTGGACCTGGTTTAATACCACAGCCAGAAATATTAAGACTAAAAAGAAAACATTGTCAAATTAAATGTTTAAAAAAAATCTAAGGTTTAAATAAGAAGGAACTTTACTCTTATCCTTACACCTACGCAGTAATATAAATATATTACTTACGTAGTCAAATTGCACCCCCTGGCTAAAGAGACTGCAATATGTGCTATTCCGTCTGACCCTAATTTAGTATTCAGTCTTAAATCTAAAGTCCGTACTCCGCAGCATGTGTGGTTAAGTGCGTTAGAGAGACTTTCTGCACCATTTGGACCTAGAAAGTATTCGGACAATATTATTTAGCCCTAAAATAAAAAAGATTAATTTTAAAAGTTCATGAATACCAAACAAATTATCAGCAAGTGTCAGTGTACGCAAGTTATCACGCTTCTGAATAAATTTCGCTACGGATGCTATTCCATCGTCACCAATTTTACAGTGGCTGAAATCAAGGTTTTCTAAATAATCATTGTCAGATAATCCGCGAAGTACGTATTTCAGTTTGTGGCAATTCATATCGGTTCTGGTGATCCTGCAATGTGATACAATAAGTTAGAAAATAAAGTAAACGTAAATAAATGCATGCAACTGCGATGAATAATGTCATACGACTATTGCTTTATGTTATAGTAGGTACCGAAGAAATTTGAGTTGAAGACACTTTTCTAATCCGCGAGCTAGGTTTTTAGCATCGTTGTTAGTAAACTGAAACTGATCTCTGCGGTATTCTACTCCAATAGCGCGAAGTTGGTAAGTGATGTGTAATTCTACCAAGTTACTTAAACTTCCTATAGCAGCATGTAGTGAAATGTGATCTGTAAAGATGTAAAATATTTAGAATTTATTGTAAGATAGGTAAATACCTACAACAAAGTGTACGATGACATTATTGTACCTACCCCGGGATAATGTTTCACCATTCTTAATTATTGGTTTATTCCCATTTTGCCTTTGGCTGGTTATTAACTCCGCCATCTCTGGTGAAGTGGTTCTATGAACAGGGATATCTGAGGGTATAAGACTTCGTATGGACAATGACTGAATGTACGGGCCACATAGATTTACCAGAGCAGTGACCTGGAAAATAATTGCCTAATGAGTTACCAAACCATGTAATATTATGTTGTTATCAACAAAATTATATACCTTCTCTGGATCATAATTGCTGGGATTCATGTTTTCTAAAATGTCAGCAAAGTGCCGTTCCATAAATAAATTGACCCATTTCTTATCGCCGGAGACCAATGGTTTATCATTCCACTTAGATTTGTAACATCTTTTCCAAAACAGATCAGTTTTTATGTTATCTATCAATATACTAAGTGGAACATTGGTGTCCAAAATTTGCAAAAAAAACTCGCGATCTTTTGCCATCAACTGCTCCAACTTTGGATACCCTGGAAAACGAAAGTGGTTTCCATTTGAAGCTCACATAAAGTTTTATTCTAATAGTTTAAGGAAATTAAAGGTTTGTGTCATACATGTATGTATGCCATACCTAACCATCCGTCGCTTAACTGTTCAATACATAATGTCACAAGTCTTTTGGGGTGGTTTGAATCCCAGTCAAAATCTTCGGCTTTTAACTTTCTCTGTGGCTCTAAATGTATGCCTAATGGCTTATAGGTTAAGAACGTATTATAACTAACACTTCCGGGCAATCTCATGATGATAATTTAAATTAAATTTTGTTATTTCTGAGCTTGGACTCAAATTGTTACATGTATTACACTACAAGGTAACAAAGCAACGTTATATTGACAATATCCACAACTTAAATCTTTAATTGACCATACAAACAAGAACTATATTGACAAAACAGAATTAGTCACATGTTGAAGTAGCTTTACAACAAATTATAATCGAGCTTTGCCTAGCAACGCTCAGAGGATACAAGTGCTTATAAGAATTTGAGGTAAATTTGCATTCTTTAGGGGCAACACGGGACTACAATTTCCACATTATTACTTTTTCACATCATATCTTTCTGCCACTGTCAATGTCATGTCATATATGTATACAAATTGATTTTGAAGTTTGGTTTGGTTTGATTTGGATGGATTCTGGGTTGGCCCTTGGGATACATTATTTTGTTGAGAAATAAAATTAATTTATACTATTTCTATTTACTACTTAGTACTTTTATACCAATTAAGAGGTGTTAAGGTTTTATGTGATTAAGCAAACTTCAAAATGGATAAACACAATAGTTCCGAGCTATTAAATTCGGAATACTCACTGTCGAAGAATGCAAGTTCTGATTCCTTGGACTCGGATTCAAAATCTAGCTCATTGAATTCTAAGCACGGACAGGACTCCGTAAGTTTTCATAAAAGGATTAATTTATTCTAATCGAATATTGTTACCGTTTCCTTACTTCCTGGGGGTTCAGTTCTTGTTTAACTTTGGTACTGATCTGTAGTCCACTTATCCATATATTATTGTCTTTTGTAATTTAAAAAATGAACAAAAATAAGCATACTCATGTCTGTTTGTTCGTTAGTCGTATACACAGTCACAAACAACACAGAGAACTTTTTAAGGCTAGTAAATACATACAACTAAAAAGAGGTACCTATCTATTCTCTAATAATCATCACATGGATTAAAAAAAAATTGTATTATATTTTTGCAGCCTCATGTTCTTGGCGATATCCAGCTGCTAAATGGGGAGAAGGTGATGAGTGTGGCCAGAGATGTGACATATTTGTGTCCGTACAGTGGTCCGTCCCGAGGAGTGCTAAAAGTGACAAATTACCAGCTCCACTTCCGTCCAACAGAGTCCATGGCTTTGCAGAGTACTTTGAGTGTACCTCTTGGTGTAGTAAGTAGAGAATTATCCATACTTATTTAAAGAAGCTGAGTACACTGATCTCTGGATCTACCAGTTATATACTTTGCATTGGATACCCATACCAAAGAAAAATGTTATACTCTACTTTATATTCTGAAATTCCCATAGGAATGGGAATCACCATTAAAATCACGGTGTACATAGATAAAATGTATTAAGAAGTTGTTTACATAATGAAGTTTAACTTTTCTATGATAATAATACTGTAGAATTTTTTTCTTAAATTCTTTTTGAATTATTCATTACAGGTATCTCGTATTGAAAAAGTAGGTGGAGCATCATCTAAAGGAGAAAACTCATATGGAATTGAAATATTTTGTAAAGTAAGTGAAGTCCTATTTGCTCTTGAAGCACTTAATAAAAGTAAAATATTATAAATTGTATTTCTTTACTAATTATGTAAAGCTGAAGAGTTTGAACACGCTGATTTCTTTAACTATCAGTTAGTTATTCATAAATTCTTCTAAATATGGATGTATGGTAGTAAATCTAGTTACTCATATAATGTGTTTATATTCTAGGATATGCGTAACCTCCGTTTCGCTCACAGACAAGAGAATCACTCTCGCAGAGGCATCTTTGAGAAGTTACAACAGCTAGCGTTCCCACTCTCACACAGACTTCCATTATTTGCATTCAGCTATTCAGAAACATTCCCAGAAGATGGTTGGCATGTCTACGAACCTATTGCTGAATTGAGGAGAATGGTATGTCAATATAATGATTTGTTTACTTAAATTATATATTATGTTTATCTACTTTATTGTTTAAATTCTTTATCAAGTGAGATGTTTTAACTAGCTGGTAGATTTTACTGATGACTTTATTTCCAATTGAATGTATCTTTAAAAAGTAAGTCAGTTTGTATAGGTTAGTGACCAACCCTGATGTCGTTTTTAGAATGCTTAAAGGCCTCTGACATGGTCTTTGATTGAAACAACTGGGACTGAGAATGTTACATACCCTCATTCACTGTGCTTATGTACGGTAGAGCTCAGATATAAAAGCCACTATGGGCCACCCAGTTAATTTAAATTTATGTTTCAAGCATTATAGGATCCAAATAGCCAATTTAACACATTTTCCTTTTAAACACGACCTAAATATCATCAAAAACATAATTCCAATTGTTGTCAATAAAAATCACTTCACCGATCAACATTTTATCATTACAGGGCGTAAACAATGACATGTGGCGTATAACTCGGGTCAACGATAAGTACGAGGTCTGCGACAGTTACCCTTCAGTTTGGGCCGTGCCTGCCGCCGCTAACGATGAGGTACTCCGCGCGGTGGCTGCCTTCAGGTCCCGAGGACGGTTACCGGTGCTGTCATGGATACATCCGAGCTCGCAGGCTACAATCACTAGGTGCAGCCAGCCTTTGGTTGGGGTAAGTTTCTTTTGGTTTTCTTAAGTTTTATAACTAATCCTGTTTTGAAGGTTGTGTAGTTTATGAAACATAGATATATCAATTATACGCGCCTTATTCTCGTTACTGGTATTTTCAGTGAAATGAGAGGGTGTTGCTCAGCAGACAGGGACATTACAGGCCTTATTCATAAACGCACTTTAGCTATCAAATGGTTTGTCTCTTTCCGACATACGTTATTTGCCAAAAAGCGAAAGGGACAAAACTCTAAAACAGTGTTACATGACATTAAACTCATTGAATTGTTTTCATAACTATTGTCATAAACAAAACTACTTTTTTGTAACATCTTACTGCGTGCATTTCAACAAGCTTAGGCGATTCTCACATTGCCCCACACTACGCAGCGTAGCGCGTGAATGCGTGTTCTAACGTTGCATGTAAGTATCTCCGTTTGTATAGGAAACACGCACAGTCCAACACACAGAAAATGCATTGGATTGAAGAAGCCGCTGTAGTACATACTAGCGCTACATAATTAATGATGCTGTTCCAGCATTTATATACACACATTTATACTTACTTATAATGTAATTATCATAGTCTAAGAATTATGATGTCATCTATGAAACTCACGATGCAATATTCGGTATGAACAGATTCGAATGACGCAATCAATTAGTATCATTAACATACAAGAAAAAACAGCAACATTTTGTTAATGAGTATGACATGGCGTGCTAATTGCGAACTTGAAGGAAGATATATATTTAGATAGATATAAGTATATTTTATAGTCACATATTAATATGAGCATCATCTATGTTAATTGGCTTTCTAGCACCAGTCTTATGTAAAACAAATCATACACAGAAATTAATTAAATAAAACTGAAGAATTATGGGAAACAGTATGCCTGTTATGTTCAACTCTAACTGAAGAGTTATGGGAAGCAGTATGCTTAGTATGTAACTGAGGGATGTTGAATTTATATTAATCAATATCGAATAAACAGTCGAGTGGTTGATTAATTTAGCGTTTATAATATTAGCTCTGCGTATAGAAGCAAAATGAGAACAAATATTTGTCTAAAATGTTTACAATTTCTTCTTCTTCAACCTGTAAAGTAGGTAACAACCCAATGCTGAGTATAGGTACCTCCCAAATCTCTACATCTCTCACGGTTTTGTGTACAATATAGTCCCCCTTCATTCGAGTGTCGTTTATATATTCGGACACTAATTCAATAAATTGTCATTCCCCATATCGGTATAGCACAAATCATTCACATTGTCTTTAGGTAAGCGGTAAAAGGAGTCGTGAAGATGAGCGCTACATCCAACTGATAATGGACGCCAACGCGCAAGCGCACAAGTTGTTCATAATGGACGCGCGTCCTACCGCCAATGCTGTAGCGAATAAAGCGAAGGGTGGGGGGTAAGTTGAGCTCTATTTTCTACACTAATATTATAAAGAGGAAAACTTTGTTTGTTTGGTTGAAATGAATAGGCTCAAAAACTACTGGACCGTTTTTAAAAATTCTTTCACCATTCGAAAGCTACATTATCCACGAGTAACATAGGCTATTTTTCATCCCGAAATTCCCACAGGAATGGACACAACGCGGGTAAAACCGCGGGGCGCTGCTAGTAGTAAATATGATGAAATGTTTATTTGGGAGAATAACTTGAACTTATTGTTCTAGTTTTTCCTTTACCAACTTTTACTCTAAATTATTACAATAGTGTATTGCTGATTTTTTTCCATAGAAAATGTGGAATGAGTTTTTTATTATTTATTTAATTAAAAGTGAAGTGAGTTAAAGTAAAATCTATATTAATTGATTACGCCCAATCTTCTTTGTACTGATATCTTCAGGGAGATGAAAGGCCTTTGCTCAGCCGTGGGACATTACAGGCTTATTATTTTACTACATATATTTATTGATTGGTCCTAATTGTTTTTTACAGCTACGAATCAGAAGATGCATATCAAAATGCGGATCTAGTGTTTCTGGACATACACAACATTCACGTGATGAGGGAGAGTTTAAGGAAATTAAAGGAGCTGTGCTTTCCGCAAATTGATCAGACCAAGTAAGAATTAAGAGGTTTCTATACTGCTGTTCCTGCTGACCATGTCGAAGGCCTTTAGGCGGTCTAAAAACTCTGACATCAGGGTTGGCCACTAGCCTACTCGAACTTACTTTACTGCTTAAATGTCACATATTTTTATAGTTGACTTTTTAGTTTTTGAATCACGATTTAAAGTAGGTACTTTTGCTATTTCTTCAAAATTACTATCTTTAAATTAGTATAAGCATCTGGTTACTATAATTAGTATAAGCAGGAGAGATTGTTTTTTTTTTTTTCGATTGCGCTAAATACCAGTATTATGAGAAATAATTTAGAAAAAAATTAAGAACGCAGTTTTTCTTGAATATGATTAAATATAGTGGTTGGGTGCCGCTAGTCTTGTATTTTTTTAATTTTATTATCTGATTGTTCACAGATGGTTCAGCGGTATCGAAGCGACGTGTTGGTTGAAGCACATCAAATGCATATTGGCCGGCGCAGTCCGTATTGTAGATAAGGTTAGCACTAAACAAAACACAAACGTTTGTTTCATCAAGTGAAACAATTACTTCGATCTCCCCAAAACATTCATAAAGTGTATTCCAGAGGGATCATGATTATGCCGGTAGTGGCCTTTCAATCAGAGCGCTACGGTGCTTCGGAGGGCACGTAAAGCAGTCGGTCCCGTTTGTTTCTATCGTTAGACCATCTCGGAGGCTTTTATGCGGTCTAACACACCGGCACCAGGGATGGCCACTAACTTACTAGAAATGGATGAATGAATGAGTGTATTCCCAAGGTGGAGAACCACAAGACGTCAGTACTGGTCCACTGCTCGGACGGGTGGGACCGCACGGCGCAGCTGACGGCGCTCGCGATGCTGATGCTGGACCCCTACTACCGGACGCTCACCGGCTTCCAGGTGCTCGTGGAGAAGGAGTGGCTGGCCTTCGGACACAAGTTCCAGCTGGTAAGATGTTATATATTGAAAGCTTGTCCTAGTAGTAGTATTTTAGGCCTGCGTTTTAAACGAGCAATAGCAACCTTCTTACTTTGCAATTACCGGATTTTTAATACCTATATTTAATTAATCATGAGACCGAATCTCTCTTACGATACTAAAATATTTAATAATTCTGAAAAACGGTGCCTGTATTTTAACGCCATATGGTAGTGTTAGAAACACATTCTGTCAAGTAATGACATACGTCAAATTTAATATTTTACTCCAACTTAACAATACTTCTAACTCAGATTAACGTTTTTCCTTTAACCCCACAGCGTATAGGCCACGGTGACGAACGCCATTCCGACGCCGACCGCTCGCCCGTGTTCGTACAATGGGTGGACTGCGTGTGGCAACTCCAGCAACAGTTCCCCACTGCGTTCGAGTTCACAGAGAGACTGTTGATTACGATCGTGGACCATTTGTACTCGTGTCGGTTTGGCACGTTCCTTTTCAATACTGAGAGGGAAAGGGTTAAAGAAGGTGAGTTGAAAAATATATACGGTCGAATTGAGAAACTTCCTCCTTTTTTGAAGTGGGTTAAAAAATTAAGTTTGCTGTAATAATTGGTCTTCGCCGCAGTTCAAGTTTGCTATTCATTATTCTGTTTATGTTCTTCTGAATCGGCGTTTTTTATTTGTCCAAAAAATGGTCTGAAAAAAAGAAATGTTTAAACATATTCAGCATTAATTGAGAATAACTTATTGTTTCTGTGTAACTAAATAATCAAAATACACAGTACAATATTCATCTGTAAGATTCTATAGCAGCACAAAGGCCTTTTCCCCATTGGATTAAGATTCATCTAGTTATAATTTTAAAATGCTAAATCATTTTTAACCATAACCTAATATCTCTTTACAGAAATAAAAACCAAGACAGTATCTCTATGGTCATACATAAACAGTAGACAAGACCTGTACCTAAACCCTCTTTATTGGGGCCCTTCATCGTTCGGCACTAATTCGCCTCCGTCGCCTTATACAAGACCGCAAGTAGTATTAGTTCCTGTGGCTTCGCTCAGGATTATCAAGCTATGGAAAGCGTTGTATTGTAGGTGGAATCCTACTATGAGGCAGCAGGTATGTAAAACTTTTTAACAAAATTATTTTAGAAGATGAGAACCGTCTACATTGTCTTTGAACTCGCTACATACAATTAAGGACAGATTGCTCAAGAACTCTAGGTACTAAATAGATTTAAGTATGTTTAAGAAACGAAAGCTGTCGTTCAAAAGTGTACTTTATCCTGCACCAGATAAAACATAATTTAAAATAAATTTGTTTCTTAATAGGCGCTAAATAGATTAAAGGATTATGCACAGCACTAAGACACGTATTATGTTAAATTGTATCCTGATCGGGAATATATAATATCTATAATGTCCCAGGACATACTAATTAGTTTATACTTCATTTACCTTTTCTATCTCCAGGATCCAATCTACCAGCGTACTCGCGAGCTAGTAGCGTTACGCGCGCAGCTCGAAGCGGCGGCGGCGGCAGCAGCCGGTGACCACGCCGCGCGGCATCGCCTCGGATTGACACCGCCACGAGTCGCCAGCCCGCACCATGTCTAATACAATTCCAATAACATTACATACAAATAAGGTAATCAATTCCTTCTGAAAAAACAAAAAGCCTTCCGATGCAGTTGGATATACTTGTAGGGCCAAATTAATAAACACATATTAAGAACATTTTAGCTATCAAATAAATTGTCACTTTCTGACATACGCAATTTACCGAAGAGCAAAAGAGACAAAACACTTTATAACAGTGTTTTAGTTACAGAGTTTTTATTAATGAGGCGGAATAAGTTGACTCACATTATATTAAACATGCAAGGTGCAATATATTACTTTCTTCTGAACTAAGCTTGACTATACATATTTTCAACCAAGGTTTTTAACCCGAACTATGTGTGACGGCTGTATGTTCACCTAACGCATATTTTAAGGTAAAATATTCTTTTTTGGACATACGCATCCATACATGGGTCCAAATTATACATGTAGGCAATGTTTTTCAGCCTCCATGTTGTTTTTCAAGATGGCAGCGGATAATAATTCACTATATCGTAGAATATTAAGTTAGTGACTCTTTTTCCTCCAAATCGAAGTCGAGTATAAATATCGAAACAATTTGCTTCCCCCTCAATGCGACCAAATTAAAATGATACCAATTAAATTTAAGTTTGAGACTCGGTAGGTCCAGTTGCACTTACACAGCTAAAAAGTGTGCTTTTAAACATTTTACAAAAAAGAAAAATTTACATCTTGTAAAGTATATCAATGTAAATACAGAATGAGACATTAAATGTATGAGACGTGGAGTTTGCGAATAACCAGCCTTAGAGAGAAAAAAAATCTATAAATTACCATTAATATGTAGGTATCTTACATCCATAAGATCATTTTCACTTTTTAATTCGGATGTTTATACTTAAGCATTCGTAAGTTATGGAAGGGTTTTCTGAATTATTATTTTATGTTCGTAGGAATTTTATTGCTAATTAGACATCAATTAAATTTGATTGGTTTAATGAGTATTTTTATGTTTTCATATTAAAAGTGTTTTTTAATTGTTATAAAAAATGTAATGGCTTTAGACTGTTCATGCATTTAACTTTATGTATTAAATAGTTCATACCACATACATTACTAGCCACGCCCCGCGGTTTTACCTGAGTTGTGGTTTTACTGTGGGAAATAAAAATAGCATATAATCTTCCTCTTAAATATGGCTATCCAACACAAAAATATTTTTTCGAATCGGACTGGTACTTCCCGAGATTGGCGCGTTCAAAACAAAACAGAATCCGCTTTATTAAATTATTGCAGATAGCAGCGCCCCGCGGTTTTACCCGCGTTGTGCCCGTTTCCATGGGAATTTCGGGATGAAAAATAGCCTATAACGTTTCCGTTGAATGTGACTATCTATACTAATATTATAAAGAGGAAAGGTTTGATTTTTTGTTTGTTTGTTTGTTTGTTTGTTTGTTTCGAATAGGCTCTGAAACTACTGCACCGAATTAAAAAATTCTTTCACCATTCGAAAGCTACACTATCCCTGAGTGACATAGGCTATATTTATTCCCGAAATTCCCACGGGAACGGGCACAACGCGGGTATATGTAACCCAAGGTATGAAAAACATGCCTAAAATGATTGGTTATTGGCGTGCGCTACTAAATCTATTGATGATACACAAAAACAATGTTCTACACAATCAAAGTACATATCATTGCGGACAAATAAGTTCGCGAGGGCATATGTCTAACTATTATAGTTAAGACACAATAACCGTTTTAAGTTAAAATTAATTAGTTAAAAAAGGAGTGTAATTTTAAGTTGATGATATTCATATGATGATATGAATCTACATCAAAATAAATGGCTCTACAATCAAGGTTAATTATGTTTCTTTGTGTACCTCTTTAAATTATTAAAATCGGACAGTTAGTTTCAGAGTTATGATGAGAAATATCACTACATAGTATAAAATAAAGTCGTCTCTGTTTCGTGTCTGTTTGTCTGTATGCTTAAATCTTTAAAATTACGCAACGGATTCTGATGCGGTTTTTTTTTAATAGGTAGAGTGATTCAAGAGGAAGGTTTTTATGTAAAAAAATTCCCAAAATTCCCACGGGAACGGCCACAACGCGGGTAAAACCGCGGGGCGCTGCTTACAAAATAGTAATGCTCGATGGCGGGTCTCTTATGGCTACTTACTGTTTCGTGCGGTCAAAGCGCGCGGGGATATAGGTACCTACCTACGAACTACGAACGACGAAGACGTGCTATGTAGGTATTATCCCGAATTCTTCCTCACATGAAACCTTGATTGTGTATACATATATACTCGCGGGAGACATGTAATATTTTATCCCCAATTTCCCACTTGAAATTTTGATTGTGTATATTCCTGCGGGAGACACGCAATGTTTTATCCCGATTTTCCTACATGAAATCTTGATTACCCGAAGCGAAGCGAGGGCGGGTCGCTAGTCTATTATAAAAAGAATAATTCAAATCGGACTGGTAATTCCCGAGATTAGCTCGAACATACAAACAAACTTACAAATACCTCTTTATAATATTAGTATAGATAAGATATAGAGCCGAATATCTCCCTCCCTCACTAAAAATATTATGTAACTAGGCTTATAAAGTACAATAATGTCTTTATTTAACAGACACTCCATTTTATAGCAGTAAATATTGCCAAAATGTATCTTAAGTTATTATCAGTAATCTACTAATATTTTATTATTAATTTTTCTATTCTAACATTAAATTATAAATAATATGTGTTCGTAATTAATGTTAATTTAGTGTTATTGTAGTTATTTTTAGTTATTGTAAGAGATATGTAATCTAAATGTATGTGTTGGAGATAATATAAAGAGTATTATTAAAGGTTTATTAATTTTATACAGCGTTTCATTTTAATGTTGTTGTTGTTAAAAATAATGTTTATGAAGTACAAGTAATTAATAATAAGTATGAGGTTAAGTTAACAAAACTTTCGTCACCCCACTTTTTCTTCAATTATGTTAATTCTTATCTTATAATTCAGTAGCCTATATTTACTATATGGCAATGCGTGTATGCTGTACCCCATAACTTTTTTATATAATATGATATAAAGGTTTTTTTTGGTAAATAAAATAAAAATGTTGAAAGAAACCAGTAAAAAAATTAGCTCAAATTGGTACATAGAAAGATTTCCGCCTTCAAACTATTATAAGTAAAGGTAGTGTTAGGCTTTTATACACGATACAAAAAAAGATACAAAATACCTATTCCAAACTTGTTGATACAACGATATACATGAATGTTTTGTTTAATCGCTGTTGGCGATGCCCCGAGTAAAAGTGTTTTATAGCTAATAAGTTGTACGTAGCCCGCATACAGACAGACAGACAGACGATTGTATTCCAAACTGTAACACATATTGTTTATGCCAAGTCGAACAAAAAAGCGTCACGGCCGTATCATCCTTTTCTCGAAGCAATTCAGGCCATTTTCGACCCTCTTTAACTTCGTTGTAGATAAAACTAGAAGCCAGAATTTCCATGAGCTTACATTATAGAACAAATAATTGCCAAAATTGCTTGTATATCTATAAAGTATTACTAGTCGAAAACTTAATAAACTAAATACGTGCTCACACTGAAGTTATTTTGATAAACAAACAATTTGAACTATGACCTGTAAAGGTTTAACCCGATAGTAACAGTTACGAAGATTTGATAACAGCAAAGTGAAGCTATCTGTTCAGAACTGTTCTGTGCATGGAGTGAGATTGTTGTGAAGATGTTCAAAGTAGTAAAGGATGGAAGCATTCGGTTGAAAGCAGTGAATTATTTGAAGAATGTTAAGGGAACGAGGTTTATGAGCAATGAAGTGGTTGCGTCGGCTGATGTGGTTATTATTGGTAAGTGGTGTTCAAATTATTAATTACTTCGTTATTAACTTTCTTTTAATTAACGGCATTTCGTTACACATTTTATTAACTTTTAACTTTATTAAGTTTTGGCCTAATTGCCATTGTAGATAGGTACTATGGCGGATCGGAGAACAAGAAAGCCTCTAAAAATTATCGGATTTCTTAATATAACGTTTCCATTGGTGAAACCTACCCCGTACTTGTGTCAAATCCCCCCGAACTATACTCCGCTATGTAATATTTTATCCTAGAAATACCTAGTCATACTTTTAGGGTTATGTAACCAAAAAGGAAAACAAATGAACCCTTAAACTCTACTATTTTTGTCACTTTAGGCGGAGGAGTAGCAGGATGCAACACTTTATACCAACTCACGAAACGAGGAGTCAATGCAGTGCTTCTGGAAAGAGCTAAACTCACCAGTGGGACGACATGGCATACAGCGGGTATTCAACCTAATACCTTAGGATACAGAGTTTTGATTCCCTTGTTGAAGTTGCTTTAACCGGCAATATTTACGTAAATTCTGTAACGTGAAATGAATTCTGTCTTGTGACATGTTTTTGTGTTTTAAGTATTTTGTGACTAGTCTTTTGTGACTAACTTAAATATCTTGTGACTAAAATCTTATGACTAAAGTCTTGTGACTAAAGCCTTGTGACTAAAGTCTTGTGACAAAAGTCTTATGACTAAAGTCTTGTGACTAAAGTCTTATGAGCTTATGACTATTATCTTTTGTGACTAAAGTCTGAATTAAGCCTTATTTCCCAGGTCTGGTATGGTCATTAAGACCCTGTGATTTGGAAGTGAAACTCCTTCGAGATTCTAGAACAGTCTATAGTGGGTTAGAAGAAGAAACAGGAGATCATTCCGGGTGGATCAATAATGGAGGCATGTTCATATCTAGAAGTAAAGTAAGTGGGGTATAAAGGGCTCCTATAAGACCTAAGAATTATTTGACTTTCGTAGAAACTAGTTTTTTAAAATAATATAAGGGAGTTGGAAGTAGCCTTAGAGTGCCTTTCTATTAAAGACTAATCACAATGAATTTAAATTGTCAAAATGTTTTCGTAATGTGTCAAACGCACCCTCATAGACTCTTAAAAGTTGAAGATGATCTCTATATGAATCTCTATGAAAATGGGACTGCAATCAGCGGTCGCTGCAAACTGCGGCTGATGACTACAGTGTTTAGTTTTTGCAGTTTACTATAATTCTTCAATCCTTCTAGGTTAGGACTCAAGAATATATGAGGTTGCACACATTAGGTAAAGCCATGGGTATACCTAGTCAGGTTCTAGACCCTAATGAAGCTCAGAAGTTGTTCCCACTATTAGACCCGTCCGTTTTCAAAATGGCGCTATATTCACCAGAGGATGGCACTATTGACCCCACTATGGTTTGCAATGCATTAGTCAAAGTGGCTACAAAGAATGGTGGCAAAGTAAGTTTATGTTATAAGGAATGTTTTTTAAATTATAATATTAGTTATTATGTGATATCATTAATTGTGACTATCACTACATGTTATAAAACAAAGTCTCCGGCCGCGTCTGTCTGTCTGTCTGCTCGCGATAAACTCAAATAATACTGCATGGATTTTGACGCGGTTTTTTTTAAATCGATAAAGAGATTTAAGAGCTAGGTTTATATGTAATCCGAAAATCCCACGGGAACGGACACAACGCGGGTAAAACCACGGGGCGCTGCTAGTAACATATATATCTAAGGAGTCGCCCTTGCTTCGCTTCTGTAAATCAAGAATGCTTAAAGGAATTTCTAGAAATTCTGGGGTTTAAAGTAGCTACAAATATTAATCAACCTTTTTCTCTACCCACCAACTTCTTTCACGATCGAGTTATTTTTTTACAGGTATACGAACAATGCCCTGTATTAGACGTCCATTACAACCACAATATACTAGGCAACAAGGAGGTCACAGGAGTAACCACAGAGAGAGGATTTATTAAAACTAAATGCGTCGTTAACTGTGGAGGTAACATTATACAGTATTTTTTGGCGTAGTAGTTGGCTCTATATAAGCGGTACCCTGTTTCAGAGAGAACGTAAACTTGTCCGTAAGATCTTATCGAAGGCCTTTAGGTGGTCTTATAACTCCGACACTAGGTTTAACCACCTTGTAATCTAGTCGAACCTTTCAGCTTTTACCGCCCATGACCATACTTAATACCTCTGCGTTATGTAAACGCATAACCATGCAAAGTAGGTTTGTTTTGCGGTTTTCCTTCTTCTTCATCGAGTGGATGGTCAACCTGACCAATCCTGGTGTCAGAGTTATTGAGCCGCCTAAGGCCTGTGACATGGCTTAACGTGTCCTCCGAAGCACGGAATCATCTTACTTTTCGGGCAATCAGGTGATTCAGCCTGCAAAGCCATAACCAAACTGAGGACAGTCTCACAAAGAGATTTTTGTGAGATATTGTCCCAATCGGTTTGCCTAACAGTGTGACATAACAAACTAATACTTTTTAAAGGTGTTTGGGGACCAAGAATAGCCCGCTTCGCTGGCATCCCCTCCCTACCACTGATCCCATTCAAGCATTCATACGTAGTTATGGAAGCTACTCCTGAAATACGCAACGCTCCGAACATTAGGGACCATGATGTTAGCCTGTATATCAAGATACAGGGAGAAACTTGCAATGTCGGCGGGTATGAGAACAACCCTATTATGCTGGACCAGGTAATTCAAATATAGTGTTGTATTATATAACTCCGTTTACAACACTCTGTTACATATGTTTTGTTTCAATGTGGGGTTCACAAAAATCTTTATAAACCCCCTTTTACAGGTTCCGGACAACCAAGAGTTCCACTTATACGAGTTGGATTGGGATCTGTTCGGCGTGCACATGAATAGTGCCGCTAGCTTATGCCCAAAGCTGGGCAAAACTGGTATTAAGAGTACCGTGTGTGGGCCTGAGTCGTTTACTCCCGACCACAAACCTCTATTGGGCGAAGATCCTAATGTGTTTGGTGAGTAATGAGTTACCGTCTTATTCAAATAAAATACTGTTTTAAACTGTTTTGTCTCTTAGCCGCGTTGTGGCCGTTCCCGTGGGAATTTCGGGATGAAAAATAGTCTTTAAACTTCCGGTTGGATGTGGTTATCCATTAAAAAAGAAGAATTCAAATCGGATTGGTAGTTCCTTAGATTAGAAGTTTTAAATAAGCAAAAATCAATCAAAAAATCAAACGGAAAATTACAAATCAATTAAAAATTATATTACAATTTCTTTTTACCTACTTAATAAATTCACAATTTTTTGTAAAAAACTAATTATGTATAATATTATATATTTTTTTATTTCATGAACCCTCAGGTCTATACCACAACTGCGGTTACAACTCAGCGGGCATGATGTTCTCAGCTGGATGCGGAATACAAATGGCTGAATGGATTGTCAGTGGCAGGTAAAAAAAATAATACATATTTAGTTTTATTATTAATATAAACTTTTGTCCAAAATATTATCTTTAAACTTGGTCACAAATGAGCCGACTTTAAACTTCATGTTTTGCGACCGTTACCCTAGATTGTTTTCGTCAAAATAAACGAAAGGTTATCCTTATCAAGCGAATGATTAGTCTGTGACGCTTGTTACGTTAATCAAGTCATTTATTTTTGTTATTATTTTGTTTGTGACAGTTGTTTGCTTTCTATGTTTATCTTGGCCTGGCCAAGGTTGTATTGAATCCGTTCTTGTAAAAACGAAGTGTTTTTTTGAAGAGAAGTATTTTTTCTCTTTTTCAATCTAGCCATTTACCAACAAATCTACTTTTATAAATCTAGCAATAGTGGTTTGTGCAAATTCTCTATTTGATCATAGATTTGCGTCTAGTCTCTAGAGTGTTGTTCAAGAAGCACTCTTATGTTTTCATAGAACAGATAACGTATGAACGTATGAACTAACTATAATCTTACCTATTCATATTGTGTGGTCCAAACTGGCTACGTTTCATGCTAGAAAAGGGTTTATCAAAATATTTGCAAATTAATTTATATTATTGTTCCCAGACCGCACTACAACATGTTCACATTCGACATCCGTCGCTTCACGCCGGGACAGATTGCGCGGGCGCACTGGACGAGAGAGAGCAGTCACGAAGCATACGTCAAGAATTACAGGCAAGTTTTATGATACTACACTGTACTGGTGTACACTCTTCAATGAGATAGGCCCTAGATGAAGCCTAGCCTAGATGTTTAAAAATTTGTACAACGTTTTGACGTTAATATTCAATATTTCACTTCTGCCGGCACTTCCGAAATGCAACCCGTTGTTTTCTTTAAGTTAAATCATAATATCTGTCCTCTTTACTCCCCCTAGCAACGCCTTTGCCACCTTTACTTTAAGCATACCATTACCAAAGCTTCTCTACTACAGCATAGTGTTCCCGCACGACGAGCCGCTGGCGGGGCGGGACGCGGCCCACGATGCTATACACCAGCTGCTTGTAGAAGACGGGGCGGTGATGCAGGCGCGCGCCGGCTGGGAGCGGCCCGGCTTCTTCATGCCGGGGGAGAAGGTACGCGACCAACACTTATTAATTACTAGCAGCATCTCGCGTTTGTAGGATGCCGAGCGGCGGCAGTCGTCCAATCACAGCACAGCTAATCGCAATACCCCGCTGTGATTGGCTAAATCTTCTAAAGGCTTCAAATTAAACTGTATGTGTTATCCTTCTAGATAAGGGTCCAGCAATACGACTGGGGTGGCACCCACGACTACCCGCGCAACTTGGACCAGCGGTATGAAGATGTACTCAAAGGAGATTATACGTTCGACTTCTCGAAACATCATACTTTGGTAAGTCAAGCCTTGAAAGAGTAATTGTTTTTTAAATTTTCTCATCTATGTACCTATGTTAAAAGACTTCGACTTTTAAACTAAATTGGTCCTTATCTCGTTTTATATGATAGTTTTTACTAACTGATCCACGCCGTCTCTCTTGGACGATGTTTAGGGAGGGACATTGAAGGCATCGTGTCATTTTATTTAAATAATTCGTGACATTGTTTTCACTTGTACTCGTATCAACTTATGACACTAATTTCCAGAGCTATGGTGCTCGCTAAGACAAAGGATTGGTCTTCTTAGCCTTGCATCTAAGCCCGCTGAAAAGGCTTAACATTGGTCAAGCAATGCTTATTCAACATGTTGATATAACTATTTCTATGACTTCAGATCGGCGAAGAAGCCCTAGCTTGTAGAAACGCCGCAGCTCTCTTCAATATGTCATACTACGGCAAGTTCTACCTGACTGGCCCCGACGCGCAACGCACGGCCAACTTGGCCTTTACTGCCGATTTGACGAAGAGTGATGACAGGTAAAGGAAAAAGAAACATAATCCATTTAGGTTTATAGACTGAAATTGGTCTATGGTCCTTTCTGAGTACAAAGACCAGACGGTGGAGTTGAATTTTTATAGATAAAATTTTACTATAACTGGCTATATATCGAGGTATGCAGTTCAGTCAATAACGCTACAAAAAGAACTTAGATCTATAATCTATAATATAAAAATGAATCGCTGAATCTGTTGCTAAGCGCATAACTTTAGAACGACTGCACCAAATTGGATGATTCTTTTTTTAATGTGTTCCTTATTGTCAGGACAAGGTTTTTATTTAAGAAAAATAAGGAATAAACATCACAAAATTCCCACGGGAACGGGGGCGCTGCGGGTGAAACCGCGGGGCACAGCTAGTAATCCAAGAAAATTTCTCGTTTATAAAATACTAGTTGATAGATAAACGAAGACAATAGTTATTTCTCGCTTTAAAAAGTATTAGCCTGTAATGTCCCACTGTTGGGCAAAGGCCTCTCATCTCACTGAAGACATCAGTAAAGCGAGGAGGATTAATCGTAATCACCACGTTTGCCTAATGCATGTTGGTGATCGCAAACCGAAGCAATTAAGAAACCTATTAAGTATAAAACCTATTTCTATTTTTCAGACTTGTCTACACTCTTTTATTGAACGAGAAGGGTGGTGTGGAAGCCGATGTCACAGTCAGCATACTTGACGGAGGCAGTGGACAACTCCATGAACCTATATTCAAGGTAAATTGAACTCTAAATCTAACCACACAGAGTGTACTAAGAATACCAAAATCTGTTTTGGTATAATTGGGTTTCAATGTTTTGGTGCATCTCTACACTCTAGTAATATTATTAATGCGAAAGTAACCGTGGGTCTGTCTAAATGTTATGCTGTCACACCTACTGAAATACTGAACAGATTTTGATGAAATTGGCCACAGAGATAGACATGGCTATTTTTTATATTCAATTTCTGTCTAGGGCCGAGGATACTATGTGGTCACTAGCGGTTTCAATGCCAACCACACGCTGGCTCATCTGCGTCGTATCATCAACAAACATAAACTAAGAGCTACTCTCACTGATGTTACGAAGCAACTCTGCATTTTGAGTATTCAGGGACCTCACAGGTACGCCTAAATAGAGCTGATTTCTTAGGTATAAGTGAACACTTCTAATTTTGTATTGTGATTACGTTTAGGATACACTTCGCTTTTATTTTACATTTGTATCTGACTTTTAGGTTTCTGAAGACTGTCTTCTGTGACCACGGTTTCTTTAAAGAAACGAAACGTCAGATAAAAATGTAGAATAAATGCAGTGTCTTAAGAAATACCTGCTTTGCAGATAGAAAATAGTTTATAATAAGTGCATAGTATGGCAGACTATTCCCATATGTCGGATTTTGTCTTATTTACTAGAAAAAAGCTCACGCTACACGCTCGACTGGAGAAACCTCCTCCTTTATTGAAGTCGGTTAAAAATAACATTGTCCTTGATACCCCCTAATTGAATACGGGAATCTCAGTATCTAAACGTTTGCGCACCAAGACGTTAAGAACACCAAGACGGAGTTTTCTTTCACATATTCATTCAATGTTTAACCCTTTAACAGCCAACGTATTCTCCAACGCTACACCAACGCCGGTCTATCCAACGACGCGTTCCCGCTCAACACCCACCGCAGCCTCCACCTGTCCTCACCTAACTCCGACAAGCGCCACACGTGTCGGGCGCTCAGAGTCACCTGGACAGGTGAACTGGGCTGGGAGCTGCATGTGCCCTCGTCGAACGCGATACATGTCTACAATTATCTGAGTAAAGCGAAGGGATTGAAACTGGCCGGATGGAGGGCGCTTACCTCTTGCAGTGCGGAGAAAGGTAATGTTTAGCTAATTAAAGGCTTGCGGAATGAGATGGTAATTCACGATGAATCAACCTATTAATAGATATCATCCTCGCACCGCTCGCATTAAGTGAAATCTGCATGTGTGGCATTTAGATTCACAGAGTTAACTCCCTGATCCACATAGCCACATTTTGATCTGTTATTATGACCGATGAGATAATTATTTAAATTTAAATCGATGCAAACTCCCGGTTTTTGATCTAACAACGTAGTGTAATCTTAATGAATATGGTCTTTTGTATTGTATATTTTAAATACAAAAAAAAAAAATCTCATTCAGGATATCATCTGTGGAACTCCGACCTTAGGACTGACGACAACCCAGTAGAAGCCAACCTTGCCTTCACATGCAGAAAGAACGGCGAATACATTGGCAATGAAGCCGTTACGAAAGCGCGGCAAAATGGAGTCACTAAGAAATATGCATTCTTCACTCTTGATGATAAGGTATACTCTTCGTGGGTATACTATACTACTATAATAAAGCTGAAGTTTGTTTTTTATTTGTTTGTTTGAACGCGAAAGAGTCAGAAAATCCAATCCGATTTGAATAATTATTTTTGTAACGGATAACCACAATCAAAGGGAAGGTTATATTCCATTTACATCCCGAAATTCCCAAAGTAACGGTAACATAACGCGAGTAAAACTGCGTTGCGTTACTAGTCATTTATAAAATCATTCATCTTAACGTTTTTATCTTTTAGGTGGCAGTTTACGGCCAAGAAGCAATATTCAGGAACGGCGAACCCGTGGGATACCTCAGAAGAGGCGAATACGGCTACCACCTCGATAAACCAATCGGCATCGGCTACGTCACCAACAAAGGCGACATTGTTACCAAAGACTACTTGAAAGACGGTAACTACGAAATTGAAGTTTTGGGCAAGAAACACAAAGCTACTCTTCATTTCAAGTCTCCTTTCGACCCCGCAGGGCAAAGGTTGCTTGGAAACTACGGCAATATTGGCTTAGACGAAAATGTTTATGACCCACATGCGGGACAAAATGAAAAAGCGGGCGGTGTTGAATAGATTATAATAGATTAGTTTGATCTCAATAAAATTATTCCATATGTTTACGAGCTTTGTTTTATTTCGAGATTTTATGAATAAATTAATTAAAAACTTAAACAATCGCTCACCTTGTAATGTGTCCGTGTCCACGTACAAAACTATTGTTTAAAAATTACCGGTACAAAATAATAATCTTCTGTGGGTAGTTTGTGTAAATTCAAAGTCGTATGTCAACAACTGTCATGGTAGGAATTAATCTGTCACTGTCATCATGACAGTGACAAACAACGAATGGTTGGTTGGTGGTTTGTTTAATTGATGTTTATTTACTTTCTTGAATTGAAAACTAACCTTACATAATTCTAAATAAATGTAATTTATTTGACTTTTTACGTAAAGATAGCGTCTCAAATCCCAACTAACTACTTAAAAACAAATTATCTACTTTAGGAATAAATAAAATGTCAGTTACGCTACATACAGACGTTGGAGACATAAAAATCGAGTTGTTTTGTGAAGCGAGTCCTAAAGCTTGCGAAAACTTTCTCGCTTTATGCGCCAGTGATTACTATAATGGTTGTCTATTCCATAGAAATATTAAGGTAAGATGTCCTTTACAAAATGTGTCATAAAAACTATAGATCTAGTAATATTGCTTATAAAAACTTACTGCCAAATTTCAGGGCTTCATAGTCCAAACTGGTGACCCTACTGGTACTGGAAAAGGTGGTACGTCGATATGGGGCAAAAAATTTGAGGATGAATTTAAAGAAGAACTAAAGGTAAGGACATTATATCAAGCTATGATCAAAAGTTGCTTTGACTATAATACAAATCTCAACTTATTTAATTATTGTTTGTTGCATCCGTGTTTATGTCTTAAAGTTCACTTTTATTGATACATATCTGGATTTTAACATCAATAGCACCAACAAGTAAATGTCTGTAAGATCTCACTGTGAGACAAAAGCCTCTTGGATTGTTTTAAATAAGAAAAATCCCCTTTGTACATAAGTATGTAACATAAATATTATGTTGTAATTCTAATGTTTGCAGCACAGTGCTAGAGGAATAGTTAGTATGGCTAACAATGGACCGAACACAAATGGAAGCCAATTCTTTTTCACTTACGGAGAGCAGCCACATCTAGATCTGAAGTATACTATATTTGGAAGGTTTGTAAAATACAATAATCATACTATTTTTTAGTAATCTTGGTTTTTCTCCCATGATAATGACTATCTTTGACTTATAGACAGTCTAATACCCTGACACCAGCCAGGGTTGGCTACTAACATTCTCTAACTGACTCCATAACTAGGAGAAATTTTCTTAAAGCCTACAAGATTGTACATTAAATTCTTTGTAGTAATGCTAATTAACATCTTGGTACTTTTGTCCTTTAATGAAATTATATTTTATTTCAGAGTAATAGATGGTTTTGAAGCACTAGATGACCTTGAAAAGATGGCGGTAAACCCGAAAACATTCAGACCTCTTACCGAAGCGAAAATCTCTTCTGTTACAATACATGCAAATCCTTTAGCTGGATAACAATAAATCAATTTAAGCTTATTAAATGGCTTATTTTATTTATCCCAAAAGAATGAAGTATTAATTTGTATAACTCACTGCTTGGCGAAAATCTTTCATAAGACATGATAAATATAATAATAACCCAGTCTATTAAAAAACTTAATCTTATATATAAAATTCTCGTGTCACAGTGTTCGTTCGCGTACTCCTCTGAAACGACTCGACCGATTCTCATGAAATTTTGTGAGCATATTGAGTAGGTCTGAGAATCGGCCAACGTCTATTTTTCATCCCGAAATTCCCGCGGGAACGGGTACAACGCGGGTGAAACCGCGGGGCGCAGCTAGTACTTTTCTAATATCCTAATATTAATTTTTTTTAATACATTTTATGTGGATTATTTCAAAAGGCAAACTTACTTTTTCTAAATGTGTATAAGTAAATGAAAGACAAAACAGAGTACATAATGGACAACATTTATTGCTCAAAATATTTACATTAGTTATGTATTACAACTTCATAGTTTAATATAAAATGTGCTGTGAGGTATTGAGTAAATTGAATTTAGATTGTAGAATTATATTATTGATATAACTGTGATGATAAAAGAGTGGTAACATTTCGAGTTTTATTTCTAGCCTGACTTCTTTCTACTTTTCAAAAATAGTGAAATAAAAAACTGTATCTTAAAATTTATTGCAAGTGCCAAGTTACACTTTACCTAAGTTCTACATAGTTTGTGCGACACTACCCAGCACACTATCAAATGCATATTAATATTTAATGCATGCATTACCTACAGCAGATCACAAGTTATTACTATCATACATTATTTTCTTTGGATTAAAACATATATCAATACAAACATAATATTAATTTTACATAATTTATATATAACAAATTAGGTCCCTTTAATAACCAACTAACAAGAACACCTAAATAATAAGAGTTAAATTGAACATAATTATTATATCAAGTACATATTTAAATTAATGAATTTTGCTAGAAACAGGTACCATTCTTAGTCAGGAAATATATGAGTAACAGAACTTATACCTAATAACACTTACTAAGTAATAGTATCAGACATCAATATTACAATTAAGTACCGGCAGATCAATAACTTCATATTATAGAGCCACATAGTCCTTCAACACTAATAAATCAACACAAAATAAGTCTCAAGTTTCCAAATCATAATAGTTGTCGTCCAATGTGTACTCCGGTTCTTCTTCCTTCTTAATATCTTGTACTTTTTCGTCATAATTATCATTGAAATGGGATTTGATGTGGGCAACTAAATCCGCTTTCTTCTCAAATGTTGCACCACACTCAATACAAGGCATATTCACAACCAGACATTCATGCGTTTGCTCATGTTTGTTGAGTTTGTCCTTTCTTGTGAACTTCTTGTCGCACTGGGAGCAAGAGAATGGCTTCATACCAGTGTGCAGCGCAGCGTGACAATCAAGTTCTCGCTTACGGGCAAACTTTTTGAAACAAATTTTGCATTGGAAGACTCTGGACCCAATATGGGCCAATGATACATGTTTTTTATAAGCATCTAAAGAAGAAAACCTTTTAGTGCATTGATGGCATTTTATATTCTTAGGTCTATTTTTTGCCAAGTTCGCTTTGGGCTTTGGAGGGGAGTTTTGCATTGTTTTGTTGGAGGTGGATGGATTCTTTTGTACTCTACTAAAGCTACTCTCGCCCGATATGTGGTCGGGCACTCTAGGGAGGTCATAGTCATTGGAACCATCATTAGGAGAGGTCATCATATTACTAAATGGATTGACATTCACAACCATATCATGCATATCACTGTCATAAGCACTCTTATGTTCTGGACTGATGGGGCCATGTCTCATTTCATGTTTAATTAACTTGTCTCTTCTGCCAAATGTTAAAGGACATTTTCGACAAGCATAAGGTTTCATTCCTGAATGTACTAGTACATGCCGTTGGAGGTCTGCTTTCGCTACAAAACTCCTTGGACACAAAGGACAGACATGAGGCTTGTGGCCAGCATGGATGCGAAGATGTTTACTTAAATTAGTGTTCCTTGAGAAGCTTTTCAAACAATATTGACATTGATAAGGCCTTATACCGGTATGTACAATAGAATGTTTCCGCAGATCTGATCGACGGCCAAAGCATTTCTCACACTCGGGGCAATGGTAGGGTTTATCATTTCCGTGGACTTGTTTAGTATGTTGCACATACTGGGAACGTTCAGCAAACACTAGACTACATTCCACACACTTGTAAGGCAGGTTAGGGTCATGGTACTTGTGTTCATGATCCTTGCACTTCTCTTGTGATACAAACGCTTGGTCACAGTATTGACACATGAAGACATTTTTAAAGAATGATTCTGACATGGTTTCTCCTTCGGGTGTGTTATCTCTTTCTGTTGTTTCCTGTTCGGTGGGTTCCATGCTCTCAGATTCTTCTGAGGAGTCATAGTCCAGGCTAGGATCCACAACCATGACCACACTGTCCTCAACAATATAATCCTCTGGTTTTGGTTTCTGTTCCTGTCCATTGTAGTTGTAATTACTCAATTCAGAAGAATTTGAGTGGTCAAGTTCATTCACACGGTTAGTGATCTGTCTCAGCCGGTTCTCATTTTGAATGCATTGCAGTTTGAATTTGGAACATTTATTAACCTTCACCAAGCACTTGTAGCAAATCTTTCCTGGCAGGCCATCATTAGGATCAATCTGAAATCACAAACATAAATGGTAAGCTTTTGTTGCTATTTATAATAAAAATAAAAATATATATGAAAAATACGTATTTATCTATAAATAATGATTATTTACGCACCTGGAGCTCAAAACATTCAGCTATTTTAGAGGTTAGCGATATGTTAGCTTCATCGTCGGGCGCAGCCCCGAATATCGAGACGCAGAGCGCGCTTTTGTTCAGACACAGGCGGCACAGCGCGTGGAAATTAGCGATGATGTAGGAATCTTCCATTTTGTAAAATCAATATACCATTGTCCCGAGCGGAGCCTCTCGTACAAATGTGGACTGGAATATGGCACTAATCACAAATTGACAAGCTAAACGTTTTTATCTTGTTTTATCCACTTTCAAATGTGTATTTGAAACGTAATGGAATTAATAAAACGGGGACGTCTAGCGATGGCCGTGAGTCGAGACTACGCAACCGTTCGATCCGAAGGGGCAACTAGGGCGATGTCCGCCAGGGCTGCGCTAGCGGAATGTGCCGCCCGCCGCCGCCGTTTCTTGTCACCGAACAT
Source organism: Cyclophora punctaria (assembly GCA_951394245.1). Lineage (NCBI taxonomy): Eukaryota > Metazoa > Arthropoda > Insecta > Lepidoptera > Geometridae > Cyclophora > Cyclophora punctaria. The sequence goes on from OX596171.1 coordinate 7,804,534, forward strand.
GCAGCAACACCACATTTCTTTCTTCGAATCCAATTATTCTAAACACTTCCACCGCTTTAATAAATCTGCATAATAATATTATTATCCTTTTCTTTTGAACAATCAAGAAAAGAAGAAATTAAAATTGGCTCCAAAACCGCTTAATTTTCGCAGAAATCTTCAATTTGTTTTCTATAATTTAAATTGTCAAAGTTATGATTTTTATTCAACTTGCTATTGGTTATTTTTATTTGTATGTTTTTTCTACCAATCACTACGCGTTATTTTACGAAAACTGTGCTAGAAAACGTACTGACAAATAAGAATGTTGCCATGATCATGAATGTAGTTCTTACTAAATTATGATTTGTGCAAATTATGATTACTTACCAGATAAATCTTATTTTATTAATATGGCAGTTATTTTTTACCCGACTGCGAGTGCCTGCAGTGCCTGCTGTAGCAAAGTTGGTATTTAGATTAGATGCAAATGAAACAATATTTAGAATTATAATTACATATTTATTAAAATGTATTGTATTATCTGCAAAATATGCAAAAACATAAAGAAGAACATCGTTTAAATTGTAAGATGTTATTCCTATTAAACAAGTACATATTAGCAATATTACTCCTGTGCAGATTTACTATAAGGTACTGCACAGTTTTGTACTAGACTTTCTTTGATACAAGACTGAGATTTTTCATCGAAGGCTAATCCGCTGTCACAGCGCAATAGCCGAGGGTGGCCTCGTTGGCAGGCTACATACATTTGACATTGGACTCCGTACCTGAAAAAAAATTTGTTCATTTACAATATTTATAACGTAAATTTACCGACTTAAGTTATAATTAGGTATTATAAATAAATAACTTTTTAAGAGTCTTACCTATACTTGTAGAGGATATCTGATAGTTTTCCATCTTTGCCCTTAGGTGGAGCAGGGCACACAAAGTCTTTGAAAACTGAAAATATATTAAAAATAATTTATAGTTATCAAATTTTATATCAATACAATAGTTAAATGAAATACATTATTTTATTTACCATTTGCGTTACACTGTGGCACATTTTCTGGCCAATCACAACTGCTCAGTGCATCGTTAAAGACCAGTCCTAAGGGACAGTTCATGAGAGTCGCCTTCCCTTCCTGGCACATAATGTAACTGCCACAATCTCCTTCATGGGTAGGGAAGAAACCGTACCGCCGAGGGCATTCATTCGTCGGCTGTGCTATTTCTGGTGGGAAGGAAAAGTACAACGTAAAATAACGTTTTTCTTATACTTATTCCATTTGTTTTTTTGGGCTATTTTGGGATAGAATATCTATGGTTTATTTTCCAAGCAAAGATATGTCCCTATAGAGAAGAATGATGCTCGGTGAAGTGATTTCATTCCAATCTCACCCATAGAATACTAATATTTAAAAAAAATCTTCTAATAAGTAATTATTACAATCTGAGTTTACTTACGCTGATCAGCATCTCCAATGCATTTCACTTCGGAAGGATAAGCGCAAGGGTACTCTGGGTATTTCGCCTCAGGGTTGAAGTTAAGACCATCTGGACAAATATACTTCCAAGCTGTGTTTTCCTGTAAAATTTATATTATATCTTACAGTCTTTAATTACTTCTACGACACTAGATTTCATTATGTTGTTGGTATTCCATTTTTTACCTGGCAAAATATGTAACTGTCGCATTGATGGGATATGGGGTAATATCCATTTCCAATAGAACAAGTGAATCCCGATACAATTGAAGGTTGTTCAGGTATGTTCGGGTTGTCCGTGTGATCGTGGGTGTGGTGATTGATGTCACCGTCGTGGCCAGGATGGGGCAGAGAATAAATAGGTTGCACATTGGGGTATTGTTGAGGGGGTGACCACGGTTCAGCAATTACAGGCTCTGGTGTTGTTTGAATGGTCCATGATGGTTGAGGTTGGTTGAGGATTGGTTGAGGAGCAGGCGTTGGTTGAGGAGCAGGAATTGGCTGCGGAGGTAACCACTGTTGTGGAGGCGGTGTTGGCTGCGGAATCGGCACTGGCTCTGCCGTAGGCATTGGTTGTACATGCCACTGCTGAGGAGGTTGCGGGGCTGGCCGAGGTTCGTAACTCGGCAATGGTTGAGGTTGAGGGTATGGCATCGGTTGTGGCTCAGGTTGTGGTTCGTAACTCGGAAGTGGTTGAGGCGCTATAGGTTGAGGGTATGGCATCGGTTGTGGCTCTGGTTGTGGTTCGTAACTCGGAAGTGGTTGAGGCGCTATAGGTTGTGGGTATGGCTTCGGCTGCGGCTCTGGAGGTGGTTGGTAACTCGGCAGTGGTTGAGGCGCTATAGGTTGTGGGTATGGTATTGGTTGTGGCTCGGGTTGTGGTTCGTAACTCGGAAGGGGTTGAGGCGCTATAGGTTGTGGGTATGGCATCGGTTGTGGCTCTGGTTGTGGTTCGTAATTCGGCAGTGGTTGAGGCGCTATGGGTTGTGGGTATGGCATCGGTTGTGGCTCTGGTTGTGGTTCGTAACTCGGAAGTGGTTGAGGCGCTATAGGTTGTGGGTGTGGCATCGGTTGTGGCTCTGGTTGTGGTTCGTAACTCGGTAGTGGTTGAGGCGCTAAAGGTTGTGGCTCTGGTTGTGATTCGTAACTCGGCAGTGGTTGAGGCGCTATAGGTCGTGGGTATGGGATCGGTTGTGGCTCTGGTTGTGGTTCGTAACTCGGCATTGGTTGTGGCGCTATAGGTTGTGGGTATGGGATCGGTTGTGGCTCTGGTTGTGGTTCGTAACTCGGCATTGGTTGAGGCGCTATAGGTTGTGGGTATGGGATCGGTTGTGGCTCTGGTTGTGGTTCGTAACTCGGCAGTGGTTGAGGATATGGCATCGGTTGTGGCGCTGGTCGTGGTTCATAAGGCATTGGCTGTGCTGGTCTGGGAGGCAATGGCCGAGGATAATAGTTTTGAGGAGGTAAGTACGACGGTTGATCTGAAGGCGAGGGTACAGGTTGATTAATTCTATCATCAACTGAAGGCAATTCTTCAGGACTTTCGCTTGATACAACGGGTGTTTCTGTACTGATGTCAATTATTGCCTCTGAGGTTGCAAATGTTAGATCTTCAATAACAACTGTAGAGGGCAGAGCTGTTGATGATAATGGCGCTTCTTCAATTGGTAGTTCAGATACAGTTGGGCTTGGATATTTAATCGGAGCAGGTTCTGGCATCGGAGTTGGTTTGATTTCAGGCATTTCTGTAGGTTGAGGTGTAGGGGCTACCCTAGATGGCTCTGGCTCAACAGGGTATCCAAAGTAAGGCGGGTCTTGGGGAGCAGCTGTTGGTTCCAGCATAGGCCGTTCAGTGGGATATACGACTTGCATATTGTTGGCTGGAGTTTCATATTCTCCTATGTAGGGCCTTAAACCCCGAGGGGGTGATCTAGGAGTAGTTGCCCAAATGATCTGGTGGTCATAGTCAGAGTGCGGAGGTCCAGGGTATGCTGGTTGAGTAACACCAGGGTGGTACATTGGTTGTGGGTATACGGGAGATGGTTGAGTAACATGGCTATGTTGGTCTGGGTAATCATGATGATGCATATCATGATGATGTATATCATGATGATCAGGTTGTGGTACGTAGAGAGGTGCAGGCTGTTGTGTTACTTCGACTGGTCTGATATTATCGGGAACACTGTGCGAAGGTTGGTAGTCTGGTTGGTATACCGGAGCCTGCTGGATTGTTGGGGTGTATACGGGTTGTGGTTGGGAGTATGAAGGTCTTGAGGGCGGCGGCCTTGGTGCTGGCCAGTTCTGGTCTCGTACGTTGGAGGATCCATAATAACTCACACCTTGCGCTGTTACTGTTTGCAGAAAGAAGAGGAAATTACGTGTGTGGCATAGACACTTGGAGATATAAAGTTAGAAATATTGTTATTTTCACTTTGTATAGCACTGTTTTAAACTAAGATAATTGTGTTGGGTAATAAGGATATAACAGAGTTTCATTTAGTAACACTAGATACCCAAGCTCCGTAGGCTTCAAGTTGAAGATTAAGTTTTATACTTTTAGAAAAAGCAAAGTAGGTAGTCAATAATCATTTTGGGATCTAATCACTGCAAGCGGTGTGGTCGAAGTACGATCAAGGAGAAATGAGGTCTAGGTCACTCGCGATGTAGTCAAAATCGAATTGACATTTTGTTGAATCAACAACTGACCTAACCAAAAGTGAACTAGTAAAACTCAATGCATTTTAATTTTATTTATTAACATATTTTTATATAAACTCACCACAAGCGCAAAGAGTTGCTACAGCAAACCAACTCCCTAGCCCGACCATGGCGCCGTCAAAACTACTCCTTTCTTACAAAATAATGCTTTTATAAACACTTCAATTTATTGCTCTTATTGTTAATTACTTTTATCTCGAAGAACGTACTCCAAAAATAATTAATTAACAATTATTGTCAATCTCTATTTAATGTGTATGTTTGCGGTTTACCTCCATAACTGTTTTATTTATCACATTTTTGTTTGGAAAAATAATGAAGGTATAACTGATACAATATGATGGATTGTCTAGAATAATTTAACTTAAAAAGATACCGTTAATGACTTACACACATTATTACACATTCTCTTGGTCTAGCGGTATGACAACTTTATAGATCATCTACGAGTACCTAGAAAAGTATTAGTATGTAGCCATAAAAGCTTTTAATAAAGTAGATAAGGTATATTACTATGTTTTTGGGAATATCTGAGGAAAAATATTTTATCCGGGAACTGAATTCCATTTAATTTTTTCATTCGAAAATCCCTATACCTATTACCCACTAGAGTAGTGGGCAAAGTTGTATGAGACACTGGCCCAAAGCCTCTATAGACAAAGTATATACGAATGGCTAGAGCAAGGTAACCCTACAAGCATCAAAATCTGTACCGGGAAAGTTGATGCATTATATTATTATATATTTTCACCATACACTATACATCATTGTCATCAACGGTTATGAAAAATGACAGACAAACAAAGCTGAAGAGTTTGTTTGTCTGTTTGTTTTAACGCGCTATTCTCAATCCGATTTGAATATACTTGCTGTAATGGATAGCTACATTAAATTTATCCCGAAATTCCCACATAAACGGGCACTACGCGGGAAAAACCGCGGATTACTGCTAGTAATATTTGTCTGGATATTTGACATATTATGAGAGTTGATGCACATCTTATGATGTAGTTGTGATGGGCTGATTTTCAGCAACTGTATTAGTCATAGCATAATCGAGCTCATTATTTGTGTTTTGACATGACAATACAATAGATGTGGAATCCAGGTGTGATGATGGAGCCAGGAGTTGTGATGAACTGGTTTGCAGCTACCGTACCTCGTAAACATAATGTGTGGGCTCAATGGCTGTTTTGACGACTTCAATACAAAAAACTATATGTAATTGTAATGCTCATCAAAGCTTTGGATTAAATTTAATGAAAATATTTTAATTTCTTATGCCTTTTTTTTGGCCATCTTATTCCTGCTTATATACAGTAAGCATCAACCCGTAGAGATGTTGAAATGTGTCTCTAAAGTTATACTCAATTATGAATCTCTAAAGTTACACTTAATTTAATAAAATTAATAATATATTTGAAACCTCCTCACTGTACTGATATCTTCAGTAAGACGAGAGGCCTTTGCCCAACAAGTGGGACATTACAGGCTAATACTTTTTTTATTTTATTTTAATAATATATTTATTATTTACTCAATTAAGAATATATATTAAACATTTGCTAGTAGTCTCGATGTGATGGAGCTTCGCTTCTAGATTCGCAAGCCTATCAAGAAACTAAGATTGACGCGTTGATGTCTTTTGTATTGAGATATAGATATACAGGCTAGCTCTTTTAAATCGGTCAATATGGGAAGTCTGAAACTATAAGAGATACGAAGATTTTTTCTTAGGAACCGGTGAGAAGAACACGATCAAAAAATTTATGAAATAACAAAAAAAAACATGAATTATCATCATCAATAAAATATTCGTCGTTATTTCTTCAACTCTTCATTTAATCTACTGTTTCCGAACAACGGATTGGCTGTAATTATAATTCACCTTATCCATTAGGAAAAAATTTATTTTTAAATTTCATAGGCCATGAATCAATCTTAAAGGTGGTAAAGACTTTGGAAAAGATAGAAAGATAAATTATTTGTTAGATACTTTGCATTACGTTTGTAATTCATAACTGTATAGCTTTTGGTGTGACGGGCTTGATCCGTTTGGTACTACGGTGCAAGCGACGACGTCTTTGAATAGCATTTTTTTAAATATATTACAACATCTAATATAGTTTTAGCATTCTGACACTCCTCTTAAACTGACCAAGGACTAAATGATCATTTTAAAAGTGTTTCAAACATTTAAGATAAAACGATATTAATTAGGATAAATGACGAAATAATGAAGATATCTTCAATGATCAATTTTTATTTATTCCTGTCTACAAATAGGATAATAGTTAACTTTGAAAAACACAACACAGAATTAAAACTTTAACAGATCACTAACATCTAAGTGAGTGTTAGATCAATTGAACTTTATTGCTTTTCAGTTACAATTCTTTGCGTGCACTGCACTAAGTCGGCGTCGACGCATTGACCTGAAGCAGGGTCGAAAGCGAACCCGTAGTCACAGGAGAGGAGACGCGCACGACTCTTCTCACACGAGAAGAAGTAGTAGCATTCGCCTTCGTATCTGTGAATAGAAGTTATGAAAGTTAGGACTTATGTTGTTTTAAATTAGCTAAAAAAATCCAAGTGCTTACTTTTATTAAAATTGCACTTTCTAGTATTAAAATTTTCTGAGCTGCGGATAGACAAACGAATCTTTAAAGGTTCCTTGGACACTCGGAACCTGATAAAAGGAGGAGATACAACCGATTTATTTTGAAGCGAAATAAGCGATTTTTTGAGTTGAGCACTTGTTGCAACTTAGATGTATGTGGCCTAAGGGAAATTATATCCATAGCAATGTATTGATCCATTAACTTTTTTAGTTGAAATACTTACTTGAAGTTTTGTACAATGTCCAGAGCTTTGCCGTCTTCACCCATAGGGGGAGCAGGGCACTTGAATCCGAGGAAAGCTGAAAAAGGAGACATATAAAGGATAATTACTGTATTCCGTGGATAATCTTTCATATTTAAGAATCAACTGCTTTTCATTAGTAGCTAAAACTCGAGGCAGATTTGACAAGTTTTAGTATCTAAATATTTGTAAATTTCACGGAAGGTTTTTGAGAGCCACAGTAATGGATTCAATACGGGTAAAACCGAATGGCACAGCTACTATGTCATAAAAACTCTTTTCATAAAAGATGAATTTGTCAAATAGAGACCAGTTTTCGTTGAAATCGATTAAAAAAGTGACATACCGTCAACATTGCACCCAGTGACTAGGTCAGGCCAGTCGCACCGTCCTGTAGCCTGGTTGAAGGCTAACCCTACAGGGCAGGTCATCTCGATAGCCCGGCCTGCGACACACATCTTGTAGCTGCCACAGGTGTCGGCACCGGTCTTTTCGGACGGGTAGAATCCGTATTGGTGAGGACAGTGGGCTGTGGGCTTGGCTGGCTCTGGAATAGGGCATAAAAATCATTTGCTAATATTTTACTTCAAAATTGAAAACTTTTTATTATATCAGATTACATTCATTTATAATCGTCAGCTACTTTGTTAACTTTAGTATGTGGACTTAAGTCGAATAAGAACCCAAAGTTGACTTTGGGTTGATAGACTTTTATTTATTCGATTATAAGGATGCCAGTAGTTCTATTACAAGAAATAAATATGTGAATTAAAGGGATTTTATATAAGCAGTTCAAAAACAACTTACGTTCCGCACCACGCTGCAGGCAAGGAACCTCCATAGGGTAGCCGCAAGGGTAGCTGGGCCAGACAGCTTTAGGGTCATAATGCAGACCGTCCAGGCACATCATAGGCGTCGCATGGTAGTCCTGATAGTAAATAAATCATTGATATCACTCGACTCGACTCCAAATTACAATTTGTATTAGACAAGCGTGGGAATTACTTACACTCTTATCTAGGCCTTATCATTTGTATTGTAGTAAAAACATTATGGCGGGTCTTATGGTACGTTAGTTAGGTACGTTAGGTTTCCAGTGTTTTTTCAATGTTTAGTGAGCTGTATCTAAAGTTCAAAAATAGCCCTTTCGAAGCTAAGTTTTGTTACTAATTTAGTTGGTAAATTTCTTTACCCACTGTACTGTAGTAAGTGGGGAAAAATTAGTACTAGTACGATTTGAAAGTACGAAGTAGCTGTGTTCCTGCACCTAAGTTAGTAGGAAAAAGAAGAGCGGAAGATTTACCTTAAAGTAAATAAGTTTGAGGAGGTGGTGTCGGAGTTTTTAGAACGCCTCAAGGCCTCCTCATTAGCCTTTAAGTTAAAAGTGTTGCTGATTGAATTAGAAATGTCCTTCACTTACCCGGCATTCAATATAAGCGTCGCAGCTTCCCTCCTTCTTTATGTATCCATTCCTGTGGGAGCAAATAGAGCTCCGTGCGACAGGCTGTACCTCTTTAGTTTGCGGCTGGGCATTGCCTGGAGAGAAATGGATATGATAAAACAAGTAGTCATAATATGTACTGCATAAATGTAGATAATTTACCATGTTTATAAAATTATTTGTTCAGTGAGATGAGAGGGCTTTGAGTGGGTTTTTACAAACTAATACTTAACTTTTACCAGGAATATTGACTACTTTTCATCTAGAGAAGGGCCTCGTCACTATATTGATATCTTCGATGAGATGAGAAGCCTTTGACCAGCAGTGGGACATTAATAATTTACTTTTTACTATTCATCGAAATTCCTACAGTAACAGGTAAAATTTGGCTTGATTTATATGAATAGGTAATCTATAATAGATATAAAAATGAATCGCAAAATGTGTTGGTAAGCGCATAACTTCAGAACGACTGCACCAAATTGGATGATTCTTTTTTTAATGTGTTTCTTATTGTCAGGACAAGGTTTTATATAAGAAAAATAAGGAATAAAAATCTCAAAATTCCCACGGGAACGGGGGCGCTGTGGATGAAACCGCGGGGCACAGCTAGTATTAAATAAACGATACTCACAAGCTACCAGGAACACTAACACACAGGCGTACACCAACATCTTTGTTCTATTGTTTCTTCTTAGGGTAAGATGAGAACTGATACCAAAATATCCCTTCGCATCAATTTTATACATCGAAGGTAATCAATAACGAATAAATTGTAATTAGTAATTCAAGTTTCTTGAGGTTTGCGGTATAATTAAAAGACAATTGTCACAATTTTCGGTTTTATTGATAAAAGTTCTTGTTACTTATCTGCTAAGTGTGATTCGGTTATTAACATTGAGGCGTAATGTGTACATAATTCATATTATTTACAATTTAATTATGTATTTTGTGTTTGTATATAAATATATAAAGTGTTATGGCAAAATCGATTAATTTAGACTAGAACAAGCCTATAGACTAGGTTATAATCCTAAGAAAAATAGGCGATGATCATTAAGATCTGTTAAAATTTATAAGGTATGGCTATTTTCACATTGTATTACATACAAAACAGTGAACTTACGGTAAGAAAAACATAGTTTAGGCACTTCAAGGACATAAAAACAAAATTGCTCTTATCGATATAAAAACATTAGAAAAATATCTTAACAGTTCTATCTTTGAATAAACAATTCATTCTCTAATATCATTACAAAACATCTCCCTAACTCCTTCTCTATCTCTTTTTATCTTTCAATCTCTACCCATCAGAACAATCTCTTAACCTTATTAACGGTTCTGGCGTTGAACTCAAGTTCTTTGTCCAGGCGTTGTTTCTCTTCTTCTCTCCTTCTGGCGGCCGTTGCTCTCAGCTCTGTAGGGCATTCGGGGACCTGGTCTGCGGAGACACAGGTTGAAGTCAGCTCGTCAAACGCCGCGTCACCACCGCAACCCAACGCGCGAGGACGCCCGTTGATACAAAGGAAGTACTTCTGGCAGTTGACGTCGGATCTGATGGAATGAAAATACTTATTTAGTTTAGATCTACCATGTCTTACTGTATCCTACTCTCCATCACTGGTCGAAGATCCAAAGGTAGAACCAAGACCAGGTGGACGTATGTAATGTAGTGTCCAAGCATATGGCTGAGTGCAAGATTTTCGAAGACGATGTTGACGATAGAGCGAAGTGGAGCAGACAAATAATAGGAAGACTGACCCCACCACCATGTGGGACACATAGCCAGAAAGAGAGAGTTTGGATCAGTACAATGAAATACCCAAGTGCTTATGCACGAATTGGTGTACTTATGCAACTCAAACTCGAATTAGCAGCCCCTAATTTCATCGCATAAGTTCCATGTTTGAGTGGCGTTTGAGTTTTTGAAGTTAGCATGGCTAAATATAAAAACCTGAGAACATAAGAAATGTTGCTTGTACCAAAATATTGTCTACTTCCGCACTCAGAGTCAACAAAATGAAGTAAATTAAAAATAAAATATATAAAAAATAACATTAATTAGTTAATTATTGAGTACGACCGTATACATTCCTTATGTATTACATCAAGTTTCAAACTATAGCCTTGCTTAGGACATTGTCTTGTGTGGTTCATCAGGTGTCAGTTTCAGCCAGTCAGGTTGTGTCAGGTGTGATACTATTCATGTACATAATTACATCAAAGAGTCTAGAACAATGTTTTTACTTTACATTACATAAAATATGTGCAATAAGTATGCAATAATCTCGATGGTGTCATTAAATCATTATGTAAATGTTTAAGAAGAAATTGTAAACATCTTCAAACCTTGAGCATAATTATGGTGAATAAGGTACCAACGTAAATATTGAAATATGGGCGCAGCCACATCATTAAAATGAATGTGTCAATGTTCTGCATTAGTAAAAAGATATTTATTTAAATGATTTGCAAGAAAATGTGAACCTTCCAAACATTTGGCTAAATATATCTTTTATCGAAAACTTAGGTATATTTTTATCTACAACAAACCCTTGATTAATGATTTAGATAAATCAAAATCCTTTTAGCCTAACCCTTCATTAATCAGTCCATAAACTTTATCAGAAACATACATTTGGTAACAGGTAAAATGGACAGGCCGTATAAATTCGGACTTAAAGGTGATTTGTAAAGGTTAAGAGGAGGCATTTAATAATTCGTACATTATATACCAGACCGGACTAGAGGCACATATCTAACAGGAGGTTACATAAGCAAGGTCACAACTCATCAGGTGACATTTAGAATGACCGGTCTCTTACCTAACCTGTTCTCGGTATTATGACCTCTATCTCTGATGATATACTCCTGACAATACATAAATATATGTGAGTTTTTAATTAGATTTTTTGGAGTTATTTTTTTACACGGATGTTAGGTTTATAATCAAATTGGAAGAGGTTCGGATTTATGGGATTAGTGAAAGTTTTTTGTGACCTTGAATTGATCTTTTTGGTATATGAGGGACGAACGGACTTTGATTAATACATAAAGATATCTTCTTCTTACCTGTAGTATCTGAAACCAGCTGGGGGTCCAAGTTCCCTGGATTCTGGCACGGCAGGACAACGGAAACCGAGGAACGCTGAAAACAACAGTTTTGTTAAAATCTTGAAATCATAATACACATAATTAAGTATATATTCCTAATACTAAAATAATAGATTTGATCAAACTTAACAGAAGTATTAATTAATATGACAAAATTATAAAATAAAAGTGTCCTCCAAAGTTGTTACTCTTAAAGGTTTTAAACCTATTTTTTGACCCGGATTTATTCTTAGGCGAAAAACTAAATTACTAGTATGAGTCCGGGAGGTTGGATTACTAACTTCGCTTGGACTACATTTACAAAAGGGCATGACCACATTAAAAAAAAATCAAAAAAGAAGAATCCTTCTTCTGGATTAATTTTCGTATACAACATACCTTCAGCATCGCAGTCCGCGACCTCATCGGGCCACTGGCACCTGTAGGATTCGGTGTCGAACGCCAGGCCGTCGGGGCAGGTGAAGTCATACCCCACGCCGTTCACGCAGTTCCTGAACGAGCTGCAGTTACGGGCGTCCCCGATTTTGAAGTAACCGAACTGGTTCGGGCATTGTTCTGTTGGCTGTGGTGGTTCTGTTGGGAAGAATTGGGTAAGTTCCAAAGCTTTTTGGGGTAAATCGTACCTTTTTTTTGAAGACTGTAGCATATAAATTAGATGAATACTTTACTACTCAATATGTCTATTTAATGAATTGACAATAATCTAGATGTTAGAAGAAGACCAATATCATAGTTGTAAACCTTAGTATGCGTAAAAAATAATCTTATATAAATAGTTATTTGTATCGATACCTACTTCTAATAATACACTTACTAATAATTATGTAACTAATGTCCTACTATAAAATTAGTTTCACTCATAATAACCTGCATTAAAATCAAGAGCACATAATGTTTTCCTCAATTCAATTGATTGTTATGTGCTAAAGAAGATATTTTACAGCGAATTCTGAAGGTAATTGCTTTACGACGCTTTAACATAGTGAAGTAATTGTTTTAAGACGTCGTTACTCGTGGGAAACATGTTTTTATAAGATTTATTTTTGATGTATAGGCTAAAAGACTAGCTCTTAATTAAAATACTGTGGAACGTTTAAATTGGAACACACTCTAGATAACTTTACTACGAAAACAGTGTATTGACTTTAGTCTGCCAACCTAACTTTAACTGAGTATATACATACTCTGAGTACATACTGCCTTTCTGTTTGTACTTTGTACCTATATCATAGACAATTTCATGTTGAAGAATTCCCAAAGGAACTAGTACTACGCATGTTAAACTATTCACGAGGCTCTGATAGTTTACTTTACGAGCAGTGTTCGTGGTGTAGGTTGACTAAGCGAAATTAGCTCATTGCAATTGTAAGGGACGTGCATCTGGGCCCGTACTTGGATGGGTGACCCATAGTGGTATTTCTATTTGAACGCTACCGTGCTTCGGAGGGCACGTTAAATTGTCGGTCCCAGTTGTATCAATCGTAAGAATGCTCCGACACCAGGGTTGGCCACTAACCTACTCGAACTTATTTACTTAATACTTAATACATATAAGTAGTATCTATACTAATATTATAAAGCTGAAGAGTTTGTTTTGTTTGTTTGTTTGTTTGTTTGTTTGTTTGTTTGTTTGTTTAAACGCGCTAATCTCAGAAACTACTGAACCGATTTGAAAAATTCTTTTTGTAATGGATAGCCACATTCAACGGAAAGGTTATATGCTACTTTTCATTCCGAAATTCCCACGGGAACGGGAACAACGCGGGTAATACCGCGGGGCGCTGCTAGTACTTAATACATAAGTAGTATACTTGTAGATATATATAATCGAATGTGTGTCAGTTGAGCTACGGTTAAACTCTTACGACACTTCTTAGGTTCAATAAGATGGACAAAACATCGCTAAGTATGTTGTAAAAGTTTTATTGTAGTTTCGAAATATAGGCGTGTATCTACTTAGGCTCTTATATCAGACGGTATTGAGATGCTAATGTTATATGATTTGAAATGTACCCACAAACTTAATTGTTTTTTTGCAATGCACTAGGTATTGCGATTGTAAGACAGATTGTATCAACTTAAGTTCATTCTTTGTAATCTCCAAACTAATTGTGAATGAACTTGTTAGGTAAGTACTACACCAAGACGCATACCCGAACTTACTCATAAAAATCATCTTCAAAAATATAGGAGTCTTTACGGAAAAAGTCACTTTTTTGCGATGAATGCATTATTTTTATAATGATATATAGTAATTTGTACTGATATCTTCAGTGAGATGAGAGACCTTTACCCAGGAGTGGGACATTTTAGGCTTATACATTTTACTTTTATTCCTAGTAAATCTTGTATATAAATAACACCTCCATCCTATAATATAGGAAATGTAAATATATACAAAGACATATATATAAATTTGTATATATATACAAATGTATAAAAGTAAATAAAGGATAATGGATAATATCCATTATACTTGATTTACTTTTATACATGTATAAAAGTTTTATACATTTAAACTTTTATACATTTGTCTTGGTGGTCTTCTATGTCTAGGCTATCTTTTGTCCATTGGACTCTTCACTAATCTGATCTCATAAACCGATAGATAAATCTAGTTTGTTGACACTAATACTCCATTTAACATTCAGGCAGCGTTTAACAACTATCAGTGACTCACGTAAGATATTTCGCACATTTTATCACAGACACATAATGCGAACAGGATTTCATAGTTTGCCTCCATCGTGGTCATTAGTATTCGCGACAAGATGTATATTTTAAGAAAAAATAGGCTTTAAAATCAGTGATGATTCGTTGGCTGGTTGTGTGAGGTATGTAATCCGTTGATCTGAATGTGTAATGGTGGTGTTGTGTATGTAACTCACGTAGCGCTGATCGCTCGAGACAGGCGACTTCGTTGGGGTACTGACAGGGGTACACGTTGAAGTTCACGTTAGGGTTGAACCGGAGACCGTCGGGGCACGCCTTCTCTTCAGCTGTACCGTTCTATGGAAAGAACACAAGTTGTTACATACGTTGTACGTACTGTTACATTATGGTGATAAGACGAAGATAAATTAAAAGCACTGCTGTGAATGCTCTACACTTAAATAATGGAATAACAAGAATCGCCAAACACGTGAAACACGGTTTATAGTACAAATATAAGCTGTCGACGACAATTGATGAATATATTATGTCGGACACTTCAACAAGTCAACTTTTACAAGAATCGCGAAACACGGCCGTGCGTGATGCTCCTTTCAAAAAGCTACCGCATTGTCTGTTACAGCTTGCTATGGTATGGAAAGTCGATATTTTGACTTTTAATATCTCATCTTTCATATTGTTCTAGATCTTGAAGATAAACAAGAATTACTACGACATAAAAGCAGATAAAATCTGTATGTATTTGTGTTGTAGCTGTAATTGTTATAGCATTTCAAGATATATTTTTGGTGTAATGTATACTCACAATGCACTCAATATACTTGTCGCAGCTGCCTCCCACAGGGTACCGTTCGTTCAGCTCCTTGCATGCCCCAGCGCTGACCCTCGGCGGCGAAGGTTCAGGCTGGTACTGCTGAGGTGGTTGGTACTGGTTCGCCTGGTTCCTTGAGCTGGTTCTGTATTGAGAACCGAACTGAGACTGGGATTCGAATGAGCCGTACTGTGCGTATGCTGTAGAGAGAAGGAAATAGGGAGTTAAAATACAATGGTATATTGTAAAGATATTATTTTGAAAAACATTTTTTTTCGGTTGTGAGTATAAGTAGAAGATATATTTGGTAATTACGCAAGTAACTTATGTTTTTTAATTGTCTGCATCTCGGTAAAATGAGTATGTACAGCCAGAAGCTAAATCAACGATATTATCCCATGGAAAGTTTAGAGTTTGTCTTTAATTAAAACAATTAATAGTCATTAGTAGGTAGTTGTGTTGTACGAACAGCTGAAGAGTGGCAGATGACAGAGGAGGAAAGTGGAAAGAACTCCATCGGCAAGAGCCCAGCTCTTAAGTTTAGAAGAACACTGTTAACGTATTTAAATATTAATAAACATTACTTATGCTAGAGATGAGCAAATGTATACATAAATTATATAAAGCCTCGAAAAGATGAAGGTCAGATGTGAAGTAAATCACAAATATAAAATAACTAATTTTTACTTTTGCATCAACATTCAAGAATATTATGCAATACTGTTTTAAGGAAAATTATTTGATTATACTCGAGAGGTTGTCATGTTTAATCTTTTGAGTAAGTTTATTTTTTGATCCACGACAGAAAAAGAGGGTTATTGTGGTAGTGTGTCTGAGATTGTTGAAGTACCTAAGTGATATATTATATATTTCTGTGTTGTACTTTGTTAAGAGATTTCTAGAGAATTGCTAAAAGATGCTTCAGATTGGGAGCTTTTAATTCAAAACTTTCATTTGAAAACTATTAACTTCACTTACTTGATACCAAAAAGTTTTTGAAAGTTTTTTTATAATTTTTAAAAGCGTTTTTTTAAACAAATTTGACAAAGTCGTAGCCTTGCTTTTGGTCTTACCGAAGCCGGGTATTAATAGATCCTGATTAGAGGAACTACCCTTTAATGAATTCCTTAATTAAGTCGATTGTATGGCGTTTCAATAAGACAAGGTCCGTGATGATTTTATGCTAATAATAACTAATAGAATATAACAATTAAGTGTGCTTGTTACTATTGTTAGATAATAGTACAATTGTTTGTAACAACCGACCCGTGGCGTACAACTTGTTTTCAGATTTATTCAAGATCGTCACACAAACACTTTATATTTGACCTTACAGTATTTTTCTGGGATTTTGTATGTAAAATAAATATTACCATAATCTTAAGGTTTTCTTATTCTGTGTCTAATTTGTTTTTGTTTTTGAATTGTAGTAGTATTTTTGTTGATTAGTTGTTTTGTTTTGTTAAGTTTAATCTAGTAATAACCAGATTTTTCTAAGAATTTTAATTATTTATGCCTAATTCTTCTTACTGAATTAAAATAAACAGTAGCAGTATAAAAAGGGTAAAAAAAGGTTCTTACACTGTACTTGGTTTTTAGATACTTTGAAGTATTTAATAACTTTAGTATTATTAAAATTTGTGTTACAAGTTTCAAAAAGATTTGCAATAATATTTTACTTCACACTTATATCAAGAATTAACATTGATCTTGTTACGATGCAATTGAAAATAAAATAAAATTGTGTTTCAACTTTTGTCAATTGCATTTTTTATTCGTAAATTAAAAAAATGTTATTTTTATTTTTCCCAAAATTAAAAAATGTTATTTTTATTTTTCCCAAAATTAAAATACTGTTAAATTAAAATAGCTTTCTCATCAATAGCCATAATTAATTATCAACTTACCAACAGCACACATGCACGATATCACCACTAAAATTCTCCCCATATTTTACTTCCAAAGTCCTGATTAACACGTTCGCTCGACCGTAGTCCCAACACCGAATGACGGATCAAGCATAGAGTATGGTCTTCACCCATTCGACCTTCAGGGTTCTTGTGAAACCAGCAGACGCATCTTACATCAGGATGTACTAGAAAGGTGATAATATTTGAAAAACATCAGCCTGGTCACTGCAATATAGATTGTTGGGAAATATGTGACCTATGGGTTGGTTGTTTGACCTGTTACTTGTTGAGTAGGTATTTATGCTTTAAGTATGGGTAAGTAAATGCGTCAACGTTGAATGAAAATATGTTGAATAAAATATACGTTTGCGTTTCTTTCATAATGTTGCTCTATTTTCGGGCTTTGTACAGGAACTTTCGGATTTTTATAGTAACCGTGGCTAGAGTTTATCTACATCAGCAATTTGCATTGTTCACAGTTGAAACTTTGTGAAATGGATAAACTAGCTGTTCCCCGCGGTTGCACCCGCAGGTTACCCGTTACAGGATAAAAAGTGAGGTTAAAAAGTAGCATTTGTCCTTTCTCATGCTCTGGACTACCTATCTCTTTACCAAATCAGATTTTCTATGCAGTAGTTTAAGCGGGATTGCATACCATACATAGTTACTTTCCCATGCATAATATTTGTAAGTTTGCTGCGCTGCCTGCACCCAAAAAAACTGTAAAGTTTTACAATTGCTTAATTTATATAAAACTGAAATATGACGCATGTCATTACATAAATCCATAAATCGGATGCGGTGTATGTTGCGTACGAATACGGTATCGCCACCACTATCACTACATAGTATAAAACAAAGTCGCTTTCCCCTATCTGTCCCTATGTATGCTTATATCTTTAAAACTACGCAACGGATTTTGAAGCAGTTTTTTTAATAGAGTGATTCAAGTGGAAGGTTTATACGTATAAAAAATCCCGAAATTCACACGGGAACGGGCATAACGCGGGTAAATCCGCGGGGCGTTGCTAGTATTATATATAATCAGTTTAATAATGCTCCATACATGAAGTCACGATTAAATTAAAGTTTATTTAATATACATATAAAAATATTAAACAAATATATAAATATAATAATAGCAGATGATTCCGGAATTACCTATTTTTACATGCTCAGTTCAAATGGCAGTATATACAAGTATTTGCACTTGGATAGCCTCGCTTGGTCGTCTCTAGGTAATTATATCACCGTCCTTGACATTTACCGGACTTTAGAAGTGAATCTGCCGAATTTGAATACTAAATTAGGAATGTAACGAATTTCAATGTCTCTTGATTATGTAGATGTTAGGTTTTACAACCGATTTTGGTCAGACGAATGGATTTTAGTTTAGGAAGTCCGGATTTTATCAGTAAGGACGATAAAGTCGATAAATTGTTAGATGTTGGTATCTGCGAAATCTTGTCCAAAAGTTCAGAAAAGGAATTTGTTCCTTTGTCTTGGAACGCATGGAATACACGTCCATTCTCACTAGGAAATACCATTAAAGCGACACTTAACTAACTGACGTAATTTTCATACATTAAATGTCATACTATGGAAGCATTTGACATCTCAATACGGGCGATAAGAAAAGCACGCATGATCTGTGGTAAACTTGGAATGTATGTATAATTAATAGCTTTATTATTTAGTAATTACTAATTAACATTAACGTTAGGTTAGGTACTAAAAGCCGTTAAAAACTCTTTAAAGCTAAAGTTCCTTTCATTCTAAATATAAATAAGTAATTAAACGAACAAGACGCCATCTATATTCAATATAATAGTGGATTAATGCAACGAATTATTAATTGTTACTTGAGCTGTTTATCTGTTTGAATGGCGATGATGGTTTGAGTCTAGTCCAAAGTCCTTGACATTCAAACAAACGAAGTCTTCGCAAGTTTTCTCAGCTCTCAAGATAAACTAACTCAAGCAACTTTACTCACATTCTCTTATGTTATTTTCTATACTTAATATTATAAAGCTGAAGAGTTAGTTTTGTTTGTTTGTTTGTTTGTTTGTTTAAACGCGCTAATCTCAGAAACTACTGAACCGATTTGAATAATTCTTTCACTGTTAGATAGTCTATTTATCGAGGAAGGCTATAGGCTACATTTTATCCCGAAATTCCCACGGGAACGGGCACAACGCGGGTAAAACCGCGGGGCGCTGCTAGTAATTGATAAATGTCATAACTGTGTTACCTATTCATTAAGTTAATTCGAGTACATTAGCGGCCAACTCTGGTGTCGGAGTTTAGACCGCCTAAAGGCCTCCGTCATGGTTTGTCGAATGAACCGGTACCGATAATTTAACGTACCCTCCGAAGATGATACCGCTTACAAAGCATTGCCCCTATGTGCCATCCATCTGAGTAAGGGCCGAGATGTGCATTACTTCACAATTGCGATGAGTTAACATCGCTACGTCAAACTATGCCACGTGCCATTCATAAGTAATACGTATTAGTCCAACTAATATTATAAATGCGAAAGTTTGTGAGGATGGATGTATGGATGTACGTTGGTTGCTCTTTCACCCAAAAACTACTGAACGGATGAAACTTTACAGTAATATAGGTTATACATCAGAATAACACATGGAATACATTTTATCCCGAAATTCCTGCGGGAACGGGTACAACGCGGGTGAAACCGCGGGGCGCAGATAGTACTTACTTACTTATCTCTCAAACTTAACGTTAATTTAACTCGAAGTTTATCTCCATAAGTTCTTCTAAGAAAAGTTTCAGCTACACGTGAATTATAACTTATGCTCAGCACGTATTCGCTGGTGGAGTTTTGTTCTTGGTCCTGGCCATGGGCGTACTGAAGGAAGCAGGGAGGGGGCAGTGCCCCATGGGAGGTGTATATCTACTTAAGAAACGCTACTTAAAATCTATTTATTCATTATTATTTCTTCGTGTCAAAGACAAGACTGTTGCTAAAGATTTTAATGATAAATGCTAAAGATTCCGTCAAGGTGGCTTCATTTTGGTATCTCTCAATTATAATATTGCCAATATTGCGTCTCAATTATTCCTTGGCGGAATTGCAGCGACAACGTACCAAATCTTCTAAATTGCAGGAGCTAAAAAAACAATTTTCTACTCGTATTAGCACAGATTAGTTATTGTCTTATAAAAGTAAACTAGCCAAATCTCTGTATCAGTTTGTTATGACAAAAAAATCTCTAAAATTCTAACCTGAACATGGCTCACTTAACCCCCTCCTGGCTCAGAATTGGTCCAGATTGCCCCCCTTCCTGGGTACATCCTTAGTCCTAGCGCCATTTGTATTCTACGAGCTAGTTAGATCCGTTGGGAATGTTACCTTTTTACGGTTTGGCGATTGAGTTAGAGTTTAGCATGGGGGGAAATATTTCTCCCTACTGTATTGTACTGTACAAGAGGCTAGAGGTTTTATACTTCTTGATCTTGATAATCTTGAGGTTTGAAATAGGTGCAACCTACTAGAAGGTATATCTATAAGGTTACACAGGAAACTTCGAAAGTTCGGTGTATTGCTCTAGGCTATTTTATTAAAATATATTTTTCTTTTGAGCTTAAAGTTATTTTAAAGATTTCCGATCTTCCGATTACTATAATCCTCCTTCGTGAATAAAACCTAGGCTCTACTTACGTTAAACAATAAGGTTTTATTACCTAATGCACAATCAAAATCAACGCTCAAGTGTCTACGTGTTTAGGATTATCATTCTTTGCCAAATTGTCATTGATACAATAATGTCAAAACAAAGCCAATCGCGAATATCCATTTCTATATTAATTATTTACATCACATTAACATATCGCTTGCTATGGTACCGCGTGCCTTTACATATGAATCAGATCACCTCCATACTAATACCCCATAATAGTGCTATACAGGAGATAAGCGAAAACATATATTTGGCAAAGAGTGAGGACAGTCGTGATGACGATGATGATGATGGCAAGGATTCCGAAGATTCAAAATCGGAACCAGAAAAAGAATCATCTAAACCACCAGCTGAAGAACCGCCGGAGGAAACTCCAAGAAGTAGAATACCTACTTATAATAGAGAAGATAGACCTCCCGACCATCAAATGTATGGACATGGATCATCGGCCATTGGTGCACCCTTCAGAAGAAGGCAGCATGGATACTACGTAAGAGCTACGAAGGAGCTGGTGTTAGGTATCGTAATTTTGATGTTAACAGTTGTTTGGTAATATTGTTTATAGGAATTACTTTAATGTTTAGTACTAACTCTGTTTATTAATTACTAGCAACGCCCCGCGGTTTTACTCGCGTTGTGCCCGTTCCCGTGAGAATTTCGGGATATTTTATACGTGTAAACCTTCCTCTTGAATCACTCAATCTATAAAAAAAACCGCGTCATAATCCGTTGCGTAGTTTTGAAGATAAAGGGACAGACAGCGGAAAGCGACTTTGTTTTATATCTGTGGTTTTATACTATGTTGTGATTACTCTGGTGTCCTGCTATAATCCTCCTTCGTGTATAAAACCTCTTCTTATTAGTACTTACAAGTACTATTTACACTCCAAGTTTCTACGCATTTCATTCTTTGCCAAATTGTCATTGATACTAATAATGTCAAAACAAAGCCAATCGCGAATTTCCATTTCTATATTAATTATTTACATCACATTAACATATCGCTTGCTATGGTACCGCGTGCCTTTATATATGAATCAGATCACCTCTATACTAATACCCCATAATAGTGCTATACAGGAGATAAGCGAAAACATATATTTGGCAAACAGTAGGGACAGTCGTGATGATGATGATAAAGGCAAGGATTCCGAAGATTCAAAATCGGAACCAGAAAAAGAATCAACTAAACCGCCAGCTGAAGAACCACCGGAGGAAACTCCAAGAAGTAGAATACCTACTTATGATAGAGAAGATAAACCTCCGGACCATGAAAATTATGGGTTTAAAACATCGGCCGACGGTGGATCAGAAAAGCAATCATCTCCTAAACCGCCAGCTGAAGAACCGCCGGAGGAAACTCCAAGAAGTAGAATACCTACTTATGATAGAGAAGATAGACCTCCGGACCATCATATGTATGGACATGGAACATCGGCCGTCGGTGGACCCTTCTACAGAAGAAGGCAGCATGGATACTGCGTAAGAGCTACGAAGGAGCTGGTGTTAGGTATCGTAACTTTAATGTTAACTGTTGTTTGATAATATTGTATAAGTTTTATGGGAATTACTTTAATGTTTAGTACTAACTCTATTTTGCTAGTTTATATTCTTGTTTGTTTGACAACATAGCTTGGATCATCAACCCGCAGTAGGCAAGTCAGGTGATTACGCTTATCTTCTTCATTATACAGATATTTCAATATACCGTTTTCCTACTTCATAGTTTTTGGTTTTTGAAAACACTAGACTATATACTTTTTAATCGAGTTTGAGAATATCATTTTATGGGTACATACATTTCGCTTGTATGAAAAAGTTATATAAAAAATATTTTTAGCTCACCTACAACTGTAACTTATGCTCTAAAAGGTGAAATAAAAGCGATTTAACTATAAGGTATACTGTTTTATTTAATTTTTAAACCGATTACAATTTTCCGCAAGTTTTCGCCGATTCACTAATTATAATTAGGGCACGTATAAAATGTATATTCACTAAGTATACTCAATATATAAGTAGTATAGATAAATACACTTTTTTCGCATAAATGATCACATTTATAGACTTTTTATTGCAATTACAAACTATGAGGCACTTGAAGCCGTTGTGGAAACTCACCACATGCATAAACCATAACCAAACCCAAATAATTACAACTTAAATGATAAATAATAATTACAGGAAAATAACTTATTATTAGGTGAAATAGAGAAAAGTCAGATTTTTTCGTATCATGTGTACTTTAACAAAACTTAATGTGGCTCAATCCAGCAATAATAGGTACTTATTTTAATTAAATTTTAGTAATTTACTTTAACTCAATTGTTAGATTTATATTTTTGTATTTAATCAAGTTTTCAGGATTATATGAAAATATTTTTTTCGTCATTTAACGAAATACTTCTCTCTCTTTCTCTCTTCCTGGCTATGTGTCCCACATGACAGTGGGGTCAGCCTACGTTACGAAATACCTCTAACTAACGATAACAATTTGAACTAATATTTACACTTTGAAATAATCTTAAATACTAAACGTAATACAACATAATACTAAATCATTAAAATATAACTTATGCATTAAGAAATAAAGGCTAATTTCGGACGTGGTGAGTTTTACCACATTCAGTTACATTATACAAGTAGCTTTATTTATATAAAGTTTCCACAATAAGGCCCACGTATCATAATAATTAAATTACAATCTAAATAAGCTAATATGTATATTTGACTTAGACTCGTACAGATAATATATTAAAATTAATGTTACGATTTTCGTTTCATTTTGTTTATACGTGAAAGTAACATTATTTTACAAGTAACTTCTTGAATGAAAACTATAGGGGGATTCTAAGATAGCTTGTAGGTTATTCATTGCTTATGACGCTTTTAATGCCCTTTTTTATTTAATACTATTAGCTGTGCCCCGCGGTTTCACCCGCAGCGCCCCCGTTCCCGTGGGAATTTTAAGATTTTTATTCCCTATAAACCTCACGGAGCCTGAGACCTTTCCAACGAATGCAAAACCGTGGAAATCGGTCCAGCCATTCACGCGTGATGCCTTGACCAAGGAAAACGGGTTTCATTTTTATTAAATAGATGTGAAAAGAAAATGTTAACAATTATACATAAATAATACGGTAAAAACATTACATTGAAATAATCTCAGTGTTTTCACTATGATTTTTCTTATACATTGGTTACATTGGTGCATTTTTTTGTAGGTTATTGGAAAAACAATCTATTTATTTTGAAGTTAGCACAACAAATGGCATAATAACGTTAAGTCGAATCAAAATGAAACGAAATAATAACCTGATTGTGATTAGTACTTGAATAAAATGAGTCAAGCATTCGCCTATTAGTACAAAAAGGCAATAATTAATACCATGATGTAGATTATACTTAAAGATGAATCGGTAAATACAAAAATATTTAGTTTTCTCGTTCTTTCAAAATGTAACGGGCTCTTACAATTTAAACGTTTTTTGTCGTTCGCCTACGTACCGCAGTAGTGTGCAGTTGTACGTGTATCGATGCTCTTTTGTTTTTCATACAAAACGCACGCAGCAGTACAATTGGAGCCGCTAAATTTAAAAGAGTTCTAATATCGTTCATTGTATTATTTTCATTTAAAACTGGCTTCGTAAAGTGATAAAAATTATACAGTTTATTATCAGCCTCCGAATTGGATTAAAATATTCAAACGAATATGAAACGTAAAATGTAATAGAAATGTCAAGAAGTAATATATAAAAGCTAACACTAACTTGTAACTTCACTTGAATTTGATTAAGATAAATTTAATTTTACCAACTTCTTGGGTATTGTAACGTAAAACTGATAATTTTATAAATTTTTGTATTTATTAGGCTTTTTGCACTGAAAAACTCCACTCATTATCAAACAAAAGAAACTATAGATATCGCTAAAATTAACTAAAATATACAATACAAATAATAATAACAAAAATGCAATTAAAAATGTCTTTTAAATAATTAAATACCAGGTCAGTTTTTTAAAACTTATTAAAATCAAGGAACTAAATTCAGGCAAAATACGTATAAAATTATCTGTTAGATAAATAAGTTTTATATCAGATTTTAATGGCGGATTGTACAAGAACTATTTAGTACCTAAATAGGTTTAACAAGCAAAAGCTGTTCATTCAAACTTATATTTTATAGAGCACCAAATAGAACTCAATTTAAAACGAACGTCATTTGTTTTTTTAAATATATTTAGGTGCTAAATCATCAATAAAGAATTCTAGTGCAATCGGCCCTAAATGTAAAAAGGTACTAAAATAGTCAAGTACCTTGTTACATAAATTAATGTAAACTTGGTTATGAAATTGATAATATTTATACAAAGCTAACACGATAGTTGGATAATTCTGCGAAAAGGTGTTTTACCACGTTCAACATTCAAGACAAAAGAAAAAGATTTGACTATATTATTTTATTTAAAACTGATTTTTCAATATTTTTTTAAAATTTTTAGACAAGTTGAGACTATTCTCTTAGGGCTGTTACAAACGGTTTGTTATCGTTACGTACGTTCGTAAAAAGATTACGTACGCTGTTAAATAACTGTTAAAACAAAGTGTTGTTTCATAACTTAAATTACCGTCAGTCATTCAGTTTTTTTCATTTGCTTACGTCCGTTGGGATTGACATATTGTGTTAACGTTAACTGGTACGTAAGTGTAAGCTGTAGCAACCCGCTCTTAGTGTTATAGATATTCTCGCCTCTAATAGAACTGTTTTATCTTAAGATTGAAAAATCAGTCCTCATATTATTATTTTTTACCATATGATAAAAAGCTCCATTTCCTAAGAGCTGTTCATTCCGTATAGGTACAACACTAACAGAACGTAACTGAAAGCATCATGAAATGTTCTTACGTCTCGACAAACTACGATTATGTTAAAAGTTAATCTTTAAACACTACTTTCATGAGTCGATTATTGTAATTGTGCGAATAAAATGGCATTTTTTTTTTGTAAAAATCGTTTTCTATACAACACGTTAAAAAATATACAAAATTCTGACTTAGATTTATATTGTGGACGTGTTTTAATTTTTAATTTTAATTGGAATTAGTTAAATGTTAATTGGACGATCATGGCCATACTGGTTACAGCTGCTTTTTCAAATATCTCAGAGTCAATCGTACTAAAACAACTGTGTCAATTGAGTCTCAATTGAGTACCAATTGGATCTCGATCGAGTCTTAACGGAATCTCGATTAAATAGTTTGACACATCTTCTTCCTAACAGAATACTTAATAAGTGTCAATCAGATCCAACTGAGACTCAATTGACACACAATGGATTTAGCAGAATTGCCCTCGTATTGACTCATATTCTCCATTTTCAAGTTGTGCGTAGATCCTTATTATCCTAATGATATGTAAGATCTAACATAAGTTTCAATTCCTAATCGATTATTCTTTTGTTTTAGTAAAAACATTTAATCGAGTCCTGTTATTGAATACAAAATGTTTTCTTAAATGTACACGTTTTCGTAGCATCTAAATAGGCCTAAAAATTCGATTTATGATCATATCGTGTTTCTTACAATATTGACTATGTACAAATTGGAAAAAGCTAACGTTTTATATAAATGGTGTTTTGTTTTCGTCACAGGAAACATTCTTTTTTGGTCCCGAACAGTTTTTTTAGTTCTGGCATTATAATGTTCTTCACGTACGTGTTTTGCCTCACGGCTATTTGCTCGCGCTTGCTGTCCTTCCTGTAATGTTTGATTCCCGGCTTGTGGATCAGGAATGCGTTGTTTAAGATCATGAATTCGTAATCTTTCACGCAGAGAATGTATCCCTGAAACATTAAAATAAATACACACTTAGTCAGGTTTTTTGTGTGTGGGCTTACAGACATAGTCGTGTCAAGAATATTACTCTACCCTTTTTGGTAAATCAATTGAAATAATAAGGATTCATTCAATCAAATACGAACTCCTACAAGCTAAGATACTCTGTATCTAAAAGCAAAAGGTTAAAGAAACCTTATTACATCTTCAGATGTACATATAACTTGGTATATATTATAACTTGGGTTTGGTATGAAGAATGTTAACAATCAATGAATGAAATGAATGAAAACAATTACTCAATACCAAAGACTAAACATTAATATTGTTTTGGCGCTGATCTCGAGATCACTTTTTGTTATGGTAAACAAATTGAATCATATTTTCATAACGCCATTAAAGAGAATGTTATGTTATGAGTATGAGAGTCCGCGACCAGTTTGTAAATACCTACAGCTATAGTAAATACGAGTATTGTGGCGCCACACACCCAAAATAGATATTTTATATCCTTGATGTATTACTTTCGTTTTTTCGTTTCATGAGCTCATTCAACATTGTGTGTTTCATCATGTGTTTTGAAACATCTAGTTCTAACTAATGAGTGTGAATCATCTTTTGATTGCTTTATTTGGGTTGTAAAAATGAAACTAAAATAAAAATTAAGTTGTAATAGGTAATAAATCCTACTTTGATAGTAAACCCATTCAGTATTACAATTTTTCAAGTAGAAACATGAAATTTATTTTCAGTAAATTTAACTTTACTTTGGTCATAAAAGTTACGAATTTATGAGATGTAAACATGAATAATACAGTCCGAATAAATCGTAATTCTATTGTGATTATGTTGTAAAATGTTAATCTAGCTCATGTAACGCGCTTTGTTATCGTTGGTGATACATGTGTGTTCTAATAAACATGAAGAATTTTTTGGACGTGTTCTAGAACTATCAGTTGGATGGGAAACAAATGATGCATCTGTTAGCCACATTGACTGAGATATCTAACCTGCGTCATTTTGTCCTTCTTGCCCTCCCAGCTGAGTCGCTCATCATAATAAGGGTCCTGGTGTGTCCCAATGAATATCGGCTCCCAATGCTTGAACTTGCCGTGCCTCTTGCCAACGTGGAACACCTCCATCTCTGCAAGGAAACGGACAGTTAATTTAATAGTCGCCGGCCAGATGATCGCATGAAATTACGTAAGTAGCCGCTCGATGTAAAGTTAGTGATTTTGCAAATTGGCGAAGATGTGGAAACGAACCGGGAGACCGGGTAAAGCGCGGTCGTTGAACCATAATACGCAATTAGAATGCCCCATACGGAGTCCAGCCACGCTGCAGACGGCATAAATAGCTCACGACACTAACAGCTTCAAGATTAATTGCCACTGCATCACATCTCGACATGCGACCGCCGCATTTTTGGCAATAAACACGCTTTGTAATGCAAATGTGTTTTGCTAGTTGCGTGTTCCGTTAGCACTGGTGTTATCAGATCACCTAGCCTCATGAGGCGCTCTATCTAACGAGTCAAGGCGATCGCGATGCAACCCGTGAACCGTTTCAACTACGTCACTTTATGGGTTCTATTGTGCTCCTATATCAAGGAGTATATGGAACATCTGCGTAGTTTTATTAGCATATTGTACTCGTCTCTATTTACGGCGTGTTGGTTTTGATGTTATCGTCTACTTACGGCTTTTTTCTTTGGTGTTCATCCATTGCTGGCCCTGTGGTATGTTGTGGCAGTTGGGGCACACGAACTTATGGAAAGGTATTGCAGTTTTATTCGCCAACATCGCTTGTAGCTGTGTCTTAGTAGATGGCACCTAGAAACAAGTATAAAGTTTATTCATGCTTCAATAATTCGGGACTGATTAACATTTCTAACTGGATAGCTACTTAGTTATTATGGCAGCTAAGTTATTAAACTGCGAGCTTTTAATTAACGTAATGAATAATCACCCATTTATAAACTTGATTGGGTATTAAGAGAGGTTGCAAAGTGAATGTTTTTTTACTCAATTAAAATTTTGCATATAATAAATTCCTTTTAATGGTCGTTGATAATGCACTCTGCGCATTTACTGCGACGATAAATTACAACACATTTTAATAATATGGTAATCAGATGCATTTTTTTAAATATCTCGAAAACAACGATCAATCTCATAACATTTACATTCCTTAACAGAAAAATATTATTATGCCTGCAAATATGTAAACAACAGACACCTGGAACCACGGAGATCGGATTTTAATGGGTTTCAAAAACATTGGTAGTTTTTATTCATTTTTCTGAGCCCAAAAGGTGATAAATATATATTTCTTTATTTTACTTTTTTATCCACCTCACTGTACTGATATCTCCTGTGAGATGAGAGGCCTTTGCTGCAGTGGGACATTACAGGCTAATACTTTACTTTTACTTAAGTATAAACAAACGACGATCCTACCTGTACTTTAGCATCTACTTCAAATATACTGATTGGGAACACTCGTGGCTTCTTCGAAGTGTTCAGCGGCTTCGCGTTTCTGGCTATCATGTTCAAGAACCTTGGTGCTAAGTTAGGGCTCGGATACAGCTCTATGTCCGAAGGTAGAACGAAGTGCGTAAGCGCAGCGTCTCTCGCTACGTTTCTCGCCACATTGATGGGGTATAATAAGTTATTCTGCTTCATATATGTCGACGTCTCATTGACGACGTATGGCTTGTTTCCAGAACAGTTATATGGATTTCCCATAAAGCTTTCTGGATCGGGAATCTGGAATTATGGAATTGTATGGTAAGTATTTGTGAAAAGGAAAGTATGTAGATAAGGGGTGGGTGAAGCGAATTTAGTTGGAGGTTCGCCAAGTGGTAGGTATCAAGTCAATGCGGCAAAATGAAATGTGTTAGGGACTTTGTTATACCTTTTTCTGTAGTAAAATTGGTTGTTTGTACTTAGTAACTGTACTGTAGTCTGTGTTATTTTAACTCGTAAACTATTACTGGGAAGGTCGAAGAAATTAAAATGCTAGTTTGAAAACAAAGAACTATTAAATCAATATCAGTTTACAAGTCTGGAAACTACCATCCTAACATGCTCCAGGCAAACCCACTTACATTTAAACTACATCCAATTTGGGCAGAAAAAACGGCCAATTTCGACCTCCACCGTTTGAAAATAGTTAATTGTTAGGTCTAGACAGAGTTAATAGGTAAAGGGGAGCAATTTTGAAAATGGAAAAGAATAGAGTCAGGTAATCCAGTATTCTATACTATCGATAGTTTAAAAACAGGCGTAGCGTGTTAAAAGGAATACCTAAATCTTCAATTTATTGTCCAACAAAAAAAAGCAAATGAAAGCGGTCCTATGCGGTACGATACCACAGACACACACACACACACAAAGCTTTAAGAAAGCTTGTTTTATATAATACACGACTAGTAGTGCCTCTCGGTTTTACCCGTTAGCGTTATTCCAGTTCCTGTGGGAATTTCGGGATGAAAAATAACCTATACCTTTCCGTTGAATACAGATTGGTATGTAGTTTCTGAGATTAGCGCTTTCAAACAAACAAACCAACAAAAACTCTAATTCTTCAGCTTTATTACCTATATAAGTAAGTATAGAATAATAGATACATTAATTAGTTGAAACTCACATGGCTTGGAATATGCTTATTGGAGAAGAACAGATGGAATGTGACGTATTGCCTGATGAGCTCGTTCCCGGTGCAGTCGCGGAGGTACCTGATGCTGTTGACTGTAGGAGTGAAGTCCGAGCCTGGCGCGTGGATCGCGATGCTTATTGGAGCCATCCACCTGAGGAAGAAAGGGATTGGTCAGTTTGTATTTAGAGCAGTAAGTAGGTAGGTACACCCTACTAATATTATAAATGCGAAAGTTTGTGAGGATAGATGGAAGTATGATCTTTTATTACAAACTTCGTACTAAAATTTAAACGCCTGTTTAAAAGTTGATATACTGAAATTATAAACGAGGAAGTTGATAAAGATTGATTGATGTTTGTTACTTTATGGCTTACTTGAATTTTCCTTTTTTCTTTTGATTTTGAATGCAAAGCTGGGTATTTTTTTATTTATATCACCTACGTTAACAAAAGGCTACATGATTTAAACATGTTTAGCAAAAGTTTAATAGCTTTATTTTGTGCCCTTTACGATCTTCTGATTTTATCTATCGAATCAAAATTGTATTACAATAAAAAATTCGTCCACTCACTTCTTTGTAAAATTTTTACAACTTTAACCTATATCAAGTTGTCTTTTAACAACTTTGATCTTTATTTAACTTTACATTTAAGTGCCACTTATTCATAGGTCAAATATTAACAATGCATGCAGGAGTACAGTACTTATCTTAAAATCGAAACAAAATAAGTTTGTATAAAAAAAACATTTTATCGTTTTACAATAAAGCAAACAATATTATCTTAAAATCTAAATAAGTTTATTCTTAAAAACTTTATTTTACTTATATTTTTCCTATTAAGCACGATTTTTGTACAACCAAAGGATTGCCTTTCATCTCCATTACGGAATACAGACAACCTATCTATCCTACTTGCTTCTAATCTTCTTATCTTATATATAAAATTCTCGTGTCACAGTGTTCGTTCGCGTACTCCTCCGAAACGGCTTGACCGATTCTCATGAAATTTTGTGAGCATATTGAGTAGGTCTGAGAATCGGCCAACACCTATTTTTCATCCCGAAATTCCCGCGGGAACGGGTACAACGCGGGTGAAACCGCGGGGCGCAGCTAGTATTTTATAAAAGTTTGTAACGATGTTTGACTTTTACGTAAAACCTACTGATTGGATCTAAATGAAAATTAGCAAAAGGGTTTAGATTGGAATACACACATATGGTATTTTTTACCCAAAATTCTTACGGAAACGGTTTCAACGCAAGTAGAAAGTTGGTTCGTGTGGGTTAGTGGCACTGGTGTCGGAGTTTTTAGACCGCCGAAGGGCCTTTGACTTGGTCTATCGATTGTAACAACAAGGACTGATAATTTTTATACGCCCTCCATAGCACGGTAGCGCTCAGATAGAAATGCCAGTATCGATCACCATTCTAAGCAGAAACCGAGCTGCGCGTTGCTTAAAAATCGGAAGTAACTTACTTCTCTTAGCCTAACTACGCCACCAGCGGCTTCGCTTTAACGCGGGCACAACCGCGGAACACTGCTAGTAATCACAAACATCAACAACACTAAGTACCGACGTAATCTATAAACCAGTTTGCTGTAAAGGGTTAACTAATATGCGTAATACTTATTCCTAATGGAGCGATTCATTATAATCAGCAGTGGATTCCCTGCAATGCCCTCTGACCTGGCGCCATTATGGTGCCGTAGAAGCCATTACGGCTGATCATGAAACATGGCAGCAGGGTTTACGGAAACCCTCGCCAATTAAGTGAGGAGCCGACTCATTTGTGCAATCAATCAATGTCTGGAGTTGTGCTTTTGGAGTTGAGCCGTTGTTGTTTGTTTACGTTCACCTCTGTTATGGGTAAGGTTAAGTAGGAAACTAAATTTGATGGTTTTGAAGATTTAAGCCGTGTGTGTTTTGTTTTAAATCACGCTTATGTTAGGCGTTTCGTTCGGGATTACAAGCATTTATCGTTCATTCTTTTCGAAAAGGTTAAGTGCCCTGCTGTACCATGCTGTCGGAGCTTTTGGACCGCCTAAAGGCCTTATAGTCTAACGATTGAAACAACCGGGACCGACTGCTTAGCGCGACTCCGAAGCTCGGAAGCGCAAGCACAAGCTTCAATATTTACAAAACTATTTAATATGTAGATCGCTAGAGAGAAGTAATTTGACAAAGACACTTATTTCCTATTGATCTCTCCGGTGTAAACCGGCTGTAAAGTGTAAGCTGTAAAGCTTGACTCACCCAATGTGAACGGTGCCTTACCGTAGAGTCAAGAATACATGTTACCTGTATACCTAAGTAAAAAGCCATGAGCCATGAGCCATGTTAGAGGCCTTTGGCGGCTCAATAACTCTGACAACAGGATTGGTCAGGGTGACCATCCACTCGATGAAGAAGAAGACCTAAGTAAAGTATTCCAAGCATTTATTTTATTACTATAACGTAATTAATTGAACGCCATCGTTTTGAAAACCAGTTAATTAATTAAATTAATAATGGTTACACAAGTTTAGTCCTTACAACTTGTTTCACCTTTATGCAAGTAAATGAAGAAAAATATTCGCGTTATAAGGACTTTTCGTGACAAAATAGTTGAATACCTAATCTGGACAAGTAACTGTTACTTGGCATGGTGCGCAAAATAACGAATAAAGAAACGAAGACTATGATCGAAAGCTTTGCGGAACTTGCATGATATATATTAATTAAAATCTAACTCTAGTGAACTGTAATACATATTCTGTCTGGCACGGATTACTGTTTTCAGACCTTGAATTTCGTTCCGACAGTTATAAAGCTGTTGAAAAGTGAATCTTGATTCGTGAATATAATTGGAACATTTGTATCTAAGAATAGTTGTCTCAAATGAAGTATTTCTGGTATTTTTTTGTGATAGAGTAGTGAAGTGAACAAGTTCTTAATAATTAAGATTTTTTGTATATTACTGTAATTAAACAAAGGTACAACTAATCGTTATAATTACTTACTAATTAATAACTATTGTCTGAACAAATTTACTTTCTATTGTATTCCATTCTAATAGGTAGAGTAGCATACAAAATTGTAAATTCCTACGATAACATTATGACTAAATATTTAAAAATGGAAAATTATGGATGATTTTCACTATGAGTTATGCTATGCTAAGTAGCTATCGTAAATTGGTTAGGGCATTGCAGGCTGAATCACCTGATTGCCTGAAGAGTAAGATGATTCCGTGCTTCGGAGGGCACGTTAAGCCGTCGGTCCCGGTTACTTTCTACGGATAGTAGTCGTTACATGAGCCATGTCAGAGGCCTTTGGCGGCTCAATAACTCTGACACTAGGATTGGTCAGGTTGACCATCCGCTCGATGAAGAAGATTGAATAACATTGACGGATGGGTACAACCATCACTATGCTTCGAAGAGGTACCAAACGCATCACATCTATGTTTACCTAGATATAGTGGAAAAGCATCCTTATTCTAATTATCGACTGTAAAATAGGTCACAACGTTTACGTATTAATAATACTATATCCTACTCTATAATCTTATCACAATAATTTCCTAAAAAGCTTTCATCAAACACACCCATAACATTACTAAATTAAAGACAGACCATACAGTCCCGTGTCAAACTGAAATAAAATACGTTTCATAGTGACAAACAGGTTACGAACTAAAACATCATAAGTTAGGAACTTGCACACTATCTGTAGTCTCTCTCTGGTAATTATATTTAATCAATAAGCTGTCAAGTACTGAGGGTGATGGCGTGACTCGTGACATTTACGCCTCGACTGCTTTAGGTAGCTTCGCACAATACTGAACTAGCCGCGCCCAGAGGTATTACCCGCGTTCTACCCGTTCCCGCGGGATATTCGGGATAAAATGTATCCTATGTGTTATTCTGATGTATAACCTATATTACTGTAAATTTTCATCCAAATCCGTCCAGTAGGTTTTTCGTTAAAGAGTAACAAACATACATACATATATCCATGGATGTACATACATATATACATACATCCTCACACTGTCCCATTTATAATATAAGTAGGATATAGGTACCTAGCTGTTATTAGTGGTACCACAAGCTACCAATAGATGGTGCTAGGATTCAAGTTATAATATGCTATCGTTATTTTCCCGGGTTTGGTGGGGTTGCAAAATCTACAGGCATTTTCTAAGCTTGAAAGACAGCTTTGTTCATTTGTTTTTATTGAGCAAAATCTTTCATCTGCGAGTTCTAAGAATTATTAAGCCTTTGAGAGGATCTCTCTCCAAAATCTCAATTTTCAGATGAATACCCTTTTCAAGCTTTTGACTGAAAACGTTATGTAGGAGGAAAACCCCCTAAAGCATTTACTCTGAAAAGAACCGAACATGCTGAATTTAATGCAGTAGGTAACCGCAGCAGATGCTGTTAATAGGTAGCTGAAATATACGACTTCTGAGACAAAATATAACCATGTTTTAAGTATAAGCATTTAGTGTTTTATTGAGGAATTCCTGTACATCTTCAAAATAATGTCCTTAGAATTCTTTCCCTATATAATATGGCATTGGAACTTTCTACACTATGTATTTGGACTAAAACGAACTTTTCTAGAATACGTTTTCATGGAATAATGAGCCGATAATTGGGTTACACTCCGTAGATAATTGGGCTACAGTATCAGTATAACACTAGAGTGTAACGTTGCATTATTATAACAATATTCGTAATGAAAACAATCGCGAGTCTCACGTATCTCCAGTACCTCATTGTTTACGGTCAGTGCGTCGATCATTTGCAAAAGAGCAGATCTTATAATCCAAATTCTCACAGTCAACTCTTAGTTTTATCGTTTCAGTTCAAGTTTCATTTAACAATCGAATTAACTCGTACTCGTTAAATGGCAATTACTACAATTTGCAAGTCATACGTACCAAATTGATTGCCCTAGCAACCCCTATAAATTTTCTTTCGATGAAAAAGCAACTTGCTAAATAATTGATGGCATTACCTTGGAAAATACGCCATAATCGATTCGGAGGCATTCCGTACAGAAGGTGTTTTTTGTAATAGCTACGGCATCAAAAGCCTCAAACATTCCAACCGGGTTTTCAGGTCACGGTATCAACACCCTTTATGATATTTCGGCGAAGCGTCACTCAGTCGGTTACCACGCTCCATATGGTTGATAGAATACCATTAACACACGACGTATTGTTATAATATGTATGAATGGCATAATTGAATAGTCAAATGAAATACGATGATATAACAAGAAAGGTTACTCGAGGTTACACAATGGAGTTGCTCAAAATGTTAGTGGGATTGTCGTGGTGTCTAGAGAAGCTTAGATTGTGTCGATAAATGCACGCCAACTCTATGTCCTGAATAGCTGTTGCAGTAATCATTACGTTGATGTATGAGACCGCTTTAAAATTGTGCAAAGGATAAATGAAAAATGTTTTAATAATGCGCTGAAAGTATTCAAGACATGCAAACAAATAATTTCCGTCTTAATTGCCTCAGCGAACTTTTCAAAAACTTTTGCTAAGAAGCATAAAAGTGTTCCTTTGAAAAGTTTCGTTTCCTGAGTTATTTCAGATCGATATGTAAACGAATGGTAGGGCTGTCGGCTCGCAGACGGCTGTTCACACATCGATGCAGGCTTATTCATCTCCGTCTTTTCATATTAACGGTTAGTCTGGCGAGTTCAAATAAAATATATTAAAAAGCGTAGACGAAAAGGGGAAAACACAATATCCCAAACTTCGGTGAGATCTTGTTAGTGTGCTCAGGCGTGTAGCA
The DNA here is from genome assembly GCA_951394245.1 of Cyclophora punctaria. Classification (NCBI taxonomy): domain Eukaryota; kingdom Metazoa; phylum Arthropoda; class Insecta; order Lepidoptera; family Geometridae; genus Cyclophora; species Cyclophora punctaria. The sequence goes on from OX596171.1 coordinate 7,840,538, forward strand.
AAGTAATAAAACGAAAGGCTCTCTCCCTAACTCCCTAAACCAGGAGACTGGCAACCCTATCAGGAATGGGGGAATTTTGACATTCGTGAGGCTCACGCCCGCACCCGTCGCGCGTTTAGTCGGGAGGGTGCGACTCTGTCTGTATTTTGTAAATACCTACTGTCGCCTTCCGCTTGCTCTGTTTATTGAATTATAGCATTTGATTGGGGATTTTGTACTCTACCCTTTGTTGTCTGTTGGAATTTCGATCCACGTCGAGTATGGCTGGTAGCCAAAGTAACTAAGTTCCACACGTGCTTGCGGTTACGTGGAAGGCACTTTGTGGTTACTTCTAAATAACAGTTTGTTTTGAAACTCGACAAAGAGGTTATTTATTGTTTGCTGTATTCACTTGTATATGTTTAGGAGAGTGCTTATATAAGTTCTCGGCTTAAGCTGATTAATAAGTAATAATAATTCATAAGTCATACATAACTAATGATGTCTGCGGCTGCGAAATCAACAATGGCTTTAATTTTTGTTTCGTAAACCGATTTTAATTATATATTCATCGACAACTATTTATTGATATTATCGAAGTATCAGTTGTAATTGTTATCGCATGTCGTTGCTCATCAGATATTGGGGATGACAATATCGCTTCCGTCACGTATGGCAATCTCGGGTAATAACCCCTCGGCAAGGTTGCCATCCTAATACACGTAATCAAGTATTAAATAATGTGTTCAAGTGTTGCCAAGTGAAACAGTCACCGCTTCACCTTGACATAACATTACTTCATTGTTGTTTTTGGGTCAACATTCAGACATAAGGTAAGTAATTAAAAAATCTCAGCTGATTTCATTGCTAGATAACGTTATGAGCGTACTGTGAAAATATTTGATAAGACAAACATTGTTGAGTGAACAAGTAGATATTTACAAGTACATATATATTAGCGGAGTAAACAAAATATTTCCACCAAAATAACGATATAACGTAACTAATATTTCGTACCGATATCATTACTGTTTCATACCCATCATTATCACAATTTCGTTACTTTCAAGGTGAATAGAAAACACGTACTGTTATTAAATAGGGTTGTCGACTACCAAAAATCGTTCATATACATAGTTACTCAATTCTACGAAACAGTTCTATCGTTTTTCAATCTGTTAATGTAAGTAATATAGTTTGTTATTATTTCCTTATTTTTTTGAATAGTTGCGTTGTCATCCCTATTGTGTGGGGTCGCGTGATCGATAGTCCAAACTGGATTATAAGTGATGGATGGGGTCTGGGCCCTCTTTCCGAGTGTCGCTTTATTGAGTGCTGATATCGAGTTTACTTGGTACTTAGAGCATGTCATTTATTAATAGGCTTGGAGCATTCTCATTATTAATTAAAATTAGGCACTAATTTGCTTGCGCTCGTGGCGTAGAATGACTAAGCGATGTTAGCTCATTGCGATTATTAAGCACTAGCAGCGCCCCGGGGTTTTACTCGCGTTGTGCCCATTTCCGTGGGAACTATTTTACATAAAAACCTTCCTCTTGAATCACTCTACCTATTACAAAAAACCGCATCAAAATCCGTTGCGTAATTTTAAAGATTTAAGCATACAGACAGACAAACAGAAGACAAACAGACGCGACTTTGTTTTATACTATGTAATGATAGTGCAGCTCAGCCCCTACTTGAATGGGTGGTGTTAGTGGCATTTCTATCGGCGATACGCTGAACAGATATCTTCAGTGTAATGAGAGGCTATTGACCTGCAGTGGAGCGAATACATATTACCATTAGTCAAATAATTACGTTATGCTTGCCGATTAATTATATATATTTCCTGTATTATAATTGGCCATATTTTTAACCACGGCAAATAAAAGACATATATTAAAATATTTTATAATTGTATCTAAGTTAGGTGTTGTATGTATGTATGTAATCAAGGCGTTCGTACGAGTAAAATTCGCTCAGTTCGTAAGCTGCGAGCCAGCGAGTGAAACAACACGTCTCTCTCTCTCTCTCTCTCTCTCTCTCTCTCTCTCTCTTTCTATGTTATTCGCCAGTTCTAGCAGAAAACTCGCTGAGAACGGATTGCACAAGCATTCTTAATTTTATTTAGTGCTTAAATGTGTTTAATGAACAAATGACGATCGTAATACAAAGTGTTCTATTTCGAAATATAAAATTTTAGTTCAAACGAACTTTTGTTTTTTACTTTTGGATTGTGTTATATTTAGGTAATGGATTTAAGAGTCCTTTTGCAAGCCACAACATTAGTTAGGTCTTTCATGTAATCATAAACACTAGGTAAGTGTTCTAACCTATTTAAATTTTATTTCTAGATACCGTTCGATTCAATTGAACTTTTGTGTATATTCTATACTAGTAAATTGCGTAACTTTAATACTACGAAGAATATCTATGTTAAGTATTATTAGCTATGGTACTCAACTTCAGATTTATGGTTATAAGATACTTAACTGAGGTATTCGTTTCCTATCTAGTCTTCTTGATAGGTTCTTGATAGTACACATTATATGCTAATCAAGTAAGCTGTAGTACTATTGATCTTTAAGATACATACCATCCAATACCCACTGCAGGTCGGAAGCCACAGCTGCAGAGTGCATGCAACACTATAGTAAATTAAAGTATTACGGCCTTAAAAACGATATTAAAGTTAACTTAAACAGTGTTTTAAAGTGTTTTGTCTCTTTCGCTCTTTGGCAAATAGTGTATGTCGGAAAGGGACAAACGTTTATGAATAAGCCCCTTAGGCTGTAACGTCCTAATGCATCGCAAATGCCTCACTGAAGAGATATGATTACATGAAGATATCAATACAGTGTGGTGGATAAGGCGAAATCACCACGCTTGCGATTCTATAAAGATCTACGAAATTGGTGTTGCAGTTAGAGTAGCTGCATACTGCGGCTGCAGACCGCAGTGCAGCTTGGACTCAACATCATAGAAACTTATTTACACCTTTATTCAATCTTCGATTAACAGCTTTTCACAATTCGATTTTAATGTAAGCACGAAGAAAATAGTATTAAATACAATGTTTATGACTTAGTAAGAACTTGATAATGGGTACCGCAATTTATTGACTGCAATGATATTTTACGAGTTAGTACTGTCCAGTTTACAGTTAAAGAATGCAGCTAAACCTACATACATAGAAAGGACACAGGAACACTGTTTTTAGCCCAACTGTTCGCAGTCCAGACGAGTATATTACCAGGCGACGGAACGCAACATCATTTTTTACATCACACTATATATGGAAAACAAAGACGGTATTTTTTGCGAAGAAATAACTGGAATATTCTACTATCTCGTAATCTTAAAGCTAGGCCTTATAATTCAGATGGCTGCAGGCAAGATTGCCTACAAAAGAAGCGCCGTAACCGCGGGATGCCGACGACATTATAATTTTCATTTTTGACCTCATTGCCTATGCGTGTTCCCGTAATAGCTAGTACTATTTGCTTCGAAAGTACTTCACTAATCCATCAACGGTATTGTAATTAACTTTGGAATTTAGGGAAGTGAACTTAATTTGACGTTGAAGGTCGGCCTAGATATGACCGCAGTAAGTATGTGGATAACAGTACTGCGATGCGGTAACACTGCGTTCATCTGGGTTGACCGCAAGGTGGTTTCTACGAGAAGCACTTGTTTGTAAAGGAACATCACTGGCATGTGGTCATTGCCACTTCTTTTTACAACTCGATCAATTGCCGCATTAATTTTAATGGTTTATTCTATTTTTATTGTAGCTTTTTGACTTTTATTACGGTCTTTGATGTGTAGTTTAGAGCATCAAAGTAGAGTTTTGTGTTATTTTTGTTCGACGAAATATAAGCGTAGATACTTATTTTAAATATTTTATTTTTGACGGAATCAAAAGTCTGTAAAATAATTCAGTAAACCTACTTTAAAAGAAATGGTGAAGGTTTGAGAAAGACTTTGGTGTCCGTTGAAATTATGGGATTCAAAAACTATTAACAACTAGCAGCGCTCCTCTTGAATCACTAAGTATATATTTTTATAAAAACTGCGTCAAAATCCGTGCAGTAGTATTTGAGTTTATTGCGAACAGACAGACAGATAGACTGACAGACGCGGCCGGGGACTTTGTTTTATAATATGTAGTGATATTATCCAAGACCTTTCAGAACAAAAACACACTTTTATTCATATATTCCCTTAGGATATCTAGTTTGAACAACATATTTAACAGTCTTCTTTCTAGAACCGTCTCCTAAACGTTATGAGACCAACAACCTCAAATGTACCTAACATCGAATACCGTCTGATATTTTTTATCTACGCAGAAATTCATTACACAACTTTTTTATCATTATAACATCCGCAATACGTTATTAGTTCTAGCATAAAGTTCCGACACGTGGCGCTACACGACTAGTTTGTTTCGACAAGTTCGCTATAGTTTGGTAGATACTCGTCCATATTAAGTCGCGTTCAGACTACGCGTTCGGAGGTAGTCGCGGTCGGTGGGTAAAATCGGAAAAATACATTTTCGAGGTGAGTGATTGCCAACCGTGTACTCGCACCGATGCAATCGCAGCTTGGTTTAGTACAGTGGTGGGGAAACTTTTTTAATGGGGGGCCACAATGTTAAAAAAAAATCTAGAGGAGGGCCAGAATTATAGAAAAAATGCATTTTGTGTGAAAGCTTTTACTCATAATAATAATAAAAACATTAGTATTTAAACATAAATAGTAATTTAACTTTTATTCGAAGGCCCTGCCATGATAACTCTATTAGTCTATCTATTAATCTACTAAGTAAAATCTACTTTATACTTCTTGACCGTCAAAACGTAACTATAGCGGGCCATACACTCCATATTGTGTTTTCCATGTCGATGGACCTTTGGCGGGCCGGATTAAATACCTTCGCGGGCCGGAGTTGGCCCGCGGGCCGTACTTTGCCCATCACTGGTTTAGTATAACTTGTTGTTTTTCGCCATGTAGATTACAAAATTTGATAGATTTTCTCTTCTTTCTTTGATATATTTTCTTTTGATAGTATTCTGTTTTGAGTAGTGGGTAGTAGGCAAGCGTGGTGATTACGTCTTATCCTCCTCACTGTACTAGTCTTCAGTGAGCGGAGAGGTCTTTGCGCAGTGAGACTTTAAGATTTAATACTTTTGTTTTTCCAAAAATAGTTCGCTAATACATGAGCGCGTCTTGTCAAATCCCGTTTACGACTTTAACTGAAATCGGCCAATAAGAAAACCATTCTAGTCCAATATTCAATAGTCTATTTACTGTATAGAGCAACACACAATCCAATAAACGTGGCCGACTTAATACATTTTCGTTCAAAACGTTACCTGCAACGTAACGTAGATAACTAGATTACCCGCACATGCGTACGCTTCGTCTGTACAAAGCTTTATGTCTGAAGTTTGACTACAGTCTACGTGGGGTTAGTGAGTAAACCTCCGTAATTACTTTGACGATGTGGCTTGGGGATCCAATTTAGGATGATAGACACAATAATGAGGATACGTAAGTCGATTATAGTTTAATTTTGTTCCTAATACCGTATTTGACGGGCAAATAATAATGGCGCAAGGTATTGATTCATATTTGGTATACGAAAATAATAAGATTGATTTAAGCGGCTGAATCGATTTATCCAATACTATAGTCATGTGAAATTCGATTCGATTCGCTTTTAATAATGTATTAAGAGTCACAACCACGTGACTATCACATGATACTTCTATAAGCACGTTTAGATACAAGAAAAATAATGAGATTGCGAAGCTTTGTCTATAAGGACTGATATGGACCACAACAGAGCCTTTCGACGCCTTTCCGCGACTTAAGACCAATCGGACGATTTTATATAAAAACGTATTTCTGCATTGCATTTTCAGTTTAATTATGTAAATGAACACGGAATAACTAAATTCAATTCTAAACTAAATAAGGTAAACAAAGGGTTGAACACGTCAATGAGACAAGCCACATTCGCTGTCCCGGCCCAGCACGACTTCGCCGGCAGGATCGTATGTGTACTCAAAACTTAATTAAGGATGACAAATTAATCCTTTCATGTATGTAATAAGTACTATAGGTATGGATGTATGCACTTATTACACTTTGTTTTACCAGTTCCATACATGGGACCTGTTTCTAATCTATATGAAAGAGAAACTCACTAATCACTAAATTTCAAAAACTTAAGGCGCTAGGAGCCTTAAATTGTGTAGTGGAGTTCTTTTTAGGGCTTAGGTGCTCACTAAGAATACATTTTGCAATTCAATGTTTAACAAGATGATAACCCCCTTTCGCTAGAAGCACAGCTAGGGCGGATCGCTAGTAAATCCCAATTCCTTTCTCTGATCCTATCGATAGCAGCTGTGTCAATACAGGTAAATTGTAGAAACGAAGCATTCAGGCTCCTGTTTAGCTGAGCCCGTGCCGTTGCCGGCAAGTGAGGCAGCAGCCAATGACGGCGACATCGGCGACGAACAATAAACTATTTTGTACCCCAAAAGGGTTAACGGCATCATGAATAAATTAATGAAAGCGCAGTCATGTCTGCAATTTATAGTTAACTAGCAGCGCGCGGTTTTACCCGCTGTGTGCCCGTTCTCGTGGGAATTCCGGGATGAAAAGTAGCCCACAGCCTTCCCGTTTCATAAAGAATTATTCAAACATTGGTGGTTAATGAGACTAGCACTGTCAAACAAACAAAAAACCAAATATTATTATAGATAGATTCCACAGATTCAATAGTTCGAAGTAGATAAGTGTGCTACGATCACTTATCCCCTCAACTGTGGCCAACCCCGCAACGGGTCGCACGTCAAAAGTCCGCTTCTGTGGTGCGACCCTTTCAGGGGCGCTGTCTACGCACACATGTTTAATGTGCAAACACAGCGATAAAACTACTTTTGGCTTAGTCTATCATATTAAAAACGCGTTTATGTAGAGCAAGACAGATAGCAAGCGTCGTTTGAGTTTTCGGTAAAGAAGGAATGACCGCGAAACGGCCAGTAAAATAACGGCCGCGTCGAGACCAAGGCACTTTGTTCTGTACTTAAAACTTTGTTTATGAAAAATAATTGTATGAGAGTCATGACTTGTGTGATATTATTTTGTGAATAGTATTATAAGATTATAAATAAATACTTTTGGTTCACTAAATAGTGGTTTATTATTAAAATATGACCCAAAATCTACTGAACATTTAGGTACCCCAGTAATTATGCTAGCCGTATAACTTTATTACCGACAAATATATTACAAAAGTACTATTTTCTAGGTAGAAAATTTAATTTCAAAATGATTCAGATCCTTATAAGGGCTTCTGCATGACCAAGGAACAAGAAATTGCAGTTTTAGTGTATGCTGGGCGTCTAGAAACCTCTGCCTGTGGCGAAACCCGCTCAGGGCGCCACAGACGCGACAGATCGGCCATTTTGCATATCACAGCTGAGGGGCTAAACAATTCTCAGGCCATATGAAAAGTAAAGGCAGAGTGCTATCAGTCAGAGAAATGAAGCCAGTTTTGTAAACATGTATGCAGTAATGACGCAGTAAGTCAATCATTAAGGGAACCAATTTTATTGATAAAATAAGTCAAAATGTACAAAATGAGGTGTAATTTGATTTGGAGCAAATATAATTTTGCATAATACATTATATTGTTAGCAACTCCGTTTTTATTCACAAAAAAGTTAGTACAAAAAAAATCAAATTGAAGTACATATCTAGTCAAACGGTATCACATTTTTTTATTCGGTCTGAGTATAGCCCGTACAATATCTATTTATTCATACAGCTCTGTCCAACAAGCGAGGAAGTGAATTGTTAAGATGTGAGTCGGAACATTTCGCAATAAATAGGTTCGCTTTATTTGTCGAGGAGTCTAGACTGCGCTATATATGTATAGCTATATTATGATAGCTGTTTGAAAGGCATCCGAAACAAATGATAGCTATGCCTACGCAATCTTTTGTTAGTAACTTTTTAGCTTTCTTTGTTCTTAACTCTAAAGATTACTCAGTATAGATATTTAAGCCGATTTCTTAATCTTAGAGAAGGTTTAATCTAGTCTGGGGTTTTTATACACAAAAATACTTAACAGAAAAATGATTCTGTTATTTTTAGCTCGTATATTACCGCCTTTTAATTTATTTCTACAAATATGTGAGTACAAAAAGGCAAACGGAAATTTTCAACGAATAATTACGTAAGCAGATTTAGGTAATACCTACTCATTTCCAAAAATCAAGACGCATGTTTATTGAAAAGGTCTAAGGTATGGAATCGAAACAAAATTTCTAATATTTATATTAGCATAGAAAGTGTCTCGCTCCACGGATGATGTAACAGATATGTATTATTGTATTACAATTGAATAATGGACAGTAAAGTTCCACGTTATTGAGTTTAAACTCTTGTAATAATATTTGTCATAATGTAAGGCGACAGTATTATATTTAATCTGGTTTTATAACTTAAGCGCAACAACTTAACATCCATTTTATCTTATATAAGACAGAAGGTATCCGGTTACTTCAAGACTCACTGATGTATTAAGAGACGTCAATTAAATTGACAATTAACTAATTGATGTTATTTGTTGTCTAAGATAAGTAAAAAATAACTTATTAATCTCTCCTAGGAAAACGTTTGACATCTCTGACTTACGAGTAAGTGGACAGTTGAAGCGACATCATTCTAAAACGTATTCCTTAGAGATACAATTATTATAGGGCGCCCGGATCGGATAGCCCGTTTCGACAGATGTCCCAACACAATTTTAGTAAGGCCTGATACTGCGTTAAGCGGGCGCCCGGGCGGGTAACCGTCACGAGTGGGTGTCCGCGCGGTTTCTTATAAAAGTGCTACGTTGCGGGGATCCGCGCAGGTGTTTGACGCGATGCACGGAGGCGGGTCCCGTTGCGCGGACGGACGCCGGCGCGGGTCCTCGCGTCCGGACGTAGCACTTTTGTTGAAACCGCGCGGGCGCCCGCTTAAGGCAGTTTCAGGCCTTAAAATGTAGGTACTGGAATGAAGGCTGCCATTTCTGCCCTGACTTCGTTAAGTAGTACGAGTATATGTTTTAATTGCAAACTCTATTCAACTTTTTGTAATGAACTATTCATAAGTAACGCTTCCTATTACGAAATCAATGTTTCAGTTAAGTTGCAACATTATTTGTAATGGCCCGCGTCGGCACAACGGTCGTCCCACATAGAGTTCATTAAAATAAAACATTCTTCAATTTCGAAGCATCTCGCTTCACATTATTCAATGTCGATGGTTGATCACGCGAATCGCTGCTTAGCATAGTGCGTTCCTGTCCTGATGTGTTGCAAATCTATACTAATATTATAAAGCTGAAGAGTTTGTTTTGTTTGTTTGTTTGTTTGTTTGTTTGTTTGTTTGTTTGTTTGTTTGTTTAAACGCGCTAATCTCAGAAACTACTGAACCGATTTGAAAAATTCTTTTTGTAATGGATAGCCACATTCAACGGGAAGGTTATAGGCTACTTTTCATTCCGAAATTCCCACGGGAACGGGAACAACGCGGGTAATACCGCGGGGCGCTGCTAGTTGATTACTATATTTATAGTATTGGGAACGAAGTTGCGATTGTTTTTTTGTCGAGTTGGTATTTGGGTCATTTATTTATTTCGAGTAGGACCAACTGTAGTGTCGGAGTTTTTAAGACCGCCTCAAGGCCTCCGATGTGGTCTGACGATTGAAACAAACAGGACCAAATGCTTGGCGTGCCTTCCGAAGCACGTTAGCGCTCAGATTGAAATGTCACTGTGGAGTATCCAAATGGGGGTCGAGTTGCACGTTGCTTAACAATCGCAATGAATTAACATCGCTTAGTCAAACTACGCCACGAGCGGTATTTGGATGACGCTGGTACACAGATGGTGGCAGTGTTTTATCGCCACTTTAAATGTATGTGGTTTATCTGACTGCACTGCAGTCCTGCAGCGGTACTGCAGCAGTACTGCAGCTATGCTGTTTAAACACGATTTGATGGGTATTTATATTGCTCGTAAAACATGGTTGTACTTTTGAAACTACAATGGTAGATGTTCTAATGAATTAACATACATGTAATTCAATATATCAAACTCAATGTTTGTGATGTTTTGGCCGTCTTCCGTTAGTTAAGATTAAGCGATAAGACTAAGCGATGTTCAAAAGTTAGCTTACAATCAATCAGTAATTTGATAAATATTTTTAATTTTTCGTTGTTTGAATGCGCTATTTTCAGAAACTACCAATCCGATCTCAATAATTCTTTTTGTAATGAATAGCCACATTCAACGGGCAGGTAATAAGCTATTTTTCATTCCGAAATTCTTGCAGAAACAGGTACAACGCGGGTGAAACCGCGGAGCACTGCTAGTGTGTATATAAACATGTTTAATATATCTTGTCATTTTGCATATGCGTAAAATACCTGTTGATTAATAATGCTGTTTATGTAAATCTATGCCTCGTGTCAACAAAAAAAAGACGTGTGGCACTCGGGGACTGCCGCGGTGAAGCTATTGCATAGCATTTTGTATCAACTTATGCAATTATATTTGATATATTTGATATCTCTTCTCTCTCACCCCACCCGCCTCCTCTCTCTCACCCCTCCCGCCTCCTCTCTCTCACCCCTCCCGAATCCTCTCTCTCACTCACCCCTCCCGACTCCTCTCTCTCTCTCTCTCTCACCTCTCCCGCCTCCTCTCTCTCTCACCCCTCCCGCCTCTTCTCTCCCCTCCCGCCTCTTCTCTCACCGCTCCCGCCTCTTCTCTCTCACCCCTCCCGCCTCTCTCACCCCTCTCTCTCACCCCTCTCTCATCCCTTTCTCTCACCCCTCTCTTTCAACCATCTCTCTCACCCCCCTCTCTCACCACCCTCTCTCACCACCCTCTCTCACCACCCTCACTCACCACCCTCTCTCACCCCCTCTCTCTCCACCCTCTCTCACCACCCTCTCTCACCACCCTCTCTCACCACCCTCTCTCACCACCCTCTCTCACCACCCTCTCTCACCACCGTCTCTCACCCCCTCTCGCTCACCACCCTCTCTCACCACCCTCACTCACCCCCTCTCTCACCCCCTCTCTCACCACCCTCTCTCACCACCCTCTCTCACCACCCTCTCTCACCACCCTCACTCACCCCCTCTCTCACCCCCTCTCTCACCACCCTCTCTCACCACCCTCTCTCACCACCCTTACTCACCACCCTCTCTCCACCCTCTTTCACCCCTCACCACCCTCACTCACCACCCTCACTCACCACCCTCACTCACCACCCTCACTCACCACCCTCTCTCACCACCATCTCTCACCACCCTCTCTCACCACCCTCACTCACCCCCTCTCTCACCCCCTCTCTCACCACCCTCTCCCACCACCCTCACTCACCCCCTCTCTCACCCCTTCTCTCACCACCCTCTCTCACCCCCCTCTCTCACCCCCCTCTCGCTCACCACCCTCTCTCACCACCCTCTCTCACCACCCTCACTCACCCCCTCTCTCACCCTCTCTCTAACCACCCTCTCTCACCACCCTCACTCACCCCCTCTCTCACCCCCTCTCTCACCACCCTCTCTCACCACCCTCACTCACCACCCTCTCTCACCACCCTCTCTCACCCCCTCTCGCTCACCACCCTCTCTCACCACCCTCTCTCACCACCCTCTCTCACCACCCTCTCTCACCACCCTCTCTCACCACCCTCTCTCACCACCCTCTCTCACCCCCTCTCGCTCACCACCCTCTCTCACCACCCTCTCTCACCACCCTCACTCACCCCCTCTCTCACCCCCTCTCTCACCACCCTCTCTCACCACCCTCTCTCACCACCCTCTCTCACCACCCTCTCTAACCACCCTCTCTCACCACCCTCTCTCACCACCCTCTCTCACCACCCTCTCTCACCACCCTCTCTCACCACCCTCTCTCACCACCCTCTCTCACCACCCTCTCTCACCACCCTCTCTCACCCCCTCTCACTCACCACCATCTCTCACCACCCTCTCTCACCACCCTCACTCACCCCCTCTCTCACCCTCTCTCTAACCACCCTCTCTCACCACCCTCACTCACCCCCTCTCTCACCCCCTCTCTCACCACCCTCTCTCACCACCCTCTCTCACCACCCTCTCTCACCACCCTCACTCACCACCCTCTCTCACCACCCTCTCTCACCCCCTCTCGCTCACCACCCTCTCTCACCACCCTCACTCACCACCCTCACTCACCCCCTCTCTCACCCTCTCTCTAACCACCCTGTCTCACCACCCTCACTCACCCCCTCTCTCACCCCCTCTCTCACCACCCTCTCTCACCACCCTCTCTCACCACCCTCACTCACCACCCTCTCTCACCCCCTCTCTCACCACCCTCTCTCACCACCCTCTCTCACCACCCTCTCTCACCACCCTCACTCATCACCCACTCTCACCACCCTCACTCACCCCCTCTCTCACCCCCTCTCTCACCGCCCTCTCTCACCGCCCTCTCTCACCACCCTCTCTCACCACCCTCACTCACCACCCTCACTCACCACCCTCTCTCACTACCATCTCTCACCACCCTCTCTCACCAACCTCACTCACCCCCTCTCTCACCCCCTCTCTCACCACCCTCTCTCACCACCCTCACTCACCCCCTCTCTCACCCCCTCTCTCACCAACCTCTCTCACCCCCCACTCTCACCCCCCTCTCGCTCACCACCCTCTCTCACCACCCTCACTCACCCCCTCTCTCACCCCTTCTCTCACCACCCTCTCTCACCACCCTCTCTCACCACCCTCACTCACCCCCTCTCTCACCCCCTCTCTCACCACCCTCTCTCACCACCCTCACTCACCACCCTCTCTCACCCCCTCTCTCACCCCCCTCTCTCACCCCCTCTCTCTCACCCCCTCTCTCACCCCCCTCTCTCACCCCCAACGCACAATCGCACACAACGCCGTGTCGAAGGCTGCCGAACTGAAACGACGTTAGACGATGCACGGCCTTCAAGCCACACCTCCTTCCCGTCGGATCGGGTAAGCGTGAGGTTTTTTTTCGTTACGGTATTTTTGGATTTGGTCCCCGCGCTCAAGGCCCGCGATAGAAGCTATGCAATAGCTTAAAAACTATATTACGCAATTCTTTAACTTATTCACCATTACACTAATGAGACAGCTACTTGTAAAACAAACAGAAATCAAAAAGATATATACAAAGATAATGTAAGTTCATGTAATAATCTTCTCTCTATATATGAGTATATTATTTTGAGATATTGTTTTTATATCATTATTTCTTTTGCTTTGGGCAATTAAAATACTATGGAGACGAGTGCCACCGTAGAGTCGTGCGATACCAACTAGTATTATTTTTAAACCTTATTCGATGTGGCCTAGGAAGCTTTTGAGTGCAATAATGACACATACCAAGATAATTTGTTTTTAATACTTTTGTATACGTCATAATCTGTACTAATATAATAAATCGGATGAATTTGATTTTTTGTTAATTTGAATGCGCTAATCTCAGAAACTACCAATCCGATCTCAATAAATCTTTTTGTAATGAATAGCCAAATTCAACGGAAAGGTTATAGGTTATTTTTCATCCCGAAATTCCAATGAAAATGGACACAACGCGGGCAATTATTAAAGTAAAGCGCTTTTTTTGTTTGATTGTACCTATCATGTATAGTAACTTTAGGATTTAAAATTGTTCATGTTAGTCGTATTCAAGAGGAAGGCTCCGTCCGTCCGCAGCCTCTGTGGTCATGTGGTTTGAACGCTCAGCTCACGATCCGGAGGTTCCGGGTTCGATTCCCGGTGGGGACAGTATATCACAAAAATCTCTTTGTGAGACTGTCCTCAGGTTAGGGCATTGCAGGCTGAATCACCTGATTGCCCGAAAAGTATGATGATTTTGTGCTTCGGAGGGCACGTTAAGCCGTCGGTCCCGGTTACTTTCTACGGATAGTAGTCGTTACATGAGCCATGTCAGAGGCATTTGGCGGCTCAATAACTCTGACACCAGGATTGGTCAGGTTGACCATCCACTCGATGAAGAAGAAGAAAAGGAAGGTTAAAAACTACTTTATATCCATAAATACCAACGGAAACAGAGTCAACGCGGGTAAAACCTCGGGTCGCTGCAAGTATGCAAAACTAAAACCTTTACAAAACCTCTATAACCGGTTTGAAACACTTACTAAGTACTATTTATTCTGTGTCAGAGCCACGTGCGATTGAAATTCGTCCCCAATGCAATCACGACCTTCTTACACGGTAATTATGATTGGTTTTGCAAATTGGCGTACGAAATCGATTTACTAAGAATAATTGATGGCGTGATAAATTAATTAAGGAGGTTTGTGTTTGCTTTTGTGTTCATTAGTTTCGCTTGTGACGAGATTAGCTTAAAATAACGTTATTGTATCTGATACAAAGAAACCTAACAGAACAAATGGGTATTTAATTAAGTATAACTAATTCAAAGAAGGTCAGTTATGAAAATAAATGTACTCTATACAAATTAAAAAAATACCTAAATATATTTCTGTCAAATTCTAGCAAATTCATACAGAATATTACAGGATACTTTTTATCTCGAAAGTACGAAACGAGCATAATGTGGGCAGGACGCTGCTTGTCATCTAATAAGATTCCAATGTAGAGCAAAAGTCTCACTGCAGAAACTAATCACACGTGAATAGTGACGTGATTAGACGAAAAGTGTTTAATGATAAGAGAAATGCATTTAAAGTATAACTCCCATCACTACATATTATAAAACAAAGTCCCCGGCCGCATCTGTTTGTCTGTCTGTCGGTTCGCGATAAATTCAAATACTACAGCACGGATTTTGACGCGGTTTTTAAAAATAGATAGAATGAATCAAGAGGAAGGTTTATATGTATAAAAATTCCCGAAATTCCTACGGGAACTGGCACAACGCGGTTAAAACCAAGGGGCGCTGGTAGTTAAAAGTTATTTTTCAACATTAAAACATCTTCATAACACAAAGTACACTTAACAAAAAAAACTGAAACACAAACAAGAAAAAGAACGAATATCATTTATTTTACCATTCATGAACGAAACGAAGTCACTGTGTCACTATCAGCGATCTTTACGATCGATTTACACGCAATTTTCCCTTTAACGATACTCAATACTAGTAAAATAAATAAAGGAGCGTTATGAAGTGAAAATTATTGCTCAATATACATTGCTTACAAACCAAATAAAAAGTAAAGTACGTACTAACTAAATAAGCAATAGGTATGTGGTTACGCAATATTTTATTTTCCAATGAACATGAATGTGTGACGGCAGATTTCGCGATTTAACGGTTTTTATATTTTATGTAATAGGGGCTGTAAACAATATGATTATTGGGATTGTTAATTTTATTGTCGTAGCTACTTCTTAAATGCTTCCGTTGCGAATTCTACGAGAGAGACTTAGTGGATATTATATGATCGATCAAGTGTTGTGATCGTAGTGGAAATTGATCACCTAATCCTTCTTACTGTACTGAGATTTTCAGTCAGGTGAGAGAGAGAGAGAGAGAGAGAGAGAGAGAGAGAGAGAGAGAGAGAGAGAGATGATAGCCAGTGTTAACAAACACACTCATTTGACTCGACTGTGTTAGTAGGTATGGTCCATTGATTAATCACAGACCAGGCCATTTTGACAATTATGTATGACTTATCCAGTGTACTGTACAATAAATTGTACAGTAAATCACAAAAAGTGGCGATATGTCTTTCTCACAAACTACTTCTATTCTTAGGACGTGTACAGAAAGAAAGCAGGCAGTCTGAGCGACTATCCACTCTGACCGGTTCCGACCAGCATTTGTTTTTCTTAAAGTTTGTGAACAGTTCGACTTGAGACTGAACACCTCTTATTCAAGGTAACTAGTACAGGTCCTGGGCTGTGAATACATTTGAAGGACTACACACTAGAGAAGTTCAACAGATTTTTTGTCTATTAAGCTAATGGCGGCTTTCTCCAGCTTACGCTTACGCACCAGTAAACGTTAACGTAAAATTAAAAATCGAGACTTTCTACTGGCAGCCTGAATAACTAGTAACAGACTCATTAAAATAATGAAACTATGTGTTTTTATTCAAGAAACATTTAACAGCGTCCTTAATCGAGAACTTTTAACGAACGTATCTTACGATAGCCAACCGTTTAAACAACCCATACTAAGAGATTTTACCGGCAACTGTTGCTAGACTAGCAAAAGACAGTTTTGAAGTCCAAAATCCATATATGGTCAAAGTCACGTAGTACTAATTAAAATTCCCCTTTATAAATATGCAATTAAATTAAAAAGTGTTATGTATTTTGACGTCTGTTTGTGTAAACAAACGCGCCTATAATGACACAATTTCACTTTCCCAATGGAAATTCGAGACAGTTTTACATAATACAAGTAATTCAATAGATATTTTACTAAAGCAAAAGTTTGTATGTTTATGCATGTGTGTTGCTCTTTCTCGCTAAATCGGTTGGTGGCATTTTAACTTAATTGAAGAGTAATTCACAAACAAATACTTATCTAGTAGGCTGGCACGGTGCACATGAGCCACGACGACTGACGATAAAAAAAAGAGGAACACTTTTTGTAAAAAGAGGTTATATTTTAAGACTTAATGTTCAATGTATTTTTTTAAACTCATTCGCTAGCCATATTTGGCGTCGCGTGAATCATGACATCCCCAAAGTAGTTGAGATTTATCACAAAATTGCCAAGTGAACAATACATAGCTCAAAGTAATGCATTAAATATTTCAACCTCGACATATCAAGGAAAGCATGACGCGAGTGTAGCTACAAGCCGCAGCTAGTTAATAGCTATTTACATGTTCCAAGATATTCAGCTTTGCGTGCTTTCCGTCCATACCGACCACTATGATTAAAACAGTCATTAAATTAAGAGTATTCCTACGTCCAATGTTTTGAGGTCATAAGGGTTGCTACACAATTAAGCGGGCTGGCATTAATGGGCACAATTGGGTGTTAAAATCGAATATGGGCATAAAAAAATAAGCGGGTTGTCACACAATAAACATAAAGAGTATTTGCTTCCAATGTCCCACTGCTGGGCAATGGCCCCTCATCTCACTGAAGATATCAGTACAATGAAGAGTATTGGACTTTGGGAGCACGCTTGCCTTTTGCAGGTGGGTAATTTTAAATTCGAGTGATAGCATAGATTCCTTAATATTTATTTTTGTTACTATGTAATTTAATAATAATAAAATTCACTAGTATTCTCCGAATCAACTACCCGTCCGGCATAAGCCGAATAAAGCCTAGTAAACTAAACTAATGCAGTATTGTAGTAATGCCGGCCCGCTCTTGTGTGCAGCAACCCTAACGTAGAAACATTCTCTGCATTCTTAACTCGGTTTTTTGTCGAATAATAATGATTAATGTTACATTTCAGTTATTAACTTGTAAACGTTTGGTTTAAGTTAATTTTTAATTTAGCTTTTATTTGCCACCGAATGTTTGGGATTGATTTATGGATGGTATTACCAATCGAATTTAGAATGTATTCGAAATTCGAATTTAAAATAATACATTGGGAGTCGGTTAAGTAGAGGCACAGGCAAGTGCTTTAGTTGGAATAATAAGGTACGATAAAAAACCTTTTTGGGACCAAAGGTTGCATGAAAAAAACTTAGGTTAAGGATAACTTATTGCTTGGCCGTAAACCTTTTGAATATTCAATCACATAAGCTTGTCCTAAATCTTAACTCCAAACAAATATGCAATTATTCATGAACGAAAAACGTTATCAAATATGTCACGATTGTTGTTAGAATTTAAATAAACGACATGTTATCACGCAATTAGTGTGCAATTATGAAAGTCTCACACTGGACAAGTCATCCGTGGATCCGCTGCTTAACTGGGCCAGTGCGGACGAGCAAGTGGGAATAATAAATAATGAATTTGTTAACGGAGACGACGGTTTAAAAAAGAACATCAAATTCTTGTCTGATCTATACTATTACTAGCAGCTCCCCGCGGTTTCACCCGCTTTGTGCCCGTCCCCGTGGGAATTTTGGGATAAAAAGTAGCCTATGTCCTTTCTCAGGCTCTGGACTGACCAAACACAAATTTCACTGAAATCGGTTGAGTAGTTTTGGCGTGAAAGCGTAACAGACAGACAGAGTTATTTTTGCATTTATAATAGGTATTAGTTAGGACTAATTAGGAAGTTAGGATTGTCAAGAATAGGATAATAAGTAATCTTCTTCTTCTACTTCTTCTTCATCGAGCGGATGGTCAACCTGACCAATCCTGGTGTCAGAGTTATTGAGCCGCCAAAGGCCTCTGACATGGCTCGTGTAACGACTTCTATCCGTAAAAGTAATAAAAATCCATAAATTCGCACGGGAACGGGTACCTACGCGGCGGGTGAAACCGCGGGGTATAGATAGTATTTCATATATCGATTTATCTAGGTGTTATATTTACTAATTCTTAAAAAAATTACGTTACGAACCGTGGATAGTAAAAATAACATTCCAAAAACTATATTTAGACTATTACTGTGTCCTCTATTGCCCACCATAGATATATTACTGAGTAGGTACAACATTTGTGTTGTAAGTCTGTACATATCTCATTATACATTATTTAGCATCCGTTCCGATATGAATAATAGGTTCAAAACATAATTATTATCAAATTCTGGTTATTCCAATGAAAAAATCCTTTTGCGTTTCAATGATATTGTTGTTACATCATCACTACATAGGATTAAACAAAGTCGCTTTCCGCTGTCTGACTCTGTGTATGCTTAGATCTTTAAAACTACGCAACGGATTTTGACGCAGTTTTTTTAATTGATAGAGTGATTCAAGAGGAAGGTTTGAAGTATAAAATTTCCCGAAATTACCACGGGAACAGGCACAACCTGAGTAAAACCGCGGGGTGCTGCAATGCTAGTACATTTTAATAGGCATTTGGGGTACTGAGATTTATGATCTGATAATAAAAATATAGAGACTGTAATGACAAATACTAAGCTCTGGTTAGTTAGGCTGTTTCATCACACGAGTGCTCCTGAGCCATACTTGTAGTTGTAATGAATTTGACACGTGTCTTAGTGTGCGTAACTATGGATACCGTTGATGAGATCATTGTATATGTGCATTTGACATAACTCACTACAAACATTATTAACAGCTTGTAATATGATGTAATAATTATTAGAAAAAAGAAGTCCCACTGTTGGGTAAAGGCCTGTTATCTCACTGAAGATATCAGTACAGTGAGAAGGAATGATGAATTATGTCTTTTAACTAAAAAAATTGCACATACAGATTATAACCTACATACGTTGGGCTCCTTTATTATGCATTGTAGTCTTAAAAGGTTTTCTATGGACAATTAATTTTTACTCGTGACCTTCACGACAGGTCATTATGAGGTCATTAGCTGGCCGTGTGTATGAGGACAATATGTCAATGAGGGTCTTACAAGTAATATAGAAATAGGAAGGTTATGGTGCTAATTTCATTTTAATTAACTGTGGGCAAATGTTGGTAAAAACTTTGACCATTCTTAGATATACTGGTTTCTTAAGTTTATGGATACCTATGATGCCCTCGAACTAACTTAGTCACAACGAATGCTCATTCCGGTTGTGCAGTAAGAGAAAGATGTATCCAAAATCCAAAGCCAAAACAAAACTACATATTGTGAGAATGTTCCAAAATGTAGCCAAAATACTAAACAATACAAATTGTATACATTGCCATGTTTAAATCCTAGCGATTGTCAATTATTTGGTGACGGTTCGATAGAATACATAATAGCCCATCATTAGTCAGTCGTGTACCTAATCGAGTCACCTAATTGTTGTAGACAGTACTATAATTGCATTACCCTGTGTACACACGGTGTGGTCACGGCCATTTGTTGAAAATTAGTCGCGATTTCAAGGTGGAATTGGAGCATTTGGAATGAAATGCGAGAGATTTTTAATATTTGTCCTGTAGCCTTGCTGGGGACATTAAAATGTTTTTATTATATAGTATGTTATAATGTCTGTCTCTTCAAGGGTAAATGGCTGAAGGATAGGTACCTATGTGCTTTGTTACTGGTTGGGGTAAGAGGGGTAAGTTATGATTCCATCTGTCACATACAGATGGAATCATAACTGGTAACTCCCACCTTCATATTTGCTTCGTTTTATTAATATTTTTCCTGTAGAACATTTGGAATAAAAACTAACCAAAACTTTGCTGTTATATTGTTCTATAGGTTGAGGAAAACGGCATGAATATCCGTCCAGTAGTTATTGAGATAAGCGTAACCATACAGACAGAAGCGGCGGAAGACATTTATACTTTATAAAGAGTTAATATTATGAAAAATATACTTTGTAAAGGTTAATATTATGAGAAAGTTAAATCGCATTGTAGACTCAACTTCATTATATATATAATTAATAGGTATGAAAACATATTTCCATCTTATGTTATTGTAGGTGAGAAATTCCAATCTTGTGTTATCGAATGTACTGTACATATAATATTCTCGCGACATAAAATATGCAAAGATTCAGGTATAAACATAAAAATTCTAGGTCATATTTTAAAGGGAATGCCATACAAAGCTAGACTTCAAACAATGGTTTCTAACCTTGATCGCCTCGAGGGGAATTAGGCCGAGACCGATTTAGAGACGTCAAATTATACCTTTGGAAGTTTCAAGTGCTTAACAATCGATATGCCTGAATGAAATGACTTTGCCATCTCGCCACCGTCAGGACTTCCACAGACGCTTTTATTCTAAAAAAGAACATAGAAAATTTTGTTTTTTCCTTACAATATTGTGTGTTAAATTAATTGTCGGTCACTTTTTTTGTCAATTTCTGATTAGGGAGACCAGAATAGCATGGTTTTGTATGCTGGGTGGGTGATATAGGTAATAAAATATGCTAATATTAGTTTACTAAAATGGCATTCTGTATATTTTTAACGTTATAAATATGAGGAAGATACTTTGGAAATATTTTAATATACAACAAAATAATAATTATTGGAACGAAGTTCCTTATCGCGCGTTGCGAAAGGGAGCTAGTCGGAAAAAATTAAGACGAAAAGTTGTAACGATACTTTTTGCTATTGAATGTTAAGCAACGGTTGTCACGATTATGAATATGATGGGTGGCCGTCGATATTGAATGTTAAGCAACGGTTGTCGCGATCATGAATGTGATGAGTGGTCGTCAATATTGAGTGTTGAGCAAGGGTCGTCTTCGTCGATATTGAGTGTTAAGCAACGTTCAAGAGAGTGATGGGTGACAATAAGTATGCATAAATCTGGTTGAATAAAACAATATTCGTCTTTCTATTTCGCATTGAACAGTGTGGTGTCGCGACGATTATTTTTGTTGATAATAAACATACGGGTTCCATACGGGTGTCCATTGACACCTCTCAAGATTTTTTTGTTCAAGTCTCGTTTTTGGTTCTAGTTTAAAATAAATAAACAAGTAGTTTATTACACAAAGTCGGAAATACTTGAAGCTAAATGAGTTGAATACGAGCACGCAATATTGGATTACATTACGCTAGGCTGAGCTAATTAGTGTCTGGTGTTAACTAGTTTCTAGATATTCTGGGATTCGTTGAAGTACATTCTCAAAGGAACAACATGTGCATAAACATATATGAGTAAACATTTTAACAGTGAGTCTAATAAAATTGTTCTTCTTCTTATCGAGTGGATGGTCAACCTGACCAATCCTGGTATCAGAGTTATATTATACTTTTTAAACTCACACGATTTGCACTCATTATACTAAATGAAACGGGTCTGTATCGCGTTGGATAATTTAACGTATTTTAATAAAATACGTACCCGACGTTTCGAGCGGATTACACCGCTCGTGGTCACGGAATAACTGACAGTTATCCCGTGACCAACGCAACGATTATCCAACGCGATACAGACCCGTTTCATTTAGTATAATCAGAGTTATATTATTACAATAAAATTGTTATTACTCAACGGACTCAACCCGCATGGTGATTATGCCTAATCCTCCTCACTGTACTGATAACTTCAGTGAGATGAGAGGCCTTTGCCCAGCAGTGGGACATTACAGGCTAATACTATTACTACTACTACTCATTATAAAATACTCGAGCGCTACAAAGTTATTGCTTTTAATATTTTGACGGTTGTTACTCAAACCAATACAAAATATAAAATCAACTTTCAAGCTTCAAAAAGAAAGTAACGTTGCATCCCGCACTGCATCGAATCACATCCGCCTTAAAACATAGATTCGTACAAATTACTGTGTAATCAAATTTGCCCGCACCATTCCCGCTTGACCGACACATCGGAAAGTGGAGTAATGTGTTTGATACACATCTTATATGCGCGTACGATGCCATGTCGGTTATGGGAGCACCTAACGTTACTTAATGCTATAAGCGTCCGATTTTCCTTGATTATGACTTCATTAGTACAACCGCAGTTGAAAGCGCTTTATCTCTTTCATGGAAGTATAAAAAGCGCTTAGATTATAGTTCTTGAGATGCTATTAGATGATTATAGATACAGCTTACGTTTCAAGTATTTGTAGCGGTTGCAATCGGATTTTTAAAGCACCGTTTTATAATAGCTGTTTTCTATGAAAAGTGTTTTTGTTTTTACATTATATGTAACACATTAGACTTAATAATAATACACAGATAGTTACCGAAACAACTACAATTTAAACTGACAGTAATTTCGGTAGCAACAGAATGGTGACTTTGTCTCAACGTTCAATCGTGATAAGTTTGCTTATTGAAGAATTTTAAATTCAAATGCACGCTTTACGAAGGTTACTGCGCCGGTCACGAATGCGTTTAACAGGTCTGTCAATGGTCGTGTAAACTGTAAATCATAAATTATACTTTTGAAAGATTTAGTGCTTGTTTAATCTAGACCTGAATCATACTTATCTATCTATCTTGACATAGTGAAAAAAACGTGATGCACTAATATTAAAAATACTTAATCATAAACGGTTCGATCGATTTTCGTGATTTTAGATTTGGTTGATTTGTTTTTGACGGTTATCAAAGAATTATTAAGTAGATTTTAGACTTAGTAACTATATTAAGTACTAGTTATGTAGATTTAGGTATCAACGGATTTTGGTTGCGTTTTTACATACAAAGTTGATTTTTTTGAATGAAATTAGGCATACTGTTATCCCGAAATTATCTCGGTTAAGATTGCAGGACTTGCATGGTACCTATGTAATTATTAGCTCAGTATGGTGATTCCCCCCGTACGCAAGTACAGAGATGTCAAATGCTTCCTTAGTAGAGATAATGAGTGAGTTTGACATGTAGTGTATAAAAAATTACGTCAATTAATTCAGTATCTAATTAATAGGTTATACATCTCTGAGTGCGCTAGTTAACTTTATGCCAAAATTGAACTTGATATGAAATTAAAAGTGTTTTCTACACCCATTACGTAATGTATATTCTAACTATACTCTAAACAGGTAAAAGCGTATAGTTTCCATTAGCACTTGTACCACGGTTTTAGGTAAAACGAAATTGAAAGTATTGTTTAAATACAAATATATACGAAGAGTTAGAGGTTAGGAGGGTCTAATTGAAAAGAGTAGCTAGAGGTGAAAACAATCCGCTTAGTTTGAAGATTTGATTTACAGTTTACAAAAGGAGTGTTACTTTTTTGGTGATTGGTCAAAGATATATGAAATTAAAAGTGTTTTCTACACCCATTACGTAATGTATATTCTAACTATACTCTAAACAGGTAAAAGCGTATAGTTTCCATTAGCACTTGTACCACGGTTTTAGGTAAAACGAAATTGAAAGTATTGTTTAAATACAAATATATACGAAGAGTTAGAGGTTAGGAGGGTCTAATTGAAAAGAGTAGCTAGAGGTGAAAACAATCCGCTTAGTTTGAAGATTTGATTTACAGTTTACAAAAGGAGTGTTACTTTTTTGGTGATTGGTCAAAGATTACAAAACATATATCCTAACTACTAATATGTATTATAAATGCGAAAGTTTGTGAGGATGGATGTATGTATGGATGTATGTTTGTTGCTCTTCCACGCAAAAACTACTGAACGGATTTGAATGAAACTTTACAGTAATATAGGTTACTAGCAGCGCCCCGCGGTTTTACCCGCGTTGTACCCGTTCCCGTAGGAATTTCGGGATGAAAAATAGCCTATAACCTTCCCGTTGAATGTGGCTATCTATTACAAAAAGAATTATTCAAATCGGTTCAGTAGTTTCTGAGATTAGCGCGTTTAAACAAACAAACAAACAAACAAACAAACAAACAAAACAAACTCTTCAGCTTTATAATATTAGTATAGATACATAGAATAACATATGGGATACGTTTTATCCCGAAATCCCTGCGGGAACGGGTACAACGCAGGTAACACCGCGGGGCGCAGCTAGTATATATATACTCGTAAAAGAAAAAGTCGTGCTAGTTACACTATTTATAACTCGAGAATGGCTGAACCGATTTGGCTGAAAATTGGCGGGGAGGTAGCTTAGAACCAGGAGGCGGATAAAGAATTTATCCTGTATTTCCTACAGGAACGGGTGCGCTGTGGGTCAAACCGTGGGGCACAGCTAGTAATATTATAAGTGGTCAAATTGAGAAACCTCTTCCTTTTTTCAAGTCGATTAAAAGGGGCTAAAAGCAGTCTTATTTGCATAAGCAGTAATCAATTAACCTTTCAAGAAAATCAGCTCAACCGTTTATGATACAAATAAAATTAATTATTTAAATTTACGCCCAGCATGACAGATGTCATTCAATACAATATTTATCAATACAAGTCTTTGTACCGACGTAATAGCTTTGAAGTCAATTCTAAGTTTCGTAAGGTTATCACTGTTATAAGTGTCATTATTCTATTATTAAATTAAGATAAGATTTGAAACATTTGAAAATTGCGAGGTTACCTAATTGTCATCGGCATTCTTATCGTAAAGATCGCAATGAGGTCAATGATTTGATTCCCATAAATACTTTGTACATTTAATTCTACATCAAGCTAGAATGTACGCGAAATAGTATTTGTAAGTCGTTGGTCTAATGCGGTCGCCGAACTAAATTCTGTCTTCGGTCACCGAACGACGTTTTCACTAGTCTGTCTACCGACTGAGACAACGTAATTAGATGACAACTATTATCGCTCACTGAATACCGAATACCAAATTATACTTTTTTTCGGTCACCGCGTATTGCATGCGGAAGACTGCTTAGTGACTAGAGCTTATCAGTTTATTTTGTATCTACACTAATATTATAAAGAGGAAAACTTTGTTTGTTTGGTTGTAATGAATAGGCTCAAGAACTACTGGACCGTTTTTGAAAATTCTTTCACCATTCGAAAGCTACATTATCCACGAGTAACATTGGCTATTTTTCATCCCGAAATTCCCACAGGAATGGACACAACGCGGGTAACACCGCGGGGCGCGGCTAGTATCTTTTATTCGTATGAAAGATTTCACTCTCCCGTTGCGGGCCGCCTCGCAGCCAGCCCACACCAGCACTATGTGTGTCCTGCGCTTTATATACGTAACCTAACTTCTATGTTATTAAAATACATATATGATTAAGTAATTGAAAACCGCATATTTAAGTTAGTTTTTGCCACTCAAGTCTAGACCCAAATCAATTTAATAACCGAGATATTCGCTATAACGTTTCATTCTCATTTATAATGATTCGTTCACGCTTTTACCGTTCAATGTAGTTCTCATATTGAACTGATGGTTTTTATTTGCACCGAAACTTATTTGACGCTTCACGGTTCATTAATTATGAAGTGTAGTTCAATTTAGTATAAGATCTGTTGGATTTAAGTATCATAGGTTTGTTTTGTTTAAGAAGTTGGATCATATTAAGTATTAAGACAATATTTACTACACAATTGCGTTCTTGAATTCACACTGAATATGCAGGACGGCCATCTGTATAGTGAAAATGCGAGGCATAGCTATAGCTATATACTAGTAACATAGTAACAACTAGTAACGTAGTCACATTGTGTGTGTCATCTATACTAATATTATAAAGAGGTAAAATTTGGAAGTTTTTTGTTTGTTTGTTCGAGGTAATCTCAGGAATTATCTGTCTGATTTGAATAATTATTTTTGTAATAGATAGCCACATTCAACGGGAAGGTTATAGGCTATTTTTTATCCCGAAATTTCCACGGGAACAGGCACAACGCGGATAAAACCGCGGGGCGCTGCTAGTTCATTTATACATACATTCATTTATTTATTTTATTTAAAAGTACCAATGTCATGAATTAAAAATACGCTAAAAATAGCACCTTGTTCAAGTTCAACAGTTTTTTACTCTCATTTGCTTTATTTACACTTTATAAACCCTATTACGTATCAGACTCATTCGTGTCTAGCAACAGATTAAACAAAATAAACCAATTTAAACCGTATCGTATAGTTCTTATAATTTCTACGAGTAGGTACCATTCAGAAATGAAATAATTAACATAACGAGCACACATTGTCGCCAGCACTGACTTGTTGCCAAACAAATCGTGAGAGGTGGGACGGTAATGACGACATCTAATTATAACCGGCTGTAGAATAAAAACGTTACAAAACAACTCCGTTATAGAGATGTTTCACTTACCTTTCGACTAGAGGTAGCACGTTGCCTAGAAACTCGAAGCCGGCGTGAGTGGTGTACGTGATGGACTCATGGCACGACACTATTCCATGATCAGCTCTGATATAGTTCTTCAACACCCAAAACTCTCCTCTTTGCACCGTTTGCGACATGAACTCCCGATCCGAACACGCCAGCAGCGACTTCAGCCGCGCCAGAGTAGCTTCCGTCAAACCATTCTCATCAGTTATCTCTAAAGTTTCGTTCGATAAATCTATATCAGATGGCACTGCACTAAACTTTTCTCTAATCTTATCGAAATCGGCTATCGACGCGGTGCTGGACGCAGTCTTGTTTGTCGTCGGTAGCGTGGAAGGCATCGGCGTTTTCTGTGACGTTGATTCTTCGAATATTCTGACGCTTGAATCGGCAGGTCGGGGTTCTGTGTCGTTCCTGATGATATCATTCTGGTTCAGGTATCTGAACTCGGCGCCTCTCTCCGACCCGTCTGCCGTGATGGGCACCCACTCGACTACAGGAGTGGTGGTGAAGGAGAGGTGCATGGCAGCGTAGAGCAGCCACGCGATGTTAATCACGATGCTCACTCGAAACACGAGGTTACGACCCAACATCATATTCATTGTTCAGGCACTTTCACTAAGAGAACTAGTAACAAAAATGTATTGGCTATAACGTCCTTCGTCGCCCTCTAGGACGCAGTTTCCTGTAGGCTCCTGTTCGTGTCAGCATCACAATTTATTCTGTCATCAGCGGCGGCGTGGAGGCGGGCGCCGAGCTGGCGCCGCGGTCTGATCCCGCTTCTGTAACAACACACATACTATTAGATAGATAGAACACGCTCCGTATTACTAAAATACTAAACAAAATACTACAATTAACTATGTACCGTTACTCGTAATAAAGGAAAAAGGTAATAATTCATTTCCAAGAGAATGCAATCAAAACTGAGGAAATTTGCTTCAAACAAAATAGCCATTATTATAACCTCTCGGAGTATAATTGTATTGTAAGTAAATAGCTTAGCTCGGTCTTTATATTGTGTAAAAGCAAGCAAATTGGCCATAAAGTGTGAGGTTGCCTTGATGGTTATTTCATAGTCAAAGAGTTCTTGTGGACTCAATGTTAATAATAAAACTTATACAGACCAGTTGTTTCTATGAAGATGAATTCAAACTATACAGTTACTTATTTAAAATATTACGCAATAAATCTCTTATACTGCATTAAAAATTGCACTCCAGATAAGATTATAGTTATCTTTAACATGCTTTTGTAGGCTTAAATAACTTTTATAATATGTCCAACGACCACAATTACTACCACATTTAGGGACAACATTGCGTTAAGCGTGCGCACGCCGCGGTTCCATACAAAAGTGAACCGCCGCGTGTGCCCGCTGCGTGTGGCTTTATACAAAAGTGAACCGCCTCGTGCGCCCGCTGCGTGTGGCTTCATACAAAAGTGAACCGTCGCGTGCGCCCGTCGCGTGCAGTGTCATACAAAAGTGAACCGCCGCGGCGGGCGCACGCATAACGCAGTGTTACCCTAAAGGTACACACTTTAATTCTATTTTAACGTTCTAAGAAGTTCTCATTAGCATCTCCATAATAAGCTTTAGATTTTAAGATTGGTATCTAAATGCGTAGTGTGAGAAGATTAATCATATCGGTTCGTTTGCTTGGTGCGTGCATCGTACAGGTTAATCAAGAACTAGTTATGTCATCTAAAAGCTACGCTGAGTATTAATTATTCAGTACCTATTACTTATAGGCGCCTACTAGGCGGCGCATCAAAT
This sequence comes from Cyclophora punctaria, assembly GCA_951394245.1. NCBI lineage: Eukaryota > Metazoa > Arthropoda > Insecta > Lepidoptera > Geometridae > Cyclophora > Cyclophora punctaria. Next base: position 7,869,081 of record OX596171.1, read on the forward strand.
ACTAGATTTCTTCCAATGTTCCGAACTAATAGGCGGACATTAATTTAAGTATACGGTATTGGGTTATTAAATTACGAATATGTGAACAGACCGATATAATGATCTATGATTGAGTTAAGAAGTGGAAAAAGTATTAGGCTTTGCATTAGTAGGAACATAGCTTTGTAATTTAATAGGTAATGAAGATTATGGAAATATCAGCCAAAATATTAACAAATGCCTATGTCGGGACATTTTTACTTGTCTCAATGCCGCGCTGAGAGACGTCCATTAAACCGATACTTAGCTAATTGTCGTTATTTTTCATATATGACATGTCAAAATCACTCATTAAATCTTTAGTAAGTTATCATAGACGAGTTATTTTAAAGATTTATTTTTATTTAGAAGTACGGTTTGTAAACACCTCTGTTATCCTTAACAATCAATACCAACGCGCGATGAAAGTAGACTCGATATAAACAGCCGATTGTGTCATTGTTATATTAAAGTAGGTCTTCACATGAAGGATAAACTCTTATTTACATAATATTGGTATACAACCTCTTTAAAACAATTACAACAATCTCATACAATATATTTTTAAACAAACAATACTAAACAATAACAGAATTAATAGCAGAAATTATTGTCTAGCATTTATGTTAATTCTTAAACTAACCAAAAGCCTCGGTGGTCTAGTGGTCTGCCAGCCAGTGGCTTGCCAAGACTGAGGTCCCTGGTTCAATCCCCAGGTCGAGCGAAAAAACATGTTTCCTATTTTTCAAACATGGCTCGGGTTTGAAATCACCAACCCGCATTTGGCGACCGTGGTGATTATGCCTAATCCTCGTCACTGTACTGATATCTACAGTAAAATGAGAGGCCTTTGCCCAGCAGTGGGACATTACAGGCTAATACTTTAATTAACTTAAATTTACTTTAAGAGAAAAACCAAAAAACTGTGCAGCTCTATTATATTAGTATATATATAAAGTTTGTGAGGATGGATTTATCTATGTTTGTAACTCTTTCACGAAAATACTACTGGACGGATTTGGATGAAACTTTACAGTACCTAATATAGCATTTACATAATACTTATACATGGGATACATTTTATCCCGAAATTCCCGCGGGAACGGGTACAACGCGGGTAACACCGCGGGGCGCGGCTAGTGTATCTATATGACTATCTAGGTTGTTTTCTCGTTCATTTGAACAAAAAAATATTCATTTCCATTACAATAGTACTATTTATAGTATACTATTTAGATGTGCTAAATAGGTTCTAGAAAACCTTCAGATGCCTCATTATTGGTCAGCCCGTCGTGACTTTGTTTACGCTTCTTCGACTCCTCAAGGCCTCGGTTCTGACATAGAAACTGTACGATGATTTCCCTTCCCTTCGACCTTGATGTAATGTTAATGAATTATTGGAAAGAAAACCAGAACGTTAAAGTAATTACTAGTTTATTTATAGTGTTTGTTAATCGTTTAAGAGTGTATTTTTTTAATTATGTACAGTCACTGCACCAATATAAATAAATTTATCCGGATAAATTCAGTCACGGTTAATTAGACCCAAACTACGCTCTGATCTTGACATATGGAATCTTACTAACTGATGCTACTACATATACATACACAAATACTTTATAAGAATATAATTGACACTGAGACGTCGTCGCCAACAGCTATGTCTGCAAATATTGTTGACTCCGGGCGGGAATCGAACCCGCAACCCCCGACACAGTAAGCGCTCTCACTGCCACTATGACCAAGGGTTTGTGAGACTGTTATAACACTTTTTAACTTCATGTATATATTCTTTTTTATTAATATTTATATACATAGTTCGATATCCGAACAAGAACATAGTAATATTCATAAAGTAATGAAATAGTGACATTCAATGGAACTTTAATATTGAAAGTGTATTTCATACATACATATTATTGTACCTGACTGTACTTAGAGCAGACTTGACGCAAGCGGGTATATTGGTGGTCCAAAACTGGACACCAGTTTTAAGTATCAAAAAGTAAAAAATACTTAATATCATAATTACGATACATAATTACTATACGATATATAAATATTAATGTCATTTGGGTACAAATTATTGCCTGACTTTAACAAAAAAAATAATTCGAACTGCATCTGTCACTTCCGTGATGACACAATAATGTTGGTATTGGAGAGCTTGCTTGATTATCATGAAGTTTTTTTAATTGGTGTTTAATAGGCGGTCTAAAAACTACGATGGTTACTAATCTACCTAGTGCATTATATGCACAGAAGAAGGAGTACTAATGTTTTAATAAAACAAATGAAATTTCAAACGTAGAACATTTTTAAGAATTTTTTTATTTCATTACAGACCATAGATAAAACGTAAACGTATCAAACCTTTTTATTTTTCCACATATTTATTTACCTATAAGCACTATCTAGTGATTTCCTCTACATTGCTAGAACAGTTATCCTGCACTAGAATACGACTATCTTTCAGCTTATAGGGAATATTGTTTGGTATTCCGACGGCGCGCGGAGTTGCGTTATTTTCTCATTGAAAATCCTGAGACATTCCTTTTGAGAAAACCGTTCTATATATAGAGTTAATAATATCAAGTTCATTACATATCATACATTGCTCTTTGTTTTTTTCTTTTGTTACTCAATCACACTGTACTTGTTTTTCATCGAGTGGATGGTCAACCTGACCAATCCTGGTGTCAGAGTTATTGAGCCGCCAAAGGCCTCTGACATGGCTCGTGTGACGACTACTATCCGTAGAAAGTAACCGGGATCGACGGCTTATCGTACTGATATCTTCAGTGAGATGAGAGGCCTTTACCTAGCGGTGGGACATACAGGGTTATACTTTACTTTTTTTATTCAATACCATATTTAGTAATCGTGATGATTGCACCTTATCCTCCTCACTGTGCTGATATCTTCAGTGAGATGCTAATATAATAATTTACAAGCTAATACTTTTTAATACCATATTGCCGTAATGCCTACTAACAAAAAGTATTATCCTTTTTATGAAACGTCTATCTCAATGGTATATACTCGTAATATAACTTTTTGCTCGTCTTTTTATTCAGTTGTGGGATGCGTAAATCCAATGCGTGATGGCTATAAAAAGTAACCCTATAATTGATGTAGGTTCGTAATGCGTATTTTATGTCGGCGCTGATGTGTTTTGACGTTATTAAACACCTTTATTAATGGTGTAATTAAAGCCTTAAAGAAGGTATCTTCAATACCTTCAATTAGGAGAGAAGAGACTATTATGAAGATAATCTTTACTTTTTTAAATTATTAGATGAAGATAATTAATCTGGTGGTTGTTTTTAATTGCTATTATTTTCTATTTATTCCTGGTGCATAGACATCTTACTAATATTATAAATGCGAAAGTTTTTGAGGATGGATGTATAGATGTATGTTTGTTACTCTTTCACGCAAAAACTACTGGACGGATTTGGATGAAACTTTACAGTAATATAGGTTATACATCAGAATAACATATGGAATAAATTTTATCCCGAAATTCTCGCGGGAACTTGTACAACGCGGGTAACACGGCGCGGCTTAGTAATTCGATAATTACAGGTATTTCAAGGCGCTATCAAAACTGTAGGAACAGCCATATCTCCATAGAGTTAGGTATACAAACTCATTAGTAAAACTTTTTTTATCTATAAATACAGCACGAATATCATATCCAATCTTAAGAAACGTAATCCACCTCACTATTGCACAACACTATAAGTTAAGTATGTTTTCGAATACAATTCAATTGTTTCTTAAAACTCGACTCCATTTAAATAATCAGAGCGAGAGCTCAATTGTCTGTCGTTTTAATTTATAGATTACAATCGCCGAAGAGAATCAGTGGCGTGTAATATTAAGATTATGGCCTTGACTTCAATCAAAGAGTAGTGTAGCCAGCTACTGTACCAAGACCGCTACTTGTAATAGAAAAGATGACCGCGACAATACCAACTGGTTTACTGACTGTTCATTTAAACTAGCTATTTGTTGCCGTTTTTCCTGTTCGTATGTAGCAGTCAATAACTGCAAGATTGATAGGTGTGTTAATGGAGTGATTCAATTCAATTCAATTTTTGTTATTGGCTTCCTGCTGATCCACTAGGCGGCAGCACTGAGACGTGAGGTCCAGAAATCTGTCAAAAGTGTCATTTTCATGAAAACCCTCATTCAGTCAGTGTCAGTGTTCCCGATAGGAAAAAACACGTTGAGTGTTATCGTCTGTTGGCCGGTGGTGAAGAGATTACCTCCAAGATTGAAAGCATAGTACGTTCCACCCTAACGTAATATAATAACTTCATTATAAAGAATGATGATCACATAATAGCCATATTCCGATGGTCTAAAACAATTATCTTCGCATGATTAAACGCATAAAGAATTTTATGGTAATAATAGGTATCTAGAGGCTCATCTATGCTAAGAGAATGAAGAATGTTATTCTTTTATGAGTAAGTTATATTAAAACCTTACAGACTACAATAATCTATGGATAGAATGTTAATCAATGTTATATAAACCTGTGGATATCACTACATAGTATTAAACAAAGTCACTTTCCGCTGTCTCTATGTCTGTCTGTCCCTATTTATGCTTAGATCTTTAAAATTACACAACGGATTTTGACGCGTTTTTTTTTTTAAATAGATAGAGTGATTCAAGAGGAAGGTTTATATGTATAAAAATTCCCGAAATTCGAAAAAATCGCGGTACAATGCGGTTAAAACCGCGGGGTGATGCTAGTGTATACTAATAGAGTATAGTGTAACAAGCTGCTGATGAGCGAATTCCAGAGACAAAGTTAGACTTCGTTTCCATTTAAGCGTGCGGACCTGTGCGAAGTTCAACTGACCAATCACAATGCAGTTCGAATAAAGATTTTGACAATGTGATTGCGTTGTTTAACAATCCTGTGATTGCTATTGGACTCCACACCGCTTTTAGTTCGGCATGTGTGCGACTACTGCTAGCTTGTAAACCCGCTAAATAAATAAGTAAAGTAAAATTAAAAGTAAGTATTAACCACAAGTAACTATTATGAGTATATGGAATAGTGTTGTACATATACTCGCGATTGGATCTAAAATGATAATCGACATTGGTGAAAATACATAAACGTACTGGTTCTAAAAGCTAAACAATATTTATAGATCCAAAGCCTACAGAACATGCCCGTAATATCTTATGAAATATGTGCGTTAGAAGTTTTATTACCGTAAATCATTTCATTTTATCCTCACGAGGAGTTTCAAACAAAGTGACATTTGCGGTGGCCATGTTGCTTTACTTTGTCGCCACCCGATTCTACAATAGATCGTAAGTTCCTAAGTTCTTATTGCCACTGGGAATTTGTTTTGTGCTCTGACCAGTGAATATAACTATTCAGTTTTCTAATAAACGTCTGCGACCACCCATAGCAATGTGGTCACGACAATTTCTATGGTAAACCATTGAAGTGTGGGAAAGCAACTTTAAATTTCAGCGAAATCCTCTTTACATATCGATTTAAATCGTTGTGATGATTTCCTTATTCTAAGAACGATTCGATATTTATATTCAGACGAATAGAGTACCAAGAATAGTCTAATAATATCTAAGATGCGAAAGCTTTTGATGTTGCACGTTTTACACTCTTTTAATCGGAAACGGTTGAAAACATGAATTAATTGAGCGTGTTTTGTTTTAGATAGTTTACTATGTGTGAGCTAGCGACATCAATAAACGATGACAAGCTAATAATTCTGCATACTTTGTTACGCTTGCGTTCGATAATACCTGGTTTCATAATATTTCTACTATTATTACTGTTGGCCCGTATCGTCCCACTGTTGGGCAACGGCCTCCTCCCATTCCTGCCACTCTTTTCTTCTTCTAAAGTTTTTAAAAGAAATGTGTTTAACGCCAAGAAAATGGTATAAATACTAGTCAAGGTAATCATTCAAATGTATTCATAGAGGAGTTACGGAAGCGCGCGCATGTCATACGAGTGACCATGCCACGACGTAATATTTAAGCGCAGCTGCCGACCTTCAACGGGGAAAGTGTTTTACTTTAACAAACTATATAATGCCTACTTTAGTCGCGCTTTACGAAACATGACCTCTGTTTATTTAATGGTCTGAGAGTGTTATCGATGTGCAACAATACAATACAATATATTGGTTCGACTTGGTGATCGGCCAGTTTTATTAAAGTACTAGCCGCGCCCCGCGGTGTTTATTTATTTATTTATTTATTTATGGATTATCAACAGAGTTACAAGATACAAGCAAGTTAATTATAGTTACAGCATTGAGTTACAGGTAAATCTACTTAAAGATAATCACATCATGCACTACGGTTATACTAAAGCACTACTTACTAAATAAATACATATTATTCAACAAACACACGCCTGAATTTAATTGGATCTGAGAACCGCAAAAATCATGGCCTTATAGGAGAATAATTTATCATGGAAAATGTCGATTGCCGTATTTTTCCGTGTCAATTCATTGTAAAGCCGAGTTAACCTGGGAATTAGTGAGTGGTAGCCCAAGTTCGTTCTGCAAACACGGTGAGCGAGTAAATCAACTTGATGGCGAGGTATTGGTCCTTGGGACTTTAATTGAAAATTTGCTGAGAAGCTCAGGATTAATAAGTTTGCTGTTGAAAAGTTTGTATAAAAAAATCATATCACATACTTTCCGTCTAGTTGCTAATGAGTCTGAGGCCTTTAGGTGGTCTAAAATACCTACACTAGGTTTGGCAACTAACCTAATCGAAATTACTATTACTAGCTTTATTAAATTAGGAATGGTACATAGATTGAAAGCCAGTATTACATAAATCGTCAAGTTGACACATTTCGTTTATAATCATAGTTGAATAAAACAGACATACTCGCACATTGAATAATTGTTAGTCTACAATGTGGAACACACGTAAGAATTGCAAAGAATACATAATGAGAGTAATACTTATTTTGTTACCATTCCTTAAAATATGTTTGAAATTCGTTCATGAAACTCGTAAATGCTCACACGTGTTATGTAAACATTCGTCGTCTATGACTATTATAATGACAATAGACAATCATAGAAAAAGAACTGAACTAGATAACTGCTCTTAATTGTGAAATAACTCTATTGGACTTGCAAATAGTTTTGGTCTTTTCTTTACATGATTTCTGCTTTGCTTCAGCTTACGTTTACGCACCGGTCAACGTTAACAAATATGTCAGTCTCAACAGACGTAGGAAAATGAAAAATTGTGTCTTTTTACTGGTTGCCTGATATACTTAACAGACTATCATTCAAGTTATAAAAGAACGCTTTATATTCAAAAGACATTTGACAGCGTAATCCATTTTGATATTTTTAACGACCGTATGTTACGATAGTCAACCGTTTAACACAACCTAAGTGTTCAGCAGGTTATGTTATTTGGTGTTTCGTATAGAATTTAAACATATAGGGAAAGTGACGTTAAAATCATTAGCATAGGTCAGCCATATAATTACTTGCTGACAGTAATATTGTGTGAAGATGCTCATAACAAATGACATAAGGGGTCACACAATACTAGCAGTGCATTTTACCTTGTGTTGTAACCGTTTCAGTGCGAATTACAGGATAAACTAACAACTTCCGTGGTCTTGTGGTTTGAGCACCCGGCTCACGATCCGGAGGTTCCGGGTTCGATTCCCGGTGGGGATACCTCAAAAAAATCACTTTGTGAGACTGTCCTCAGTTGGGTTAGGGCATTGCAGGCTGACTCACCTGATTGTCCGAAAAGTAAGATGATTTCGTGCTTCGGAGGGCACGTTAAGCCGTCGGTCCCGGTTGCTTTTTACGGATAGTAGTCGTTACATGAGCCACGTCAGAGACCTTTGGCGGCTCAATAACTCTGACACCAGGATTGGTCAGGTTGACCATCCACTCGATGAAGAAGAAGAAGACAGAATAAACAATGGCCTATCTATACTAATAATTAAGCAGAAGCGTTTGTTTTTTGTTTGTTTGAACGAGTCTCAGAAACTAACAATCCGATATAATTCTAAATAGCCACATTAAACTGACAGGTTGTAGGCTATTTTTCATTCAAAATTCCTACGGCAACGAGCAGAACGCGGGTAAAACCGCGGGGCACTGCTAGTAATATAATACAAAATTGCCTCTTTATGAATATCTATATGAATATGGATGTACCAACAACAATATTCTTCAAATCATATTGTAGTTCCAAAAAAAGCGTTTTCAAGCAAACAAGCAGATGCTTTAGCTGTATTAATCAAGTATGTAGACTCCCACGGGTATATTTGTGTTCATAGATATCGTTACCATAGCAACGTTTATTTTTATCAATAGCTTTCAGTGATAACAGTGTTATTATCTATTGATTAGGAGATAATAGTTTGATTGCAATGGGAGGAGTCACAAAGTAACTGAATTATTAAGTACTATAGAAGAAAAGAAGAAGTACTATAACTGACTATTTATTTTGATAGTACAATCGAGTAACGTTATTTTATTAGGAAGAGTGAGTGAGATAGTGGTATATTTAAAATAATTCTTCATTCGGAATCATCTTACTTCTCGGGCAATCAGGTGATTCAGCCTGTAATGCCCTAACCAAACTGAGGACATTCTCGCAGATTTTTGTGAGATATTGTCCCCACCGGGAATCGAACCCGGAACCTCCGGGTTGTGAGCCGGACGCTCAAACCTCAAGACCACGGAGGCTGGCTGAATTCGGCGACTACATCATACAATAGGGGCGCCCACGATGCTAAATGGGGATTTACTCGAGCGTCATAGAAACCATTTGGATTGCAAATTCTATATGTAAAAAAATACTGTTGCATGGATATACTCGAGCGCGTCAGATATTGAATAATAATATAATACAAGTCTTTCAAATTACAATTCGCTAACATGCAGCGAGTATTCTCTTATTATAAAATACGGCTAAGTGAAAATGTAGAGCGATCGAGAACTATAATTTAAAGAATACCTTTTAAACGTAAAGTAATTTACTTAATAACGTGTGATTGTATTGTCATAATTTAAATAAATAATAGTCTGTGCTACATACACGAGAACTAGCTTAAGTAATAAGCAAAAAATGGAGCAAAAACTAAGCGATATCTCATGTGAGTTTTATTATACTCAGGCTTCTTTGTTTTTTCTTCGAAACGTGATTTGTTTTTCGAACAATCAATTTATCATCCTTTTGTTAGTTCTTTCTGCGATGTTGTGATCGTACGTTACGATGATTATTATCACCTGTTTAACGTAGCCTCAATAAGTGTGGGTTATTTTAAACGGGTGGTTATCGTAACGTTCGTAGTTTCGGCACTAGTAAACATGCTACGAGTCGGCGAGTTGGATTTAAAGCGAGTCAAGTTTCAGACTTTGGTAGAAGGCGAGTGACGTCTACAAACGATAAAAAAGACAAGGCATAGACTAATAAAAAATGTTAGTCGGAAAAATTATAGTTTGAAGAATGAAGTCATAGTAGTTTTTATATCACATTTGACGCAACGATGTGTACCATGATGATGGCCACAAACTATGCAGGAAACAATAAATCGTGAGATTTTTTAATAATTCCGCCAATTAAGTGAATCATCAATACAATTAATTTCCTTTGAAAGAATAAACATCGTTAACTTAAAACGGTTTCTAAATAAGTTTATGACAGTGATGATGGTTGAATTTTATGAGATGTGCGGGACCTACTATTAAAATTAAAATATCTGCCTACCTTAAGAAACCAATCAGTTTAATGGGCCCGTGTATATGGGAATATTTATTTCATAGTTGCTCCGATAAAGAGTTGAAGAAATTCTTTATGTATATGATAGCTACATTCAAAAAGAAGGTTACAGGTTTACAACCCGAAATACGGAAAAAATTCGTTTGCAAATTGGGCTATTTCTTATTGTAGTCTAATTATTACCGTACTCAGAACGTTAATTAAACCAACAATTAACTAATTGACAAATTATTCATACAAAACATATTCAAAATTAGTAATTAAATCTCTACTAGGGAAGCATTTGACGTTTCCGAGTACGAGCGTAATAGTCGTCTATAAAATTGACAATTAAGGTTATTTTTCATACATTACCTGTCAATAATCACTCATTAACTACTAAAGAATTATTTGACGTCTCTGAGTTCAATGGTACGCAAATAAGTCTAAACTGCCATTACAATATGCCTGTAATGAGTGTTAAAGCATCGTTTTGCGTTTGACCGAGTGTGGAGCGGTTATCAGAAGCGGCGCGACTCATTAACAGGAAGCTACGCGCGCGGTGCGCATACGCAATTGTCAACCAACGCCATGACACTGATACAGGGTGGTCGCGAACTATGATCTGTTTCTTTTTAAAGGAGTTTATTTTTAAAAATACCTAGCAGCGCCCGGTTTAACCTGCATTGTGCCCGTTCCAATGGGAATTATGGGATAAAAATTGCTTATGACCTTTACGTTGAATGTGGTTATCCGTTAAAAAAAGAACGATGAACATCGAATTGGTAGTTTCTGAGATAAGCGGCGTTAGTATAGGTTAAGGTGATTTTTTACACTCAAGACATTTCCATCAAGCATTAGGGAAATAAATGTCTTTCATTGCTCGATCGAAGGCAATTTTTGATATACCAAAAACATTTTTGATTAAAAAAAACTGATTTAAATGGTCACCACGGGGCGCTCTGCTAGAATCCGTAAGATATGCATACCTGGAATGTGATATCATGTTTTTATACATTTTTATAAATCATTTCAACATTTTTAACATAGTTTTTCAAATGTTATTATTCTAATGTGGTAATTTTAGATAATAACCAAAGATAAAAAATAATAGAACAAATTCCTAAAATAAATAACAGATTATTTTGCTATAAGGATTATCCTTTTAAAAGTACTTAAATTTATGAATTAGCATTTTAGCCAAAGTTCACAAAAAAATTAGTTCAACGAACTATTAGTGTAATTATAGCCGAATTTAAATAACAAAGTGCTAATTAGTTAATTTTATGTTCGCGTCCGTTTTGTTATTATTTTACACCTAATTATTACACAAATGTAACGGAATTCGTTAATATAACAGGGTTCTTATCAGCCATTATAGTTTTCGTTGTTAATTAGATTAATATTAGTTTAAAAGGCCATTAAAATTAACATAATTAATTTGTTAAACATCAATAAGTATCATCACCTTAGTATTTTGCCATTTAGAATACATATTTTTAGTAACATCTTAATAATTATACATTTTGATAATGTACTGTTTTTACGATTTATTAAGTCGATTTTACCCTAAATAACTAAGCTAAATTTAAAAAACTTGATTAATAATTATTTATGATAAGATTTTTTGTACAGTATTTTAATTTCAGTGAAGTAAATAATTTTTTTTATCATGTTTTTCTTTTAAAATCACCCTGTATCCTCCAACGTCGAAATGGAAGCTATGTCCAGTCACGATATGCAAATAAGTCGGCTAGATTCAGTACAAGCGAGGGGAACAGCTAGCTAAATGAAAGGACACATTCCCCAGCCCTCCCGAGCACAGACCTAATTGACAATAATAACATACTCGCCTCTGTATTACACAGATTATTATGACGGCTGTATTACTACGTCCTATTAAAAGAACCGTTGTAAAAAATATAGAAAAACATACCATTTATCTGAAGGGAAGTCGTATAAATTGGTGGTTTGAAGAAATGTAATAATGATACATTTTGATATAAATGTACTTTGTGAGGGACATGTTCTATTTGTGTAAATTCTAGTAATTTTATATGAGAGTTTGCGAAGGAAGTAGTATGTATTTATGTGTGGAGGTATTACGAAGTTCCATTTCAGCGAGTTAACAAACTGTGAACCGGTAAATTCTTAATATAAAGTTTAATTACATTAGAAGGTTTAATTATACATACGTAAGGATGTGACGTACACCTTCTGACACTTACTTTTTGAGTCTGTCAATCTAAAGAATGTGTATTTCAGTTTAACTATTGTCACAAAGTTGTAAACTTGTAGATTTTACAATAACTCATAAATTTATTTAGCGCGTTAATATGATAAATAAACAAATAACGTTATATTTAAATAGTGTTCTATTTGTTTCACCATAAAGTACAATTTTGAACGAATAGCTTTTGTTTTATTTATGTACTAAATAAATTTAAGGGTTTACGCGCCCTTGGCTCTTACGTCCGTACTCAGAGAGACGTCATATAATTAAGTGTCGATTTAATGAACTTCTCTGAGTGGGGCAGTTAGTTTCATTGACATAATTTACCTTTGTTTACTGATTCTTAGTTTAAATTCTGTACCATGATGAATTCCTTGCGTTCCACAAATACGTACTTCATTCAAGGACTCGACTAAAAGTAAATATTCATTGAAGATCCATTGTCATGATTTATTTATAGATTGGAACTGTGATAAGAATCATTAATGTGGTTCATTGAGTAGGTACCTTTCAATTGTCCTAAGAGTATTTAAGAAATCTAGGACCTAAAATCAACTGGTGATGTTTGAAAATAGAACAAAAAATATCAATAATCTATAAAGCTAAATAGTTTGTTTGTTTGTTCGAACGCGCTAATCTCAGAAACTTCCAATCTAATTTGAATAATTCTTTTTGTAATAGAAAGCCCATTCAACGGGAAGGTTATATGCTATTTTTCATCCTATAATTCCCACGACAACGGGTACAACGCAGGTGAAACCGCGGGGCGCTGCTAGTTACTCATAAAGAGTGGAAAATCCAAAACTATGGAGTAAGACTTAATGATCAATATTTTTATATCTAACATCATAACTTTTTACATGTTTCCGTTTGTTGAACTTAATTTGACTATTCTTCTAAAGAACAATTCATATATTAGTCTTAGGTACTTATATAAACGATGATAAATGTATTACCGACTAAAAAAGTTTTACAATTAAACTGTTTGTTATGTTTTTACGGTTGATTACGCATCAAAGCATTGAAGTATAGGATCCTACCAAAATAATCTTTGTACTTCCTTTAAAAGACGTACTTAACATTATAACGAGTACAAGAAGGCATATAATTCAGGCGAAAGCGACAAGCGGCAGCGTCTAGCGAATTATATCTATACTAATATATTATAAAGCTGCAGAGTTTTTTTGTTGGTATGTTTGAACGCGCTAATCTCAGGAACTACTGGTCCGGTTTGATTTTTTTTTGTAATGGGGATCACATTCAACGGGAAAGTTATCATTTATAAAAATAACTAATGGTCAATCATATTTCCAGATGTGTTCTTTGTTTAAAAATCGCTTCTCGCTTCGTCACTTACACAGTGACACACCCGTAAGTCTATATAACCTTCTGACGCATTTCGAACCTTACTGCTGCTCAGAACCGTCCAAATCGACACTTAACTATTAGACATAATGTTTCATACATTACATGTCAAAATTATTCATTGAATCTGTACTAAGAAAGCATTTGACGTCTCTGAGTACGAGCGTTAGACAGTTAATTCGCGTTGTCTTATTAAATTTAATAGATAAATCTTTATTCCATTTAGTATAAGAGTATGCTTGTTAAACTAACATTCTAGCAGCCATTCAGATCCCCACTGCGATTGCTAGCCTTCTCCTTAAAACGAATGTCTGAAATACAATTTAATCTCAACGGTTGAGTGCCATTTGAATTTTAAATCGCCACTATTTTCCGAATGCTTGTCCAGAGTGGGCACTAACAATAAAATAACATTGTTTGTTTATTTTAGTTCTGTAATATACATCCTTTACGTTAATACAGTTCTTGGACAGTTCAGGAATATGACTTCTAAAGAAAATAGTAGTTCCAGGGTTGGTGTTATTACTATGCAGCATTGACTATGGAGGCTCTCAAACGGAGATGCATCGAAAACTATGCGACTAATGATTTTTTTTAAAAGAGAATATAGAACATTAGCTCTTAAACTATAATGTTGTGTTCTATTTTTTTTAAATGCTGGTAGTCATGGCGGTTTCGATTATCGCTTAGCTACGAATTAACCTAAGCTACGAATCAATACAACAAATTCGTATATTAATAGGTTTATTAACAAGAAGCGTACCTCTAAAACATCTTAAAACAAAAGACAGTTAAGTGACTACAAGACAAACATACATAAATAGTTGTCTAACAAATCCGTGCCTATATTTTACGTTCAGTTGAGTGGAAATGAGCTTGCGGTCGCAACCTACAGATTTAAAGCAAGGTGCCAATGTGCGAACAATGTCTATGTTGCCTTACCACCGCTCTTGTGGTCCGCGGCAATTTCTACAGAATTAGTTTTATAAATTGTCTGCTGTTTCGTAAATTAAATGACAAGCTGGTTCACGACATTCGCGGTTTTGAAACCTTTGTGTGAGAGGATGGGTACAGACTCGGGTTTTATGGTGGAAATGGGTAGTGATTGAGTTTGTTGTTTATTTAAGCTTGGGTAACCTACTTTAGGGGATTTCGTCTTAAATTAGGGATAGTTAATGTTGATCTATAACCTTGATTTAAAATAGGAAGAATGGTGAATGGTCTACCATAAGAGTCCATTTCCACTGAGTTGAGAACGGAGCAAGTTCAATTGACTAATTAATTGCAATATTCGTTATATTACTTATTGATAAGGTCGTAAAATTTCGTTCAAATTATGTCACTGTACTCAACAATTTTGGTCACATTCGGTGACCTTCTTCAAGAGTTAGAGTGATCCGCCACCGACTGCCCGATTGCCCGATTCAATAAGTGATTATGTTGTCGACGTACGGGTTGTCCATATTCGACGGACCCATGTTTTTTTAAAAAAAATCAAAGAAAAAAATAAAAATTTGGCGGTTGGCAATCTTAATCATTTAATTTGTTCCAAGTAGATTTGTTTACATCAATTTTTGAATATGATATCTCTCAAATGGCCGCCTCTGGCGTTGATGGCGTATTGTGCCCTTTTTGCAGCATTTTCCATCGTTTTCGCCAACATTTCGGCCGGAATAGCGGCTATTTCTTCACGAATGTTGTCCTTGAGCTCTTCTACGGTCCTTGGCTTGTTAACGTAAACCTTTGACTTCAAATATCCCCACAAGAAGAAGTCAGCCGGCGTCAAATCGGGCGAACGCGGTGGCCAGTCCAAATCACCACTTTTCGACATCAAACGGCCCGGAAACAAATTCTTCAGAAAATCGATTGTTATGCGACTTGTGTGCGGTGGAGCGCCGTCTTGTTGAAACCAGAACTGCCTCATACGCTTTCGACGAATAATTGGCATCACAAAATTGGTCATCATGTCGCGATAACGCTCCTGGTTGAAAATGCTGCAAAAAGGGCACAATACGCCATCAACGCCAGAGGCGGCCATTTGAGAGATATCATATTCAAAAATTGATGTAAACAAATCTACTTGGAACAAATTAAATGATTAAGATTGCCAACCGCCAAATTTTTATTTTTTTCTTTGATTTTTTTTAAAAAAACATGGGTCCGTCGAATATGGACAACCCGTTACTTATTATTAAATAGCAAAATAATCGTTATCATTATGGCATTTAAATAGTTAATTCAAAGACCGTTGTTGGTAATGCAGAAACAAAATATATCAACATACTTTTCAATAAGAAAAAATAAGTAAAAAAAGAAACTGACAAAGAGCGTAGATTTATTGGTCTGTAAACTTAAATAAACAATTTGTCTTAACTTGCCAATAATAAAACATTAAAAAAACTAGTACAGTCGATGACATATTAAATGTATATCCATTTTCAGCTTATAATAATAATATAACATTAAACATCTCCAAAGGGCCTCTACCATTTGGATCTGTATCCCCTCACATGCCTCTCAAAAATATCGGGCTTGTCCCGTGAGTCTAAGGAAATACTATAATAATTATTATTAATCATTTTTTATGTACATATATACATTTTCGGCTTACTCCACGGTTGATGAGGTGAAAAAGTGTAAACATGTTAATGACAGCGACTGTACCAGTTCACCTTCCTATTATAACACACACCACCATACGCATGTGTTATGTTACACCTACCTACCTCCTACTAATATAACACCACTTATATATTAATTGATTGACCGTCAAATTACATTAGACGCTTAAAATTAAACACTAATTAAAATTAAACAGAATAAGTGAAAGACGTCAAATTATGTAAATGAACTTTCAATTTCAAAATGCACTAGTTGTTAACATTGTTATGAATAAACACGGTAGTCTAATTTTGTTTTTATTGCTCTTTCACTTGGAGAAAGAAAACTTACCCTTTACAATAGAATATAAGTAAGTTACAGTGTCAATTGGGTGATTCTCTGCGTGACCAATTATGGTGCCTCACCCAGTAGTTGACAGTAGAAGAATAAAATAATGTTTTCAATTTGTTTGAGAATAGTTGTTTTGTTTTGTGGTCTAAGAGTGCCTTCCGCAGGAGCCATGTCCTGCTACGTTGCTATGCTAAATTTGATATGATTAGTGGATTAGCGTATTAACGCTGTAATGAATATGCTAAGAAGTCCAAGTCCTAAGTTTGACCGAGATTAGTAGATGCAAGCCGACTATAGAACGCAAGCGAGTCTAACTAGTATAATAATGCTGTAGAGTTTGATTTTTGTTTGTTTGTTTGAACGCGTGTTTGTCAGGAACTACCAATCTGATTTGAGTAGTTTATTTGTAATGGATAGCCACATTTCATGGAACGGCTATAAGCTATATTCATCCCAAAATTGCCACAGTAATGTGCATAACGTGGGTAAACCCGGGGGTACTACTAGTATGTTATAATCTGGCTGGCTTGCCGCTTGTAACCTAGCTCAATCTAAACGTCACGCCTAAAATAATTTAAAATGTTATCTAGAACTAGAAATCACTGCGTTATCTGATTTGAGTAACCAAAATTAATATATATTTCATGTATAGTCTACACATTTATCAACAGCAATCTATATATAAATCAACCATATTTAAAGATATCTTACATGTACAGTTAATCACTAATTACGATTTTAATCATTCATGGAAGTAATCAATGTCAGACAATCAAATTTTCGAATTTTATCGATCATTATAATAAAAAGAAAAGTATAGTACTGATAAATATAATTGCTTAACTTAAATTGACTTTAAAAATTAACACAAGACAATTTTTAATTAACACTTGCAAAACACAGATATATGTTTTAATTAAACAAAGTAAGCGTTTGATTAATCATATTACCGGCCTTAAAACAAATCTCAAATTATGAATCAAATAAAAATCCAATTCCATATTGTCTCTAGATCAATTAAAATACTTCAGTGTTACATTAAAAGAGCAATATTTCATCAGTAATAGTACTTCCGGCATCGTCTTAAAAACTGCATCCGCATTAAAAAATATATGAAAGTGACTATACTAGTGTCCAATAATGGTACAAGTAGCACACAAGTGCAATTACCTTGCTTTTAATGTATTCTGCCGCATATTGCGGTATGTTACGCGAGTATTTATAATCTTATTATTTGATTATGAATCATAGTTTTGTGTTTGAATGGATAATAAAAATCTAATAAACATACAGCCACTTCGATTACAGAGGCCAATGAATTGCAGTGGTTGGTTCTATGAATTTTAATTTACTCATTATTGTTTCTGTTCGGAGAATGGTTTATGTTGTCCGATTATGACTGTTCTGTTGGTTTTGTGTAGCGTTTATATTTTTAATTGAAGACTTACTTAGATGGAAAGTAGTAATAGTAGGAGATTATTGAAAATTACTAATTTTCAATAATCTCCTACTATTACTACTTTCCATCTACTGCTGTTATAGCTAAAGTTATTTTCGACAGTGCGTAGTTATGTTTACATATCAGTAAAATTCATCAACAATTTTTGGGTACGTCGATTAATCGTTTTTTCAATCGATTAATCGAAATCAAACTAACTGACGTACATAAAGACCATAAGACTTCAGTTAAGTCGCCACTATAAGTAAGACAAAAATCACTCTTTAACGTCTCTTGAATAATCATTACTGACTTTGAGTGAGGCAGTTAGACATGCCTTTAAAGTTACCCATCCAACTTCCTTGATAAGAAGGACTTAGGTATACTTTTATAGCCAAGATTGATTCCAATATCCTTAATAATAAAATACTTGTAATTTTGATAAATTCTCTCGTGTCTTCCCGGTTCGTGTTTGGGATGCGGTCGGACAGCCTTATTTCCTTAAGTTAATCGTCGTAATGACTCAGTAGAAGGTCGTTGGCCTTCGGTTTTGAGCCAAAGACACGGCAAATTGATGCTTCTCGAAGAACTCCCGAGAACAACGGCAAAAAAGTATTATACCTACACATCACCGATCGCCTCCGAATCATGGAAACATAAAATGTAGGTTGAATTTAGAAAATTGGCGTAAAATCAAGATCGTAACTGATTTGTTATTCCGATTTGTTTCAGTAATTTATTTTGTTTATTGTGTTTGCGTATATTATTAGAATTGCAGATAAAATTTAAAGTCAATTTTCATTACAAATACTTTTATTTTATTCATTCGATACTTATTAAAAATTATAAAACACTATTAATGATGTTTTAAAAAAATATGGTTCGTTAGTCTCGCTAAAACTTGAGAACGGGGCTAGACCGATTTAGCTGATTTTGGTTTTGAAATGTTTATCCTAATCCAGGGAAGGTTTAAACGTTAAGCAGTGACGGACTAAATGCGGGTGAAACCGTGGGGCACAGCTAGTTAATATAAAAACTAGTAAAGGTATATTAATTTGTTATATATTCATATAGGTATGTATTAATATTACCTTCTACCTTTATACCCAATTCAAACATTAGATAAAATATCACCAATAACTTTTACTGGATGAACCCTATAAAGATATAATAACTACGTACCTAGTTTATCGTCAGTTCAGTGTAGTGAGGAATAGTAGGACACATGTTTCTCTCGACCTGGGAATTGAACCCAGGACCTCAGTCTTGGCAGGCGAGTGGACATAGCACTAGACTACCGAGGCGTAGGCGAGATTGATATTTACAACATACAAATAATCTTAAACAAATTCTACTTTGTATACATTTATTTTTATAAAAGGGGCCGAGTTAACTCCGCTAGTAATAATGAAAGTGATCGTACTATGACTCGCTTGTCCTTACAATGAACCTTCGGTCAGCTGGCCGCCCGGGAAGTGCCACTGATAACATACAATTTAAATTAGGTTCCGTTGCTTGTGGTTATGATAAAACAATACGACATTTTTTGCATATTTTATACTTGTTTTATATAGACACTTTATTATATCTATCTTCTAATATATAAAATTCTCGTGTCACAGTTTTCGTTGCCATACTCTTCCGAAACGGCTTGACCGATTCTCATGAAATTTTGTGTACATATCGGGTTGGCCTGAGAAACGGCCAACATCTATTTTTCATCTCGAAATTCCCTCGGGAACGGGTACAACGCGGGTGAAACCGCGGGGCGCAGCTAGTTGGTTATATATAGATCTTAGAATATGTTAGTAATCTATTTTTGAACATGGTTTGAATATTCAAGGGGAATATAATTATTAGTGAGTTAAATATAAAGAGAGCTTTTACATTAGTCGAAGAAACTTCGCTTTTAGGAGTGGCCAGCTAACAGCTTGTGAACTCGCTCTATGTGAAAAGACATAAGTACTGCCAAAATGATCTTATTGACGCACTGACCTATAGTAAATGGACTGGCTGCAGTCATAATAATGTTATGTCTATTTGAGTGTCGCCATTTTGGCGCTGTAGGCAGATACGAATTTCCATGGAACTAAAATTAGTGATGTTCATAAGTCGACAAATATATCGATGATTATAAATAACACTACCTACCGTAACTCTAAAAATTTGCCAAAGAAAAAACTGTTTTGTCAAAACGGGGTAGCTTATTATTATTATGTTATTTTTATACAATGTATATCTCTCCCAAGGGAGGTTATGTAGAGAGCACGGGCCGAAGCCAAGTGCCATAATTATAAATTGAGAAACTTGCGGACAAGTCTGCAAGTATTGAGTATGACGGCTTTTTGTAATAGTTTATTTACATTGGGGTTCATATTGAGTGTTTCTAGGCTGCTGTGTAGGGTCTTGGGTATGACGCCTGTGCTGGAGATAACAATAGGGATGGTGCGGACTTGATTTACCTGCCATTGTGTTTTTATTTCTATCGCTAGGTCTACATATTTCGCTATTTTTTCTGTATGTGTGGTTTGGAGGTTATGTGTACTGCAAACTGCTATGTCTATTAATATTATTAATTAGCCATAAATGTCCCACTGCAGGGCAAAGGCCTCCCTACCCTCCTTCCACTGATCTCTATCCTGAGCTATTGTAGGCCAGTTATGTTGGCGGGACGAACTAGACCAACACAATAATAACTGGGTAGCTTAGACAAAAAAAAAAAAAAAAATACTTTCACATTTTTATTGTAAAAAATATTTATTATATAAAATATATCAAAATGTTTGGAACAGAGATAATCTGTTTCCTTCGGGGTCCAGTTTAAGGCATTCATATTTTGTAACCACACGTTTCTTAGCGTCAACTCGGAAGGAAATCTGCAAAAATATAATTGATAACTTATACATAACATAAATAAGATGTACAATTATGTACATGCTGAGTAATGATAATAATTAATATAATAATTATATCATCATTATTTTGTTAAGATATCATTGCAAACAATTTTCAGATAGTAATCATTGCTATAAACACAATTTCAAGACAAATTTGCATAAAAACAACAATAAAATACACGTACCTGTGAAATGACGTTTTACTCCCTTTTCTATAGCGAGCTTTACAAAACACACATTTTATCATGTTTATTTAGCTCAACTTTCACAATTAAATATGAAATCTCACTTAAATACCACGAAATAAAATTATATTACACAAAAAACTCGCCGTCGCCGCTGTTACCATCTCATACGGGGGCCATTTGCTTGCAATGTACGTCAAAATTAGTTCTCGGGAAACTCATAGGGGCGCTTCAAATTGCCACACATATTAGCTGTCATTTGTATGGTTGCTGCCAGTCCATATACAGTATGTATACTACAGGTCAGTGTATTGACGCGACTGCACTAAATCTGGAAAAATAACGTTAGCTCGATCTACAAATTCTTCACACTAGCGACATCTATTGGATCACGAGTGGAATCACCGCACGGAACAGCTAGTGAGTAATATAGACTTTGGACATGTGTTGTGATTAGGTTTAGGTACTCACTACAACACTGGTAACTTCAGTGACGTCAGTGGGTTATTTATTAGGTACTTTAATTTTATTAGTCGAATTTTCATGATCATTGTCTTTCTCGAAGTTTATTCCAACAGTCCTATATTTTCATTGAAATCGGATGATGGTTTTTTGTATATTGCTTGTATAAATGGTTGTCATTACAAGTTCCTGTTTTAAGATTAAGCGGTTTAATAAGTATTGATCTCTTAAAGAACTGTACTTTTAACTGTAAAGTTACCGAAGTGTATTATTTAAGTTTATTTTCGGCGTTTTTTCCTCGAGTTGACAGACTAATTGATTGGTTCAAGGGATTTTGACTTGAGTTTAAGTGTTTGTGAAGTGTTTGATTTTATTCTCGTGTAGACGATATCGTTGGATTGATATTTGCATTTAGAAGTTGTCTAACTACCTTCTCTTGCAATTGATCTATGTGTAAAGAAAATACCTCTATGTATATTTACAAACTAGCAGCGCCCTGCGGTTTCCCCCACGCTGTACCCGTTTCTCTCGAAATTTCGGGATGAATATTACATTCCCATTGAACTATCTATTTGAAAAAAAATTATTCAAATCAGGTTGGTAGTTTCTGAGATAGTATACTTAAATAATATACTAATAATCCTTTTGTTTATCCCGATTGTCAATTGTCAAGAGACACAACGCAGGTAAACCAGATGATCATTTAAGTGACTTAATTCCTTAATTTAAATTATTCGCTCTTTCGCTCTTCGCGAGTGAGCACGGTTGAGCGACTCGCGTTGTCAACTCACTAACTCCCCGCTAGCCACTTCGCGCTAACTAAACGACTAGAGACGCGAAGGATATACCTACATATACATCTTTTAATGTACTTGTTTATATCTAAGTCAGTGCCGTACAACTGGTCAAGTCAAGGTGATTAAGTTGTTAACGGTGACTCACTTTACGTGGAGCTAGGTACGTCAATAGATACTGAACAACCCTCGTCATTATAATTGTGGGTTATGTGAAGTTCAAACACCTTTATAGAAAGATACGAGAACATTGTATGTACTTATGGAAAAAATGAGGTTTTTTGTAAAAGTATTTAAATACCCATTAAGACATTAATTAATCAACTAATAACTAATACGCTTATTATGATTAACGTTGTTTCGCATTTTCACTCAATTAGTCATAGAAAAATGTATTTCACATAATACGTATTAATTACTATAAATAATCAATAATCGTTTAATCATAAAATAGGAATATACCCAGGAATTTCCAAACTCTGGTTGTCGGTGACGATTTAAGCTCTCTATCTTCGTTTTGTCGTTCACCGCGTGCAGATATAAAGGACTAGCAGAGCCCGCGGTTTTACCCGCGTTGTACCCGTTCCCGTATGAATTTCAAGATAAAAAGTAGCCTATAACCTTCCCGTTGAATGTTGCTATCCATTACAAAAAGAATTCAAATCGGAGCAGTAGTTCCTGAGATTAACGCGTTCAAACAAACAAACAAAACTCTGAAGCTTTATAATATTAGTACAGATAAAGGAAGTCTATTTTTAATCCCGAAATTTCCACGAGAATTGGTGTAAGAGCACGAGTACAATTTAGACTAAAATGATTAAACTGAAGCGTTCGATTTTAGTTTGTTTGAACGCGCTAATCGCAGAAACAACCAATCCGATTTAAATAATACTTGCTGTAATAGATAGTCGCATTCAACAGGAAGGTTATTGTTCATTCTGAAATTCCTTAGGAAACAGAAACGCGCCCCGCGGTTTACCCGCGTTGTACCCGTTCCCGTGGGACTTCCAGCATTCTTATACTTATAAACCTTTCTCCTGAATCACTCTATCTATTAAAGAAAACCGCATCAAAATCCGATGCGCAGTTTTAAAGATCTAAGCATACATAGGGAAAGACAGCGGAAAGCGACTTTGTTTTATACTATGTAGTGAACTATCTATCTATTATTAGAATTAGACGTAAACAGTTTTATGCCAATGTGAAAACTGTTAACAGGCTAGGCTAGTGTTTAGATAACTGAACATCTTAACAGCATTCCAGACTCAAGTGGGATATTAGCAATCGCTTATTCAAACTATCGTATTTCCAGCATTAATTAAGCTTTGTAGGTACAAGTCTATTGGTGTCACATATCTAGTTGTCTAAATAATGCATAGGTTAAATTTTATATAAGAACTTTTCTTGTTCCTGATTTAAGAATATAAAACGAGCCAAATTAGATCGTATGGTGCCATAATATAAGGCGATGAGGGTAAAACTTTTTGTTTTACGTTGGGCGGGTTATTTCAGCTTACGTTCACGTACTAGTAAACGTTACAGAAAATGTCAGTCTCAACCGACGTAGGAAAGTAGTGGCATTCAACTGACCGCCCTAATAACTTTAACAGACTGTCATTTTAGTTATTAAGCAATGCTTTGTATTTAACAGACATTTAATAGCGAAAATGTTAAAGTTTTTAACGTACGTTTTTGTGATAGAAACCCGATTGAAACAACCCACCCTTAATATTTAAAGTAGCACCATATCAGTTGCTCGATAATGCGTTAATGACATTTTTAAATGTCAGTTTTGACATTAAGTTGATGCGATTTCGATTTGATGGCAATGGTCCCCCCCATTGCCATCAATCATGTTTAGTGGATAATCTATAATGCTTTCTAAGATATTACGCTTTTAAACAAGAATGAAATACTCAAAATCTTATCTAAGTACTTGTAGCCTCGAAGAATAGAAATAACTTAAGAACAAAAAAAAACTGTCATTAAAATACCAAAATCTAACTTAAGTTTAAAGTAGAAACTAAAAACATTAAGCATACTTTCTTAACGATAACTCACATCTCAAATCATGCCAGGACTCTAAGCTACCCTAATAACTCTGTAGTTATCAAATCGGGACTAACGGTACTTCACAATGCATTTGTATAACAAAAGGTTATGCTCTCGCGCTTGGCACTTAACAAATACCAACAGGGCAATATAATTTAAGACTTTCACACCTCGGAGGTACGACTATAGACGTACCTACAGATGAATACCTCAATGGAAGACCGCTCTAATTGATAGTTTAAAGAAGAAGCATTAATTAAAGTATAGTTAAGTACAGTTACTTTTTATACTTGATTTGGTAGGATTTAACTGTATTATTTTACTGGCCATGTCCCGTGGTTTTACTATGTCTAGCTCGCTTTTTATCCCGAGGAAAATATTAAAATTATCGCGAGGTAAAAAACTAGAAGTTTGGTCAAAATTTGTTACCAACAGACAGATAGACAGACAGACCGACGGCCAGAAGACATGCATACGACAGATAAAAAACATAGACTGCTCTGACAGAGAGACAAACAAAATATAAAATCAACATTCTATACATATCTCTTCTTTAGGTAATCGATTTTATAAAAAACTCCTGGACAGATTTTCATGCAGTTTTCGCCAAAATTTAGAGTTATTCATCATGAAGGTTGTGACTACTTTCATGTCAAAATTACGGGTACGAAATAGCCGTACCTACATAAACCATAAACTAGAAACCTATCAAAACTAACATAGTTGAAGTAGGTAATGAACTAATCGCTAGTCTGGACGCCGGCCATATAAATAGCCGAACAGTTTATCAAGTTACACCTCGCTGTGACGCAAGAGGACGCTCCTAACCAATTACCCTACACCACTTAAGGCACTAATTTACGGAAAATATTAACTTACTACCAGTGTCCTGTGGTTTTACTCACGTTGTGGCAGTTCGCGTGAAAGAAATTGGGAGAAAAAGTAACCTATACATACTGGTTTCTTAATTTTAATCGAACCTACTTATTCTGAACATATACATTTCTACTTGAATGTAGGAGAAATTTTTTCAAGAGATTAACAAAGAAACCAAACATAAAAATGGCTTTATTTTGTTGTATTAGGCTGATACCATTCTACGGTAAAACCGCTGCGGTTTTTCGCATGTGATTTTGTGATTCTAGAAAACCCATACAATCAGCACAGTTGCGATTTTTTCCTTCTGCTCGAACGCGTGTGCTTGAGTGGTTTCGTGGTATTGCGCGGGAAAAAACCGCGGCGATTACAATTATTATTAATTAAGTAAACGACATAACACTTAAAGTAAATAAAACGTAATGAAAAGACAATATTTGCAAAATATTGAATTAATTTGTTCCATTTACAATTATCAATAACAGGTGTACCTATTCATTATTTTTCTGATTTATTGGCGTGTTTTTCGCTGAAATTAGCTTCCTGCGTCACGAATGTTGGCAAATTGACGATTGCCTTTTGTTTTTAAGACTTAAGGCTGGAATACACATGCCTTTTGAGGGAATTCTTACACCAACTAAGCACGTGCAAGCGTTTGGTCATTTATGGGTTCTATACACTATTACATATGCCCAATAATACCCATAGTTAGCTGGCATGCTTGTGTGCACTGCTCCGTTTTACAGACAAGTATGTACCCAGTTTTATAAAATCCCGAAGAGTTTTTTTGTGTATCTTTAAGAGAGTGTGTACTGTGTACCGACTTTATTACGGCGTAATGTAGGAATAATTAATTACTTTTGAATTAAAGTCTACGTTGAACAGACATTCATAAAAGTCAATTAACTTAATTATAATTTTTGCTATGTTTGAACAAGTTTTATCGTTCTATTTGCTTAAATTCGAAATCCGATTCCAGTTATGAAAATAACGTTGAACTATTAAATTTTTGGTGCCCGGTGGCACAGACCGTGGCCGTGCTGGCGGTCGAAGTGGTGGACGGCGACGCGGTTGCTGGCACTTGCTCCTCGGGCAACTCGTCACTGATATTTTCAGTGAGATGACAGATCATGCTTTGTACTACTTCGAAGTGGGAAGTTCTTTCCACCTTTTATAGTTCTATAGGTCTTTTATACTAATTTTGTTACTCATAAATAAAGAGAGATCCCACTTTACTCATTCACTGAAATTAGGAGAGAGAAAAAATAGAAAACATAAAAATTAACCAATTTTACACAATTTATATCCCAAAAATCCATTAAAAAGAGGAAAATACAGTCATGAAATCCAAAATCTTTAAAATCATACTGCTTTGATTGCATTTCTAAATATCTCGACTAAAACCCCTTCAAAAACACAAAACACGTGCCATTCGAAAACAAACTCAAAAGCTTAAAAAATTGTGTTGCAATTCCAAATATTCCTAACAACTTATTAGTGAATCAATTGAGTTCAAGAGTCTGCTTGTAATGAGTGTCACCAGACGGGAAAATCCTTTTCATTTCCTTCCCTTTTCAATTTCATCTACCCTTGCAGACCCTCGTATTTCGTCTCCTATTACCAAAGATCTGAAGGATTTCTACGCGTCCCCTTAGTGTTTACTGGCCCGGGGCTAAGTCTGCATATGTCCTATAGGTGCAGACGGTAATCAAAATTCTCCACACTGTAGTACCTTGTCAAAATATAAATTGGAAAAACTCCATTGATGTTTAAGTAGTTATTGCAGAGATTTGATATGACAAAGTTATAGCATGCTCAGCGTTTGGATGGGTGAAATTGCTGAACACACTAAGAACCTTCATATCTATACTAATATTATAAAGCTGAAGAGTTTGTTTTGTTTGTTTGTTTGTTTGTTTAAACGCGCTAATCTCAGAAACTACTGAACCGATTTGAAAAATTCTTTTTGTAATGGATAGCCACATTCAACGGGAAGGTTATAGGCTACTTTTCATTCCGAAATTCCCACGGGAACGGGTACAACGCGGGTAATACCGCGGGGCGCTGCTAGTATAATATATATACTTGCACGTCAATGAGAATTTTTGATTCTATAATTTGAAAAGATACTAAAGTGCAGCATTTTGATTTGCGTAATATGCTGACTGTTCCTTAAAATACATACACCATAGACTTCATAACCATAGACATAACTCTGCGACTCTACATAGTAAACTCTTGGCATAGAGTTCACCTTTCACATTAAGTAGTCTTGAATTAACCTTTATGAGTATTTTAATAGGTGATTACCTACTTAGTACTTTATAAATTATACTTTGGATTGTATTATAAGAGCTATGCTACGTAAAGTACCTTACATTATTGAACGAAGCATAGCCTATTGAAAAGGCTTTGTATTTGCAAACTAGTAGTGCCCCGCAGTTTCAACCCCGTTGCTTCCGTTCCCATGGGAATTTCAGGATGAAAAATAGCCTATAACCTTCCCGTTGAATGTGGCTATCCATTACAAAAAGAATTATTCAAATCGGATTGGTAGTTCTTGAGATTAGCACGTTCAAATAAATTTTAAAAAATCCTCAGCTTTATAACATTAATATCTAAAGATGACTGCATGTATCAAATGCGATATAAAACAACTCTGTCACTAGTTTACCGAATAGCAACCTGTCTGTACTTACAGTTTTAAAGAGCAGAGTTATTGCATCTTATATTAATTATTTATGATCGCAAAAACCGCTAGTTTTCCTGTTAAAGCAACTAGACTCCCAGTTTTGATACTTTTGATGAAACGTACATTGTATCAATATGATTAAATATTAATTAATTACTAATAAGTACTAATTACTTAATTAGTTCGAGTAGGTTGGTGGCCAACCCTGGTGTCGGTGTTTTTAGACCGTCTAAAGGCCTCCGGCATGGTCTAACGATTGAAACAACCGGGCCCAACAGTTAAACGAAAAAAAATCCGAAATTTCCACAGGAACGAGCACAACGCGGGTAAAACTGCCGGGCACTGCTAGTTATGAATAGAAAATTAACTATATTTATTGGTACATACACTCGATTATAATCACAGAAGAAACATTACAATTTGTTAATATCCACCTACTGTGTTCCGTAACCGTAACTGCTTGTAATTCGGTGCATTTTTATTGCGTATGAGTGTATCTGTGCAATACGGTATTTACTGGCGAAGCGCCGAACCGCATTCCGTTCACCAATGAATCTTTATACATTGATTCATTTACTGCTATTAAACTTTTTCTTATGTACTTATTTGCCTACAGCATCCCGCGATTGTACCCGTGTTATGCCCGTCCCCGTGGGAATTTCGGGATGGAAAATAAACAAGATATAGCCTATAATGTTTCCGTTGAATGTGGCTATGCATTGCAAAAATAATTTTTCAAATCGGATTAGTAGTTTCCGAGATTAGCGCGTTCAAACAAAAAGACATACTCTTCAGCTAATATTATATTATATAGATGTTGGGTAATAATTGATACGTAGAAGTATAAGGAAACGTACATCACATTGGAATTATATAAGTATTAGTATATTCAACAAAAAACTTCTTTAAAAAAAATTACTTGTAAGACAATGGCTTTAAACAAAATGCTTTTATATTGTTTCGAAATATTATGTATTCTATCTATACATATAATGAAACTGAATAGTTTGAGGTTTTGATTGTTTGAACGAGTTTTTCTTTGGCACTATTTTTCCGATTTAGATTTTTGTACTCGTATTGGATGGCCAGATTCAAGAGGACGGTTATGAGTTATTTTTATCCCCAAAATTCTAACTAAAACAGGCACATCGCACGTAAAAATGTGAACACTGCTTGTATAAGTTTTCTGTATTTTTCAAGTGCCTATTACATTGTCACATCTATTTTGTATGGTAAAAGACGTGCGAGGCGCCATATTGTTTCATAGCCCTCTGGAATTTACTATCTTTCATCATTGAATCTTACCATTTTGCTTACTTAAGAAAGGGTAAATATTAAACCTAAGCTGAATGTTTAAGTATTGAAGTCACATTCTCTTCTATCACCTTCTATGAATACAAAAAACAATAATCTATTGTTAAAACTTGAGAACGGATGGGCCAATGTAGCTGACTTTGGTTTTATAATGTTTGTCGTATCCAGGGAAGGTTTAAACGATAAGAAGTGACGGAATAAATGCGGGTGAAACCGCAGGGCACAGCTAGTTAATAATTAATTTATTTTCTTTATTTCTTCTCGTTCTATTGCTACTCCCGGTTGCTGCAATCATTAGATCATGTCGGAAGGTCTTAAGGTGTTAAAAGCCTCAAACAATTTGACCACTAACCAATTATTCGACCTTACTTCACAATCACATACCTTTACGTCATAAACGAATCATGTTCCCTGTAATGACTAATATATAAATAAAAACCGGCGCCCTATAACTTGCAGTCGATTTAATAACTAGTAACTGAAACCCAGAGCTATAAAATATGTGGGAATTCCCATATCGAGAAGCAAGAAAAGGTTATTGCTTAGTATGCACACTTCCTCTCATAAACTATGCATAAGTCAACGAGTTGATATGTAGTATAACTATGTATATTAAAGTATTCGCTAGAAGTGTCCCATTGCTGGGCAAATGCCTTTCATCTGACTGAAGATATCCAGCATAGTAAGGAGAATAAGTTGTCATCACCATGCTTGCTAACTGCGGGTTGGTCATCACAAACTTGAGCCAGTAAATTGGAAAAAATGCTTCGCTCGTTCCGGATTGAACCCGGGACCTAGTCTTAGCAGGCGCGGGCAAATACCACTAGACAACGGAGGCGTGTTGCTGCTAATGAATAATAATATAAATAATTACAACGTAATAATTAACTATCATTGCTTGTATTATTCTTAATTATGTAATAATTGTCAGCTATTGTTCAGGTTAGTCAACAATTATCTAGTTCTTGTTGTTTAAACAGGTACAAACTAATACAAAGTTTACACTGTAAAAGAAAATAAATGGATATAACCTTTTTACTAGTTTGACCTTTCAGTTTATGTCAATTATTTTACCTCTTTACCTACATAACGAGGTTATTTCCACAGATATTTCTTTAAGTAATCTCCAAGTTAGAGGAAAACAAGACATTTTTATTCGTAGAAAAAATAGTAGTTACAGGTGGTTTAAAGGAAAACTCTGTGACAGGAAAGACCTTGCTCCGACAACCTCTGTCACATCCTTAAATTATGTTTTTATTACCTCTATAATCTGTGGCAAATCGAGGACATTATATTTTTTTCTTGGTGTTTGAAATTTGAATTACGAATACTGTAAGATATGAATGATAACAAAGATAACCTTATAAAATATTGAATGGAATTTCATAGTTTGAAATTATGCATAATTTTTCTGTTCAATATGTCATGAATGCGGTATATTGTAGTATAGTATTTTATCTTTGTTGAATAAAGTGGAAGAAAAAGAGAACTTCTGTCTTTTTTAGTAGTTGAATAAAGTCAATAAGGTCTAAATTAGATTGATTACAAAACAGTATCAAGGGGCTAACAAAGCGACCGGCACACATACAATTAATGTAATTGACTGAACTGTGACATTCAATACTCTATGATATGAGTACAAGGGCGACAGGCCACAGGTTACATAATAGTAACTATACATTTTTTTACAGCTTACACAGTAGTTACTATAGGATAATTATTGATACTGTTGGGACATTTCTATTTTCTAAAAGTTCAATTGTGTTGCGTATGCAGTTTGACTAACATATCTGAACTTTTTATATACTCGTATAAACCTTTGTGTCAGCGCCCCGCGGTTTTACCCGCGTTGTGCCCGTTCCTGTGGGAATTTTGGGATGAAGAATAGTCTACAACCATTCCGTTGAATGCAGCTATCTATTACAAATGGATTATTAAAATCAAATTGGTAGTTCCAGAGATTAGTGCGTTTAAACGAAAATCAAAGTCTTCAGCGTTATAATATTGGTATAAGTAGATAGATATATTTAGAATTAGCAGCACCCCGCGGTTTTACCCGCGTTGTGTCCATTCCTGTGGGAATTTCGGGATGAAAAATAGCGTATGTTACTCGTGGATAATGTAGCTTTCGAATGGTGGAAGAATTTTTAAAAACGGTTCAGTAGTTTTTGAGCTAATTCATTACAACCAAACAAACAAAGTTTTCCTCTTTATAATATTAGTGAAGATTATATTTCCTGTTGGAATGACAGAGCGGTCGGTAGTTCAACAGGATTTTTTTATCAACATTTCGTTATCAGTTCGGGCTTATCGTCGAGTTTGTTAATCAGTTTTTATTGCAATTATATTTAATTTAGTACCATATCTAATGTATTTTTGTTGTGGGTACCTAACTTACATACACCGTTTTATATTAATCAATCCATTTAAGGCCCATAGCGGGTAAAACCGCGGGGCGCTGCTAGTTAGGTCATAACTCAATGCTTATTTATGTATGAATAGCGACGCAAACCTAAGAGTATTTTAAAATATTTTACGAAAATATGCAAGGTCTGAGAACATACTTTTGTTTTTGAAACATATTCAAACTCGCGACCTCGCATCACCTCTAGTTTAAAATTAAAGGTCGTTGTCATACAATACCTCAACAAATCAATTTAGATAAAAGCTAGTTTACAGGCTGATATTTGGCCTTTGGCGGCTCAATAACTCTGACACCAGGATTAGTCAGGTTGACCATCCACTCGATGAAGAAGAAGAAGTAGAAAAGCTGATATTAACACAATATGTTTAATTTTCTACTTTACATTCATTTACTATCAACGCCCCGCGGTTTTTCCCACGAAATGCCCGTCCCCGTGGGAATTGGGGAATTTTTATACATATAAACCTTTCTCTTGAATCAGTCTATCTATTTTAAAAACCACGTCAAATTCCGTTGTGTAGTTTTAAAGATCTAAGCATACATAGAGACAGACAGACAGCGGAAAGTGACTTTGTTTTATACTATGTAGTGATTATACCTTTTAGGTTCAAATTCGCCGTTTTTATCTCGAACGAGGACCGAACTCCGTTTAAGTGAATCAATTTTGAAGTTTTTATCTCAGTATAGCTCTTGAACTGGGATTACTTAAGTTAATTGATCGAGTTCATTGAAATTGCAGCTTAATCATGGCTTGGATTATATCAAACCCATATTAGTTAAGCGTAATGAATACACTTAATCTTCCTCACTGTACTGAAACATTTATTGAGATGAGATGCCTTTGTCCTACAGCACATTACAGGCTAATATTTTACTTTAATTTATGCCTACTTTAAGTACAACAGACCGACTCAATTAAAGATTAAAGTACTCTTTCTGACGTCAATAACCTAAGATCTTAACTGTCGTCCATGAATCATGTACTATTAAAATGAGTATTATAGAGAAAGGATTCATAACCACTTTAAGAAGACCCCATAATCTCTACAAAGGTTAATCAAGTTGGGACTTTAATTTGATTCCACAGTTCTTTGTTAATTGGTCGTGCATTTGATATGACCGTCAGTCAGTGTATGTAAAAATGAATAGACAATACTGGGAATTCACGGTTGGATGTACAATTGTACATACATTGTATGGATAGCGAAAAAGTAAAATGGATGTAGACATGTATATGTATGAATGTAGACAAGTTCAATATCAGCTTGGTAAAATTATGCTTTAATTAGCTAGAATTCTAGGAAATCTAGGTTAGACCTAACTATCTAATATATAAAATCCTCGTGTCACGGTTTTTGTAGTTAAACTCCTCCGAAACGGCTTGACCGATTCCCATGAAATATTGCGTACATATAATGGTCTGAAAATCGGACAAAATCTATTTTTCATCCCCTTAAAATTTAAGGGTATTCCACCCCTAAATTTTTACATGGCAAAACAACGTTTGCTGGGCCAGCTAGTGTTCTTATATCTACAAGACTATTTTGACTTGTAGTTAAATGACAAGAGTGTCAATATAAAATTAACCATCCATTATCATTTTCACAACAATGTTTTAAAAAACTGGACAGCATTAGTTCCTAACAATCAATTTATATTCATTATTGAAGTAACGGTGCCTCCGACGTCGATATAAATCATGATTCAATATTGAGACTGGACAAGCCAATAAATTAACAGATTGTGATGTTTACCCTATCTGTCCCTATAGTCTATCTATACTCTATAGCCATAGCTTCGTATTCGCTTCGTCTTGTTGCTATCAAAATGTATGAAATTGAAAATATCTCAAGAACACGCCACATATTCCCAAACTTTTTGAAACGAAGCGAATTTGAAGTGTACATTTGCATCTTATTCACTATCTGGCTTTCAAACTATTTATACTTATAATCTATATCTAGAACCTATCAGTACAGTGAGGAGGATTAGGCGTATTCGCCACGCTTGCCTAGAGGGTTGGTGATCTATACTAATATTATAAAGCTGAAGAGTTTGTTTTGTTTGTTTGTTTGTTTGTTTGTTTAAATGCGCTAATCTCAGAAACTACTGAACCGATTTGAATAATTCTTTCACTGTTAGATAGTCTATTTATCGAGGAAGGCTATAGGCTACATTTTATCCCGAAATTCCCACGGGAACGGGCACAACGCGGGTAAAACCGCGGGGCGCTGCTAGTCTTAAATAAAAGTACCTATACTAATCATATAAAGCTGAAGAATTAAATTTTTTGTTTGTTTGAATGCTTATATCAGAAACTACAAATCCGATTTACATAATTATTTTTCTATCGGACAGCCACATTCAAGGAGACGGTTATAGGCTCTTTTCATCCCGAAATTCTTACGGGAACGGGCACAACGCGGGTAAAACCGCGGAGCGCTGCGAGTCTAATATTCATTGATAATTGACTAATTGATCAATATTCATTGATATCAATCTGGAGACATCTTGAATTTATAAATTAATTCATGTATGTAAGGTTAATAAAGTCAAGGAAATCTTCTTTATAAGTAAGCTTAAATTGTTGTCTGTTGCTAAAACAAAATACATTGACAAAAACCTTCCTAAAACCAGTTAGTCTCAAAATAGTTTTAATGAATGTATTGTTACTGATTACGTAGTTAGTACCTACGTACGCAGTCTTTGCACTTAGGTAAAAGCCATGTTAAATATTTATCATTTTTATCTTATCTGTACTGCGCACATTTTGATTTAATTTTCACCGCGAGATAGCTTGTCTTACATTATTATTTAACATGTCTGATGTCACTGATAACGTCTGACATTGTTAATTTAAATAAATCTTGTTATAATAGAACAAAGATCATAAACAGCGATGATTTATCGTAGGAAGTAAAGTGAACCAATCATAGTTCCTTAGCTAACGTTAATGAGCAGAAAACTAATCTAACTTAAATCTTCATAAGTTTAAATAATTATCGTCGAAGCTTCGTCATTCGGCCGTAAACGTCACAACGTTGGCTATCGCCTTTTGCAGTGCAGTTGGCTTGAATGGTCGCCCATTTTGAGTTCGTCTGGGCCATTGTACAGTACGTATGTACCGGTCTATTGATTCCGACCAACGGCAGAGGGGCGTGATTCAACCGTGACTGCCCATACTCAATTATGCATAGGGAGTGTAATGTTTTTACCTGCCAAACGTGCGTAAAAGCAGGAATTTCGATGCGGTTACAAGTTCACAGAGGTCAATTTTATCGCGGACAGTTTAGGAAAGCAAGGATTGAGTCGGTGTGTCCGCTGCCTAAGCCGCGATGTAAGTGAGTCATCGAGTGCAATGACTCCTCGATTCAAAAAAACCTTTTGGGATTCCCAAAGGGTTATAAAAAATCGTTCCACTAACGATTGCAATTAATTGTTAACTGCTTTAATTCAATGTTTTGGAATGCTTAAGTTAATTCCATTACTTGAAATATGTAACAACATTGGCCTTGTACTATCTAACCTCCCAAGGGATAATGTAGACTGCAGTTCCAATATTATGATATAACAAGTAAAGTAATGTATACAAAATAATGGAAGATGTCACGGTAATGGGAGATTAAAAGTGAAAACAATGAATCACACAAAGCATAACGAATTTATTATGAGATGTATGAATTACGACTGATAAACACTTGCTAATTGTTACGATTTACAATATAACGCGATAACTTTCTTGAATTTCTTCGAATCGTCTGATATCATCGTATGTGATACTAGCAGCGCCTCACGGTTTTACTCGCATTGTCCCTGTTCCCGTGTGAATTTCAGGATGAATTAACCTTATAATATTGTCGTTGAATGTGGCTATCCGTTACAAAAAGAAAATTTTTAATCGGATTGGAAGTTTCTGAGATTAGCGCGTTCAAACAAACAAAAGTTAAACTTTTCAGTTTTATTAGATTAGTATAGATCTTATTCTATATTTTATTTGTTATGTAAGGCATTCTATAGTCTACAGTTAAGTAGAATGCTCGCGTGACTCGATTATAATCAACACAAAGTTTGTATCAAAAGTGTTAGAATCTGTTTAGTTTATTTGGAGGCGAAGCGTCCTGTTTAGTGCTAACCCAAGGCATACACCATAAATAATCCAATTTATTATGTTTTGTTTGAGGAAAATGTCTAAACAATCTTAAAGGTATTTGATATTTGGGCTGAGTCATATAAAAAGGAATTTGAGGCCATATATTTAGCACAGGCAGCCTGCCTTAACTGCCTGAGGCAGGTAAAAGAAAACTGAAGATATTCAGCAATGTTAATGTTCTTTCATACTTCAATAATTGTATAAAAACTGTAGAAGTCGAATGCACTAGAAAAAGTGTCTTCGGATATAAATAACTGACAAATCGGTAACACTTATACAATGTGTGGAGGGAAACTGGTTTAGAAGATATGTAGTGATAGATAACACATTCCTGGACCATTAGCGCAAAAACGTACCTATGTGCTTTTCAACAAGAAGCAGCCAAGAGATAAGCTTCAATTAGCTCTTAATTTACGACTAGCAACGCCTCACGGTTTTACCCACGTTGTGTCCGTTCCTAGGGGAATTTCGGGATAAAAAATAGCTTAAATCCTTTCCGTTAAATGCAGCTATCCATTACAAAAATAATTATACAAATCGGATTGGTAGTTTCTGAGATTAGAACGTTCAAATAAACAAAATAACAAAGTATTTTTATTATATAAACTGTGGACCCAGTAAATTGTCATAAGTTGAACATTACGAAATCCCATCAGAACTTGATACCACGTGTTCTACAAACTATGGAATAAATATGAAACCGACCTCAAATTCAAACGGCTACTTTGTATCAATGGCCTCTTTATTTCTCCTCAACACTTATCTTTATTTATGTTGAGCTTTATAAGTTGTGCTTTGAGCGCAGTTCATGTTTTCTTGGATAAGAAGGCAATTCCGAAGTATTTTGTAAGAGGATTGTACTCAGCACACCCATTGATTAGGAGCGAGTTGCACACTCGTCTATTATTGGACATTGTTTTGTAAAGCTACCCATTCAATGTTGCACTGTGTAAGTTGATATGCCTGGTGCAGGCGTGTGTGCACCCAACAGGCTAGGATACAGTGACACCACTCACAATGACGACACCCGATCTGTCAAACATGTGAGGATCACATTACTGGAGCAGAAACATACTGGATTCATAAAAATGCGGTTTCGCTTTCACTAAGACGTTGCAATGCACGATTATAAAACTAAAACGAACACATTGGCGAAACAGAAACAAGACAACCCGTCTAAACCCGGAGGATCACACGATCCTGGCAACAATCTTTGTTACAACACAAGAAGATAAGTACCATTTAAAAAAAGATAAATAATAAACTTACCGGAGTGCTATGTTTATTTTTCCGCCCACAAATGTTCCAAGTCCGCATTTGCGTACGGACGCACGCAATTCCGTTGTTGTTTTGTTTAAAGTTAGCACTGTTGGGATACTGGGGGTGTTTGGGAAGTTGCACTGGATAGATTGAAATTGCGCAATGTGTTCGAGAGATACGTGGGACGAGAACACACGAGCGACGCGGCGGGCGGCACGCGGCAGACTGACTGAATGAGCTGTGCGGCGGCACGCACTGTCTGCGAACGGCGAGGGTTCTGGGTACGGTCTCGGCGCCCGCCGGCCGCGCGACAAGGGACCGAGAAAGGGCCCCAACCCGGTTTCGGTTTTTTGTCCCATCCAAGATTAGCAACCAACGGGCTCATTCAACAGGAGACGATCGTAAATCAAACTCTGTAACAACAGTACCAACGTTAGATCAAGGTTAAACGTTACGTACAAACGTACGTACGTACTTTTTAGTATCAAGCGCAAAATTGATCGTCGTTCTTTATACAAGACGGGACGAAAGCCAGATGTAAACAAAGTTTTGTTTCGTCTCTTTTTCTGAGTTTTATCGGGATTTGCCAAAAGATTAATACGATACAAAAGTAGCGCAGTAGCGCGGTAAGAGCTTTGGAGTGCTTTTGAATAAATTGCGACAATTTATTTTGTTTGATAAAACCTATCTTCTTTCTTAGCAGTTTGTTTAAATTACACATTACAACAGGTCCATAATACAAACTAATCATGTTATAACTGCGTTGTAAAACTCTAAACTAATTATTTTCCATACTAAAACCGATAAATCCGTAATCTATAGATTGTTAGGGAACGGTTGCTAATCATGCACATTGTGGCCACTACGGTATTTATTACGTAATGATCGAGTTCGAGAATCGAGTTGGGGCATCGAGATAGATGCGAGAGTCTTCCGGGGCTTGACGAGGAAGCGGTATGCATCTAATAGAAAATATATTGCACAATTTCCTGATCTGGGCCGCAAAGGTTTCAATGGTATTTGATACGTGTGATATATTGATAGGGTTGTAAATGTCATCAATCGTTGCTACAACACGCAAACGTGTTTATGTTAACCTCTTATGTACATAAATGTCTTTGCTTTGTACTGCTTTGAACTAGATGCAATCAATATTGTAGTTGTAGCTATATTTCAGTACATATTGGAGTATATATGTTAGTCAAAGAAAGGGTCCATTTTTCGAAAGTAGTTTTGTTTACTACCTATATGTTAACCTCAGAATACAGTAACTTTCTGTATTCTGAGATGTTAACGTTACAATTTAGACGTAGAAATAGAAGATACGAAGAAAGTGTTTTTAGTCGGTCAATAAATTCCTATTAATCTGTCAAATACTAATTATTATTTTGAGGATTCCCGGTTTTGTCAACAGGAAACCTCTCGCCCGTGCTAAGAGATGTCAAATGCTTCCTTAGTGCAATATTAATGACAGATTTTAACATGTAAAGTATGAAAAATAACGTTAAGTATCGTTTTATTGAAAATTTCTGAGTGCGGCAGTAAATATATCTTGTATTTCCTTAAAAACAGATTACATTGCTGCAAGTTTGATTATAGCAATATTTTCGATAAAACGAGTAGGTAAAACGCAGATTAAAAACGCACTGATAAAACACATATTTCACAAATACTTTTTACAAAGAAACCCGTATGTTAATTGTTTAATATTTTTATTTAAAACGTAGTAAGTATCGATGCATTGTTTGATTCGATTCTATTGAAAAATTACATGAAACTTAGTTCAGAATACAATACCACGGATGTGATCTTGTCGTAACCGACTGTGCAAAAGAGTATTCTTTGTTTGGTAACTAGCCTGTAGCGATAGTTCTATAGTCAAAAGGTTGGCCCCATATTTTATTATATAAATACTAGCTGTGCCCCGCGGTTTCACCCACAGCGCACCAGTTCCCGTAGGAAATACGGGATAAATAGTATCCTATATCCATCTCCTGGTTCTAAGCTACCTCCCCACCAATTTTCAGTCAAATTGGTTCAGCCGTTCTCGAGTTATAAATATTGTAACAAACACGACTTTCTTTTTTCAAAATTACTCAATAATCAATATATACACGGTGAGCCTTATTAACCCGAAAGATTTAAACGACGTATTTGTGACGACAGTACGAGTAAATAATGCTATATCAACATGGGTCCAATTATGTGTCTTAATTAAACTACTATTTCAGTACAAATTAAATCATATTAATTGAACGCTTCTTTGTAGTAATTTTGACATGTATGAAAAATTACCTCGATTGGTTTGTAGAGTGTCGATTTGTCGATTGAGTGCGGCACTTAGTCTTATCATATTTTGAAACAGGGAAAAAATCATAAGAAACTCTCATTAAATCTTTATTAAAGTAAATTCGAGCAGGTTAGTGATCAACCCTGGTATCTGAGTTTTTAGACCGCTTGAAGGCCTCCGACATGGTCTAATTATTGAAACAACCGGGACCGACAATTTAACGTGCCCTCCGAAGCACGGAATCTTTTCTAAAAACCGTTTTTTGGTTTGGTACAAACTCGTATTTTAAAAGTCAAGTACAAAACATCAATATGTTATTTTGTAAAAAGAACTTAAAGATTTGTAATCTAAGTTTTTTACGAAAGTGATAAAAGTTTTTAAATGGGATCCCATTTGTTCCTTTAAGTGGGATCGCTTTAAGTGAGGTCATTTGTTATGTCACCAAGCGTTCTAAATTCCAATAGGAACTCAATGAGGCTATACATTACTTTTGCTTTAAAATAAAACCGTAAGGGCATCCCAATAAGCATTGAAATAATGTATCAACAAACCTAGATAATATGAGAAAAACTACTTACATAATACAATATACCAAACCATACATAGTAAATACAAGTAACGAACAATATAACCTAAGTATGCATTCACTTGCGTTTGTTATAATGTTGTGCGTACGTATGTATCTTATCACTACATAGTATAAAACAAAGTCGCTATTTTTGTCTGTTTGTTTGTCTGTATGCTTAAATCTTTAAAATTACGCAACGGATTTTGATGCGGTTTTTTGTAATAGGTAGAGTGATTCAAGAGGAAGGTTTTTATGTATAAAAATTCCCGATATTCCTACGGGAACGGCCACAACGCGGGTAAAACCGCGGGGCGCTGCTAGTACTACATACATCCATCTATACTAATACATATAATAAAGATTGTTTCTTGTTTAAGCGCGATTATCTCAAAAACTACTAATCCGATTTAAATAATTATTTGATCAATTGAAAGCCACATTCAATGAAAAGGTTATAGGCTATTTTCATCCCGAGATTACCACGGGAACGCGCATAACGCGGGTAAAACCGTGGGCCGCTGCTAGTGTAGAATTATATGGCCCTTTATTGAAGACATTCGAATGTATGTCAAAACAACAAGTCGTATTCATACAAATTGCTACATTCTTGTATTTCTGTTCCCGTCACCTTTTGATGACAAATAGAAATGTCACGTCAATTATTTTTAACAACATTACGTCATAGTAACAAAACACTGCAATTTGTTATTTATATTGTTCTTGTCAACATTGTAATTACCTGTCACGACATTGTTACGATATTTTGGGAGTCGGATAACTTATTTTTATTTATTTAAATATCTTGACTTATGCAATGATTAATGCACCAGCAATTATTAATCAGGAATAAACAATAAATATAACGAATATAAAACAATGTAATAAATTTTATCTTAAAATGGAGTTTATGTATGATAGCAGCGCCCCGCGGTTTTACCCGCGTTGTGCCTGTTCCCGTAGGAAGTTCGGCATGAAAAATAGCCTATAACCTTCCCGTTAAATGTGGCTATCTATTACAATAATTCAAATCGGTCTGATAATTCCTGAGATTACCTCGAACATACAAACAAACAAATAAACAAAGTTACAAATTTTACTTCTTTATAATACATATTAGTATAGAAGTATAGATGAACATGATATATAACTATACTTTACAATCCCCTGATGAATAGGGGCATTTAGATTACTTCATTCTAAGTGGACCTTATTACTTGAATACAATTTAGTCCAGCTTATTTTGAATATTCCGATAGCTTTAATAATCATAATAACCAATTTTCCCAATTATGCACGCTCCCATCGAATAATGCTTAAACCTATTTGTATGTCTAGAACATTATTATAAGGTAATTCAGTTCCAGTCGCCATTCACTCGATTCTGGACAAAGAACGTAAATGTAAATTGAGTCCAATCGATCTTTAAGGGCAAGTACACACTAAGGGCAACTATGTATAAACGATAATCGACACACTAGGATCGCTTGAACAGACTCATCTGTTTAACCAAACAGATTGCTAAGATATTTAT
Source organism: Cyclophora punctaria (assembly GCA_951394245.1). Taxonomy (NCBI): domain Eukaryota; kingdom Metazoa; phylum Arthropoda; class Insecta; order Lepidoptera; family Geometridae; genus Cyclophora; species Cyclophora punctaria. The sequence continues at coordinate 7,910,348 of OX596171.1, forward strand.
CACAGCAGCTCAGGTGGTTTAGTGTAGATTTATTATAGACAACTATATATTCATAGTTCTTCGATAAAATGTAGCTTAATGCAGTTGATTCTGCTTCTAATACTTCTCGTGTCCTGAAAAATATTGAAGTCGCATTGAGACCGATAAAAACGAATTTAAGGTAAAACATTAGAAGTCTCCAGTCAGTAATAAGATATTGCTATAAAGGAAAAGGTGTATGAAATAAATGTTTCTGTGAAATTGCTGCAAGTCCTACATCGAAAGATTTTTTTGTTCGTTAGTTCCAGATATTAGCCATTTGCTATCTTGACAACAATGACATAAGTTCTCGCTCGTGCAGCCTAAGCGTAGCAATATTCTTGTCTAGAAATCAATGCTAGAAACCGACCACTTACGAATCAATTCTATTACAACACAATTTATATTTATAGAGTCGACTTCTCAATTGATTTGGCCACCATGATAGCAGTTTAAGTTTTCTGGCAATACTGCATAAGGTTCCCATAGGATTTTCGGAATAAAACTAATATGTTAACTTTTCCCTATATTTTTTATTTGGTGTTGAAAACTGCATGAATCCGTTCAATAGGTTTGGAGATGAGTGAGAACATACATACCACAGAGCATAGAAGCACCGCGCGGTAGCGGCCGGCCCGGCGGTGCTTCTATGCTCTGTGATACAGACAGACGCAGCGGTAGCACAGCGGGGGACTTATTTTTATACTAAGTGAAAGAAATATTCTTACTTTCATAAGATTAACAACCATGTGTGAAATAACTCTGTCAAAAGAGAATAATTGACTAATATGAAATGCTAGCAGCGCCCCGCGGTTTTACCCGCGTTGTTCCCGTAGGAATTTCGGGATGAAAAATAGCCTATAACCTTCCCGTTGAATGTGGCTATCTATTACAAAAAGAATTATTCAAATCGGTTCAGTAGTTTCTGAGATTAGCGCGTTTAAACAAACAAACAAAGAAACAAACAAACAAAACAAACTCTTCAGCTTTATAATATTAACTAGCAGCGCCCCGCGGTTTTACCCGCGTTGTGCCCGTTCCCGTGGGAATTTCGGGATAAAATGTAGCCTATAGCCTTCCTCGATAAATAGACTATCTAACAGTGAAAGAATTATTCAAATCGGTTCAGTAGTTTCTGAGATTAGCGCGTTTAAACAAACAAACAAACAAACAAACAAACAAACAAACAAACAAAACAAACTCTTCAGCTTTATAATATTAGTATAGATATTATATGAAATATGTAATAATACATGCCATCAAAAAACATAAATTGTAAAAAATCCAAGTCTCGCTACTCAATTCTTCTACCGTAAAAACTACAAGTTGATTTATTTATTAAGGCTTTATTTAAGGGTCCTTCTGTCTTAAATCTATACTAATCTATACTAATATTATAAAGCTGAAGAGTTTGTTTTGTTTGTTTAAACGCGCTAATCTCAGAAACTATTGAACCGATTTGAATAATTCTTTCACTGTTAGATAGTCTATTTATCGAGGAAGGCTATAGGCTACATTTTATCCCGGATTTCCTACGGGAACGGGCACAACGCGGGTAAAACCGCGGGGCACTGCTAGTTATGATATAATTAGCTTACTGATATGAAATATGTACCTACCTAATATAATAATACATATCATACACTAGCAGCGCCCCGCGGTTTTACCCGCGTTGTACCCGTTCCCGTGGGAATTTCGGGATGAAAAATAGCCTATAACCTTCCCGTTGAATGTGGCTATCTATTACAAAAAGAATTATTCAAATCGGTTCAGTAGTTTCTGAGATTAGCGCGTTTAAACAAACAAACAAACAAACAAAACAAACTCTTCAGCTTTATAATATTAGTATAGACTAGCAGTACCCCGCGGTTTTACCCGCGTTGAGCCCGTTCCCGTAGGAAATCCGGGATAAAATGTTGCCTATAGCCTTCCTCGATAAATAGACTATCTAACAGTGAAAGAATTATTCAAATCGGTTCAGTAGTTTCTGAGATTAGCGCGTTTAAACAAACAAACAAACAAACAAACAAACAAACAAACAAAACAAACTCTTCAGCTTTATAATATTAGTATAGATATGTTATGTAGGTCCCATGTGTCTCGGTCAAAATGATTGGTATGTTTATCGGTTCACTAGCAGCGCCCCGCGGTTTTACCCGCGTTGTGCCCGTTCCCGTGGGAATTTTGGGATAAAATGTAGCCTATAGCCTTCCTCGATAAATAGACTATCTAACAGTGAAAGAATTATTCAAATCGGTTCAGTAGTTTCTGAGATTAGCGCGTTTAAACAAACAAACAAACAAACAAAACAAACTCTTCAGCTTTATAATATTAGTATAGATTAAATGAATGATCGCCCAACCATCATCTCATCTCCTCTATAATTGAATACTGTTTTAATAAAACTTGTTTTACTTTTATTTCGCTGCGTCCGCTATAAATAACATAAGCAATTTAAAATATTGAGTGAATTACGAGATGAAAATATGAATCATCTGTTAATTCTATGTTGGCAGAAGTAAACTATCTATCGCGCGATCTTCTGTCGTAATTAAAGGCGAGTACAACGTAAATTCTGTAATCGATTTTAATCTATTTAATGACGATGAAAATGGTACTTTAGCAATGTATGTTTGAAGAAGTTTTTAATCTCTAGTTTATCTGGTTTATTGGTTATCGTTAAATGCTTTTAACACGTTATAGGTACCTTTTTGCGGGTTCAATTCCTGCCCAGAGTCAACAATATGTGCAGACGTAGTCATTAATGTACTAACAACTCAATAGACGTCTATAATACTAATATAAATATTATAAAGCTGGAGAGTTTGTTCGTTTGTTTTTTGAACGTGCGAGACGTGGACGATGACTCAACGGGATAGGGAGAGGTTGGAAGCGTTTGAGATTTGGTGTTGGCGTAGGATGGAAAGGATTAGTTGGACGGAGAGGGTGACAAATGAAGAAGTATTAGAATTGGTGAGAGAGAGTAGAACACTACTTGAGATAATAGAAAATAGGAGAGGGAAGATGATAGGACATCTCATACGACATGACAGATTCATAAATAATATCATGGAAGGTAAAGTAGAAGGAAAGCGAGGTAGGGGAAGGCCTAGAATCAGTTACATGAGTCAGATTAAAGAAAAAGTGTCTGTCATGTCTTATAGAGATGTGAAGGAACTTGCACTGAATAGTAATAGATGGAGAAGTCTGCATCGGACTCACTGACAAGAGCCTTGCTCATAAATTTATGATGATGAATATCAGGACCTACTGGTCCGATTTGACAAATTCTTTTTGTAATGGATAGCTACATTCAACGGAAAGGTTATAGGCTACTTTCATCTTGAAATTCCTACGGGAACGGGTACAATGCGGGTCAAACCGCGGGGCGGTGCTGATTTATTCATATAAAGTATTTGTGTATGCGAATGTAGAAGTATCAGTTAGTTGTATTCCATCATACAAGCTAAGAGCTTAGTTTGGGGTCTAACTAACAGTGTGAATTTGTCCGGGTATTTATTATATTTATTTATTTAAGCTTTTTTAACAAATTTTTGTGAGTTTTATCTAGACTCCATACATTAAACTTATATATGTATCTATTAATCTTATGTATTGCAGTAACAGTGAGGTTGTTATTGGCTAAATCCAAACCTAAATTGTATGGTAAGGTCACCATCACATCTCTGCATGACATGTCAGTCACTTTAATAACAGAGTATTATGTTTTTTCATTACATTAATTATTTGTCTTTGCAACACGCTGACATTTCCAACAATATAAACCCGCGAACATCATTAAAACCACAGATTCAAACCGTCAAATTAAATAAAATGATAGCAATTGCTCTTTTGTAACGATTGCTATTGGTTTGTGATCGTATCGCACCAAGGTGAATGATTATTGCCAATATTGACCAATAAATTATGTGGTCTAGTTGTGTAAATCAATATTTTAGCATATTAGATGTATGTAGACATGTATGTACTCGTATATTGGTGACGAGACATGAGAGACTTTCTATCGGTAGGTTTAAATCGAGAAGACTGGCGGGAAGGAGGCCTTTGCCCAACAATGGGATTATACATGCCAACTTTAGGTAACAGTATCAGATGTACGAAGAATATATTATTTATACCTATAAGTATTATTAATTGAAACTACATTTACGGATACACTTAGCTTTTATTTTACACTAGCAGCGCCCCGCGGTTTTACCCGCATTGTGCCCCGTTTTTTTCCCGTGGGCTTTTTTATACATATTGACATGGCTCATGTGACGACTACTATCCGTAGAAAGTAACCGGGACCGACGGCGTAACGTGCCCTCCGAAGAAAAAGAAACCGTAGTCACAGCAGACAGTCTTTGATTCAAAATAGTGTTTGCTTAAACTTAAGAAACCAGCATGAAACAGCCTAATTCCATCTCTCCATCATATTCTTCTAAGGAGACACTCAAACTGTTTCACCTTGTCATAATCCTAAACACTTGACAATCTCGACACGGCTGATTAACGTGATAAGTTAATGCAATGAAGTAGCAACATCCTCGCGAATACAAACATGAGGTCATATTGTATCATCATTTTTCTTTAAACATCTTAAGGATATGATGATAGCACGACTAGTGACGTCATATTATACAGAGGTTAGGTCTCACGAGTCACGATTTTCATTTAATTTTATGTTAATTGCAACCTGGAAAGCTATTAGTTGGTGTTGGATATAGTTTTTAATAGATTTTATAGAAAATATTGCGCTTTTACGGTGTATAATCGTTTTTGATGCATAATTAAGTGTATTAAACCTATTTTTAATGCAGTTTTTTTATGTGATGCATAAGATGGCAACCTTTTGTGGGAATAATATGTGTTCGTTATTATAAAACAGTTAGTGTTATTTTTTTATGAATGTTAAACAATCTCACGCAATATTATATTTCCTTGTTGTGCTTTGTTTGACATTCTTTTATTGTAAAGTTGTACTCATTGTTTCATATCAAAGTGAGTCTTTATTACTATTTTCTCATAAACCGGACATCATTAACTTCCGATCTCTGTGTTTAGAAATAAATAGTTATTTGGTAAATCAAATCTTTATATATCAAAATTACGTGTCACATTGTTAGTCCGCGGCGGACTACTAAACCACTAACTGATTTTAAATTTGATTTGCACACCGTGTGCAATTTGATCCAACTTGAAAGATAGGATAGCATACTACACCATTTAAACTATCACGATATGAACACATTGTAAACACTAATCTAGACGGGACTTAATCGCGACTAAAATATTTAAATGCATACCTCAACGTTTCGGTCGTGTCGCAACGGCCGTGTTCACGAGGATAGTATAGTTGTATACATCTCCACCCCTTAATTTTTTATGGGAAAACAACGTTTGCCTAGTCAGCTTGTATATTAATATATTGTAGGGAGACACTTTATTCTGTACCAAGACTGTACATTCTAAGAAAAACATTTCACCTATAAATAAATAAAATGACGTACCTTATATATAACAAACTGTATATAATAAACTGTATGAAACATAAAATACGTAAAAGAAAAATTACGTTTACAATAATTTGCCATTATTTATTAATATAAACAGCTGTTAAAATATGTATTTTAGTCGTCACTGAATATCATAATTCCTAGCTAATGACCTACTACTATAGTACATTGACTTTACAAAAACACACATGTGTAATGTAAACTGTAAGTACTGTAGGAGTGTATGCCCGTTGTCCCTTACAGGGGTACTTTAATTAAATATTTAAAATTGCTTCCCATTGTCCCCGTCCCCTATATAATGACCACTTTACTAGTAATGGCTGGATTATTAGAAGGTACGATAAACTGGTTTCATAATAGTTAAACCATGTCGGAGGCTTCGATCCAGAGTTGGCCTCTAATTTACTCCAACTTACTTTTACTTTGTTAGTAATAAGTATTAGATAATAAGTATTGCTTCCTTCAAATCATAATTAAGTTTGTTCACTGTTATACCGTGAGGCGTGACCAATGTTTATCTAATTGAAGACGCCACACTTCCGCGTAAACCAAAGGCGTATTTTATCAATAAATTGAAGGCAAATGGAAGGTTATTAAAGTGTATTTGCAGAAAAAAATGTTTACTAAATAATTTCCGTGATTAGAAATCACGATTTTGTGATAACATTGACTTAGTATTTGTCTTATTGTGCCATTCAAACGCTATGCCTAATGAATACGTCTAATATTGACTAATTAATCATGTTTTGATAAATTGGACGTGAAGGATAGCAAATACAGCAGTTTGTAAGTAAACTCTGTTGTAATTAATTACGAAATCCTACTAATTTTATTAAAGCAAAAGTTCATGAAGATGATTTTTTATTGCTTTTAATACTTGTTTGCTTGAGTAAAATCTCCTGAGAGTTAAATTATTATGCGAAAGCGGTGCCAAAGGCCCTTCTTCTTTGCGTGTCATTGGCACTAAATTGGAACAGCCTAGAACGTGGCCAGTGTTACTAGCCCTATTGAAGTCGAATGTAGAACATCTGACATGACATAGAGGCTTAGAATGCGCCATCGTTTGGGATGATTTAGTAGAGAACCTAAAACTCTGTAAAATCATGAAAGGTATGATGATTCAAACCTGGGACATGCGAGATCAATGCAGAGATAATTCTTGTGTTTTTTTAAAATTAGACCTTCTCACAAAATGGCTATGACGAGACGAGCTCGACACCTTTATGAAAGATTGGTCCAGTCTAGCACTGAAGAGATAGGTGGATAGAGGGTAGAGAGGACTTTGCAATGCAGTGGGACAATTCAGATTGAAAAGAAATAGTAATAATAACTAAACGTAAAAGTTCACCGTTACTCAAAGATAATATCGTTCGTTATTCAACCACTGAATGTAGTAAATAAACCTATCAACTAATCGTCAATTTACAGTTTACTGCCGGTTAAACTATGATAAAGCTACTATGACATTTATATAACATGTACATGAGCTCGGCCCGTTGGCCTCACGACACACTAAAGCCTATTTTTTGTACGTCCAAAGGCTCTGGTTTAAATGTATTTTTTCTGTCATTTAAAGGTTAACTTTTACTTTTCTGAAATAACCATGTAAGATGACAATGGTAGCAGGTGATTATTACTCAAGTGATCAAGCTTTTAAACAGAGATAAAAAGCAGATTTTTGTGTTTACCTCTACATCTTTGTTCCAAAAGTTGTCTCAAAAGTCTCATCAAATTCCGTGTCTGGCACGGGTCAAATGTCAAAAAATCATTTTTCTGACATAGGTATCTCGATTCCTTTGCCTTCAATCGTTTTGCATTATATGGCAGAATTAAATTAAATTAAATGGTAGAATATAAAAATTTGTGTAATAATCTCCATATACTTTCTTCTTGGTCTATTCGATTTGAGTTAGAGCTTGTGAGCCAGGTCTGGAAAATTATAATGCACTATTTTTAATGCAAATTGATTCTTTATTATGTAAATATTATTTCCTTGTAACTATTAGAACTTATTTGTAAATAGTACTTCAGAGTGAACTTCAGAGTGTTGTCTTTGCACTAAACTTTGCTTTTTTCCTTCAATATATTATTATCATGACTATTTTATATTTTTTATAGACTATTTTCTCTGTTCCTGAGGCCTCATATACATTTTTATCAATTTAATTCACAATTTATTTATATTATTATCATGTTTAAATGGCCATTATTCAATGGAAAGTTTACACGTTACCCACTGACCAAATAATTTAGGTACTCATCATACTCAAAACGATTATCTCTAAAAACGTTATACGAAGATAAGTTACCTACATAAATAAAGTTGATTGAGTACTTTTTAAGTAGTTGTCATTCACCACACCTTAAATCATGGCGCTAGTCCGCAATCATACTTAAAGAACCCGTACATTCATAAAAAAGTCTACTCAGTTAGAATTCAGTGCCAACGAACCTTAAAACTGGGACACACTACAAAAAAATAGGCAAAAAATGCAACTTTCTGGACAAGGAAAGTTTTTTTACGCCTATCCAGTTGGTAATAATGTAATTATTGACACACACGTCACACCCACGCTGCGTAGACTACGTAAAAAATATGATTCGCTTTGATAAACAACTACTAAAAAAGTTGTGACCCGAATAGTGGTTGAATTTCAATTAGATTACAGTAATGAATAAATTGCAATATGTCTGGCACGATCGGATATAACTGTCTTCTAACAACGCCGGCGCGGACTCTCGATTTTAAAAATACTTCGTACACCAACAACTCTTATGAAAGAAGTTATGTTTATTTATTTAGACATAATTTTCAGCTATAAAGGCTCTTTCAAGTTAACCGATTTCAGGCGTCCAGCTACGTGCGTTTTGTATGAAAAAACAAAAGAACATTTGTTCGCGCGGACTGCGCATTAAAGCCGATTTACATCAGGCAAGTGAATGCTCATTCGGTCCCCACTCTATAAAATTATTGTAATGTAAACAGATTTAGAGCATTCTTTCGTTGTTCTATTGCGTTCTTGGAATATTCTAAGAATGCTTGCTCGCTTGATGTAAACGGCACTAGAGCGTGCGAACAGTTGCTTAGAGCGTACTTCAGCGTGTTCTGACGTGCTCGCTCCCAGGAGCGGTCTCTTCGAAGCGTTCTAGTGTTCTCATTCTTGCACTGTAAACACTGAAAACGAGCAGTCGTTTACACTAAAAGACCAAGAAAGAATGCTCTTGTTCTAGCTCTAGCTCTTTGTTCGTTTAGTTTAAATGCACCTTTACTGCAACGTGTAGCAGACGACTAGACCGCTGAAATTGACAGAGCAACCTTGTACCTGCTATGAGGCCATTTCAGTTGTCGTAGTAAAACTTTGTGAAGGTCGCAGGTACCTGAAAATTAAACAAATGTATTTAAATTCCCTCGCACAGAAACGCTTCGTTACGATGCCTTAAACGACACTTCGGGCAACCATCCAAGTCACAAGGCCAGAGTTGAACTGAACATTTTACAGCTATGCTCGGATTAAAATGATGATATAGGTACCTAAAATATTGTTTAAGCAACTTCTGTATTATAGCGCCTTAACTCTGACTTTTCCATTGTAGTGCCTAGTAGAAATCAACATGCAATCTTAGATTACTTTATTCATGTTATAATTCAAACCTAACTTCGCTTCATGCTATAGATTAGCAGCGCCCCGCGGTTTTATCTGCGTTTGCCCGTTCCTGTAAGAATTTCGGGTTGAAAAATGGCTTATAAACTTCCCGTTGAATATGGCTATCCGTTACAAAAGAATAATTCATATCGGATTGGTAGTTAATGAGAACGTTCAAACAAACAAAAAACCAAACAGTCAAACTCTTCAGGTTTATTATATTACTATAGTAAGATGACTTATTCGATGTGGAAACCACACTTCATATCTGAAGAAACAAAAGTTATGCAAGTGAAGATTCACAAAAAAAAGTTCTTCCTAACTAGAACACGATTAGTCCTAAATAACAGAGCGGTTATAGATTAGTCAAAAGTATATCAAAATGTGTCGTAATAGTGAGCGGTGCAAGTGTTAGTGAACGTAATTTCATGCTCGTTTATCGATGGGAGTGATTGCAATCATAGGCTTTGTGTAATTGTGTATTACCTACAATACCGTAAAGTAAGTAAATTATTTATATCCGACGGATTAGAAAAAAACAGCGGCATCCCACTGTTTAACCAGCGTTATGCCCCCGTTATGTTAAGGTTTTTATATAAGAAAAATAAGGAATAAAAATCTCAAAATTCCCACGGGAACGGGGGCGCTGCGGGTTAAACCACGGGGCACAGCTAGTTTAAAATAAAATTGTAATTATGTCTTGAAGTGTAGAAGAAGTAGAAGAATTTTAATAACCCTACATTTAGATATGCCTGTGCAGTAAGTAAATGAAATGAGTATGAATAGAAAAAATAGTCATATCATCGTAGTCAACAATCCGTTAAATTCATCAGCGATGTACCTACTATTATTAAATCAGTATAAAAAAACAAACAAATATAAATATATTTAACCTTAACACAAGGTAGTTATGCACCCACCGGGCCGCATGGTAATAAATTTCACTAACGCTGACCGTGCGTAAGAGCTAGCGAGAATGCGTGGGCGCATGACCGGAAAGGATGTTTAGTCTATAAGTAAGCGATAAGAAAAGTGACTTTAGTTTTAAGAATATAATTCATTATTAGTTAAGTAACCCTAGTTTAGTTCGGACGTCAGTCCTTAGTGAATAAAACTTTTCACTAATTATTAATTAAGTAACCTTAGCGTAGTTTGGACGTTTATAACAGTCCCTAGTGAATAAAACCTTTCACTTTAGTTTTTAAAAAGTATTTTATTGCTCCCAAATACTTTTCTGGCGCAGCCGGTAGGATCGCACTACTGTGTGCTGCTGATTCGTGCGCGAAAAAACGATTAAAAAGCGTGAAAAGCGCGTTCGGTCTTCAGCCCGTGGCGATCCGCGAACCAGATAAATTTGAAAAGGACCTTGGAGACAATACCTAAGCATGGTGGTGACTGGCAGGTGAGTGAGATTTTTCGCCATCCTTTCCCCACTATTCTTTGTTATAGTAGGAATCGAACTTTTTCCTTTATAACTTTTATTTGACTTACCTAAAAATCGGTAGACCATTTAATTTAATGTATTAAGTAGATTTTATTGTTATTAAATAAAATAAACTTAGTTTAGAATAAAAAGGAACTATTTTTGGAATAATATGCAAGAAATAATATCATTAGTTATAAATAGCTGCGAAGTTTGTAAGAAGTTTAAGTATGACAGGAAACCACTGAAACCATCCTTACAGTTGACGCAAACGCAGGAAGCCCCTTTTCAGGAAATCTTTATTGATATCTTTACTATAGAAAATCGTACATATTTAACGATAGTAGACGCCTTTAGTAAACTTGCACAGGCAATAGAAATTAATAATAAAGCAACCGCGGAAGTGATTCGCGCATTGATTAAATACTTCTCAATGTACGGTGTCCCTACGAAAATAAATTGTGATCCTGGTTCTGAGTTTAATAATGAGCTTATGAAGGAATTGGCATCCATGTACAAAATCGATTTACACATATGTACAGCTCACAACCCAAATTCAACAGGCATTGTTGAACGCTTTCATTCTACTTTAATAGAAATATATCGCTTAGCGAAATATGATCAAAAATGCACTGATGCAGCATCAGTCATGACCTATTCTATTATGGCTTACAATAACACCATTCACTCTAGTACAGGATTAACACCGTTTGAAATAGTTTTTGGACACACAGATTCCAGTAGGGCATTTGATGGGGAATTCGAAAAATGTTATATACAGCAGTTATTGAAAGATCATGCTAGGCGCACTAAATTTCTTTACCAGTACATTTCAGACAAAATAAGTAGTAATAAAGAGAGATTGAATAAAAAACAATCAGGTGAAAATGTAGAGTTCAGTGAAGGAGATATAGTGTTTACAAAGGATATTAATACTAGAAAAAGCAAAGACAAAGCTAGATATCAGAAAGCAACTGTTAAAGGACCAGCTGTTAGAAATGTAGTCCCAGTTCAGTTAGGTAAAAGAGAAACGAAAGTGACAATTAAAGACATAAAACGCCCTCCGCAGGTGGTACGTGGTCGTAAGCCTTCTTCACCTCAGCCTGGGCCTTCATCTTCAAAAACTCGATGGAAACCCCGGAATGTTACCTGTGAAGGAAGGGAAAGCACATAGACAGATAGATAGATGGATTCTGGTCAAGCGATTTGATTTAAATAGTCTAAGAAATGATTTAAAAATTAACAATCTAAAATTCGCAAATTTCCTTAATATTGTAAATTCTCATAAACCTTACAGACATGATATATTAAATATAAGAACACAAGCTGAATATTTAAACGATAGAGCAAATTCCAAATTAGAACAACTGATACCTTCAATTAGAATCAAAAGAGGCCTTATTGACCCCCTTGGTTCATTAATAAAGCAAATTTCAGGAAATCTAGATTATACAGATGCTTTACGTTATGATAAGGAAATATCCATGATAGAGTCGAAAGAAAGAGCCTTAGATAAGAAAATGACATTAGTCACTAAAATGTTGGATAGTTTCTTAAACAGTTCAGGCGAGCAAAATGAAAACATAATCAATATCGATAATAGATTGAAAAAAATTGAGGAAATTACTAAGTTATCTAATAATGCCACAAACAATTGTTTATTTTTCTCACATACACTTAGCATGTTCGAAATTTTTATGAGTATATTCAGAACTATCTATATAATGTTAAATGAAATAGAAACTGCATTAGCATTCACCAAAGTATCTGTATTACATCAATCAATTGTAAATTCATCTGAACTATTATATTTATTAAAATCAATAGAGCACACTCACAATTTGATGTATAAAGTAAATGAATATAATCTGATAAAATTTGAAAGGATAATTAAAGTAAAAGCATATGTAAAGGAAAGTCAAATAACATTTATAATGGAAGTACCGTTAACAGATAAAATAGTTTTCGATTATTACAAATTATATCCTCTTCCCATTTACCAATTTCCTACGAGAAAATTGTTATTATTTCCCGATTTTCCGTACCTTTTGGCGAAAAGACTCCAAATACTTGCCAGTATCCCAGCCGTGCGAGAAAATCGACGCAGCCATTTTCCTGTGTACCGACGACAACGTAGCGCAGTTTCAGCCTCCCACATGTGCTGAACAGCTTCTGAAGTTTCAGACTAACCTCACGTTTTGCTCACCATATGCTGTTGAAGTTGAAGACATCAAGGTACAGCGTATTAGCATGGAAAGTTGGATCATATTCACGCGAAATTCAACCATAATGACTGAAAAATGTGAAAACGAGAGTAACAAAGTATTACTACAGGGCACATACGTTGTTTCAACATCTGAAAACTGTGCTTTACACCTGAATGAGATTGAACTTACTTATGAACGCACCTTTACTGAAAAACTTCAGTTCAGAATTGCAGCCGTTACAACCTTACCTCAAATGAAAATTGAAAATCCGACATCCTTACCTGTAATCAATATAAAGAACATCGATCTGGAAGAAATGAAGCACATTTCCCGCATCCTGAAAATTAGCGACACATTCAGTGAAAGTGATAGTGAAATGGGCAATATAGTGAATATCAAAAGTGTTAGTTTAGCCACGATTTTTCTATATGGATTTTTCATAGTTATAAGTATTATTTCCATTCATATTATTTTAAGCGAAATCATCGGAATCCAGTAATTGTAGAACCCGATAATTTCGCTCTTGATGAGGGAGGAGTTATGCACCCACCGGGCCGCATGGTAATAAATTTCACTAACGCTGACCGTGCGTAAGAGCTAGCGAGAATGCGTGGGCGCATGACCGGAAAGGATGTTTAGTCTATAAGTAAGCGATAAGAAAAGTGACTTTAGTTTTAAGAATATAATTCATTATTAGTTAAGTAACCCTAGTTTAGTTCGGACGTCAGTCCTTAGTGAATAAAACTTTTCACTAATTATTAATTAAGTAACCTTAGCGTAGTTTGGACGTTTATAACAGTCCCTAGTGAATAAAACTTTTCACTTTAGTTTTTAAAAAGTATTTTATTGCTCCCAAATACTTTTCTAGGTACACCTTCGAACATCCATTGTTTACCAAAATACATTGTTTTTATTCACACTTGTACACTAATTTCTTCGTTTAGAGTGATGTCCTAAACATGCTAAAAAAACCAGTACTACGCTAAGTATTACGAAATATATTAGGGGTTGCATCTTAGGTGGTTTCGGTAATAAATAACTGAAACGAAAGTGTACAAATGTTGTCACAAGTGATTAGAGCTTGTCATTACTTGTTAATCATCCTTGAGATAGAGCTTGGTCATTGATTGAATATGGTGAAAGTGAATTTTATTTTCTGTTCTATGTAGAATTAATATAGCTGCTTATGAGCTGCTTTAAGGCCATGTTTATGGTGAAATTTTAGTGGTGTTCTCGGTAGGTGGCGCGTTACGAATTAACACGTTTGTTGATGATTGTAGTACGAGTAATTCAGTCTAATAAATGTATTTAGATTTGTTTGTGGGTGCAATCAAAGAAATGTAGTCACTAAGCACGTAACAAATATCGCCTAAATTATGAATTACCGACCTTTGCATGAATATTTTTAGATAATTAATTGCTTTTGTTTTCAGTTTTTTAATTGCATGTAAAAAAAGTAGAGTTGAAAATATATAATACTTTATACTTGATACGCGTTGATGTCTTTTGTATAGAAGTAATTTGCTTTCATATATTATTTTTCCTTCAGGCGTTCGAGCTATAAACTTAACTATGCATACGTTTCAATTAAAATAAATTCAACTGTTCGCTTGTAGACTCTTTCCAGAGTTAGATATACCTCTTTATAATATTAGTACAGATGTTACAGTAAATTTATTTTTTCTGTGCCATTAGTTAGCAATTACATTTATCAGCGTACAGTTGTATTGTAATAAAGCGGTCTAGTTGTATGAATTAATTAAAAAACAGATAAGCAGCAGGTTCTTTAACGTTTTATTGCCAATAAACTACTTAAAATTAGATAGGTATTAGTATATATTATCGTAGTACAAAATAAGTATTGAATTACCAAAAACATGGACCTAATAGTCGCTTCGTCAAATCCTAACGTTAATTAATAACGAACTGCTAAACTTACCTTTTTCTAACTATTCATGACTTAACTGAATATTGTCTCATTACTGGTCAAGGATCTACTCAATACCTAAAATAAAATTATGTATGAAACAACTTAAAACTGTGTAAAATTATTTCATGCAAAATTGTTCCAACTTAACGATCAGTAATGTGCCAGTGCCCAAAGTTTGTTAATGAACCAAGTTGGTGGGCGCAAGGATGGGAGTCGATGACCGAAAAATACCGAAAATAAAACGCTAAATGTGAAGTGAATAAAACAAGTAACGGGATGCAGGCATTTAAGAAGAATTGAAGGTTTGTTCTTAAAATATTTCCTTATACTCGTAATGTACTAAAGTTTTAAAAATATAATTAATGATAAGGGTGCATTTCATAGAAACGGAGCAGCTGTGCTAAATCGTCCAATCGCAACGCATTTTTTTAAGCTATTGCATAGCTTCTATCGCGGGCCTTGAGCGCGGGGACCGAATCCAGAAATTCCGTAACGAAAAAACCTCATGTGAAAAAACCTCATGCTCCCCACTAACGCCATCTAGTGATACAAAAATTAACTATGCAATAGCTTTACCGCGGCAGTCCCCGAGTGCCACACGTCTTTTTTTTATTACGAAAGGATTTTGAAAATGTCATTGTCATTGTTTGACAATTTCAAAGCGTCGTGATTGGTCGATTTTGCGCAACTCCACTCCGCTTAAATGGGATCGCAACTTAAAGTACGGACTTCACCGCAAGTTGCAGCTGAAGACTTCACTGCTCTCTAAGAACCGCGGCGACACGCTGCAGTCTTAGGCCGCGGCGTGCAGCGACCGTAGCCTGTCCCGATGTGCAAAGCAAGAAGTCCTTTTTTTATTGGTACCTTTTCGTAGATTTTTCTTTTACACAAAACAAACGTAGAACTAAGAGCCAAGCAAGTCATCTACCGAGTAGCTTCGCTCACTTTGCGACCGTTCATTCGTATGTAAAGCCCATGGAAAAAATAAATTAAATTATATCGATATTAAACCTTTTTTAATAAAGTTTTGACATCAACAATGACAACTCTTCGACACTCAAGATTGAAGTGTGTCAACAAATACAAAATTGTATGATAAAATCTCGAGGTAAAAATTGTAATACATACCTAATAAAAGCAATGTTTTAATGTTATAATAATTTACGGTAATTCTGGTAAATACTGCAGTCTTACTTAACTTTGAAAGGATTATAAAATGGCCAAGGTATCAAGGATGGCGCTAGAAGCAGCGCTAGGTATGGTTAAAAAGAGGTTTTATATCATGTACAGTAGAGTAGAAGAAACTGCGGCAAAATAAACGCGGATTTCTAGCTTTTGTTTGAATATTATTTTGTCAATCATTCCGATAAAACACGCACTTAATTTGTTGCAGTTTCGTTGAGGACAGTTCGTCCTGCCCTTGAAAGAGGTTGGACAGCTACCAAGACGGCGATAGGAAATTCAAAAGCACGACCAATTGTATGCAATGTAGTCGTAGCAAAGGTTGAAGATGCTTTAAGCAATTTCTCAGATAATTTGGAAATGAAATTATGTGAACTTCGAGATAGCAAAGTGGAACTCGAAATTAAACAACTTGAGAAAGACCTAGAAGATGCAAAAAGGCGGTTAGAAGAATCAAAAGAAAATTAAATTACATTTTTATTTAATTTTTTATTTTCTTTTATTTATGACTAGCCGTATCCCGCGGTTTTAACCTCCCTGTTGAATGTGGCTATCTAGTACAAAAATAATTATTCAAATCGGACTGGTAATTCCCGAGATTAACTCGAACATACAAACAAACAAACTTACAAATTTTACCACTTTATAATATTAGTATAGATGTGACTATTACTATACTGATATCTTCAGTGAGATGAGAGGCATTTGCAGTGGGAAATTACTGGCTTACAGTTTACTTCATTTTAATGATGTAGACGTCTTTGTCCAAAAATGGCTCATCTTTAAGCTTAAGTATTTGGGCTAAAATCAATTTAATCAATCAATCAATTCAATTTAAACGTAAATATGTTTCTGTAGGCACTGCTAAAATCACAATGGAATAAGTGCTCAACGTTAATCAACGCTTCTGAGTAGGAGTTATGTATTTATTATTAACTAAGGAGATATCAGAACAGTGGATATAATATTTTTTAAGTATCCACCTTAAGAAGGTGTAAAAGTGTAACAGATAGACAAGGTTGCTTTTGCAGTTATAATATAAGCATAGAAATAGAGATAGCTCAACAAATAACAACATAATGTTAAGTATCAATAGATTTTTAAATACTAAAATGGGTATTAACATCTTAATTAAATATTTTCTACAGCTATAGGCAAAGCAGTTAAGCCCAATTTATCCACTGCCTGGCAATATGCGAAGGTTGAATGCATTCCTCCTGGGACACAATGGTTTTTCCACGGAAGGCTTGGGAAACAGCTAGAAGATACCGTTGGAGGCACAGTCGACAGATTCATCAGCGGCGTAGAACGCCAAATAAGTGATATGGACGCGGCAGTCATAAGGGAACAGCAAGAAAAGGAAGCCAAAATTAAAGCAGAACAAGAGAAACTCAAAGCTGCGGAGGCACTTAAGCGCCAAGAAGCTGCTAAAAAGTCAGAAGAAGCTAAAAAAGCTAAAGAAGCTACAGCTAAGAAGGAAGCTGAAACTAAAGCTAAAGAGGAAGAAAAAGCTAAAACAGAAGCAAAGAAGGCTCCTGAACCGAAGAAGCCACCGCCACCTGCAAAGAAATAAAACTTCGAATCATTGTGAATATTCTTCATCGTTTTCTCAATAAACTTGTTATTAGAACCACGTTTCATGTTCCTTGTTCATTCGTACACATTTCCCAATATCCGAACGAAAAATATTCATAATCTTCTTTCCTAGTGGCTATTTGACATTATTCAGTGTTTAATTTATATGTTTAAATGTCTTTGAATTTTACATTAATACCGTTTATTGATATGATATGATTGATAGACCTTCATAATATATGCCTTTAGGCGGCCCCTAGACCTACAATAACATTGTACAATATAATATTTAATTGTGCAATAAGATTAAATTGCGTTTGGATCCAAACGGTCAATTATATTGCACAATAAGAAAATTGTGCAATGATTTCTTGTTCAGTCGGAGAATAGTTTGATCCCGAGCAACATACGAGTATCAAATATTGCGCAATACTGACCCTACACCTTCGCATCGCACATTCCTGCGATATTACGTCGCGACGTAATATCGCAGGAATGTGCGAATGCGACGCGTCGTCCAGTACGGCTGATTACACTTGAAGGAATGGTCGCCCTACCAAACGGTTTGCCGCACTAAATCGTATCGCAGAAATTCGCATCGCAAGTTCCTGCGATGCGAATTCGCATCGCAGTATTGTGTGGGAGCCCTTAATCTTTATTTCATTTACTAATGTATGATCTTAGATTATTCTACGAATGCCTAGAAATAAAAGACTCAACTCGTATACACGTTCCTGTATCTGTGTATATGTATGAATGAGTATTTATTTATTTTGGTTTTATATTTTTAGACTGATTGATTTGACAATTATATTTTGTTTATGATTTGACAATAATTCAAATTACAGCACTAAGTAGCTTTTGCAAAAACTAATGTATTAAATTATTTAATTGGATTAAGGTTGTAATAGTTGTTATCTACGCAAATTAAAACAATTTAATAAACATGGCGTCAAGCGCGAATGCTATTAAATCTATTGGAAGTCTGCTTCGTAAGTCAAAATACAATACAATATTAGCTGTTTATTGCTATGAAACTTTACATTACACTAGTTATCAAGCAAACCGTAGGTTAGTGATAAACCTTCGTTTAAGATTCGACAGCACTAAGGCTTCTCTTTCTCCAAGGTTCTCAAACGTTTTCAAACTCTGTTTTTGATGTTGGTTTCGATAATGAATCTCATTAACTAAATCATACGTACGTAACCTACACAAGTATTGATTTCAAAGCATAGGTATGAAAAGCTTATTAGAATCTGATAAATTTGCCTAACTTCTGCAATGATATGATGTAATCATAGTGCATTGTTTATAGGCAATAGATTTCTGACCTTCCCTCAAGCATTAGCCGAGATCTATAGACCATCAATCAATAAACAGAAGGACAAGCTATTGGAAGTGATCAAAGGTAAATCATTATAAAGAAATGAGCCTCTCTATATTAGTATTTAAAAAAGCTGAAGGCTTTAATGTTTTGTTTGTTTGATTGTGCTTATCTCTAATTTTATTCGTTCGATTTGGAATAAAAAATATTTTGATACTGCTATATTTAAGAGGAAAGTTACGGCTACTTTTTACCCAATATCTATATTTATAAAATTCAAAGTCCTGACTGACTGACTGATAATCAACGCACAGCCTCAACCGCCACACCTAGAAACATGAAATTTGGCAGGAAGGTTCTTCAAGTGACGTAAGTGCACACTAAGAAAGGATTTTCGAAAATTCCTACGGGAACGGGCTCAACGCGGGCAAAGCCGCGGGGCGCTCCTAGTTCTGAATAAAACCAGTTCAAAGCGAGTAATACTGCGGGGCACACTAGTATCTTAGTACGTTTATTTGTATTGCGTTTGCGTAAACATGAATCGAGCAATAACCTTCCCATTATATTATGAATTCAGAAAAGGCCGAGATAGCTTCGCAATCGAAATATGCACAAAAGATGCGAGTACTCAAAGGGTATTATACTTTGGAAATGTCGCCACCGTCTTCTTCCGCAGATATGGACGTTTGTATCAATTAAGTCACATATTATATTCACGTCACAATATAGACATATCTACTTTAGAATTTTAGACAGACTCTGATATAGGTCTGATCTCAGAATCTGATATAATAAAATAACCAATATTATAAATGCGAAAGTTTGTGAGTATGTATGTTCCTAGGATGTATGTATGTTTGTTACTCTTTAACGAAAAAACCACTTGACGGATTTGGATGAAACTTAACAGTAATATAGGTTATACATCAGAATAACACATGGTATACATTTCATTCCAAAATTCCGGCTGGAACGGATACAACGCGGGTACCACCACAGTATTATAAATGCGAAAGTTTGTGAGGATGGAATGTATGTACCTATGTTTGTTACTCTTTCACGAAGAAACTACTGGACGGATTTGGATGGAACTTTTTCAGTAATATAGGTTATACATTAAAATAACACATAACACATTTCGGGATACATTTTATCCCGAAATTCCTGCGGAAACGGGTACAACACGACGATGCAGATCTGGACTCCCGCAAGTATGCGTAGATGTGTCGAACCGCAACATGCAGCGTGATGCCTGGCAGTGTGATAATCGCCTAAAACTCAATGTGTGACTTTTTATATTTTACCATTTCAGAAACTAAAAGATGATATAGGATTAATTAAAGATTTCATACAAAAACACTGTTATAAGCATCTGACGGTGCAACAAGCATGGCTGCTGTTTCTAGTTGGCCTAGAAGTAACTCTATGGTTTTATTTGGGTGAAACTATCGGAAAAATGCACTTAGTTGGATATCAAGTTTAGTAAAATTGATTGTTTAATATTTCGGTCTTAGTGGATTCTGTGATGAAGTTGTTAAATTAATAAAGTTTATTATTTTCTAATATTGAAGCATCTTTATTTAGTTAATGTACGGAATTTCAACCCTTAGTGGCCCTAGGCCAATTTGTGGCACGAGGGTGGAAATGAGGTATTTCCACCCTCGTGCCCTTAGCCACAAATTCACCCTTACAACTGAACTGGATCAGTGCAAATTAATCCTAGTTCACGATCAAAACAGAGATCAAAACTCCAAAATTGATTAATTAAAACCCAGTTCAGTTGATAGTTGCTAGTGATAGAAACGTTGAATTTATTTAGGCCTTCCACTATTTTACTGTACGTTTCTGGGGGTTTTTCGCAAGCAGAGGGCCATAGGCTTGTACCTATTTTGCCTTAAGCCCCATTTAGACGAGGAGAGTTTCTCGTCTCGAAGATACGATTATCGAAGGAATATAAAACATTTTTTTCGTCTAAACAATCGCTCTCCTCGCTCGTTGCCTTGGGCGACAATTGCCTTGCAATGGAATATTATTATGTCCGTGTAAACAGAATTTCAAAGCAATAATCGTATTTCGAGATTTTATGTCAATTGGTACCATGAGTGCGGACGGAACTAAATAAAATAGCGGCTCTGTTTTCAAATGAGGGGTTATTCACCTAGACGTATTATATACGCCGACCCGAAATCTAGTTGTGTATTGTTGATCGAAGTAGTAATCACTTAACTCGACTGACAAAAAACGATTCAAACTGATTTGTACGATACTCGTATCAACTTGAAAATATGTCTCAGGAGATCGTGTTTATACAAGTCGAGACTCTCATAAGCAAGAATCTGCTTACTATACTTTTGTTGTGTAAACAAACATAGGCAATTATCGCCAAGCGATAAGTCATATGCGAATCTCGTATGACATAATCGTAGGCGAGATTTTAGTTCTTGCCTGTATGTAAACATTTTGATACGATTGTGTTATGGCGATTATTGCTTGTGATAGTAGCGTATGGTTTCTCGTAAGAAAACGTACGAGAAACTCTCCCCGTCTAAATGGGCCTTTAGGGTAAATCTAGACTTAATGCAATAGGCTATGTTATCTATGATATAATATAATAAATCCGAAAAATATTTTTAGTTTGTTTTAATTTGCGCTTATCTCAAGGATCCGATTTGATTCAAAGGTCCGATTATAATAATAATTTTTGCATTGGATAGCTTCAAGACAAGGGTTATAGTCTATTTTTGTAAAACCGCGGGGAGTAGCTAGTTTATTTATAAATACTCTTAAATGGACGCCTACCTAGTGAAGTTCATTCTTGTATGTCTACAGTTAGAAACCGTTGTACTAGGCATTTTTTCTACTTCAAACTATTTTTTTCACTGAATGTCTATATAGGTTGCTGCTACAAATGAAGTAACTAGTACACTGCGAAACTTACCTAGTACAATTACTTACTTACACTGCGAAAACTAGTTTTGCCTAGATAAGACATCTATAAACATACATTTAAAACAACTAAGTTTTTGTTTCTTTTTAATTTGATACGTACGAAAAGATACCTACTCAACATATCATTGGAAAATGTATCTTTAAATTCATAACATAACTACCTTATTTTTATGTACCTACCCAAAATATTTAATTAAATTCGTTGGTTAAAAGTTCATAATATAAAAATAAAGTCTGAATATGGCATAGTGTTCAAAATTGCATGAAGTTCTAATACAAATTTGTATTTTATTATATACTAGCTGTGCCCCGCGGTTTTACCCACAGCGCACCCGTTCCCGTAGGAAATACGGGATAAATAGTATCCTATATCCGTCTCCTGGTTCTAAACTACCTCCCCACCAGTTTTCAGCCAAATCGGTTCAGCCGTTCTCGAGTTATAAATAGTGTAACTAACACGACTTTCTTTTATTTAAATAGATTTTTATTATATATTTTATTTTGTTTAAAATATACATTAAGATTCAGATTTTGAATGACGATTATACCCTGTTATTCACTTAATACCTTATTACAAGTAGATAATTTTCCAGTTTCATACAACTTCATACAAGACAGGTATTTAAAGGTTGAAATATGATATTTAATATTTTAATGAGCAATTCAATGTTCTTTGGTTAATAAGTTTTTAGTCTCAATAGGTAACACAGTTTTAGGGTACTTTAAATATACTACATTCATACTTAAAAACTACTTTAATTAAAAAACTTATAAAAAAGATTATCTTGAATGTTTTGAGGTCTTTTTTGTTCTATTTATATAGCTTAAGAGCGGCCAACCCGTCTTACTTTTCATACAAACGCTGTTACGTGATTACGGCGTTGTTATAGATCTTTCTTTAAATATTTTTAGCTAATAAGTATCTTATGCACTATATCTAGGTTTCTATCGTAATAAAAAATCTAAATTTTTAGAAATAAATTCAGTATAAGCCTCCAAAAACCGGCTTTTTTGCACAAATTTTACCTGAACTTTGGGCGGTCATATTGTACTTATAAATTGTAAAAGTAAAGAAAATATTATGATAGAAACCTCGCAAATATAATGGAGATTTTAAATAACAAACAGTTATTTTACAAACATGCAAGGTTTACTGAAAAACACGTATATCCTGGAACAAGTTTTGTGAAGATTCCGGACTCAATTTTTTGTAAAACGTTATCGCGGTCTCTCTTGCTTGTTGACAAGTGACGGAAAGAGGTATGCGGGGGACGAGTCTATCTATGAATGGCGCACTCGCTCGCTAGCTCGCTAGTTTGGTCGCTCGCTCGCTTTGTATATAACGTACTTCGTTCTTTGTATTGTGCCTACGATATATTTACTAGCTGCGCCCTGCGGTTTTACCCGCGTTGTGCCCCTTCCCGGGGAAATTTAAGAACCACTCGACCGAATTTGTGCAAACTTCACATAAACCATCTACTAAATAGTCCAAACAAAGCCTAAATATTTAGTTTGGATAGGTCAGCCCGTTCCTGAGTTATAAAATTACAACGAAAAGTGGCATTGATTTTTGTATACCTATTTCCATAATATCCTACGCGTATGTTCTCTCGAACTTATTTGTACGCAATAATGAGTACTTTGATTATGTCGAACATTGTTTTTATGTCGAACATTGTATTATGAACAATAGATTTAGCAGCGCACGCCAATAACCAATTTTTGTGGGCATAATATGTTTTTCATACCTTTTGGGTAACATTATTCCAATTTGAATACGGAACCCTTTTTTAAAAAAAAATAGGTACCCCGCCTATGTCCGTACCTAAAGTGTACGAGTACTTTACCTATAGGTGAAAAAATTCAAACAAACAAACAACTATACAAACAAAGTTACAAACTTTACATCTTTATAATATTAGAATAATAGCAATGTGCGTGAAGCGAGTAGCGAGTATCGGTAGTAGCGAGGTAGTGAGACGCGTGTACTAGACCATATCACAGTTTAAATTAGTTTCCAGTAGGTATTAAATTAATAAATTTGAATTTGAATTTATATCTGATTTTTGAAGCAGTGTTTTTTGCATTAATCGATTATATTGTGCTGTTTTTGGTTGTTTGAGTTGTTCATTAACTCATTCAGAGATAAAATTTTATAAATTACCGGGAATAATTAAATCTACTTATGAAAAAAAACAGCATGCATATTTATTATACACTTAATGTTTCATTTTAAAAAAATATCAAGATGCAATTAAAATAGTCTGTGCGTTCAGCGCGTGTGTAGGTATCTAACTGAAGAACAGAGCCGAGTTACATTACTGGTATTACTATACTGTGATATTATCATGAATCTCATCATAGATGTAGGATATACAAGATGCAAATAGACAGCTTGGAAGCATCACCAAAAAAAAAAACATGTGTTGGTGAATGTCTATGTGTGAGTTAAAAATAGTGTTGGCCACAATACATTTTTACATTATGGACTATTTCAGTTTCAAACTTGAAAGATTGGACTTGATATTTCATACTTGAAAACTTCAAATAAAGATGACCGCAAATGCACTGGCGGGATTGCGCCGAAAAGACTCCCAGCCACCCCCCACGCTTTAAAAAAAACGCTGGCCCTGTTTTTTCTATTTCCATATCGCAACTTGACTAGATCCCCGGCGTACGGCGGCGGGGCAACTTTCTTTTTTAAACATACTCGTTAAGGTTTAAGTTGTAGGTATAAAACATTTATAGCAAAAGTACAGGTAATTAAAACACTGAATATAATTTTGATTAATTATTTATTGCCCTCGGAATATTACAGTTTTGTTTAAGTGTGTTTGTAACGTTTCTCTATCCAATTTTAACAATTTACTCTCATGTTTTAATCGGAGATCAAAATAAGTTTCGATTATAGTTTTCATAAGCAGATATCTATGACTGTCTAAGGGATCTTGATCTAAAACATGATTGTAGATTATTAAACAGGGACTGTACGTTACTTATATAACTTTTAACACACATTTAGCAAAAATTAGTTCAGTCATTATTTTCTTCTTCATATTATCTCTGAAAAAACTCTCAGCCTTACAACACAATGTAATATTTAACGTCTTAAGATGTCATTTCCTTTGGATTAAACATTTGTTGTCAAAATATTTGCTACAGATAGTGGAGTTAGTACTAGCATTCCAATCTGGTCTATTTACAGTCCGTAACCATTTTTCACGCAATTTTAAACAAGGTGGAAATCTAGAACAAAATATTAGTTACGCAATTACCATGTTTTGTATTCTTACACGTAAATAATGAGTTCCTAATGTAAATTGTAATTTTATTTCAAAATAGCTTGATTAAATAATTTTTATTGATGTCTTGACAGTCTCTAAAAAAGATCAAGTTTTTATCGATACTCGTGTCGTCATCGCTTTGTCAAGCACTAGCGTAGCGAAGCAATTTACTATTTTACATATATTTCCGCGAATTCTGTATTAACTCACTATATATACTTAAATTTGTCAACGGATAACAATAAACTATTGTAAACATCTTTTACTGAACCGATTTAGAGCAGAAATTTGGCAAAATATGGTTCGAGAAATTCCAATAACAAAGTCGTATTTACCGTACGTAGTACATATAACTCAATGTATTTACCTGTGAAAAGTGTATTGATTGGGATTATATCGGCTTGTAACGTCACATCCAGGTACAGAACAGATCACCATAATTGTAAATTGTAATATTCTTAAGTTTAATCGAGGGATTAGTAAAAATATCACAAATTCCACCACAACGTGAAACGGACTGGGACGCGTCAACGGCCGTCCGCCCCGAGTGAGCGACGAAAGTTATCGAATGCCAAACGAGCGCTCAGGCGCTTTCTCTCTCTTTTCGCAGTCTCTCAGGGAAGGGCCCTCTTAATAAGAGGGCCCTTCCCGGGCCGTCTATCTCCAACGCGAACATGAAAAGCTTGTTGTTTCAACTAGCGCAATGTTAGAAAAAGAGGGACTGCGAAAAGAGAGAGAAAGCGCCTGAGCGCTCGTTTGGCATTCGATAACTTTCGTCGCTCACTCGGGGCGGACGGCCGTTGACGATACGTACGATGAGATTCATGATAATATCACAGTATAGTAATACCAGTAATGTAACTCGGCTCTGTTCTTCAGTTAGATACCTACACACGCGCTGAACGCACAGATGCGATAGGGCTGCCCGCCTAGACTATTTTAATTGCATCTTGATATTTTTTTACACCTACTTGATATTTTCTTCTAGTTTTTGATTGTGAGTATTTTTATTCAATCAAATAAAATTAATTTTAAATGAAACATTAAGTGTATAACAAATATGCATGCTGTTTTTTTCATAAGTAGATTTAATTATTCCCGGTAATTTATAAAATTTTATCTCTGAATAAGTTAATGAACAACTCAAACAACCAAAAACAGCACAATATAATCGATTAATGCAAAAAACGCTGCTTCAAAAATCATATATAAATTCAAATTCAAATTTATTAATTTAATACCTACTGGAAACTAATTTAAACTGTGATATGGTCTAGTACACGCGCCTCACTACCTCGCTACTTCCGATACTCGCTACTCGCTTCACGCACATTGCTATTATTCTAATATTATAAAGATGTAAAGTTTGTAACTTTGTTTGTATAGTTGTTTGTTTGTTTGAATTCTTTCACCTATTGGTAAAGTACTCGTACACTTTAGGTACGGACATAGGCGAGGTATTTTTTTTTTTAAAAGGGATCCGTATTCAAATTGGAATAATGTTACCCAAAAGGTATGAAAAACATGCCCACAAAAATTGGATATTGGTGTGCGCTGCTAAATCTATTGATGATATATAAAAACATTGTTCGACATAATCAAAGTACTCATTATTGCGTACAAATAAGTTCGAGAGAACATACGTGTGGGATATTATGGAAATAGGTATACAAAATCAATGCCACTTTTCGTTGTAATTTTATAACTCGTGAACGGGCTGACCTATCCAAACTAAATATTTAGGCTTTGTTCGGACTATTTAGTAGATGGTTTATGTGAAGTTTGCACAAAATCGGTCGAGTGGTTCTTAAATTTCCCCGGGAACGGGCACAACGCGGGTAAAACCGCGGGGCGCAGCTAGTAAATATATCGTAGGCACAATACAATTACAAAGAACGAAGAACGTTATATACAAAGCGAGCGAGCGACCGAACTAGCGAGCTAGCGAGCGAGTGCGCCATTCATAGATAGACTCGTCCCCCGCATACCTCTTTCCGTCACTTGTCAACCAGCAAGAGAGACCGCGATAACGTTGAACAAAATATAGTGTGCGGAATCTTCATAAAACATGTTCCAGGATATACGTGTTTATTAATAAACCTTGCATGTTTGTAAAATAAATGATTGTTATTTAAAATCTCCATTATATTTACGATGTTTCTATCATAATATTTTCTTTAATTTTACAATTTATAAGTACAATATGACCGCCCAAAGTTCAGGTAAAATTTGTGCAAAAAAGCCGGTTTTCGGAGGCTTATACTGAATTTGTTTCTAAAAATTTTGATTTTCTTTTATGATAGAAACCTAGATATAGTGCATAAGATACTTATTAGCTAAAAATTTTCAAAGAAAGATCTATAACAACGCCGTAATCACGTAACAGCGTTTGTATGAAAAGTAAGACGGGTTGGCCGCTCTTAAGTGCATTTTCGAAATCTGTGGATTTTAATTAAATTTTTAAGCCACTTTTATGAAGTTAGTTTTACCTATAGTTAGAAGAGTAGTCAGGAAAGTTATACTTGTTATCCTAAAACTATAACAACAACGGGAACAACGCGGGTAAACATGCGGGTCGTTTATTTTCATGATCGGATAGTATAACATGTATAACAGTGCAGCGTATAAGGGTGCATTTCCACAGAAACCGAGCGGAGCGGTGCTGAGCACTATCGACCGATCGAGCCTTGTGATTGGTCAATTAGACTCCGCGCCGCTCCGCTTCTATGAAAACTCATATTAAAGGATTTGGCACAGTGGATGCTTTCTGTGCTCTGCGGTCAAGTCAAAGTGCACGCTGCCCGCATTATGTATGAACAACATTGTCGGCTATATATTTTGTATAGAAATGCGGTCCGACCGTGCGAGCATGATCAAAGAACGCGGGGGAAGGTAGAATTGTACAGGCAGGTAGGCGGGCAGCAGGCGGCGGACATAGGGCCCGGGCAGGCGGGTGGCGGTCAGGGCATCGGTCTCTGCCAGTTTGTTTGCCCTGCCCGCATCGCTGACCGGTTTCCTTGCCCGGACCGCTGACCGTTTGCCCTGAGCGACTCTGTTGTTCGTATATTATGAGGGCAGCGTTCACTTTGACCTGACCGCAGACCGCAGAACGCATCCAGTGTGCTTAATCCTTAAGAGTTGTTTTTTCACTTCCTACACCGGAACTTCTCACGTATCACTATCATCACCTACCAGTAGTATAATTTTTATGGTTCCTGCCATTCAATGACTAATTTATTTAACTTTTTTCAAGTCTTGTAGTTTTTAGATCGCTCAAAGGCCTTTGACACGGTCTATCAGTTGTCGAGACCTTCCCGAATCATACTTAATTAACGTCTTCCTTAAACTCTATCATAACACAGAGGACACTTGTCATCATACATTCTACAAATATAACTTAATATAATATTTTACTTAATGTGATGTGATTGGACCGGTTTTAAAATTAACAACAAAACCATTAGTATGTGCCTGTTTTATTTATCAGTTTGATTTGTACCAGCGACCATGTTTGAACGTGAATTAAATTCATATATAAAATGTGAAGTTTTTTAAATTATAATAACGTACTAAGAGGGTAAGTCTTATCAATCATTAATTGTGAAGTGAGTTTGAAAAATAGTTAATTTTTCTAACCTACTTATTATCAATTCTGAATATTATCGCGCGTGTGTAAGTACTAATCACGAGCAACAAATACAGAGACGCATATAGGTATTACTTGTTACGCATCAAAGAATATAAACATAACTGTAGTTATTATAGCTGTAGGTATATAAATACTAATTGTATTCATTCATTTCGAATAGGTTAGTGGACAACCCTGAGTTCTTAGACCCTCTGAAGGCGTCCGACATGATCTAATAGGTTATAGGTATACTTATTGAATAAAGCTGTTTGTTTGAACTCGTTAATTTGTAGAACTGTCCGTTGAATTTAAAATTAAATATTTTTGTTAATGATAGTCAAATATTTTATTTAATGATTGAATGATGGAAATTTCTACTTCTTACTACTTATGTCGAAATGTGTCACGAAAACGGATATAGCGCATTTGAAATCGCAAGGCGTTAATATGATTATCTTATCAAAAATATAGAAGTGCCTACATGTATAATGAACACCTCCACAAATTATGTAAAAATGTTTATTTTCCAGCATTCATAATCATGCGGAAGTTGAAGACTATAAACCTATTTTTTGCTCTAGCGGCATGCATAACCCTGCTCTGTTTTGGAAAACTGTTTAAAGAAGTTCTCAATACTGAACAAAATATATTGAATGCAGACAGTGAAACAATTAGAAACTTTGCCACTGTAACTGCTAATACATATAATAATCAGTCTTTAGTCAATCGTATTTTAGATACCACGAGATCTCTGATCAATTCTGAGCTTTTATATTACAATTTTGCCGATGCAGGAGTGGAAAAATTTGAGGATTTGTTAATGGAATCCGGTGGAAATCCAATTAGAAGTGTGGTTGTGTCGTCCTGGCGATCTGGGTCGACATTTCTTGGTGATCTCCTGAACTCCATCCCAGGCAACTTTTACCATTACGAACCGTTTCTCAAGGACAAAATAAATCAAATAAGAAATGGAACAGCAGGCAACAAAGCTATCAAAGATATTGAAAAGATGTTGAAATGCAATTTCGAGGGTTTAGATGACTATTTTGAGTATGGAAAAACTGATCCGGAACAGTTTAGCTTCAATACAAGACTTTGGAGACATTGTAAAGAGAATAACCAACTGTGTCACGATCCCAAATTCACAGGGCAGTTTTGTAAACTCTTCCCTTTTCAAAGCATGAAACTTTGTAGAGTGAGAATGCCACTTTTTGAGCCGATTCTTAAGGAAAAAGAGTAAGTAGGTACCACAGTAAATTATACCATAATGTAAGAAGATGTACTTATGTAGGTATATGATGTTAGCGGCACGGCGCAAGCTAATGAAACGAAACCGCAGACTAATGTCGTTTAATCGTAAACGGTTGCTGATATCGGACCTTGATATTAGATACCTGTGATAGGTAGGTATCTATACTAATATTATAAAGCTGCAGAGTTTGTTTGTTTGAACGCGCTAATCTCAGGAACTACTGGTCCGATTTGAAAAATACTTTCAGTGTTGGATAGTCCGCTTATCGAGAAAGGCTATAGGCTATTTTTCATCCCGGAATTCCTACGGGAATGGGCACAACGCGGATAAAACTGCAGGGCGCTGCTAGTCTAATATAAAGCCAGCTATCCATTCTGTGACCTTTTCTTAATACCGTACTCCTAGTATTTATATATTCAGGTAAGCAATGGATTTATGTAAAGTAAATCATTGTGGAATGTCGCTCGATTGGTGTTTGGGATGTAGGTTGCAATAATAATTCATATTTTGAGGACAAATAACGATTAAGTTTAGCAATGACTTAGGAACCTATCTAGGTTTGTACATTGGGTGGTGGATTAAATATTGGTACGTTCCTTTCAGAATTAAGGGTGGGTGTTTATCCCTATTGTCCTCATTCAGACAGTTTAATAGTTTTGCGTTATCGTAATAATCCATCTAACCGTCCTCAGAAACAAAGTCTCCAAAAGTTTTCTGTCTCTATGTAATTGATTTTTTCAAAAACCACTGACCGGATTTTCTTGCGGTTTTCACAGATAGATTCAAGAGGAAGGTTTGGGACATTCCTATTGGATAATTCTTAACGCTTATTACTAAAACATTATTATGAAGTGTTTTGTCTCTTTCGCTCTTCGGAAAATAGCGTACGTCGGAAAGGGATAAACCATTTTATAGCTGAAATGCTGTTATGAATGAGGCTCATACAGTTTAATCATAATGTTTACTTACATAGTTAACTTATGTACATGGTAGTTAAGGTAGAAAAGTACTGAAGTAAAGATTTATGTCATATAATATAGTTCCCTATTTGTTTAAGGTTGAATGCTAAAATAGTACTCCTAGTGCGGGATCCTAGAGGCGTAATGCAGTCGCGCCAACACAGGACATTCTGCGTGCAGTCTCCGGACTGCTGGAACTTGAAAACAGTTTGTAACGATATGACCAACGACTACAGAGCGGCAATAGAGATGAGGAAGAAATATCCGGGTAGAATATTGTGAGTTATCTATTAATTTGAAGGAACTTAAGTGGTTGGTGCGAAATGGCTTTAGATAAAACAAAGTAACGAAGGCGATTTTTGCCATGCGACAGCTTTTTACCATCTAGATTTGGGCTCTGCTTCTATTATGAGAAACCAATGTCAAATAATGTCAATGTGTTGTTTTACAATCTCAATGCGCTATGATTGGTCAATGGGGCACCGCACCGGTCCGCCCCGTTACCATGGAAACGCACAAAACGGTTAAATAAATATACCCGTACAAAATCACTCACGGTTAATTACATACATCCAAAGCAAGTTCTAAGCTTGCAATATGAAATCTATAGCTTACTGTACTACTACATATACATACACTAATACTTTATCTATATTAAAAAAATGAATCGCAAAATGTGTTGCTGAGCGCATAACTTCAGAACGACTGCACCAAATTGGATGATTCATATTTTAATGTGTTCCTTATTGTCAGGACAAGGTTTTTATATAAGAAAAATAAGGAATAAAAATCTCAATATTCCCACGGGAACGGGGGCGCTGCGGGTGAAACCGCGGGGCACAGCTAGTAAAATTATATAATTGACACCCAGACGTCGTCGCCAACAACTATGTCTGCACATTTTGTTGACTCCACGCGGGATTCGAACCCGCAGCCCCCGACACAGTAAGCGCTTTCACTGCCACTGTGCCATTTTAGCGGAAGCTCAATTTTGGCAAAGTGCAGGTACGTTATTTGACAATCTCAATGCGTTGTGATTGGTGAATAACTCTATTCCGCATCTATGGGAACGCGCGCTTACGAATGAACGAATGTGGTTATTATATTATGACATTGCCAATGACTGGTAGTTCAAAAAACCTTTTTAGCTTAATTATATTCCTAAAGATAAGTCTAAGAACTTATTTATTATTTTTGTAAAGTGGTATTGACACAGAACCTGTACCTATTTAATTAACACTAAGTCAAGATAGATAAGTATCTTTATTTCCTTGTAATAACAGCCGTTACATGGTAACCACATTAAGCAACTAGATACCTATGCTAACGCTTACTTAGTCGGTGTGATATAATCTGTAGATGTATAACTACTTCATTCTAATCTATACTAATATAATAAAGCTGAAGAGTTTATTTTTTTGTTTGTTTGAATGAACGGGCTAATCCCAAGAACTATCTGTCAGATTAGAATAATTACTTTTGTATTGAATAGGCACATTCAAGACTTACTTATTAAATACTAGCAGCAACCCGCGGTTTTCCCGGCGTTGTACCCGTTCCCGTGGGAACTTCGGGATGAAAAAAACCCTATAACCTTCCCGTTGAATGTGGCTATCTATTACAAAAAGAATTATTCAAATCGGACTGAAAATTTCTGAGCTTACCCCGAACATACAAACAATCACACTTACAAATGTTACCTCTTTATAATATTAGTATAGACAAGAAGCTACTTATTTTGTAATCTGCTATTCCCGCGGGAACGATTACACCGCGTGTAAACCCGCGGGCCTATAATATCTAAGTACTCGTACCTACTTTAATTTTATAGCATCCTCCGCTTTGAAGATTTGGCATTAAACGTGAATGAGACCTCTCGCCGGCTGCTAAAGTTCCTAAGGCTCGACTTTACACGGTCAGTTGAGGAGTATCTTCAGTCACACACTGGGACTGACATAGCTGGCGTCAGTTCCACCACCAGGGTGTCAAGAGATGTACCTTTTAAGTGGAAGAAAAATCTGTACTTTGACTTTGTTCAGAGAATACAAGTAAGTATACTACTTTGCTTAGTTAAGACGCAGTAGATTATTTACCTACATAAAAGTACTTAAGCATGGAGCAAATCATTACCACCCCGACACGTGATTAGAATAGAAAGGTAGGCATTGAAATTGGTACTGAAATTACTATATCATCGTGGAAAAACAGCTATCAATATTAATTCAATTGACTTTAATTAATCAAATTGTGTGATAAAACATTTTATTCTACAGGAAGCCTGTACAGAAGCAATGGACCTCTTAGGATATAAAATGGCGCATAATTCGTCTCATATGACTGATGATGCATTTAATCCTATTGAAGAACGCTCCTTCGACTGGCGTGAAATTAAGAATGGCTAGAAATGTTTAGCACATATTTTGAAAAAACCGAGCACGTCCATAGGAGAGCCACTGAGTACCTACCTACTTACGTAACTACGAGGATGCGACTAAACCACGTCCAGCGTACTAAAAAACTTGTGATAGTGTTGCGAATAAAAGGTTAAAATATAATTATGTACGTGTATAATATGATGACAATTAAAACAATATGTAACGGTATTTTAATATGTAGGTACCTACCTTTAAGTAAAACGATATACAACCTAAATTTGTCTGCTTATTTTATTTTATTGCTGAGCTAAGTACTTTTATTTCCCAGAGCTATTTATATTCATATTCTCTTCATTAATTTGTATTGTAATTAAGCAAACAAATTAACTTAAATAAAATAATATGCTTAGTGGATTTATTGACGATCTATTATTTAAAAGAAGTTTTAATTTTTACAATCAAGCTATAATTCCAGCAAATAATTTTAATCGGAAAAAATATTATTATCACAAGTGAAACCGCGGGTGTGTGTAAACCTTTTAATTTTACCGGTTCACGCTATAAATTCGATCCCCGGGTGACCGGCTGGCAGTACTGTCTAAGCTTTTGAAACGTCAACGTCAAGTCACCCAAGTCAAATCAACGTCATTCATTCGCAGTAATGTAAATCTTGTCTGTGAAATGGTGGTGAAGGTGCAATGCGGTGCTTCCGCAAAACCCCGAAACAAAAAATTATGATTTACACCTCAAAAAACTTTATTTACAAAGTCAGAAAACAGAAAAAATGCTAGTTTTTGTGTCTTGGTAGTGCTTGTGTTGTGCAATCTAATTCTGGCTGTATAGGTTTTATATCACTCACATAATTACACAGCAGAGTTTTACGTGATGCTGCGGAAAGTAAATTTTTACTCGATATGTTTTGCATTTGGTCTAAGTGTTCTCTTAATTCTTGCTGGAAGTCGATATACAGATAACGTAAATTATCGTCCGTCCTCCGAGACTCACAGGAACGTAAGAACCTTTTTGAAAATTGAAGAAGGGGAAGAGAGCCTCCTGCAACCGATACCGACCAACCCATACGACGGTTCCCCTAATGTGGACAAAATATTAGAGCGAACGCAATTAAAAATTAAAATAGAACTAAAGAATTACAACTTCACTGAATCTGGTGTTCAAAAACTAGAAGACTTATTATTGGACTCTGGTGGTAAGCCCGTTAGAAATATTATAATATCGACATGGAGGTCAGGTACCACTTTTCTTGGGGAATTGATGAATGCCATGCCAGGTAATTATTATCACTATGAACCTTTATTAAAGTATGATATTATTCAAATTAGAGGGCCGCCTCATGCTGATAAGGCCATTAGCACTATGAAAAGTATGCTCAAATGTAGTTATAAAGATATGGATGACTATTTCGAGTATGGCAGAACACACCTTCACCAGTTCAGCCATAACACAAGATTATGGGACCACTGTAAATATAAGAAAGAGCTGTGTTTTGATGCTGACTTCACTGAAAAGTTTTGTAGACTATTCCCTTTTCAAACCATGAAGGTTGTGCGTGTGAGATTACGTTTGGTTGAAGAGCTCCTGGAAGACAAAAAGTAAGTGTGCCAAACTCTTTACAAATATAATACAATACAAATATCTATAAAGTTTAAGAAAAATCCTTTTATTTATGTTTGATAATTTTGCAGTCTTAATGCTAAAATAGTGTTGCTTATCCGAGACCCTCGTGGTGTGATGCAATCGAGGCAGCACCGTAACTTCTGTCAGCCTAACCCCGACTGCTGGCGTCCCGAGCTGCTGTGTGCAGACATGATCAGTGACTACGTAGCAGCTGGCCGACTCATGGAAAAGTATCCTGGTACAGTCATGTAAGTAATATCATTTACTGTTCATCTTACATAGCCAATCCTCCTCATTGTACTGATATCTTTGGTGAGACGAGATGCCTTTGTCCATGAGTGATACATTACAGGATAAAACTTTTGTTTTACTTGTGTAGCTGTACTGTTTAAACAATATTAAGTAGTACAGTCTTGTTAGTATTTTACTGTTTCTCAAATCAATAAATAGGTACTTAAATTTTTCTTGTAGAGTATTCTTTTAATTATTTGATTATTTATAGTAATTGGATACAAGAATGAATGCCTATAACACACCTACATTTTATTTTTTTCAAGGAATAGTTAAAACATAACTAGGTAGATAAGTATCTAATTAGGTATTTGGATTAACTTATCAATACCAAGAATTCAGTGAATCTATAAAATATTTTAAGCATAATCTTTCCTTCACTTACAATCATATTTATTAACAGCTCACTATACTAAAATGCAGCACTACTGGAAAACTGTATTATGATTGCCTAGCCGCGAGTGGTACACGCGTTGTATCGGTTCCCGCGCGAATTTTGGGATTAAATGTATCCCATGTGTTATTATGATGTATAACCTATATTACTGTAAAGTTTCATCCAAATCCGTCCAGTAGTTTTTACGTCAAAGAGCAACAAACGTACGTCCATACAACCACCCTCACAAACTTTTATTATTAGGACTATACAATGTCGATGATTAATCATAATTTACCACAACCATTTAGTAACTGGTTATAATAACCTTTTCCTTGTTTATCGTTATTCAAATGTTCTACATTTTACATAGAAACCTTGGAAAGGAATGTAATGTGACCATTATAGCATACTAGCTGCGCCCCGCGGTGTTACCCGCGTTATACCAGTTCCCGCGGGGATTTCTGTATAAAATGTATCCCATGTGTTACTCTGATGTATAATCTACATTACTGTAAAGTTTAATCCAAATCCGTTCAGTAGTTTTTGCGTGAAAGAGCAACAAACATAGGTACATCCATACATCCATCCTCACAAACTTTCGCATTTATAATATTACTAGCTGCGCCCAGCGGTGTTACCCGCGCTGTACCCGTTCCCACAGGAATTTCAGGATAAAGTGGATCCCATGTGTTATTCTGATCTATAACCTACATTACTGTAAAGTTTCTTCCAAATCCGTTCAGTAGTTTTTGCGTGGAAAAGCATAAACATACATCCATACATACATCCATCCTCACAAACTTTCGCATTTATAATATTAGTAGGATTATTAGGATTCATATCTATTTCATAGAACTATCCCTATCTTTATCATTGAATTATGTATCAGTATGTTAAAGCCGTAAATGATATCTTTACATCTGAACTGATTGCTTTATCTTTTTATTAATTTTAAATATTGTTGACATGATTCATACTTTAAGAAAACATACATATAACTTAAGGTACCTACTTATAATTTAGAATGTATACGTTTTAGAAAGAAACTTCAACTTGAATTGTTTTTCAAAACCATAGTTATAGTAACACCCATAATATTTAGAACGTAGTA
The DNA here is from genome assembly GCA_951394245.1 of Cyclophora punctaria. Classification (NCBI taxonomy): domain Eukaryota; kingdom Metazoa; phylum Arthropoda; class Insecta; order Lepidoptera; family Geometridae; genus Cyclophora; species Cyclophora punctaria. The sequence continues at coordinate 7,947,033 of OX596171.1, forward strand.
ACAATATTATATACTTTTGATCCACAATCAGAACACAAAAACCACTTGCATTTAAAGTAACGTAACTTCTACGGATAGTGGACGTTACATGAGCCATGTCAGAGGCCTTTGGCGGCTCAGTAACTCTGACACCAGGATTGGTCAGGTTGACCATCCACTTGATGATGAAGATTTAAAGTAAAAGTAAAATAAACTCGAGTAGCTTAGTGGCCAACCTTGGTGTCGAAGTTTTAAGACTGCCCAAATCTACGATCGTACGGGAAATCGCCTAGAACCTAAGTGACTTTCATAAGCCCCTCCCAGACGGGCCATACTTTTGATGAAATATGTGGCCACAAAATTGCCGACTATATCCCGGCAATACTAAAAACATTTTAATGCAGCATATGGCTGGAAAATGTTTATCTCGGCAATATTTCTGATACAGTATATGGCTCAATATTTTGTCTTTACATGGGCCACATAAAGATGTAGTGAATACTCCTTTCCTATCGGCAAAACTCGGAACAACGATAACACCCGAATGGTGCCGATGTGTCTATGAATTACTGTATTATTAAATTACCTGTAGGCATGGAATTAGTAAGTACTACCCATGGACTTATTACTAAGTAATAAGTCCATGGTACTACCGTACAGTACTGTAGGTATCAAATAAATCGCATACTTTATTTATCAATGCCAAATGTCAAACTGCCCGTTTGACGATGATAAACACGAACATAGCTACTCTACTCGAACGAATCGCGGCAAACTTCACGTAGCATGAAAAAGGGACGCACTTATGCCGTAAAGCGAGACAACAATAAAAGTGGCTGAGAAATATTGCAGTATTTTCGATTGCGAAGCGAACTCTCCGGCCATATTGCCGAGACCCTAAACATTCATCGGCCATACTAAAAATATGTGACAACATATCCCGGATATACTAAAAATATCGCAAAGTGTTGCAGAGTCTGGCCGTAAATGATGGCTGATGATGCCGGCCACACTATTGCAGCTTAACATTTTCGTGAAAATATGGCCCGTCTAGGAGCCCCTTTAGTTAAACAACTAGATAGGCACCAAAAGCGCAGTGCGGCCAGGCGCGAACATTCGCGAACTTTCATTACATCTATATGACTTGCTAGCCTGTAGGCGCCAAGTAAGTCGCCGTTTGTAGCCTAGAGGCTTAAGGCCTTTCATGCTCTGGCGATGAAACAACCGAGACCGACAATTTTATCTGATCGTACCTGAAAGGCCTAAAAGCTTCCGACATGGTCTGGCGTTAAAAAAACTGAGACCGACAACTTAACGTATGTACTTGTATATAAAAAAACTTTTTCATCGCATTCCTGTGTTATTACAGGACACTGCGCTACGAAGAGTTGGCCCTCAACGTCAACACCACCTCTCGTCAACTGTTCAAGTTTCTCCGACTGAGCAGCACTCAGTCAGTCGATGAGTTCCTCCATTCCCACACCAATGTGGAGGTCGCCGGGGTCAGTTCCACGTTCAGGGTCTCAAGAGATGTGCCTTTCAAATGGAAGAATGTTCTAGACTTCAATTATGTTGATGAGATTCAGGTGAGTAAACAATTGAAAACTGCGACTTGGTTTTATAAGATTTACTAACCGCGCCCCGCGGTGTTACCCGCATTGTACCCGTTACCTCGGATATTTCGGGATAAAATGTATCCCATGTTTCTGATGTAACCTATGTAACTGTAAAGTTACATCCAAATCCATCCAGTAGTTTTTTCGTGAAAGAATAACAAACATACATCCCCACAAACTTTCGCATCTATAATATTCGTAGCATTAGTAGGATTTAGTTTCACTTATCCTGGTCTCTAGTGGTATCTTGGTCTGTGCGTTTGTAATCAAGTCTTGGAGGTTCTTACCAGCTTCTCAGTTTCCGATTGAGCTGAAATTTTGCAGACAAAGACTTGAAAACAGCCGAAGCCCATTATTATCGTAAAATTCTTACTGAAACAAGTAGTAGTGGTGGTAAAATGTAGATGTTAATATTTCTTTAGTAAACGCTACTTTGCATACGCATAATACACTGTAATTTGTTTCTCTTCATACTAACTTGTGCTAAAATAGCCGTAGTATTAACTACAATACATTGTAAAGTACAATGATTATTCGTTACAGCTACACAAATAAAATACGTCATATTGTTTGCGCAGTTGTCGTTGTAATTGAAAATTATTAATATTCTTTATTTAAATTATGTTTCCATATTAATAACTAATTAATAATCTGTACTACCGAACTGGATTATAAAGATAAAGACTTTTGGTTCGTTTGTTTGAATACGCTAACTTTGTTTGAATACCTGTCGCATTCCTATAATTATTTTGGTGCTAGCCGCGCCTCGCGTTGTACCCGTTCCCGCCGGAATTTCGGGATAAAATGTATCCCATGTGTTATTCTGATGTATAACCTACACTACTGTAAAGTTTCATCCAAATCCGTTCTATAGTTTTGTGCGTGAAAGAGTTACAAACATAAATACATTCTCGCAAACTTTCGCATCACTACATAGTATAAAATAAAGTCGTCTCTGTTTCGTGTCTGTTTGTCTGTTTGTCTGTATGCTTAGATTTCTAAAACTACGCAACGGATTTTGATGCGGTTTTTTGTAATAGGTAGAGTGATTCAAGAGGAAGGTTTTTATGTAAAAAAATTCCCGAAATTCCCACGGGAACGGGCACAACGCGGGTAAAACCGCGGGGCGCTGCTAGTTTATAATATTAGTAGGATTTTTTAGCGAAGTTCAATAGAAAACTAAACTTATAGGCTAATTTCTATTCCCAAATTCCTTTGGGAACGGTTACAAAGCTATTAAAACGAAAGGGCGTGTTTTGTCTCTCTATACTATAATGTTGCCACACGTTGTAATTGCAAGGTTGAATCAAATATACACGTAATGTAAACGGCTTGTCAGCGCATCCCAATTACAAAACTTGACCTTCAATCAAATAAATTGGGTAGAATTTGTTGTAGTTTACCTCTAACTAGCTTAGAGTTTATACTTATGTATTTGTGTGTGTACAATTTTATTATGAGGCGTGTCTATTCAGTCAAATTATGTATTTTGAGTCAAGGATAACTAATAATATCCGATAGCTGCTTTTACAGATAATTTTATACCGGTGTATTCTTACAGTATAAAATTATCTCTTGCAAGGTTTATGTTATGTATAATATTATTTAATGTATGCTTAAGTCTTATTCAAGTACGGATTTTATTGAATGTTGACAGCTACATAGCCTAACCTAACCCTACTAAATATCCTCTCTTACTAATAAGTAAATATAAGTAACATTATCTCTCTAAGATTGTTATTATTTCACGCAAAAAACTACTGAACGTATTTTGGTGAAACTTTGCTAGATACATCCCTGAGTAACCCAGGCTAGTTTTCATCCTGAAATTCCCACCGGAACGGGGTAAAAAGCCTCTAAAATCATGTAAAGAAGCTAGTTTTATATTTGTATCTGCGAGACTGTTTTCTCAAAGTCATGTATTGTCAACTATGTGTTACTAATTCGTTTGCGTTTTGTATTTTAGGAGGCTTGCCAAGAGGCTATGAACCTATGGGGCTACAAGATGGCGCACAACGCTTCGCATATGACTAGCAAGGATTTCTATCCGCTAGAGCCTTATTCAGTGACCCAGTGAACACAACCACAGCCGGTAGTAAGTTGTAAAGAAACTGAGAGATTAAAAATAAATGAAGTAACTGTATGAACTATTTTCTTAAAAGAGTTAAAGTGTAAACAAATATGGCCGACTTGCCAACCAAAGACAATTTCTTCTATAGAGGAAACCTTAGCTTTATGGCCCTTCTTGGCCCGCGCATTCGGGTAAAAAGGTTTAGTCATTCGTTTAAAAGAGGACAAAGTATAACCATAGGGCAGGAATGGAATTGAGTCAATAAATAGTTTAACTTTACATATTATATAAATAATTAGTCTTTGGTGGGTAATTTAGTCTTATTAGTTTAGATTTTTACTCTTTTAAGAATAAATTTTAAAGCCGCGTACAGACTGACGCTCGAACGCACGAGTAAACTTAAAGAAGAAAGAGAAACATACGCTCAAAATGTATACAAGTTGGTGCAGATATGGCATCAAAAGGCAACTTTTCGTATGTCTAACTTATGAGTTCATTGGAACGCTTAGTTTGTACGCGACTTTAGTGTGATTTTTTACATCTTTCAGCACTTCCACATTTAGCAAAAAACATTTAATGATGCATTGTTACTTATTCTTGTTCACGTATCGACGGTTGGCGAGAAAAATGACGTAACTGAAATTTCAAGTTTTTAGAATTATTTAAGGTATACAAATATTTATTTTACTGATTTTAAATATATTAAATATTAACTCGATTTAGGATAAACCAAAACCTATCAGAATAATTAATAAACATTCAGATTAAATTAAACACGTAAATATATTTAAAACGTTTTATTGTAAAAGATACCTCATTTAAAACACATTCTATGAAATAGATTTTGAAGATTACATCAATTAAAATATACATATATTTGTTTATTAATCAGGATGTTATCTATAGTATAAATATATGTTCACTTATCAAAGTACAAAGTATAACAATCAGATAAGAAATAAGATAATCTAATAAATAAACTAGTTGAAAACAGTTTGGGCACTTAATAATTAGAAACACTTTTTGTGTTTTATGATAAAAAAAATATATTTACATTTCCATTAGGTTCCAAATTGATAAATATTAAATACCTATCAACTATTTTATCCAAATACCTATTATTTATTTGAATCGATTGTAACACAATAATGATATGATACATGAATCTTTTTTTTATCATCCTAGTTTGAAAAGGTACCAAATCTTAACGACCTAGCCTACCCTGGTTAGTATCTACGATTTCTTCATTAATGATAAGAAATGTGAAATACCAATTAAAAACATCATTAAATATTAATAGCCTATGAAATTCTCGCTGTAAAAGTGCTATATTACTGTTTTATTGCCACATTCGTACTGAGCACTCGTAAAACTATCGGTGTAATCGGATAACCCTTTACCTGATGAAATTAAGATGATTTTATTATCTTTAGATATCATTTAAAAAAGGTTTATTTATTTACAAAAGTAAAAGTACTTACAGTACAAGCTTTCACTACCTTTATGATCAATCGTTAAATCACAATGTATTATTTGGATTTGTTATTTATTATTATATGACTCAATCAAGGTTGATCTGTCTTATGACGTTCTTAGACGGGAATAAAAGTGAATTGACTCTCCCGGCTCGACGTATCGAGACTCAAAAAGGGAATCCAAATGAAATATCCAATCTCAAAATCAGATATTTTTCAGTTACGTCGTTTTACTTGCGAACCGTCAATTTGTAGTCTAAACAAGACTGTATCGGTTAATATCCGGCTGAATCATACTAATTGTTATCATAATCCAGTCTAAAATAGATTAGTGAACATGCTAGCTAGAAGTACGGATTTAGTTCAAACAAACTGATTATATTATAGGCTTCTGCAATACGCTAATGGCCTACCAAAAAGCTAATTTTCGTTCAAGTATCGATTAAACGAAGCGGGTGGAACCCCATGACAATAATTTTCCATCGATCAAACATTCGTTACTCAATGAAATACTCGGATTGTATTAGTTCTTTAACTCGTAGATACTCAAAATTATGAAAATTATATGACAATACAATGATTATCATGAAATATAAAACGTGACATCGAAACGTACGTTAAATACCATATTTAGTTTATTTTTAAGACTGATAACATTTCCATTGATTCCAAATACTTCCAAGTTTTTAATATTCGCGCTTTATTCCTTACACGAGTTGTATTTGTGTGCGGTTGTGTGAACAATCATAATAATAGGGGTGTGATGTGACATTATATCAATATGTAAAAGAATGGACCATTAACGTCGTAGCGGTCAAAATTGCTTGTGATTATTTGATAAGTAAATATGAAATGAACACTGAATACACGTTTTCGATTTAAGCAATTTTGATCTCTAACAATTAGCGCATTTAAATTATTAAGCTTAGGCAATGGTACTTTAGCACTAACGGAATTGACAGTCGATGCTTCCATTGTAGACGTTGAATTATATATAGAAGTGCATTATTTTTACATAATATGTAGGTTGAGGTACATGAAATAGTGACGATGTCCTATCAGCTTTAGCTGTAGGTGCTAGGTACTGTCCGGGAAGTTAGCGAATGAGACAACTGAGGCGAAAATCGCTTGCAAATCATATAGTAGACATAGTGTTTGGTACAATCAGGCTTAGAACGGCAAGCTATTTTCACCTCACACTGATCAATCGTTAAATTCTCTAACAGTACAAACAAAATAGGTATTCCAAGCAAATCTCCAAATATCATTGACAGAGCAATCGGAGTTTATGCAGGAATCGATAATATTAAGTCAATACAAGTGAGCAAATATGCGTTAAGAGGCTTCTTAGGTTTAGCCTTCTGTGATACATAAGTATTTACAAATAACAATATAAAAATTATATATTATAAACTAAAATACACCAATTTAGGAGCATAATACCAATATTTGTGATGTTGAATTCGCGTTTCTTATTCTCTCGGCTAAATAGATACATACTCGTAGGTACTGACAGGTCCGTATTTTTCCATATTTGTAGTTACCTAGAGAACGTTATCTCCGTCCATGAGATGTAATAAGGCTCTTAATAACCCCGAAATAGAGTTCCTCTATCCATTAACAAATTATCTGAAAAAGATTAAGGTGAGTTTACACTTGACCGTGTCGTATCCGGACCGAAATAATGATACGGTGGAAACAATTCATATAACTGATCTTTATTTGATTAGGAGTCTGGTAAAGTTACAGTCTGTAAGATCCCACTGTTGGCCAAAACATTATAACAGTAAAGGAAATCGGTAATCAACACATTTGCTAAATCAAAGAAATGAAATAATTTCCTAAAAAATAAAATTATTCATTAAAGACGTTGGTACAGATCGTATAGGTACGAGTATGTAAAATTTGTAATATGAATTCGTATCGTTTCGGTCCGGACACTGTCTAGTATAAAACACCCCAAAACCGTTTACGAAACAAAATCAGCTAGTCATTTGCTTTCAATAAATAATCGGTAGAATCAGAATCGTCGCTTCACATTAATACATAAATAAAATTGAAAATATATCGTGCTCATATCTATACTAACGAATACCTGCATAAGTATACGTATTTGCGATGTTCAAATGTTTCATGTAGTCATTGACAATAACAGACATAGACAATGCGTTCGGTTTTTTCTTTTTTCAAAAATCGAGCTTAGTAATTCCATGGCTTGTCCGTATATTTACGTACATATTTTGCACGTATCGTATTGTATTACGGTCTTTAACTACGTGAAACATAGCGTAATGTAAGTAATAAAAAAACGGCTAATAAAACTTCTAATAAGCATTTAAACGATAAACTTAACGAGATTACATTAAGTGCACTTGATTGTAAGATAAAAAAACACTTATATTGATTAATGGAATTTGAATGTACTCAGTTTATGCGATCCTTCGTGTGTTTTCAGTTTCCTAGTTAGTTGTTAAGAATACAATTAGTTGCAATAAATATTATGTAATATAATTAGTATAGTTGTAATATTAATAGTTATACGCTATGTCGGAGGGCGTTTTATAGCGTCTTAGGGCGGTAGCACACCAATCGATTAGAGATCGAAAATCGATCTATATAAATCGCAAATGAAGTCCATTTCAATCGATTACAGTCCCAATATCCATTCTCTATCTTAATACAGTTATCAACATTGACATTTTTTAACGTCAAAAATGACATTAGATTTTCATATTGATTATTGGAATTGATTAGTATTTTACTCTTGTATGGTGTGCTAACGCCTGTATGACGTTCGGAAGTCGGTACTAACAAGTTGAGCGGTCGTTTCAAATGTATGAGAGTGTGTGCCCGCTTGACGCTCAAATGCGAATCGCCCGCTCTAAACGAAGCCTAAAATTTTATTGGTAAAAATAACCCAAAGGGAAACTAAATTATAAAGATTGATAAATATAACAAAATGTAATACTCTAACAATTTGATTGTATTTGTTTTTAATTTGATTGTATTTTTAAATTATTATTTTGACACTTAAATACATACACAATGTTAAATTTTAATCATAATGACGATAAAATTGTATATTAAACTAAAATGTTTATTTAAATTATGCCATAGTTTACATGACAATTCTAATTTTAAATTGTACATATACGTTGAATTTAATTATGTACCAAAAATTTCGGAATTCTAAATATTTTATCTTTGATTATGATTAGTCTTGTCATTATTTTTTTAAAGTTCCTGACATAAAATTGAATATTCCAACGAATGTGAATCGATTTATCTAAATAATTATTAGATAGAATAGAACAAGGGTGCTAGATATAGTTTGTGCAAACAGCAACACACCTAACTAATAAATACAAAGTAGAGAGAAAAGGATAATGCTTGACAGATATTTGTAAAATGTTAACTTCAAATGTGCTACATTTTTGAAGTCAGCATGCTGCGCTAAAATTTTTGGTTTTTTTTTTCAAGAAAATTGTTTCAGTCTCCTTTCGTGACATAATTTGAATCATGACTTTGGATTAAGCATATAAAGCTAATGTTTAAATATTTTGAGCATACGTGACACTTTGAGCGCAATTGTCTTTCTTGAAGAATGCCTTAAGTGTCAAGTTAGCTGTGTTGCCGTTCGTACCTTAATTGCTCGACACAGTTTGACACACTTTTGTGTACGTGTTGTGTTAGTTTGTAATGTTCTAGGTAACCTATCGGAGCTGTAATGTTGACATTTAATAGTTTTTAAAACACGCACACATAAGTAGGTTAATCTGAATAGTTTATGGATTCAGCGTATGAATACTGGTTGGTAATTCCGCAGAATACTTGTTAATTAAACCTTTTTACAATCACTTTTGATTTGAGAACAGCCTTCAGAGCAAGTGTTTATTAATATTCATACGCGTTCGTTTTTTAAACGAATTCTTTTTTACGAGCCAAAATGCCTTTCAGTCTTGTTCGTCCATATTTATACGCTGCGTCCACAGACAACTTTTACGCAATATGCTTACAAAATAAAATACACCTAATGTCAATAAATGCCATCAATTACTAATTAATAAGATAACATGCTTCCTGATAGATGTGACAATATTATAATACATATATTGAGTTGTATGCCTTAATGAAATACTGGTAGTGATATAGGTAAGGTTTATAATGAATTGCATGTTAGTTCATAGTGATAATTATTTGTGTGGACTTTGCCAAGTACAGGGTTGTCCATATTCGACGGACCCATGTTTTTTTAAAAAAAATCAAAGAAAAAAATAAAAATTTGGCGGTTGGCAATCTTAATCATTTAATTTGTTCCAAGTAGATTTGTTTACATCAATTTTTGAATATGATATCTCTCAAATGGCCGCCTCTGGCGTTGATGGCGTATTGTGCCCTTTTTGCAGCATTTTCCATCGTTTTCGCCAACATTTCGGCCGGAATAGCGGCTATTTCTTCACGAATGTTGTCCTTGAGCTCTTCTACGGTCCTTGGCTTGTTAACGTAAACCTTTGACTTCAAATATCCCCACAAGAAGAAGTCAGCCGGCGTCAAATCGGGCGAACGCGGTGGCCAGTCCAAATCACCACTTTTCGACATCAAACGGCCCGGAAACAAATTCTTCAGAAAATCGATTGTTATGCGACTTGTGTGCGGTGGAGCGCCGTCTTGTTGAAACCAGAACTGCCTCATACGCTTTCGACGAATAATTGGCATCACAAAATTGGTCATCATGTCGCGATAACGCTCCTGGTTGAAAATGCTGCAAAAAGGGCACAATACGCCATCAACGCCAGAGGCGGCCATTTGAGAGATATTGATAGCACAGCACACTTAGGGGGGTTGGAGCGGGTCACTGGCGGGCGGGAGAGTGCCCTCTGAATGAAAGCCGGGAGAGTGGCGTTATGACTACTTTATTTACACTGCACTTATCACTATTTTCTACACTAGCTTAGTCACTACTTGCTGCAGTCCACCTACTCACTACTTCAGTGTTCTACACTATTATCACTACTTGGCACTACTGTTTCTTGCTTCTTGTTGACTTGACCGCTGCTGGAGACTGACTGCGTACGACTGCATCCTCCGTTCAAAATGCCACCGCTTTATATGTGATTTTATCGCTAGCTTGGCGGTCGGGCGGCGCGTGAGCAATGTTTTACGCCCGGCCAATCAACATTAAGGGGGCGTGGCCACACGTTTGCAGTCTTTCCTCGGCAAGCGTGTGGGTGTATTCGTACACGTGTTTTGCACCACTGTGTGCATTATTTTACTCGAACAGGTTCAGACTTGTTTGAACTTGTCGGTGACATGAGCCCTTGGCTGTACAACTATCTTGTATACCTCTCTAAGTTGTATCCTAAATACAATAACAATAACAAATAACGTTGAGTTGCACTACTAAAATCATCTTAACTTTACAATAATATGGAGACTAGTGTCGTTGTACATATTTAAATAAACATATTCCAAAACTTATAATCTAGCCATTATTCGTCGCTAACATTCTCCCCCACGGTGCGTAGCACTGCTTCCTTTGGATGCGACGATGACGCTGGAACCAGCACGACGACTCGACGCGTTGCTCGGCGGAGTATTCCTCCCGAAGTCCGCACGTCCAGTACTCGGATTTTTCCGTCTGGTCCAGGATAAGTTTTAACTACTTCTCCACGGGGCCATGAGTTTCGTGGCAGCGTGTGATCCGTTATTAACACGATGTCTCCCTCCTTGGGGTCGTTTGTTCCTTTCCCCTGTATTCTTCTTGGCATCAAGAGTGGTAGGTATTCTTTCACCCACCTCTGCCAGAAGTGATCGGCCAGCCGCTGCGAAGTTCTCCAGTTGGCTTTACCGATCAGGTCCTTATCGTTGAATCCCCCTGGCGCCATGGCTCCGCATGATCTTCCCAGCAGGAAGTGATTCGGCGTCAGGCTTTCCTCGTCGGTGGGGTCGGTGCTTACTGGCGTGAGCGGTCTTGAATTTACAATGTGCTCAACTTCGACCAGCAGCGTCTGTAGAACCTCTTCTGGGGGGTTTCTCTCGTTGAGAACTGCCGTCAGCGCCGTCTTGACTGATCTCACCAGTCTTTCCCAGGCGCCTCCCATGTTTGGACACCCAGGGGGAATGAATTTCCACTTTATTCCTTTTTCTTGCGCGGCTTCCTGCAGCTCCCGGTTGGCTCCGACGAAGTTCGTGCCGTTGTCACTAAATATGACCTTCGGGGTTCCTCTTCTGGCGGCTAGGCGACGCAATGCCATAATCATGGAGCTGGTACTTAGAGAGGGTACCAGCTCTAGGTGCACTGCTCTAGTGGTGAGGCAAGTGAACAGCGCTCCCCAGCGTTTTTCCACTCTCCTACCGACGGCGACTTGCATAGGACCGAAGAAATCCACGGCTGCGTGAGAGAATGGAAACTGGTGGTGTTTCAGTCTCTCGTCTGGTAGATCGCCTGTCGGAGGCACTTCTGGCGCGCTCTTCCTCATTCTGCACCATTGACAGTTGCGCGCGATTGCCTTGATTGTTGCCCGTAGACCCAGTATCCAATATTTCTGTTGGATCTCGTTCATCACTGTGGCCGTGTTTGCGTGCAGGAACTTCTTATGATAGTGTTCCACGATGAGCCTCGTAATTCGTTGTTTTCCATGCAGAACGATCGGATTCATCTTCCTTCCAGTGTCGTCGTGGAATTTCATCGTTCTGCTTCTTAATTTTATGAGCCCGTCGTTTCCCACGTAAACGTCGATCTTTCTAAGTCGACTCGAATTCTCCAGGGGTTTTCCTTCTGCCAGAAGTTTCGCGTCGGCTGGAAAACTCTCCTTTTGACTTGAGGTAACCAGCACCTCTTCGGCCCTCCGGAGATACTCCTCCTCCAGTGGAACGTACGGATATTCTCTCTTTTCCTTGTTGGCCGGTCGAGACGGGACTTGACTCATCTTCCTGACCTTCTTCTGGGGCCTCCATGCTTCGTCTTTGGGACGAGCGACGACGTTGACCACCTTCCGAACCTTCCTCAATAGCTTGTGGGCGAAGGCGATCACGCGAGCTGTGACTCGTAGCAGGCGCTGCCAGCTCGAGAACCTGCCTGGGTCGATCAAGTTTTCTTTGGTCGTCGTCGTCATCAATACTCTTGAGTTGATTTTCTCTTCGGGCGAAGTCGTAGGTGCTTTCTCTGCATACCCCTTCTCAACCAAGTTCTGCATATGCTTCTCATAGCACGTCTTAAGTTCTTCATTTCGATCTAACTTCTTTTCTATGTTGAGCAGGCGTCGAAATGCTTGGTTGTAGTTGTTGGGCAGCGCTTCGCCTTTTGTCTTCCATAAGAGTCCAGTTTCGTATTCTCCAGTTGGTAGCCTTTTCGTAGTGCTCTCCAGGATCTCCAATGCTCGTCTGTCACTGTCGTTCGTGGGCAGTTGATTCTGGATCCCGAGAGATTCCAACTGGAAATAATCTCTGATGACCTCTTCTATATCTTCTTTGTCGTTCGCTGATCTGCTATAGTGAGTGAAGTTCACGACGGAGTGCGATCCGCTTTCACACCCATGCAGCACCCAACCCAGGCCTGTGAGGGAGGCTACGGGTTCGGATGGTTTACCTTTCTTGAGTCTTCTCGTTACTATGAGACCCCAATTGTCTTGACCTATTAACAGCTTCGGCCTCTCGGAGGCGTATAGTAGCTGATCTTGAATCTTCTTTAGGTGCCGACAGTTTATTATAGTTTTCTTGCTTATCTCTTGCTCTGACAGTCTCAAGTCGTCGATAGTTCTCGCGGTGATGGACCTTTTAAATCTTCCATGAGCTCCTTTGATCTTCAGGTCGATCTTTTGAGAGCCTTCTTTCTTCATCACCTTTCCGCCGACTGTCTCGATTGTCAGTGTTGTTTTATCGCCTTTGGCGCCAATTTCTTCGGCTACGGATGAGTCCAGGAGCGTCACTGTTGACCCCTCATCCAGTAGTGCCAGTACTCGTACTTGACCCTTTGGACCGAACAGGTCCACCGGCATAATCTTGAGGTATGCTCTCTCTTCTCCCCTGGCGTCATGAATGGACGCGACCTTTTCTTCTCGGCCTAATTCTTTCTCGGGGGGTACCGATGATTTGTCGGAGTGTAGAATGGTGTGATGCCATCTTCCACACTTCTTGCAGACTGGTGCTCTGCAATTCACTCTCGAGTGCTTGAACCGAAGACACTTGAAACAAAATCTTGACTTCTTGATCATGTTCCACTTCTCGTCCAATTCTGCTTCCTTGAACTTGCTGCATTCCAATGGGAAATGCTCTTCTTCGCAGAACGGACACGATTTCTTATTTCTTTCTCGAGGTACTTCTTGAACCGAGTGAACTGGTTTCCTTGGCGCTTTTCTTTGCTCTGAAAGCACTTCAGGGGGAGCGTAGTTTCCGCACATCTTGGCCTCTTTTTCGAGAAAGTCCTTGACAAGTACCAATTCTTGTACTCCTTCATATTTTCTGCTTTCGTGGTATGAGAACCATCTGTACTTCATTACCGGCGGCATTTTTTCCACGACAACTGTCAGCGTTTCAGGAGAGGAGAGATATTGCGGCATTCCTAGCGCTTTGATGGTTCCTACGGCGTTCCTTATTATGTTTGCGAACACACAAACATCACCTGGGTTCTCGCTGACCTTGGCTAGGCTTTTCAACTTCCCAAGCTCTATCAGCGCTATGGCTCCAGGTCTCCCGAATCTTGCTTCCAGGCTCTCGATGACTTCGCGTGGGTCATCGGCGGTGAACAGCAGACTTCGGACGGCTTCTTGGGCTCTTCCTTGTATAGCTTTTCTTAGGCGCGCCAGGTTATGAGCGTCGCTAAGGGAAGTAGCTGTATCTTCATATGACCTTTTGAAAGCCAACCATTCTTCGCTGTTCCCATTGAAATAAGGAAGCTCGAGATATTGCGACGGGATGATGTCTCGGGGTTTCTCGGAGAGCTTGAGCTTCGCTCGGGTTAGTTCCGGGATATCACTTTTATCCCCTTTCTTGACTGGCCTGCTCTCTTCTTTCGGTTGCTCGTCTGTTTGAACGAACCACCTTTCCACTTCTTCCGATTGTTCGAAGACCTCTTCTTCAAAGCCATCTTCCCCGTCAGAATCTTTTGCAATCAAGAGTTCCAATTCAGCTTCAGCCAATATTGTCCTGGCTTCTGCTTCCTGCAGTCTCCGTAAGGCTATATCCCTTCTGGCTTGAGCTTCTGCCCTCTTAAGGTGTGACGAGCGCGTGGATGCTACGTCTTCGTCACGGGCTTGCCTCGTGGGGAGTTGTAGCAAACTGTCATCCGTAGATGGAGGAACATTTCTTCGCTGCATTATCAATGCCAAGCGTTTATCTTGATTCTGCAGTGCGGGGTGGCCACTTCCTTGACGAGTCGTTCTCCTTTTTCCTGCCGCGCGGCTTTGAACGGCGCGCGTCGGGGCGGCGAGCGCGGGGGTAGCGGGCGCCGGGGACGCGTGCGTCGATGCGGCGTGTGCCGACGCGGCGGGTGCCGTTGCGGCAGGTGCCGGTGCGGCGGGTACCGATGCGGCGGGTACCGATGCGGCGGGCAGCGATTCCATGGCAGTAGTAGCCCTCGGTAGTGTCTGGCGACCGTGTGCGCCAGGTGGCGGTGACCTCCTTGTGAGCGTCGATCTACTTGCAATCGACGCGTTCGTTTCGGTAGAGCTCGTAGAGTCGTGCGGTGTATTCACACTCCAATCTGAAGATGCGATACTTTCTTCTGTAGTCTTCGAACGCGCTGAGCCCGACCTCGTAGAGGGCATTGTTCCCGGTTCTTGAAACCCGATCCGGCTCGAAGGACCAGCTGATAGCACAGCACACTTAGGGGGGTTGGAGCGGGTCACTGGCGGGCGGGAGAGTGCCCTCTGAATGAAAGCCGGGAGAGTGGCGTTATGACTACTTTATTTACACTGCACTTATCACTATTTTCTACACTAGCTTAGTCACTACTTGCTGCAGTCCACCTACTCACTACTTCAGTGTTCTACACTATTATCACTACTTGGCACTACTGTTTCTTGCTTCTTGTTGACTTGACCGCTGCTGGAGACTGACTGCGTACGACTGCATCCTCCGTTCAAAATGCCACCGCTTTATATGTGATTTTATCGCTAGCTTGGCGGTCGGGCGGCGCGTGAGCAATGTTTTACGCCCGGCCAATCAACATTAAGGGGGCGTGGCCACACGTTTGCAGTCTTTCCTCGGCAAGCGTGTGGGTGTATTCGTACACGTGTTTTGCACCACTGTGTGCATTATTTTACTCGAACAGGTTCAGACTTGTTTGAACTTGTCGGTGACATGAGCCCTTGGCTGTACAACTATCTTGTATACCTCTCTAAGTTGTATCCTAAATACAATAACAATAACAAATAACGTTGAGTTGCACTACTAAAATCATCTTAACTTTACAATAATATGGAGACTAGTGTCGTTGTACATATTTAAATAAACATATTCCAAAACTTATAATCTAGCCATTATTCGTCGCTAACAGATATCATATTCAAAAATTGATGTAAACAAATCTACTTGGAACAAATTAAATGATTAAGATTGCCAACCGCCAAATTTTTATTTTTTTCTTTGATTTTTTTTAAAAAAACATGGGTCCGTCGAATATGGACAACCCGTTAAGTGGGCTTGCGGACAAAATCTGAACTAATCTGTCGCTAAACAAAGTCAGATAAATTTCGAGTTTGTTGCTGAGATCATGAATAGTGGCGCCCTCGGTTGTGGGCACACTTACTTTGCAACAAGTCTATTTTTATTTTTATAATTGTGCACTTCTTGACGTTTTAGTATCGACTAGGGTCACTTAAACATAATTAAGGTGACAGAAGTTTACACATCAGACTAAATTATCATATGTCGTATTTAGTAATCTTATATTGAACGTCAGTGACAAACAAACCAATACTGCATAAAATTGCCCGTTGTCATTGGTTGTTGCCGCTTCGTCACCGACCAATCAGAACCAAAGTGACAGATATTTTGACGTAAGAAGTGGACACTTATAAGAAATAACTTATTTATTAAACCATTTGTGGTGGCTGGCGGGATCCAGTGGTAGGTTTTTTATCATATCATTAGCATATCATAAGGTTAATATTAAATTAAAAAATATTATTATTAAATATTATATTTGCTTAATCGTGAGTTATATTTTAATGTTGATTTTTGCTATATTTTTTTAAGTTTATATTTTGGGTACATGTAGTCAAGTAGTTTTACTTTTTATTTTTTATATTATTATAGGTTATTGAGATTTATTAAATTTATTATTACCGTTTGCTACGTTGACGTCCAGTTGCGCGTTTCTATAGCCAAGTATCAATATGTCACTGACTTCAGTGGCATAAAAGTTGGGGTTATTTGCACGACTGAGCTCAGCGTATAGAAATCAGGCCTGACTTAATATACGTTAAATTTAAATGGCATTCTAAGATTTACTCTCTAAAAAAATTCATCAGCAAATATACACTTTATTCAAACGCTATAATTATGTCACATGCGTGTAAGTAAAATTTTACTTCACTGAAGCCTTATTTTTTAACTTTATAAATAACATTTATTTTTTAGAGAATAAAGCTCAGATTCTTATTTAGATTTTTTAGTTGTAATATTTTGTTGTAAATATGTTTAATAATAATGTGAATTATTTTATTCAATAATGTTTTAATGTTCACGATCATGTAATCGGTACAATTATTCTAAATTATTTATTTGTATGTACGCTTTATTAGTTAAGGATTAGCTTTTAATAGTGTATTTTAATTACAACGGTTGTAAGTACAGTCGGTGAATTTTCACATGGCAATTTTTGTTATCAAAATGGTCTACCTCGATTTATTAATCAAGGTTCTATTGTCTGAAGATTACGAACTTTTAAATGTTCGGATTTATTCGCAGATTCTTTAACTAGTGGCAACTACACTTGTTGAAAGTCCGTTTTTACTTATAAAATATTCAATAATACATTTATAAGATGTTATAGTGTTGAATACTTAAAACTCACGGACTGTACCAAGTGACTTCCTTTTCTTCCAGTATTTTCCCGTAAAACGAAATTGTCTTCTGAAACGTAGTTGTGGTTGGATCCATTATCCATTACTTTGTTCTGTCTCTGTCTTTTATGTGAAATGTGAACAGGGCAGAAAACTTTTTTGTTAGGGTTGCTACAGTGTAACTAGACAGTGCGATAGACATTGCACAATTGTCACTCTTTTACGACACATCACATGGAACACTTTTTTGTATTGCAATTCGCATTTATTAGAAGAAACAACTAGTCACACGTTTGCGCAGTGTCAAACAAGATTTGTGACACTTAATCGCTTAAATTTTCAAGTGAAACATCTCAACGTGGCGCCATCTAGTGTAAAAATGCAGCAACCTTTAACAAAAAAGTTGTTATCATTTGCCTACTTTGGTTAGACTATTCGATCTTATCTTAGTCCTCACTTCGGCTTCTAAATTATACGTCATTCCTTCTTATTCTAAAATCGACTTTATTTTATCTTGAGGCAATAATGTAGTTGGAGAGCCACTTGTATGTTATACAATAATAAATAACCGCGTGCGCACATTGAGCAATAATTGATAGAAATGCATTTGGCCCATTAAATAATGGAAGTGGTAGAATTTAAGGGTAGCCTTATTAGAGAATAAGAGTTATAGTTGAATGAGTAAGAATGTTAAAGTTTAATGTAGACTGTAACAGCACGGCGGCGCGTTATTATTGCAAACGATTATTGTATTATCTTTTTTATTTCAAGTTAATAAAGTTACAGTAAAATATGCGTTGCTTTTATTTATTGACCTGAAAAATGTTACGGTATGTATAGGACTATGCAGACTGAGGGCCTGTCGCTGGGGACATTTTCTCTTGTCGGCACAAGCCTTAATGGTTATATCAGCCCGTTTTATTTCATCCTCACCGTACTAATATCTTCAGTGAGGAGAGGCCTTTGCCCAGCAGTGGGACACAGGCTAATACTACTACTACTTACTTTATTTTCTCTGACCTAACAATACTATAGAATAGGCGTTAAACATCACTTATTCAAGTTGAAAACACACACACTTTCAAAAAAACATTTTATTCAATAAATTCTTACAAAACATGTAAACACGATTACAACTAGAACCATTAAGAGGAATGAAACCAATGTTCCGGTCAACATGTTATTCATTACATGAGAAAAGTCTGGGGCTGAATTCCTGAAGTTCAGTTTTAGTGTGTTATTGAAATCTGTGAAAAAAAACACTATGTTTACTAGCTGTAGGTTATTTATAAAGTAAAGTATAAAGTATTAGCCTTAATGTCACACTTCCGTGCTTCGGAGGGCACGTCAAAGTCCAGGTTACTTTCTACGGATAGTAGTCGTTACATGAGCCATGTCAGAAGCCTTTGGCGGCTCAATAAATCTGACACCAGGATTGGTCAGGTAGACCATCCACTCGATGAAGAAGAATGTCACACTGTCGGGGAAAAGCCACTCATCTCACTGAAGATATCAGTACAATGAGGAGGATTTGGCATAATCACCACGCTTGCCAAATGCGGATTGGTGATCTCAAACCCGAGTCATGTTTGAAAGTAGATGTGTTTGCTCGACCCGGGAATTGAACCCGGGTCCTCTAGACTAGAAGACACTGAGGCGTTATATACATCATGTAATTTATTTGTGTATGTTATTATAACAAGGGACAGTTCAAATTGAGGATGCTAGAATAATAATTCCGTTCACTCATCTACTTTCACAGCGGAAGATTTTGTTTCCCTTAATTATATAATTTGGTTATCTAACTAGAACAAACCACATCAACTTGTTTACTTTGTGGTCAAATATTTATATTAAAAATTAATGAATTCTTAACTTACCTGTGATAACTTGATTCATAATTATTTCTATTGTTATTGTAAGTACAGAACTGTTTCAAATGTTCATAGGAAAAAGCCTAATTTAATATTTTATTGTATTGCGGTACAAAAGCACTCGACGGCTGATATTATCAATTGATACAGGCCATTTAGTTTCGGCAGACAATCTATTGTTATCATGGTTTGTAGAGTGCTTTCGGCTTTCATATTAACGAATGCATATGGAAACGTATTTTATCCTACTAATCTACTAATATTATTAATTTGAAAGTTTGTGAGGATGGTATGTATGGATGTAACTATGTTTGGTGCTCTTTCACGAAAAATCTACTGAACGGATTTGGATTAAACTTTACAGCAATATAGTTAGGTTATATCGGGAACCGATACAATGCGGGTAACACCGCGGGGCGCGGCTAGTCTACTGTAATAGTCTTGAAAAAACTGGCTGAAAAAAATACCTAATTCAAAATATTGACATCCACTTTTCTCCCATTATCTTGTCCAATATGTAGGAAACCATAATTAATTTTTTTTTAACTATTACTCCCTATAATGTTGGGCACATAGTACGAGTATGTCTAGATTCAGACTAAACCTAGACCTTTAAATAAGTACCTAGCTACCCACACAAGCAGAGGGCTCTGGTTTTATAATACGGTACTTATCAGGATAAGAAGAGAGTCAAATCAATGAAGTAAAACACAGTTATCAGTTTATTAATAATTTAACTTAAGGAATATGTATAACACAATGTAGTTAAGTAAGCATGTACATACCCACATATTATTATGTGAATACTTACTGCATTTTATACGTAAGTAATTACATTTGAATAAAACTGAAGATAACAGATGTGTTCCTTACCTAAGTACCTATACAGGGTTACTCTTGTAAATCGGTCGGAAATGGTAAGGGGGCTTGCTTCACGGAATAGATAAAGAAAGGTTAGAATCACCGAGCATAGAATCACCGCCGCGCCGGGTCGGAGCGCGGAGCATTTTTATGAAACGTTAATACTTCCTGAAGTTCTAACATTAATGCCAATATACAAAGTAAGCCAGCAGGATCACCTTGAAATGCTTTTCGGTAATATAAGATCACATGGTGGAAGCAACAATAATCCCACGGCTCGCCAGTTTAAAGCTGCATACTAAAAACTTTTAGTCCATATTGAATTAAAGGCTCTTGATAGGGGTCAACGTACGTTTTAGCCAGATGACTAACTATATGCTCTTGCAAGCCGCCTGCCCAATATGCGTCCCTACTCCAAGAGATACGAAGATGTTTTCTAAGGAATCATGTCACCAATTTAAGAGATAGAACCTTTTTAAAGAGCTACCCTGTTTAATTTACTTAATTAAAAAAGTTTATAATAATCATAATTACATTCATTTTACTGAGTAAGTTATTATTCTTGAAATAATATCTGCAAATCCAGGTTTGAGCTGTATATTTGACGCAGTTGCGTTAAGCTGTAATAAAAACCTGTTTTAGTAATGAAGTATGTATAATCTATATCCTATGTGATTTCTAGTATGAGGTTTATGTCAATTATCACCTGATTGCCCGAAAAGTAAGATGATTCCGTGTTTCGGAGGGCACGTTAAGCTGTCGGTCCCGGTTATTTTACGGATAGTAGTCGTTACACGAGCCATGTCAGAGGCCTTTGGCGGCTCAATAACTCTGACACCAGGATTGGTCAGGTTGACCATCCACTCGATGAAGAAGAAGAATCAAAAGCCTTAGTGGTGGATGATCCAATCCAACTATGATTTGGGGCTTGACCCCTACTAGGGGGTAGAGGTTTTTTATACGATGGAAGACTTAACCCACGAGGGGGTAGGTTTTATCAAGGTAAGCTTTTACCAGAGGACTAGGATTATTACGAGGGGGCTTGTGCTTCTGTATCAGTCACTTCCCTTCCTTTCGGCTTGGCCATAGATAAAGTAATTAAATTAGTATAGGTTTGTGGCCAACCCTGGTATCGGTGCTTTTATAACAACCGAGATAGACATGAGTATTACAGATGGGGGAAAATAGGAAAATGTTGCTTTACGCTACACATAGGTTAGTAGGTAGGTTACTTACTTCTTCTTATAAGTATTGATAAAATCTAAAATAATCGGCGCCGTGTTTGGTTCTGGCAATACTATGCCTGAAATAAAGGTCATATTCAGATTGTGGTTCATGATGAACCACAAACTGAATATCAGCATATGTCGAGTAAGATGACTTCACCTTACTCCTTACTCGACATATGCAACTCAACCCATGACTAAAACTCATGCGATTTAATGCCATTGTTAAGTAGCTCAGCCCCTACATAGAGGGCTTGCCGATAAAGGCATTTCTATATGAGCGCTACCGTGCTTCGGAGCTACCGTCAATCAATTGGTAAATATTTTTTTCATAATATAGGCAGCTGAATTCATATTAATATAGAAGATATGAAAGTGACATTTTGGTAGATTTCAGTGTAATGGAAAGATTGACGAAAACTGGTTAAAGTTGTGGTTATTTCATAAAACGTCCCTCGCTAATCCAACTGAGTAGCCCAATTCCATAAAATATTGACAAATACTTATCGAATATGCATAAGTTAAGAACCTCAGAGTGGTTTTTGAGTATGTAGGTACTTACATAAAGCCCACAGCACAAGAAAAACAGTGAGAAATATACATCCTATTACTCCCAACACATTTAACAGCAGTAGAATATAGGTTTTCTTAGGGATGCCCGATTCACTGAAATCTCAAAAGAATAATTACTCTCTGTCAAAAGAATAACAGAAACCTTCTTATTTTATAATGAATTAACTATAATTGTATTAAAATTATTTTATACTAGCTGTGCCCCGCGGTTTTACCCGCAAGTTAGTTGGTAGGAATTTCTCGTGTCTATCTGTACAGTACCTAGCAGAAACCAATTCCATTAGATTTTAGGAATTTATTTGGCCACTTAATTTTATTTATATACTTTACAGAACATCCACAGATTGAGCATGTATACGGAATATGGAGTACTTAGAGATTTATACAGTGTGATGTGTTGACAAAATATAGATCAACGCTCTAGGTCCAGACATGGTCCAGACGCACCTCTCCCTCCCTAACATAACCAAAAACCTTTTTAGTTTAAAACCCTCCTCTTAAAAAATCTATAGCGATTCGTTTCGAGTGCTAAATCGCCGATGCTTTCTACCTGGTACTGTTCAGACATTTCATTTCATTTCAAGAAAATCAAAAAATACTGGGAAAGATATTTTGTTACGTTACCTTGTTGTTATAGCTTGTTCCATATTTACTTATATCATACTTCTACTGTCTTATTATTAAAACAATATTTCTTCCGCAACCTTTCTAAGAAAATAGCAAGGATTTTAAAAATAATATCTCTGTAATAATTCCTTTACTTTTTTATTTATTTCTTTAAATAACAGGATGAACATGGGTCACAAAACATCTTCGATCAACAATGAAGCAAAACATGGACAACATAATTATTGCTTATCATGTAGGCTGAGCATGTAGGTATCATGTTGTCTATAGAAGGAGATCATAGAGTACGTTACCCACAGAAAACCTTTTTTTTATACAGCGATTATAGTCCTTGTAGCTAAAATCTAAAATAGAAGAAACTAACAGCAGGTCCCAATAAATAATTTATCTATTATCACAATTTTCAAAGTATCAAGCCTTAAAATTAAAAATATAATATAAACATAATTTACTCCACATAAGAATTGAACCCAGAACCTCAATCCTGCAGCTGCACATGCTAATCACAAGACCACTTTTTGGTAAGTTAATGTTTAAGCTAAGATCCTTTTAGAAAACTGTTATAAAGATCCTAACGATAAAAGCTTGACAAATACAATGAAAATGACTACGCGACATTTAATAAATTGGCAGCATTTCCAACAGTGCCTTTAGTTTTTCTCAGAGCAATGTCATTGTGGTCTTTATGTGAAAAAATAAGTAGGCGTTCTTTGTCCTGCTAAGGTTAAGTAAACAATAGATAGGTGCCATTTATTTTGTCATAACTTAGCTACGTACTTATTATGGAAATTATTTTTATTGCCTAGGTTTATTGGCTTGGATAATAAAAGTCAGGTCTTGAAATAAGTGTAGGTAGGTAAGTTGTATTGTTGTGTATTCTTCTAAGCTCTTAACGATGGCAAACAATCTGATCCTGTTCATTTTTTTCATCTAATTGGATAAAAAATACTGTGTGTTGAGTTGCTTTATTTAGGAGAGTAACTTCTTGTTTGTTAGAAATGGAATGTACTTCAATTTAATTGGGTTCTTTTGCAATTTAGTCGTGTTTAAAAATATGTATATTACTACCTGTTCCGTGCGGCGGCGGTTCCACATGCGTTCCAACAGATGGCGCTAGTGTAAAAATGTTGATCGCGCTTACGTTATTTCCCAGATTTAATGGGGTCACACCCACACATTTTTGGAAAGCAGAAACTAATCTTCCTCTTAATAAAATATAAAATAAAATTGTTTATATAAGTTTTATCTCAATGCAAAAGCCATATAAACTAATCATACGTATAGTCAGATACGTATTCTCAATGCAAATCAAATTGTAACCTGCAGATAACTCTGTTTATCACTTGTCGAAGCATCGTGTGGTATTATTAGACCTGTTTCAGTGTGCCTCTGACAGTCATCGGGCGTTGTCTCGACTCGAAACGAGTTATCTGGTCGTCGTGAGTGAACGCTTTCGTGCGCGAGCGCATACGATATTGTTTACAAACAAAACGAACTTTTAACTCTGGGATTTTGTTGTGGTAAGTCGATTTATTTGTGATATTAATTGTTTTAACTGTGTTTTTTTGTGTTTGTGTGGTGGGAGGTTGAAGATTGTTTAATTAGTTAGTTGTTGACTAGTGTTTACACGGTTTTATTTTAATGCAAGTGTTGAGCTTACTGTTACTTAGGTCGAGCTTTGTTTAAAGTAGTGTAACAAAGTTTTTGTATGTAAATAAGAATAATGATGCCTTGCTTCTGTACAACTGGTATTTTTATTATATAAAATCGCAGTTTTGTTGCCTGTTGTCACGTATATTTTACGATTTACATGTGATACCTATGATATTATGTTAAATAATGCACTAAGATCTTGCTTCTAGGTAAACGAAAGGAAGATTACGTATCTACAAACTGTTATAACAAAGTTGTTATTTACTTTATGATATTCTCAGTTATTATATAATTCAATGTAGTTAATTAATTATCATTTAATCTTGTTATTTATTTAATACAACGTTGCATAAATATGGAGATGACATCAACACATTTAATCTCCGACTGCATATAATTAGATAATACATACAAACACACTCGCCCACGCGTTGACACTTTGTTATGTAGGTAATGAAATGAGGTCGTTGACCTGAAGGTAAAGACAACTCAAAGGTAAAAATAATTGATAGTGGTAACTAAATTGACCTACTAGATTGATGAGTAACGTCAGCAACATGAGCATAGTTGGTACCGACAGCAAAATACCTTGAGCTAGAGTTGAATTAATTCAGCATCTGTGTGCCTAAGGTAGTCTATTTATAACTAAGTATCTGACTTACCTAAATACCTTAAGTTATAAGGTATCTAGGTGTTTATTTAGACTCAAAGTAAGTAGATTCCTACTACGTACCTAAGTTAGGCCTGTAATGTCCCACTACTGGTGAAAGGCCTCTCATCTCACTGAAGATATCAGTACAGTGAGATTCATACTATGTAAGCTATTTTAAATTTATATAATTCATTGAATACATTCATAACTTCCTGCCTAAGTATCGACTTATTTTATTACTTTAAATATACTTGACTTAATAAGTATACCTATGATACCTATTATACCTTTATTTTAACTAAACAAAAAATAACAAAGCCCAGAGTAGGAAGTGGCCGTTTACTAATTTAAACTCCTAACCAACGGAGTCATTCAATCTCAAGAGAACAACCTTGAACTGCTTTTATGGCTAGCTATTATTATAAATACATACCTATACTAGCCGCGCCCCGCAGTTTCACCCACGTTGTACCCGTCCCCACGGGAATTTCGGGATAAAATGTATCCCATGTGTTTTTCTGATGTATAACCTACTAGCCGCTCCCCGACGTTTCACCCACGTTGTACCCGTCCCCACGGGAATTTCGGGATAAAATGTATCCCATGTGTTATGCTGATGTATAACCTATATTACTGTAAAGTTTCATCCAAATCCGTTCAGTAGTTTTTGCATGATAGAGCAACAAACATACACATACATCCTCATCATCCTCACAAACTTTCGCATTTATTTACTTAACTTGAATAAGTTATGTAAATAAATTTAAACTTGTTTTAGAATAACAAATGTTATCTTACAACAAAAAAGCGGATATACCTAATACAACCTAATAAAAAGGTTTTTGTATGGAGTAAACCTTTGTATTTAATGCGATATTATCGTTGTCAATACAAAGCAGGTACCTATGTACTATACTATGTATCTAGGTATATGAAACAATATATTATTAAGTATCTACATTTAATTGCTAACCGGAATCACGACCATTAATTTGTATTACGCTTTCAATGTTGATTATGTAGATAATAGTAGCTGTTTCCTGCGGTTTTACCCGCGTTCCTTTTGGAAATACGAGAAAAAATTAGGTAATATAGTGCTAATATAGTGTAGCAATGTATAATCTGTATTTCTGCAAAGTTTTACTAAAATCCGTTGGATAGTTTTTGCGAGAGGAACAAACATACACATCGATACATCCATACCATGTGTGTATGATGCGGTGATGCGATTGCGATTGGTTGGATTATGTATGTACCTATATTAATATGTATACTGACATACCTATTCCAACCTTTCTTAGTAATATTTTTAGTGTCTAGGACTAATAGAATAATATCTTCATAGAACCATGGAATTGGTCTGTTATAGAAGTAAGAACTTAGATTCCAAAGCTTTAAAGATTAGTTTGGGTAATAAGGGTGTCTGTCCATTGAGAAGCGAGGCTGCGGAGCGGAGAAACGGAAAATATTAACCAATAGGATTGCACATAACACTGTGAGCGGGAATGGTATGCCACCCTATTGGTTAAGATTTCTCCGCTTCTCCGGTCCGCAGCCTGGCTCCGCTTCAGTGGACTGGCACTCTAAACCTCGCGTGAATAATACCTCGCTTTTGTGTCCATATTTACTGTTAATTCATTAATTATGTTACTTTTATTCGTTCAATATTCATAAGCCATCCTTTTTTACCATCTACCTATAATCCTTACATTTACTACACCAGTTGTCTGTTTGTAGGTAATATAAAGTCAACAGAAATAACTATGCAGTAAAGATGTTTAATATTCAATAAACAGGATCTTACGAATGCAGTTTTTATCTACAAACATATTGAAATATGAGTAGGTATCAGAATACGTAAGTAGTTTGATCGTATCAGATCAGTTGTGCAATTATTATTTTGTCTACTGGACTGGATGGTCAACCTAAGCAATCCTGGTGTCGATGAAGATTATTTTGCCAATTATTTTCATAGCGGTACGTAAAATTATCGGTCCGGTTATTTCAACCGACTGGCCATGTCTGGAGATACACCGACTAACCAACCCTGGTAGTCACTATCCTACAGAACTTACCTACTTTTTAGGGTTCCGTACCCAAAGGGTAAAAACGGGACCCTAGATTACTGGGATTCCGCTGTCCGTCCGTCCGTCCGTCACCAGGCTGTATCTCAAGAACGGTGATAGCTAGACAGTTGAAATTTTCACAGATAAGTAATGTATTTCTATTGCCGCTATAACAACACATACTAAAAATAAAATAAAACAAAATTAAATATTCGAGAGGGGCTCCCATACAACAAACGTGATTTTTTGCGGTTTTTTAATGTACGGCACCCACCGTGCGCGAGTCCGACTCGCACTTGGCCGGTTTTATTTCATAGAATAAATTACATTAAGATGGCCTTTAGGCGGGTTGTAACTGTTGTAAGACAATTTCTAATTTCATAAACTCCGAAACCAGGTTTGGACCAACTCGAACTTACATCTTAAAACAAATATTTTGTGATAAAACAATTATACCTATGCTGATTAAAATATAGTGGCGTTTTAATTAAAGTTTCAAGCATATTGATGATTTTATAAATAATCATTCATTGATAAGCTGACTTCATTCATTGGCTTGGAAGATAATATTACAGTTTCATACAAAGTAAGATAGTATGTTCATTGTAAGATTATTTGCATCTCTCGATGCAAGGTTTCTATGTGATACTGATAAGAGAGGTTTAAACAAACATTTATATTTACAAACAATAAAAGCTCGATCAAAATACTAAACAGTCAAATTGATAATACTAGATGCAGTCACATACAGGGCCTCCACCTTCTTTACCCAACTGCGGTCGTCAAGGAGGATAATGTGTTCAACAGGCCAATGTTTATGAATTAAGCTGATTGAGTAATTAACATCAAAGATGAATGAGTTAAGGTTAGTTAGGTATAACAGTCTTTATTTCTTACGTAGTCAGGCATTTAGCCTTGTTAGGTATCTATTTGTAATATAATACCAGCAGCTGTAGTCCGCAGCTCAATAGACGAGCAGCGCCCCGCGGTTTTACCCGCGTTGTGTTCGTTCCCGTGGGAATTTCGGGGTGAAAATAGCTTGTAACCTTCCCGTTGAATGTGGCTATCTATTACGAAAAAAAATATTGAAATCGGATTGGTAGTTTCTGGGAAAAGCGCATCAACAAACAACACAACAAACTCTTCAGCTTTATTATATTAGCTATAGATTGATAGTATTGAACAGGTATTAGGTCTAGGACATAGATAGTACCTGTGAGTTCCTAAGTAGCTATATTTTGTAGACTAGCACTGCCCGCGGTTTCAATTGTATTGTGCCCGATACTGGAGCATTTCGAGACATCCATCCATCCTTAATAACTTTCGCATTTTTGATATTAGTAGGATATCAGATAAAGCTATCTATTTAGATTTAAAGAGCTTCATTCATTAACATTATTATTATCAAAAAATGGTTTGTCCCTTTCCGACTTATGGTATTTGACAAAGAGCAAAAAGGACAAAAAAAAATGTAATAGTGTTTTAGTTTATGAATAAGATGGGAAGAACTATTTCAACGAATATATGGTACAGTCGGGGAAGTAAACGATAGCTCGATATAATGTAATGAGCGTGCCTTATATTATAACGATATAATACATAATATTTCATATTTATGTACTTGTTTTATACTATATTGATAAGACATTATGTCGTTAAGCGTACATCACTTATTATTAGTATTAAAAATAATTCTTATCGTTATTTACATTTCAAATAAATTTATTACACTTGTTAATTTTAAACAATTACTCCTTTATAATACGGTTGGGTAACCTTCAAGATACACTGATATCTCGAAGTTATTGACTTGCTCATTAAAACTGTTTTATATCAAGTCGGTTAACTTACACAATCGAGTAGAGAAAGTAGAATATTCCGTGAATATATTAAAAGCATTTTTCGATCATTTCAAACGAGTTTGAATGACATCGCTTCCTTAACTGGTATAGTTCCGTGCTTCGGAGGGCACGTTAAGCCGTTAAGTAACCGGGACCGATCCCGGTTACTTTCTACAGATAGTAGTCGTTACATGAGCCATGTCAGAGGCCTTTGGCGGCTCAATAACTGTGACACCAGGATTGGTCAGGTTGACCGTCCACTCGATGAAGAAGAAGATTGAACAGAGTTCATAACATTAAAGGATGCATGTTATTTTTGCTTTTAACTTATAATAGTTAAATAGTATCAAGGAGTTGACAATAATAAACAACATACGATAGACTTACAAGGTCCGTTGCATACAACAAACATAATTAAAACCGGCCAAGTGCGAGTCGGACTCTACGGAGGGTTCCGTACTTTAAAAAAAGACAAAAATTCACGTTTAATATATGGGAGCCACCCTTTGTTTTATATTATTTTTAGTATTTGTTTTTATAGCGGCAATAGAAATACATACATAATTTGTGAAAATTGTCTAGCTATCACCGTTCTTGAGATATAGCCTGGTGACGACAGACGGACGGACGGACGGACAGCGAAGTCTCAGTAATAGGGTCCCGTTTTTACCCTTTGGGTACGGAACCCTAAAAACCTGGTTTTGAAGGCGGTAAAAAGTGATGTGATTACTTTATAGACTCACTTTACGTTTACATTAAGTAGTTCCCAGCTCCTCAATTCAACAAGTACCCAACAAAATTAACAAAATATTTTTATTACTAGCTGTGCCCGGCGGTTTTACCCGCAACGCCCCCGTTCCCGTGGGAATTTTGAGATTTTTATTCCTTATTTTTCTTATATAAAAACCTTATCCTGACAATAAGGAACACATTAAAAAAAGAATCATCCAATTTGGTTGGTGCAGTCGTTCTGAAGTTATGCGCTTAACAACAGATTCAGCGATTCATTTTTATATTATAGTTATAGGAACCTACCTACCTATTTTTATTAAACGAATAATATGTATAATAAACACGTCAATAAAAACCGAATGTAGGTACATAGTTCCAAATAAAACAAAATGATAGCTTGTTATTGTGAAATCCAACCTGTTTCGCTGGAATATCTACTTCTATAATGCTGCATTAATTAAGTAGGTACTAATTTACTTTTAAAAAAATATGTGGGAGGTAATAACCGAGTGTCTGCCGAGACGTAAGGTTGTGACATACCTAGATGGTAACTTGAGAAGTGATAAGTTATTAAGTTGTACTTGTAAGTTACATTGCAAGTGATGTAATAGAATATGTGTTTGATTGCAAACATAATATAGTTGATTGTGTAGTGATTATACTTAAATAACTTTAATACCAGTATTTAATTGAGAGCGAAGTATAAAGTTACAAAATCTAGAATAAACCCGAAGGTAAGTTATATTTTTGTTTTTATTACAAACTAGCAGCGCCCCGCGGTTTTACCCGCGATGTACCCGTTCCCGTAGGAATTTCGGGATAAAAAATAACCTATAACCTTCCCGTTCAATGTGGCTATCTATAACAAAAAGACCTCGAACATACAAACAAACAAACAAACATACAAACAAACAAACAAACAAACAGACAGACAGACAATCTTACAAATTTTACCTCTTAATATTAGTATAGACTAGCAGCACCCCGCGGTTTTACCCGCTTTGTGCCCGTTTCCGTGGGAATTTTGGGATGAAAAATAGCCTATAACTTTCTCGTTGAATATCGCTATCGATTACAAAAATAATTATTTAAATCGGACTGGTAATTCCAGAGATTAGCTCGAACTTAAAAAGTAAAAAAAATACCTTTTTAATTAGTATAGACAGATAGTATCTGCGTATTTATCTCTGAAATCTCAAAAGCTTGTGAATACAAATTCCAAATTCAATTAATAGCTTCTTTAATATAACGTTTTAACATAAAAAATAACCAAAATATGTTTAAGTATTTCATATTAAATGGTTTAATGAGCACTTATTTTCACACAATTTCTAGAGACAGTTGTCAAAAATGCATGGAATGGAAATGTCTACCGCTTAAATTAATTAGCGTTAAGTATTGGCGCACAAATTGGTGGTACAGAGTTCAATGCACGTTCAAATTGATTCAACGTATTTTCGGAAATCGTCGGAAATCTGATATTCGGACATTTCCAGACTAGAATAATACTTAATTACGACGATATTGTCACAAAGCAGTGATCTTGAGTTGCTTTAAGTGAAGTGAGTGAAGAATATGTCTCTTTATCAAAGAGTTTCTTATTAAATACAACTTTCTTAACGTTGTAAGTACTAAGTGAGTTTGAATACAAAAATCCGTGAAATGTTTTTAAAAGTGTCCGGTGTGGCTACTTTTTCAGAGAAATTAAATAGTGACGCAATAGTTACATGAATTGAGTCAATTGAACCGAGTGTGAATTTGTCCTGTAAATATTTTTTAATTGTTCTGATTTATTATTTGTGCACGGAAACCTGTGTTTTAGTATACGTCCTATTAGTGGTAATAAGTCACTATTGTAGTTGTGGAACTATAATAGTGATGTTATTTACACCATTTAAAACCCGAAATCGGCTAGGCTGATATTAATGATTCTATTTTTAATATAAAATTGATCAGAATAATAAGTAATAAAAAAACATAAATCCAAACGAAAACGGGTGGACTGGAAGCGAATCCGCGGGGCAACAGCTAATACCAGATAATAACTTCGATAACAGTTTTATCCGTCATGGTACAACACTACGACAGTATTTAGCCGTGACCGTAATCTTTTACGTCAATCACTTAATTTTTTCTTTGACATAGATTTTATTGTCAAGATACGATTGCACTATTTTTTTTATCACCAATCAGTCAATTTTTCCAAAGGAAAGGCGTTAATCCATTGACGGCGGACGGCACGATTTATTTTACGTAATACTAGCAGCGCCCCGCGGTATTACCCGCGTTGTGCCTGTTCCCGGGGGAATTTCGGGACTTTTTATAGGTACATATAAACCTTCCTCTTGAATCACTCTATCTAATTTACAAAAACCGCGTCAAAATTCGTGCAGTAGTATTTGAGTTTATCGCGGACAGACAGATAAACGGGGCCGGGAACTTTGTTTTATAATATGTAGTGATTTCTTATTATTTTTTAGGAATAGTTCTATCTTCGCCTACTTTGATATTACTGGTAACGTCACCAAACTACATAATTTCACCATCGGTCTATGTTATTGACAGACATCGATAATTATTGTGATAACACCCTAATACACCAAATAAGTTAAATACCTAACAAAACAAATAGGTAAACAAACCTCTTCAAATAATATTAACGAACTATCAGAAACGATAACAAAAATAAAATATTCTCACTAGCCGCGCCCCGCGGTGTTACCCGTGTTGTACCCGTTCCCGCAGGAATTTTGGGATAAAATGTATCCCATGTGTTATTCTGATTTATCTATACTAATATTATAAAGAGGTAAAATTTGTAAGTTTGTTTGTTTGTATGTTCGAGCTAATCTCGGAAATTACCTGTTCGATTTGAATAATTATTTTTGTAATAGATAGCTACATTCAACGGGAAGGTCATAGGCTATTTTTCATCCCGAAATTCCCACGGGCACGGGCACAACGCGGGTAAAACTTCGGGGCGCTGCTAGTAACCTATATTACTGTTAAGTTTCATCCAAATCCGTCCTGTAGTTTTTTCGTAGAAGAGTACCTAACAAACATACATACATCGATAAATACATCCATCTTCACAAACTTTCGCATCAATATTAGTAGGAAGTATGATGTACCAATATTATTCCAACTAAAAACAAAAGATATTTATACAAACTAATTAAGACCGCAAACAAGTAATCTGTTGTAACTTACATTTAGTAAAACATTATTATCTTAATTAGAGCCATTAGTTAAAGTATCAAAGACAATAGGAACAGTGTTCTATCTATTGTTTGGGCATTGTAAACTTCATTGTAACTAGTAAAAGTAGTCCCAACTCAATACAATTTAGGCCGTTGATAACAGCAGTCCTTTATTTTAACTAAACATCTGTGCTGTGATGCATCAAGTTTAAAAAGAAATAAGTCGAATCAATAACCCAAGAGTGAACCCAAGCCATATACAACAAAGAAGTTATTACAATTTTCAACCTCTTTTGCAGGAATCAAAATTTAAAAAATAATTTAATTATCTGTGGATCAAAGTGTTAAAATGTCGAAAATTCATCGAATGAAACTGCGTTGTAAGAAAATATTCCGTTTTGTTTTTAATCACTGTGAAAAAACAGATATTTTACAAAATGATAATCAGGTAACTATATTGACGTATATTTATAAAAATAATGTACTTAGAAATTAGAATTTTATTATAGTCCTAGTTATGCTAACAGCTTTAACAAGCCCATAGTATATTTATTTAAAACTATCCAAAATTCATAATTTCTTTCTAAAGCACCATTCCGACAAATTGAGAAACTCCTTTTTAGGAAGTCGGTTAAGGAATTGAAATCTAAACAAAGAAGGCGTCCAAACAAAAACAATTCTTCTTATTTTTCAACGGAAAGGTTTAGTAATGGGGTAACGGTAAGACATCACTAATTATTTTTCCTCTACAGTAGGACTGGTTTGTGGTTGGAAATTGACCTTATTACATAACTTAGGAAGATGTTTCTCTTTTTAAAATGTACGTACCTAGTACATGCTACTATTATCCTGTAGCAAGTCCGTATTAAAGATACGTAATCTAGCTACATACATACCCGCATTATTTAGTAGGTACACAATGCAAGACTAATTAGTTTGAATTTAACAATAGCATGTTGATTAGTCTGACTGAATACCTATACTACCTTGGTAATTAGCTGATAGGTATGCTAATTATAGTCTTAGCACTTGAATTAAAGTAACAAAACCTTTTTTACAAATACTTTGTTTATTAAGTTTAAGGCGCTAGGAGGTATGCAACGCCAAGTTTGATATTAAAGTTTTATGTTTGAACGCCCGTAACTCTGGAATTACCTATCGGATTTATATAATTATTTATGTAATACATAGCCACATTCAAGACAAAGGCTATTGGCTATTTTTTATCCCGAATTTTTTACGGGAATCGGTACAAACGAGTGAAAAATTGCTGCTAGGTAGGGTCATTGCGCCTGTTCGCGTCCAGCGCCCTATTCGCGTCCATTTTTCGGACCTCCCAATAAAAATTCTCGAAAATAGGTATATTAATACACTAAATCACCGAAAAGTCGTTATCGCTAATACCTAATCGTATAAGAGGCACATAGACATAAACAAAAGTTCTGTGAGCCTAACCAATCATGTCTAGAAAAAATAGTTAGTTTCCGTTCTTCAACAAAGAAACGCAAACGCGCGAAATATTGGCCAAAAAATAGTGAGCAGGGGCGCGTTCGACGGTAAGTATTTTATTGTTTTAAGCGTATTTTAGAATACATAGCTGTTTCTAGACATAAGGTATGAAAAAAGGACTGATATTAATTATGTACTTGCTTGTTTTTTTTTAAGTTAACAGTTAAAATAAGGTGGACGCGAATTACTACACCGAATTTAAAAAAGTTCCACTTTGCGACCACAATGGACGCGAACTCGTCTATTTATGATTTAGTTAGTTTTTATTTTTATGTGATAAAATTAAAAAAGGGGATTTGTTTTTACTTTTTATTTATGTATTATTATCATGCAATTATATTGAGCAATTTGCGTCCACGTTATTATGATTGTAGAAAAAGATAATATCGTATATCATATGTGGACGCAAACTATACCTACAAGGAAATAGTATTGTACCAAATTGCGTCCATTTTTTCATTAAATTCAAATAATAGCATTAATATATTTTTTAACTTATAATTTAATATGCATTATTTTTTTAAATCAAAACTAAGAGTTAAAACTAAAAACACTTCCTGCTGAAGTTTTATTTGCAGAAGTTTCTATCGAAACTGAATCTGAGAGGTCTCATATGGAACTATCAATTGTCGTTTTTCCATTACCCGGCTCGGCACCGGCATGGCCGAGCACCGGCACCGGGCGCCGGGGTTTCGTTTTTCTGCTGCGCCGGTGTCGATGCCGGTTTACGCCCGGTGAGTGGTACAGTACTGACACGGACTTCACACTCACACGGCTACAATTCATATAAATATGCAATACACATGCAATTTCCCGGCGCCGGCGACGGCGCCGGCAGGACTCAATGCCGGGCCGGCGCCGGCGCCGGTAAGTCAAACAACGAGCCATACATTTTCATACATTTTTGCTTCCCCGGCACCGGCACGGCGCCGGCGCCGGCGCCGTGCCGGTGCCGGGCCGGGTAATGGAAAAACGCCCAATAGAACGAAATAGTACTATTTTAGAATTGGATGCAACTAAAGACGTCTAAAGAAATCACCATCTCTTCATTATACGTAGAAGATGAAAACATAAATGATGAAGCTAACTCCGGTTCGACTGTGCAGGTTCAAACAGTAACAGCCGAAATACACTCTACACCAAAACCTTGGTGGATACCAGATGTGGAATCTGAGAAAGAACATGTACCAGCCGTGGAGCTAACGGAATACTGTTAAAAGAAAAGTTTTCTTTACATTATCTGAAAAATATCACCCCTACATTCCTTTTCTTAGCTGGTGGACGCAAAATGGTCTATGGGTGGACGCAATTTAGAATTTTTGGACGCAAAGTGGGTAAAACGCCTATTTTTGAAGTTTTTCTATTTATAAAAAAAACACAAGTAGTTTCGAACAAAACTGTAAGCGAACCCTATAGTAGACTATATAATGAACACATTACATAAATTTTTCATTGAAACTAGTGCTGGAACATTTTTATTTTCTCCTTCAAACTTACCAACTGCACTAAATGGACGCGAACTGGCGAAATGACGGGTCATTGCGCCTGTTCGCGTCCAGCGCCCTATTCGCGTCCATTTTTCGGACCTCCCTCTAAAAATTCTCGAAAATAGGTATATTAACACACTAAATCACCCAAAAGTCGTTATCGCTAATACCTAATCGTATAAGAGACACATAGACATAGACAAAAGTTCTGTGAGCCTAACCAATCATGTCTAGAAAAAATAGTTAGTTTCCGTTCTTCAACAAAGAAGCGCAAACGCGCGAAATGTTGGCAAAAAAATAGTGAGCAGGGGCGCGTTCGACGGTAAGTATTTTATTGTTTTATGCGTATTTTAGAATACACAGCTGTTTCTAGACATAAGGCATGAAAAAAGGAGTAATATTAATTATGTACTTACTTGTTTTTTTTAAAGTTAACAGTTAAAATAAGGTGGACGCGAATTACTACACCGAATTTATAAAACTTCCACTTTGCGACCACATGGACGCGAACTCGTCTATTTATGATTTAGTTAGTTTTTATTTTTATGTGTTAAAATTAAAAAAGGGGATTTGTTTTTACTTTTTATTTATGTATTATTATCATGCAATTGTAATGAGCAATTTGCGTCCACGTTATTATGATTGTAGAAAAAGATAATATCGTATATCACATGTGGACGCAAACTATACCTACAAGGAAATATTATTGTACCAAATTGCGTCCATTTTTTCGTTAAATTCAAATAATTGCATAAATATATTTTTTAACTTATAATTTAATATGCATTTTATTTTTATTAAAACTAAGAGTTAAACCTAAAAAAACTCTCCCTGTTGAAGTTTTCTTTGCAGAAATTTCTAGGTCTCTTATGGAACTATCAATAGAACGAAATAGTACTATTTTAGAATTGGATGCAACTAAAGACGTCTAAAGAAATCACCATCTCTTCATTATACGTAGAAGATGAAAACTTAAATGATGAAGCTAACTCCGGTTCGACTGTGCAGGTTCAAACAGTAACAGCCTAAATACACTCTACACCAAAACCTTGGTGGATACCAGATGTGGAATCTGAGAAAGAACATGTACCAGCCGTGGAGCTAAAGGAATATTCTTAAATAAAGAATCTGTTAAAATACAAATTTTCTTTACAATATCTGATAAATATCACCCCTACATTCCTTTTCTTAGCTGGTGGACGCAAAATGGTCTATGGGTGGACGCAATTTAGATTTTTTGGACGCAAAGTGGGTAAAACGCCTATTTTTGAAGTTTTTCTATTTATAAAAAAAACACAAGTAGTTTCTAACAAAACTGTAAGCGAACCCTATAGTAGACTATATAATGAACACATTACATAAATTTTTCATTGAAACTAGTGCTGGAACATTTTTATTTTCTCCTTCAAACTTGCCAACTGCACTAAATGGACGCGAACTGGCGAAATGACCCTATAACAAGTAGGAACGTAAAGACATAACTTTGATTACCAGATAAACCTTTAGAGTAAGGACTCACGAAGCGGTTTTTACCCGTGCCCGCCGCGGTGGCGGAATGGAGTTTTATTTCCAAAACTCACGAGACCGGAGTTTTGTGCGGTTACGCAGCCGTCGCGGTTGCGATTATCGCCCGCAAACTTGGCGGTTGATAATCGCAAGACGGGCCGTTATTATATTATTAATGACTTAAACCGCCAACCGACCGCAGAGCGCGCGGGTGCAACCCGCCGCGGCTGCGGGACCGCGAC
This sequence comes from Cyclophora punctaria, assembly GCA_951394245.1. NCBI lineage: Eukaryota > Metazoa > Arthropoda > Insecta > Lepidoptera > Geometridae > Cyclophora > Cyclophora punctaria. The sequence continues at coordinate 7,984,228 of OX596171.1, forward strand.
CCGCGCCCACCGGTACAAGATGACCGCTGGAGCAGCGGGACCCGCAAACAATCGCACACGCCGCGGGCGTTAAACGCGTCGTGAAATGTGCTTTAATTTTTTACATATATATCTGTATTCTACAAAGGCTGCGGGCCCGCAACCGCGGCGGGCACGGGTGAAAACCGCTTCGTGAGTCCTTAGCCTTAACCGTTCTTTCAGAAATAAAGAGAAAAAATCAACTTATGCGTTACCTATTCTAAACTCTAATCTATCACTGTCCAAATTTCATTTAGAACTGATTAGTAGTTTATCTTTTATCAGCATGAAAGAGAGCCATAGTTAGACCCAAGCCGTACTTCTATGCTCACGTACTATCGCACTTATGGTAATATAAATAAGGGGGTTGGGTCTCACCCCCTCGCTGAGCGATGAAGGAGCTAATGAGACCAAGCTCTCCAAAGAGACAGGAATATAGAATAGAGCTAGTGGTACCTCCAGATTTATTCGTTCCCGTCGGATTTCAATAAATAGTTGTAAATTGACAATCAAAAGGGTCAATGAGTTCAATTCTATAAATAAGACATCATCATACCAATGAGCTGTAAAATTTGGAGAACATCAAACACATATTCAGCAATTGTGCCTATTGATTGATTTCAAATAAGAGTTGATCAAATCAATAGCGATATTCAATGTTAACGAAGTCCTAAATACCTATAGAGTTGTGTAAGTTTGGTTATGAAATTTTACATATGTTGAGAATTATAATTGAGTATTTGAATGTTATTTTTTTATTCTTCCTATTAACTTATCTTGTTATCACGTGTAAGGGACTAAAATCCGTTTTTTTATACTTATCGTTATTATTTCGAGAGTTACAGGCGGTCAAAGTTGCTGATTAGACAGAGACAGCACTACTACTAGTGTGACGTCACAATGTTAGAGCGCCATAGACATCGCATACAAAAATCTTTTTGCAAGAAAGGGACAGCATCAGACAGGAGAGAATATTTCAGAGTTTATAATTTCTTTATTTATTAAACGATTTTGATTCTGATTTCAGTTTTGATCATAATTTTAGTCGTGATAACAAGATAAGTTAATAGGAAAAATAAAATAAAAATTCAAATAGGTACCTACTCAATTATTCTAATTACCAATTTAAAAAGTAAACCTCAAGTTTTTAATTCATACCTTTGATTTCATCCATTCTTACAGATAATTATGAAAATGAACGTATTACTCATTCTCATTATCAGATTCTTAAGTTTTCAGAACGATTTGTATGAATGGCCTACAGAATGAATTCAGATCGAGATTCAGCATGTGTCGACCTAGAGTTAACTAAACCACTATCTTTTATTATGAAAGAGTTTCCATCCAAAAGTTGCCCGAAAGATATCGCGCTCAGCACATTGTGCAACTTTTTGAGTTATTCGTTTTCTGATTCATATTTATGTATATTAATAAAATGTCTCTCTATCTATCACATCTTTAACCCAATCAAATGACCCTCTTTTCAGATCAAGGACAGCACCGCAGCGGGCGACATGTCTATGATAATGGAGAACTTGGATTTGGAGCGCGAGTACTCGCCCAGCATGTGGTCGGAGCGGTTCCCTTCCTCCAAGGAGGTGATGCAGCATCACGTGCAGTTCGTCACTGCAGGTTTGTGGTGTGATACGTGTTATCGGTTATCAAAATCGTATTTCTTATAGAATTTGCTATTATACTATTGTAAACGCCTCGGTGGTCTAGTGGTATGTGCACTCGCCGGCCAAGACTGAGGTCCCGGGTTCAATTCCCGGGTCAATGCCTAATCCTTACTGTAGAGATATCTTCAGTGAGATGAGAGGCCCTGCAATGGGAGATTACAGGCGTTATCGTTTATGAAAATCGTATTTATTATATTCTGGCAGCGCGTCGCGGTTTTATCCGCGTTGTGCCAGTTCCCGTGGAATTACTCAATGAAGAATAGACTTCCCGTTGAATGTAGTTATCCATTACAAAAACAATTATTTGAATCTGATGAAGAATGGAATTCTCACGAGGTAATCCGCGAGCCTCTAATATAGTACATATTAAAACTATAAGTACCTATGATAGCATGCAATGCAACCCATTGTCCATTTAAAATGTATACCCATAAAAAGGTATTGGGATCCTATTCTGACACACGCCTCATATTCACAGCGAGCGAGGCGGCCACGAATAACATTCCTCATAAATTGGAGATCGAATACGGGTCCACTCCGGGCCAGAAGCTGGACATTCTTGGGACGGACCTGCCTGACGGTGAGACATGTTTCATCAACTTGTGTTGTTCGCTTCACAGAATATTTACCGCACTCAGAGACATCCACTAATCGACAGTTAATGACGTAATTTTTCATACATTTAATTAACGATTAATGTAATGAATTCGACACTTAAATAATTGATGTTATTTTTTATACATTACATGTCAAAATTACTCATTAAATCTCTACTGACGAAGCATTCGAGGTTTCACATACGTTACGAAGCATGAACATAAATTGTAATTATCGTTGTAATTGGTCGATTGAGCTCCGTACATCTCCGTTTCACTTCAATGGACACGCACCCTTATACCCGTGCTTATACAGAAAGATCTTAATGTCATAATGCTCATAATATTAATGAGCTAACTTTAAATATATTTGTGGGCTTTAGCAGTCCATATAATGCATATCGAAACATTGTGATAAGATCCTAAAGTTTTCCCTACTTGGGCGAAAAACTAAAAAGCAAGTCATTCATTCATTCATTCCGAGTAGGTTAGTAGTCAACCCTGGTGTCGAAGTTTTTAGACCGCCTTGCCTTCGATACGGTCTATCGATTGAAACAAACGGGACCGAGTGCTTAAGCTGCAAGTTATAAACACATACGCATGAGCGTAAAAACTACGATTGTTCACGCTACAAAGAACAGCTCGATTATTTGTCCAATTAATATTAACGCAGACGTGAGATAATGCCAAGGCTTGGCATTTAGGTTTATGTATTTTTAATTGAAACGGTCAGAAAGGCTAGCTCAGTACCCACTTATGTATATAACAATATAGTTTTTTAAAAAACAAACATTGCTTTATCAGGCATCTTTTTTTCTTCTTTATATACCACTCTAAGTAATTTACATACTTATACCCGATAAAGGTTCTTCTACCAAGACGTTACAAACTTATACATACACACGAACATCACATGAAAACCCAGTCTTCGAATGTGATAAACATGAATAAAGTAAGAATTTAAATATCACTTGACTACAGTCAACTTTTTTGATCTTTTTATCTACATACATTTTATTCGTGCGCAATATTATTGAGGAAGTAGTACCTCCATACATGTCGTGACATCGTGCACAATTAAAACAACCAGCGTCAGCTTGTACATTCTATAGTCTTCTTGCTCGATACATGAAAGTCAAAACCAAACATTTTTATTTTTTACCCTCCGACGCAAAAGAGGAGTGCTATCTCTTATCTTATAAATTTGACGTCGAAGCCTGCGTGTTCGTGTCTGTGACTATTAGCTGTTAGCGGATAGACATATTTTATTTCGATGCGGTTTTCTTCATGTGAAAGTCACTTTCCTTGGGTTTTAACTATTTTTGAAAATGGATTCTGATTTTGCGTAGTAGCTGTATTTAATTATAAATTGTACTTGTATACATGATCTTAAGACGAAGCGACATTAAACTCTGTCTGCTCTATTCAAACTTAACATTTTCTGTATCTTTTATCACTATTTTCATACAAAAATAGACTGAGATATCTTTACATAAGAGAAAGCAGACATTTTTTTCTTTTCATGCATCTTAACCCTGTTGGTTCTACTTGACTAAGGTTTGATTCTCATTTTCCAGATGCTCCGGTACTCGTATACGTCCACGGCGGCTACTGGCAGGAGCTATCCCGCGAGTTATCCCGCTATCCCGCCGAGCCTCTCTACAAGTCCAGGGTGAAAACCATCGTCATTGGATACGACCTGTGTCCCAATGCGTCGCTTGCGGAGATCATCAACCAAGTCCAACTGGCAGCAAGATTCGTGTTCGAATACTCGGAAAAAATGGGATCAAGGTATTACAAAATATTTCTTTAAATAGTAGTATAAGCCTGTAATGACCCACTGCTGGGCAAGGCCTCTCATCTCACTGAAGATATCAGTACACTGAGGAGGATTATGCATAATCTGAAACCCGAGCAATGCTTAAAATGTAGGAAACATGCTCGCTCGACCCGGTATTTGAACCTGGGACCTCAGTCTTGGCAGGCGAGTGCACATGCCACGAGACCACTGAGGCGTTCACTTTTCTTGTCCTTTCAATGTTGATGCTTTGTCATGTTAACATGCATTAACATTATAACACTAAGGCATCGAACAAAAAAAGAATCACTTAAATAGGATGAGAAACCTCAGAGTAATCGGAGTGCTACATAAAAGATACAAAAATACCGATTGAATTGAGTACCTCCTTCGGTTTTTTAAGTCAGTTAAAAATATGCATAGTCATCCAAAACCAAACGTGTCTGCAACCGCTTTCGCAAACTGGAAAACAGTTTCAATAAACTTGCAAGTTTACGTGCATCTTTAAATCTATATCTATAGTTCTATACTAATATTATAAAGAGGTAAAATTTGTAAGTTTATTTGTTTGTATGTTCGAGCTAATCTCTAAATTTGCCGGTCCGATTTGAATAATTATTTTTGGAATGGATAGCCACATTAAACGGGAAGGTTATAGGCTATTTTTCATCCCGAAATTCCCTCGGGAACGGGCACATCACGGGTAACCGCACGGCGCTGCAAATAACATAAAAACAAACCAACCAGGTCAAGCTTAACTAAAAGCTTCTTTTTACATCGAACCCAAAAATTAAATAAGTTTGTAACACTAAGTTTAGTAGCCAATATTGATTTCGGAGTTTTAAGATCGCCTGAGGCCTAGTTCCGTAGTTAGATATGCCCTGCAATACCAGAATCTCATTCTATTCTCAGTAGTAACTTATAAATAAGTTCAGTGAGAGAGTTCTGGGCCTTGCAGTTGGATCATAAGCCATATAAAATCTCACAATAAGAAGCAAAAGCAATGCCCGGTCGCAAACAAAGCAAGGTTTTGTTCATTGGAACAAAGGTGTTTTAAACTGTAGAAAAATACATTTTCCTCGGCTAAGAAAACAAAATTACGAAACGAATATACCTATACAAAGTAAATAATTTCGACTAGATTAGTGGTCACGAGTTTTGAGATCACCTAGAGGCGTCCGATATGGTCTGACTATTGAGACAACCGGTACTGACCATTTAACGTATCTAAGCTATGAAACACGATATAAATGCTATTAAAAATACAAAACAAATTCCATATCTTGTTATCTAAACTACATGTTATTGGGTGTTTTAATAATTCTTATTGCAGTACTCAGAGACATAAATTAACAAAAAACAAACAAAATTCATCATCTATACTAATATTATAAAGCTGAAGAGTTTGTTTTGTTTGTTTGTTTGTTTGTTTGTTTGTTTGTTTAAACGCGCTAATCTCAGAAACTACTGAACCGATTTGAATAATTCTTTTTGTAATGGATAGCCGCATTCAACGGGAAGGTTATAGGCTATTTTTAACCCCGAAATTCCCACGGGAACGGGTATAACGCGGGTAAAACCGCGGGCGCTGCTAGTTTTACATACACTTCATGTTAAAAATCACTCATTTAGATGTCAATAATCCCTGAAATCATAACTAACTCTAAGTACTGAAGGTTGACCATTTTCAATCAGCTAGTTAATTGTTAAATGATAATAAGTTATAACTTTATAACTTTACAGGTATAAACAAAAAATAAGGTCATTTTAAACCATTCAATTAGCAACAACTCTATTATTAAACAAAACCGATAAAGAGCCATAAAAATGACTACGTCTTTGACATTTGTTTTATCTGTCCTTTGAACCATTATTATCGGAGGTTTATCTTTCGAGCGTTTGAAATTCGGTTCATAATTATGTCATAAACAGAACGAGAACAACATTATTTACGTCTGTTATATAAAAGAGATAAAGGAGAAAAAACTCAATCTACCAAAACCTAATCCCTCTTAGGTTTGGATTTGTTCAGGCTACTGCACATTAAAAAATATATGAATGCACATGAAACAATGTACTGTTGAAAGGACATGAGAAATTAGCAGCGGCCTACGGTTTGACACACATTGTGCCCGTTCTCGTGAAACTTTCGGGATGATTTTTTTTCTATAACCTTCCCATTGAATAAGGTTATCCATTACAAAAAGATTTTTTCGATTCGGTTTGGTAGATTATGAGCTTAGCGCGTTTAAACATACAAAAAGAACAAACACCAAACACTTCAGCTTTATCATCACTACATACTCGTAGTATTTATAAAACAAAGTCGCGTCTGTTTGTCTGTATGCTTAAATCTTTAAAATTACGCAACGGATTTTGATGCGGTTTTTTGTAATAGGTAGAGTGACTCAAGAGGAAGGTTTTTATGTAAAAAAAATCCCACGGGAACGGGCACAACGCGGGTAAAACCGCGGGGCGCTGCTAGTATTAGTATATAGTATACATCTCAGTTATACGTTAGTGTCTCACTTCTTGGAAAATGTCTTCACATTTTTCAAGCGTCTTAAAACTGTCTTAAAGACCTTTTTTAGAAAAGCTTTTTGAAGCTGAATACATATTCCATATCCCTTTATCCGATTGCGTGTTTCTGATGTCTACACGTCCTTAATCTTTAAACAAATTGTGTTTTTATTAAACATATCGATATTTATATTTGCTGAAAATGCTCACTTGATGGGAACAAACCACGTAGCAGTAATCCGGATCATGATATCGGTAACTGGCCTAGAAACGATTATTATTTACTAGCAGCGCCCCGCGGTTTTACCCGCGTTGTGCCCGTTCCCGTGGGAATTTCGGGATAAAAAAATAGCCTATAACCTTCCCGTTGAATGTAGTTATCCATTACAAAAAGAATTATTCAAATCGGTTCAGTAGTTTCTGAGATTAGCGCGTTTAAACAAACAAACAAACAAACAAACAAACAAACAAACAAACAAACAAACAAACAAACAAACAAACAAAACAAACTCTTCAGCTTTATAATATTAGTATAGATTAAACGTGTCACCTAGAGCTCCATTAAATGGTGAACGTAGGTATATGAACACGTAGTACATATTATATTTACTTAACTTGTCGAGTGCTGAGTATAATAAAGGCAGGTCTTGAGTGCCTTAGTTTTTTATATTCATTTGCTTATACAGGAAGATTTTTCATGTAGATTTTTAAGTGACTTCAACAAAGAAAGAGATTAATAGAATATGTCTATGTATGTGTGCTGGATAAAACTCTTTCATTTATGTTTGGATTTTCGAAACAATTTTTTACCAACTTCAAAAACCGTAGGAGGAGGTTTTTAGTTCGGTCATTTTTTTATGAATACACTCCGGTGACTCTGGGGTTTCCAATCCCTTTAACGTGTATTTGTTCAATGCTGTAAACATTCCCATTGGTTCCGCTGAAAGCGTTGCCCCAAAATTTTCAGGAACCATTTTTTTTTCGTCTGGTTTTATATATGCTTGATATATCTGTTTCAGAGGCGTATACTTCGCGGGTCACTCAGCCGGAGCTCATCTCGTCGCAAAGCTGCTCTCCAACTCCGACTTCCTTGACAGCTGTCCAGGGTCCTACCGCCTGCAAGGAGCCTTCCTCATCTCCGGGGTCTACGACCTTCGAGAACTTGTCAATACTTCAGTCAACGACGCCGTGCAGCTTCCGTTGGAGTGGGCTATTCCTCTCTCACCACAGTTCGATTGCTTCACGCACCTCCAGGCTAGAAGAGTACGGATATACATCCTAGCCGGACAACACGACAGCCCCACATTCAAGAAGCAGTCTAGAGAGTTCTATGAACTTCTTCACAATACCTGCTTGATGCAAAATATGTATCTTGAGATTAAGGATGATATGGACCATTTCGATATTGTGGAATGTTTTGCTAACCAAGATAATTACTTGAAGAACTTGCTGGTTCATGATATTAGGAAACATTTGTGATTGCAATGCTTTAGTTTAGCTCGCAGTAAGTTGTTAAGCATAGTTTATTTTGGTCAAATAAGTGGTAGAACTTTGATATAGCTACGTGCGTAGATCTCTACCAACCGATGCAATTATTTACTTTACATTGCTTAAGCAAGGTTAGAGCACACGGCTCTGCTAATATACACTAATCTTTAGTCATAGAATCGTTATAGTAATATGCATTAACGGAAGTTTATCATTACGTCACCTTTACTAACTGTGGTTCTGATTTCAATTGTCATTAGAGGTATGGTAATCGATATTGATTATTTGATGACGTCTACCCCTACCAATAGAATGCGATCGTAACAATGGTGATTGTTAACGAAAGTTTAGTTACTTTGAAAACTTGACGTTTCAAATGGACACACGATTACATTGGTTCATTTGCCTTTTTAGCGGAAAGTTCGTAATTAGTATAAGTTTACGTTGTATTTGGTGAAATGGCAAAAGTCTAAGGTTGGGTTACTTCAGTTTACGCTTACGGTTTAGTAAACGTTAAAGCAAAATGTCAGTCTGAACAGACGAAAGAAAATGAAAAATCGTGACTTTCTACTTGCCGAATAACTGTAATAGACTGTCATTTAGACTATGAAACATCGCTTTGTATTTAACAGATATTAAAAGCGTAAACAATCGTGCACTTTTTAACGAACGTAAGTTAGTAAGATAACCAACCGTTTGAAACAGCCTAACCTTAATAAGATTTTAAACCATTATAAAGTGACGATTAGGTACTGTCATGTATCGTTTAGTATAGGAGCCATTACTATAAGTTAGTTTTATTTAATCTAGTCTATAGGAAAACATTTTACTGACTGAATATATGTGTTCATATTTGAGTACATATTTTAAAAAGTTTTTTCATAAAACCTAAAATTTCAGGAATTTTCAAGATGTGATATTTCCTAATAAAAGTCAGTGCATAATTATATTATTTTAATACCTAATATAAAATTGCAAATTTAGTTACGTATATTTGTATATTATGGTGAAACTATATTATAAATAAACTATAATTGTTACGAAAGTAAAGGACCTGTAACCATCATCTATGAATTAGATGTAATAATCTTTTTCTTGAATGTTTGGGATGAGTGAGAGATATTAATGTTAAAAATATAATTTGATAAATAAACCCATTTTAATAATATTAAGCCTTTGTTATTTTAACCAAATCTAATAATTAATTTCAGGCAATTATTATCATTACAATCATTCAATAATTCCTAGATGCTCTTATTATAGTGGTGTCCACAGGGAATGTTTAAAAATCCGTGTTGCCACGAGTGTGATAGCGAATAGGAAGAAAGTTGTGTCACTGGCCCCCAATAGTGGTTATCTTAATCTATCAAATAACAGTATAGAATAAAAAACCCTTTATTTCTTGAAACACTGCGGGCCTTATAAATAAACGCCTACATTTTAGCTTCTTCTTCTTCATCGAGTGGATGGCCAACCAGACCAATCCTGGTGCCAGAGTTATTGAGCCGCCAAAGGCCTCATTTTAGCTAAGCAATGGTTTGTCACTTTCTGACATACGCAATTTTCCGAAGAGCAAAAGAGACAAAACACAGTGTAACAGTGTTTTAGTTACACCGCGATTATTATTAAGCCCTGCTAGTTTAACAGTTTTGTTTTTACTTTTAATTATAAATCTACATTTCAAATTTACATGATAATCTATATTACATACAACAGCGCCCCGCGGTTTTACCCGCGTTGTGTCCGTGATAATTTCGGGATAAAAATAGCCTATGACCTTCCTGTTGAATGTAGCTATAATTACAAAAAGAATTATTCAAATCTGACAGGTGATTCTCGAGATTAGCTCGAACATACAAACAAACAAACTTACAAATTTTACCTCTTTATAATATTAGTATAGATTAACATTGAAACAACAGAATTGTTTTAAAAACAAAGTTGGTAGTTAAGTAGCTTGTACATTTAATTTCGAACCTACCTACCTTCTACTTACCGACTAAAAACGCTATGATGATGACGAGCATATCGTTAACTGTAAGGTACTTTTTAATCCCTTTCCCAAAGTCCCTACGCAGCAAAAAGGCGTAAAATGAAGATGCAACATAATCCCGACAAAGTTCCACGTACCAAGCCTTATTGAAATTTACTCATAAGGGTCCCTTCACACGGAGAGAAGAGCATAACATTCATTGAGTTGAAGAAAGAGTTTTGGAGCATTGAAATAAGGTTTGTTTTTTGTTTTTGTACTGAGCACAATAGGTTGGCCTTTTCTCATTTCAACCAACTTCCTATTATAAAAAAAGTTTTTACAAAAACCAAGTCGAAGTCAGGTTTCGCTTTTAAAACTAGGGAGGATTATACAAGAACTCAAAAGTGATTCGTTCAAATGTGAGTTTTATATTACATACCAGCTGTGCCCCGCGGAATCACCCACAGCACTGTTGTTGGATGTTTATTACTTATTAGCCTATTCCTGACCAATATAAATAATTATCCAGCTGTTCTCAAGTTGTAAATGGTGTAGGTAACTAACACGACTTTTTTTTATAGTTGATAAAAAAGTCCGGTATTTTATCAACGCGATAAAATACCGGACCAGTCTCAACGGTCCCTATGTCCTTGACAAAATTCCACTTCACTTAAAGAGATACCCTTGAATTTAAATATGTTACCGAGTTTCACTTGAGGCAGTTAAAGCTTCTTTTAATTTAGGACTTGGAAGTCGGTTTAATTAATAAGAAATAAGGATATGTGTTGTTAGTCTGACGTCTGACGAGTTTAAGTTCGTTTGTTACTCGTGGTGCTATTGGTAATACCAGTATTTTACTATTTATGTCATTTAATGTCATTATTATTTGTTTAATACAGTGCGACGAGAGACGCTGTCGCGAGCGCTTCACCCACCTCCTGATGAAGGTACGGAAGGTACGTGACCGAAACGTGTTGAGGGACACTCAACAGTAACCTCCGTCGTACGTAAGTTCCCGTTTAAACAAATAATAATATCATTATTGACAGGTTGACTAATTCTTTGCGTTTGTAATGAATGGAACCTTTGCGCTATCGTCATTGGTTGTAAAATTATATTAGTTACCTAACATAAGAAATAGGTGAGTAGGTTGTATTTTCTGATACGTATAATTCATACACGTAATTATGCACGTATAACTAAACATTTTGCGGTAATCACCACAAGTTTAATAAGTCGACGTTAAAGTCAATTCCGGTGGCCAACTCTGGTGTCGGAGTTATTAGAGGACCGAAAGGCATCCGACTTGGTTTATCGATTGACACAACCGGGACCGACAGTCTTAGGTACTCTTTTAAGTCCTTTGAAGCGCCGGTGGTGATCACCCATCCAAGTACGGGCCAAGCTGCACATTGCTTTTCATATCGCAAAGGAATAGCTTAACAATATATAGCTTGGAACATAGCTTAGTCGAACTACGCTACGAGCGCTAGAGTTGACGTAAATATGTATACACATTAAGACCCTAATGTCCAAGTAATTTAATATAATGGTACATACTTATGCGCATGTATCCGAAGAATTTGCGCTCTGGTATTATGTTGTTTTGTTGCACAAACAAAAGCTCAAATGCCTATTATACTCATGATAACACAAAGACGGAAAATTGTGGATTATCCGCAAACATTTTAGGGTCTGACGACATTAAAAAAGTTAATTTCATGACCAAAAGTTAATATCTTCGTAGCATGTTGTGTTGTGTAAAGTTTCATTAGACATTTCTTGTGACACTTTCTAATGCGACCCTTTGTTAGTTGTTTACAGCGATTACTAGAATGCCGACTTTAAAAAAGATTAATGGGTTTTAAAAAGAAATATCTAAAGTTTCGTATACACCTACAACCTGAAGTTCGTAACTAAACGATGTCGATAAATGATCTTATAGTCAAAATACCATCGACAATTATTTTTTTGTTACAGGCGAGAATATGATTGGAGAATATTTTTTGTTTTTAACTTCTGTTCCCCAATCAAAATGTGGTGTCATGTAATTTTTGTCAGATCCCTTATATATCAGCAAGGTAGGCTCCTGTCCTGCATAAGTCTAGACATTTCATTTTAGAACAAGGATCTAAAAATAAAAATACTTTTAGAGTAACTTTGGAGTTGATAGACAAAATATTCATCTACTTAAAGGTAGAGTGAATTCAACGCAATTTAAACATAACACCTTTATGTTACACTCTTTACCCAACACATAAACAATACATTACTTTACCATGGACCGCAAACCTCAAACCTCACATTAGAATACAAAGCATTTATTCAGTGTACCCATTATCTTAGGGCTTGTGCCTAATATACATACCAAAAAGGTTAAGTAATTAAATACTTATTCAGCTGCCCGGTGTAAAAAAAATACAATTTAAATTTCGAAGCCGATGATTCGAAACGTATAATTTAAAATGAAGTCTGTAAGTATCTGAAATCTGAAGTGTCTTCCCCTTAATCCACGTTAATTTTTCAATCCAATTGTTAAAATAAGCATTTGCTCGTAAGAGCTTCAATGATGCTTGAAACCGAGCATGTATTGTACAGACACTTTTAATCTGATGAAATCAATTTTCGGTCGTTCCATTTGTAACTCTATTACGAAGGGAAGAAGGATTTTTGACATAAATCAGCACTCATCTTAAGTCCTAATTACTTTCACACTTCTGTGTAGAAATTGAATTTGTGAGTGTGTACCCACCTTTAATTGTGAGTTAAGTTCGTTGATATTTCGTGTTATTGTTGTATGTAATTGGAACTGTTGTCGTACTTAAATCTATATTTGTATGTATGTACTAACCTGTATGTATTAATATCCCACTGCAGGGCAACGCTCGCATGTTCAAACATAAAAGGCCAGACACATTACAAGCTATTAATAAGGTAGACAAGAAATACTAAGGACCTAAACTAAAATAAGTTATTAAAATAAAAAAACGTTTATAGAGAAAATGCGTTATACACTTTAACTCACCACTTACATAGGTGAAAAGTAGTTCTAATTCAAAGTATAGTTTGGTATATATTTGTACCCTTTGTCTAAAAACTAACACAGGAAAGCTGACACTAGCTCCTGGACCATCTCACAGAGAAGTAATAAATTACTTCTTCTTAATTTAAAATATCAGACACTGTTCTAAATTTAATTAGTGATGTCTGCAAACTTGTGTTTGTAAAAACACCGTATTTTTCAGATAAGTTTACTTGAGACTAATTTAAAAGTTATTCGATTAATCTCGTTCAAACTTAAAAACAATACACTTTCGAGGAACTTTGATGAAATAGATGAAAATGTATAACAAACGAGAGTATGAACCCAGTGCAAAACTAAACTAACGTTAAACTAACTAAAACTGACGTTTACTTTAAAATGCCGTTAGTGTTTTTCTTTATTTGACCTGGGTCCTACTGCTGGGCTCCTCCTACTAACCTAACTAATTTAAATGTATCCTTTCAATGCCGGCCAATGCAACCTCTTTTAAAAAATGTGATACAGTGAGGAGGAGACCATTTAAAAAGAACCCTATTCAACTGTGCTCATGCCGTGGCATCCCAATTAAGATTAATCTATTTATCGAAATGTTCGAAATTAATGAACTACCAAATAGTTTTAACTATACAGTCGCTCATTATTTTCGTGTAGGTTAGTGGCCAACCCTGGTACCCGAGTCATTAGATCTCCGACATGAACAGTTGAAAATCCGGAACCGACTGCTACTAAACGTCCTAAGCACGGTGCGCACAGATACAAAGGCCGCTTTCGGCCACCCATCCAAGTACGGGCTGAGCTGCACGTCGCTTAACAAATGATCTACCATCACTTAGTCAATCGACGCCACGATCGCTATCAAGTGTTCCAGTCATAAATTATAGTGGCATTTACAAACTCAAGAACATAAGCGACCAAATATCATAGTATAAAACAAAGTCGCGTCTGTTTGTCGTTTGTCTGTTTGTCTGTATGCTTAAATCTTTAAAATTACGCAACGGATTTTGATGCGGTTTTTTGTAATAGGTAGAGTGATTCAAGAGGTTTTTATGTACTTAAAAAAATTCCCGAAATTCCCACGGGAACGGGCACAACGCGGGTAAAACCGCGGGGCGCTGCTAGTTATTTTACATAAGGAATATTATAGATCATTGTTATTCAAATAACGTCTCGAAACGTATGATTGCTTGCTCTGAGACTAATCACCTTAGTTAATATTCAGGTGCCGTGCATATCAATGTGATTGTTGACAAATTCTGAAGGCAGAGATATATACTAGCAGCGCCCCGCGGTTTTAGCAGCGCCCCGCATTGTGCCCGTTCTCGAGGGAATTTCAGAATGAAAATTAGGCGACAACCTTCCCGTTGATAGTGGCTATATATTGTAAAATAATTATTCAGATAGGATTGGAAGTTTGTGAGTTTAGCGCCTTGATACAAACGAAAATCAAAAAACAAACTTTTCAGATTTATGATATTAGTATAGATTAGCAGCGCCTCATGGTACCACCAGCGTTTGTGCCCATTCCGTGGGAATTCTGGGACGAAAAATAACCTTTTTTACTATTAATTGAAATGTACGTTGATGTCATAATTATTCGTTTAAACGGGAACTTACGTACGAGGGACACTCAACAGTAACCTCCGTCGTACGTAAGTTCCCGTTTTAACAAATAATTATGAAAATAACTTTTCCGTTGAATGTGTCAATAAATTACAAAAATAATTATTAAAAAACAGGATTGGTAGTTTCTGAAATTAGCGATTTCAAACAAACAAAAACACAAACTCTTAAGCTTTATTATATTCGTATAGAAAAAATATAGACCACTATTCATCGTTAATTTATCGTTAATTATTCGCAGTGAGTTCTTCGCTCTTCCGTGGTAAGTACCTCCGTTTTCTTTTCGAAGTTGTATAAAACTTCCAAGTTGACTTCCACAGCGTCATGCGCGTTGCATGTGTCATCGATTTACATTGGATTTCTACGTACCATATAATTAAAAGTTATACAGTAGTCGGCTGCGGCAGTAGTCGGCTGCAATCGGCAAGTGACAGCAGCTGTCACTTAAATACTTTAAAAAAATGACTCATAAAGCTTATTATAAGTCATCGGGTTGTGATGAGTTCAATGATTTAAACCATATACTATGCCTTGGATTTGTTAATATTATTTGTATTTGCAACACCTCAGTGACAAAACTAGTTATCTTAAAGATATAGCTTTTTTAAACAATAACACACAATATGCGATAGCAGTGCCTTGAAACAATGTTCATATAGTCCTACCCAATTATTGGCCGATATACGAGTACTACAAACAACAAGTTTATTTAATCTTCTAGTCAACAGCAATAGCCTAAACGAAACTATACTCTCAAGCAATGCTATAAGATCTAACCAAAACAATCTAAGGCACTCAAGAGTAAAGTCTTAAATACAACGCAATCAAATTGTGAATGTTTGTTCTTAGGCGTTTAAAATAATAACTGCCCACGATACATATTTCCTTATAAACATTAAAAAGTGTATTGTATTGAACTATTATTATATTAACTACGAGAATGACTGGCACGGCAATTGTTTGTGAATAATTTAAATATTACCCACAGAATCTACTCGAATAGTACCGTGTAGCCTTTATTTTTCTACGAAAATCAACAATGGCGTCTATACAATGAAAACAATGTGGTTACACACAACAATAAAGATAAAAGTGTATTAAAAAGTATAAGTTTCCACAAAATGATTTATAGGGTGAATCATTCATGTCCCTTTCATTGGTAGAAAGTTTTACCGCTACGGTGCTACGATGCTACGAAGTTTGGGCGGGCGGTTTGCTACGGCAGAACGTAGCGCGCCGCCGTAGCAACTACGCGCGGACTTGCAGCGGTCCACGCAATGGGATCGCTAAATGAACTTTTAAAAAAATAAACTTGAAAAATATACAAATTAATTTGTGAGGCTTCAAAGCAATATTAATAATATAACTATTAATAAAAGTTTAGAAGTAGTTTTAGACGTTATTATTGTATGTAATTTTTTTGACGTATTTTTAGTTGAAGTATTTTAGAGATACGTGCTGTTCTGTTGTGCTTATTGTCTCCTGTGGTTAAGGTAAGTTTATTTACACTTAATGTTTAATTTTAAACTAATATAAGTCAACAAAGGGGCCTTGCATAAATTGGAAAGAACTATAAACGGAATTTTACACACAGCATATTTTAAAATATAATCAAAACAAAAAACATACTCCTAAAAATACACACAACTTTCTTCATCTTTACTACACAAGACTCAATTTCGTTAAAAACTCATGAGACTCATACGTCTCTAATCTTTACGTAGACACGTAATGCGTAGTCGTAAAATAAATTACAAAAAAATGACACGCAGTAAATACTACGCCGCAACTTTTGAAATAAAATCGTATTATCTTCAATTTGACAACTTAATTAGGTTTTCTATTAGAGCAACATACATAAGCATCATAATAATGAAAAAATTGTTTCTTTTATGACTTGCCGAAATGGCTCAACTATAGTAATTAGGTTGAATAATTAACCTGTCAATACCAAGCATTGTAATCTATAATATGAAAATGAATCGCAAAATGTGTTGGTAAGCGCATAACTTCAGAACGACTGCACCAAATTGGATGATTCTTTTTTTAATGTGTTCCTTATTGTAAAAATAAAATTCCCACGGGAACGGGGGCCCTGCGGGTGAAACCGCGGGGCACAGCTAGTTATTATTAAACCTTGCACATGGGAATGAAATATTAAACACTACGCTAGGTATCGTTGCATGCAGCATGCTCTGACCGAAACTTGTAGTAAAGAATACGAGTACGATGGTCCGGTAGTAAAACCGCGAATCATTACAAAAGAAAATTAAGGGTAGGTTGTTTTAAACGGTTGGTTTTCGTAACATACGTTCGTTAAAAAGTTTGCAACTACATACGCTGTTAAATACAAAGCATTATTTTATAACTTAGATGTAAGTCTATTAAAACTATTCCGGCGGCCTGTACAAAACCACAATTTTTAATTTTCTTACGTTCTTTCTTACATTTTGTATTTTGTAACGCTTACTCGTGCGTGAGTGTAAGCTAAAGCAATCCGCCTTAAAGAATATCCACACGAGGCGACTCAAATCTGTTAGTTAAGTGACAGACAACAGTGCAAGTGGCAATGCAATGGTTTGGAGGCAATTATGACAGCTGCGTGTTGTTTACAAAATGATGCGTAGTAGGTACAAGTACAAAAGAATTCATTTAAAATCGTCCCGTGAAGGAAGTGCCTAAATTATTATTGTGGAAAGTAAAAACAAAATCATAAAAGTTATGCTGCGTCACGTACATAATTGTTTTCAATTTTGTATTCTCTCTGTTACTTTAGCTGGGTAAAGTATTCATGATTTGTAATATTAAGACATTTTACAAACACTTCTCTAATAGCTGGTCTTTACAGTAAGCCTGCGGTTTCCCTGAGGGCGAAGGAGCCGAAGGAAAACAACGAATTTATTAAATTTAACGCATAAATTGAAACTCAGGTGATAAAATTGATTTATTCACATGTGCCGCTGACAGACATAAACTTTTATTAATATGAACACGCTGGAATACCCATTCGGATCTGTTTGGTGATTTACGATGTAAAGGAGGACAAACATTTTTAGTACTTAAAATGAGTATAGGTATTAAAACTAGTATGCCATGCTTCGGATATATGAGTGGTTCTAACTTTATATGACTTAATGAAATAAATAAATAATAATTAGCAGTGTCATACACAGATTTATCTCGATGCGTGACGTACTTGTGGGAATATCGGGATAAAAATAACTTACCCGTTGAATGTGGCTAAACATTAAAAAATAATTATTCAAATAGGATTGGTAATTTCTGAGATTAGCGCATTCAAACAAACAAAAAATATTTTTTTTTGCTTCATGATATAAATAGATATTAGTAAAATTAAACAAATTAGTGTTAGAAACAAACTAGTCAATAGTAAATGTGGTCAATTTGCGATTTAGTCACTGAGATATAGTCAAGGTATGATCTAGGAGACATCAGATCTAGCCACTTTGTAATCTGAGACACTGAGAGACTGAGAAAAACCATCGCTTAGAAATACTCTTTGTATGTACGTCTTGTAGACTTGCCCATTTTTTTTAATGTGCTCTATACAGGGTGTAATCGTTAAGTGTGCACAGGCGATTATTCCGTAACTATTGCAGATATCAAAAAACTTTAAACTGATATCGAAAGTACTTTACCTAATGAGTAAAATGACATTAATAACTTTTTAAAAATAAAACGAGAAATATCCAAAAAAAATACATTAATCACTCCCATACATTTTATTTCTTAGTAAGTACAAAATTTTGTATTCAAAGCATATGTTCGAAGTGACGTCCTCCTTGTGCAATACAATGACGAGCTCTAATGGCTTAATAGCCTATAATAGTGCAACCCCTTGGCCTGCCAGATCCCCGGATCTCACGCCTTGTGATTTCTTCCTATGGGGATTTGTCAAAGACCACGTGTACGCTGAGAGAGTACACAGCCTAGAAGAGTTACAGAATCGTGTACGTCGTGCAATTGCTTTAATTACTCCGCAAATGTTAAGGAAAGTTCATTTAGAAACTGTAAATAGAGCTCGTCATTGTATTGCACAAGGAGGACGTCACTTCGAACATATGCTTTGAATACAAAATTTTGTACTTACTAAGAAATAAAATGTATGGGAGTGATTAATGTATTTTTTTTGGATATTTCTCGTTTTATTTTTAAAAAGTTATTAATGTCATTTTACTCATTAGGTTAAGTACTTTCGATATCAGTTTAAAGTTTTTTGATATCTGCAATAGTTACGGAATAATCGCCTGTGCACACTTAACGATTACACCCTGTATACACGTATGTACACTATATACACTATACACGTTTACTAAATACATTATACATGTTAAGCAATGGCGACGTCAGGATATTCCAGTCACGTTAATTTATATCCCGTATTATTTACTATATTTTTTTTTACGTTAAAATGGTACCCAGACTGATCAAATTGAATTGCCAACGAAATACTGGTTTCTTAAGTAAGTGAACACTACTCATTTTAAACGAAATTCCCGCGGGAACGGGTACAAGGCGGGTGAAACCACGGAGCGCGGCTATTGTAGAATAAAAGTGAAGTGTATTCGTAAAAGTAGTTTCAATTCAAAATATCAACAAAATGTTATGCGTATATCAGTAACTAGCAGCGCCCCGCGGTTTTACCCGCGTTGTGCCCGTTCCCGTGGGAATTTCGGGAATTTTATTACATAAAAACCTTCCTCTTAAATCCTCTACCTATTACAAAAAACCGCATCAAAATCCGTTGCGTAATTTTAAAGATTTAAGCATACAGACAAACATGCGACTTTGTTTTATACTATGTAGTGATGTCAATTCCATAATATTTATATCACAGTTCAATGGCCATCAATCCAAATAATTTCCAACTAATTGATCGAATTGTCCGCTTCGTTCGGCAATCATGAAAATGATTAATTATGTGAAGTGGATCTGAAACAGGTTGGTTCTGAAATAATATCGATATGACCGTATTTGATCCATGTACCAGTTAAAAGCATGTCAAGGCCTAAGATATATTTATGCATACATCAACATGGTTGACTTGCCTTCACTGGCCTACTCATAAAGAAGATAGATTAGACGTTACATGCAAAAAAAATGTGTTTGTGGATTAAAACATGTTTGCTTATTGTAATCTTAATACTAATCGATATGTTTTTTGGTAGAGTTAAACTTTGTTATTGAAAGCTGTTAAAATAAACACAAGAACTACTATGATCAAAGCAAAAATATGATGTAACTAGCAGCGCCCCGCGGTTTTACCCGCGTTGTGCCCGTTCCCGTGGGAATTTCGGGATAAAATGTAGCCTATAGCCTTCCTCGATAAATAGACTATCTAACAGTGAAAGAATTATTCAAATCGGTTCAGTAGTTTCTGAGATTAGCGCGTTTAAACAAACAAACAAACAAACAAAACAAACTCTTCAGCTTTATAATATTAGTATAGATTTAATATGCAACATATTGGCATCTAAAAATATATGACCGCTACTGTACTTCGAATGAAAAATTTACGGTGCCGGTTGTTCAAATCGATAGGCCATGCTGGAGGCCTCTAGACGATCTAAATACCCTGACACCGGGGTTGCCTACTAACCTACAGAATCTTACTTAGTAATATGCATTTATCTATTACAATAGTTTCATTGTCGGTCTCAGTTATTTGGATCGTTAGGCTGTGTCGTGAGTCTTTACGCGATCTAATATCAGAGTGTACATCAGGGTTGGCACTAACATACCTTAAAACCGGTAGTAAACGATTTAAAAACATCGAAGTAAACACAAAAAGTGTACCGAAATAAGGAAAGAAAAAACGAAATCAAATTTTAAGATTTAAGCTTATTTAAAGTGTACGGATTATAGACACAAGCCATCAAAATTGAATATAAAATTATAGCCTAAATATTAAATCAAAGTAATAAGTTTAGCTTCTAAGACTTTAACCAGGATAAAGTAAGTTTCAATTTCATTATATCATCCCATTATACAAATAATCCTTAAAATTTTAACAACATTTAAATTCATAAAACTTCTTGGTCTCATTAAAATCCCATTAATTTAAAATTGACTTCGTAGTGATAAATTATCTTCATAAATGCGTCGAAAACATTAACAAAACATTAAAACTTTTATGCCGGGTACAATTTAAAATTTTCCCGACGTCTGTATGAAGTTATGAATGAATTATTAATCGTTTTAGATAATTCCTTTCAATGTATTATTAAGTAGCGTTTTGTAAAAAGTTTTAATGGATACTTTCATAGGTGTTTCCCGATGGTACTGTGATTTGTGATAGCGATTACCGAGTGGGCGGGTGCGGTTTCGATTTCCACCCGGAGTGAAAGGAAGATACAAGATAGTGCAAACTTTTAGGGCCGACACTGCGTTAAGCGTGCGGGCGCCGCGGTTCCATATAAGGCTAAGGACTCACGAAGCGGTTTTCACCCGTGCCCGCCGCGGTTGCGGGCCCGCAGCCTTTGTAGAATACAGATATATATGTAAAAAATTAAAGCACATTTCACGACGCGTTTTACGCCCGCGGCGTGTGCGATTGTTTGCGGGTCCCGCTGCTCCAGCGGTCATCTTGTACCGGCGGGCGCGGGTCGCGGTCCCGCAGCCGCGGCGGGTTGCACCCGCGCGCTCTGCGGTCGGTTGGCGGTTTAAGTCATTAATAAGAGTAACAAATAATCCATAACGATCTCTTTCCGCAATCAGTGGATGTATCCAGAATCTTTTAGGCCTTCTTTTTTTAATTCTTCTGTGAAGGAAGTATAACGCAACAGCTCGTTTCTGGTGTGTGTCCATGACGGTCTGGAACTCAACTGATCGTTTAATCGTTTAACCGCCCGTCTTGCGATTATCAACCGCCAAGTTTGCGGGCGATAATCGCAACCGCGACGGCTGCGTAACCGCACAAAACTCCGGTCTCGTGAGTTTTGGAAATAAAACTCCATTCCGCCACCGCGGCGGGCACGGGTAAAAACCGCTTCGTGAGTCCTTACTCTAAACGTGAACCGTCGCGGGCGCCCGCCGCGTGTGGCTTCATTCATACAAAAGTGAATAGTCGCGGGCGCCCGCCGCGTGTGGCTTCATACAAAAGTGAACCGTCGTCGCGTGCGCCCGTCACCTACGGTATCATACAAAAGTGAACCCTACCGTACGCCCAACAACAGTTTATACTGAACATGTAACTGAAAGTTAACGTCACTTGGTCACAAAAACCATTAAGTATATAATTATAACAAAATCGATAATGTTTAATACACAAAAATGGTGATCTTTCTCAAAGAAGAAAAACAACTCTTTTGAAACATTTAATGGTTTTAAAAACGGAACAACACAACCACATGTAGATACAAAACTTTTTATTCTGACATTCCCATAGGTATTCAACGCAGATAAAACCATGAGGCATCGCATGTTAATCCATACTGGGAAATCTGTACAGTATCTGACTTAAGAGTACATCCATATCTGAACAGTCTACTACACAGTCTGTGTATGTTGCTATAGCTACAAACATCGCTTCTTTCGCTGAAGCTTAATCTTGTAGGGAGACACTTTATCCCCTACATCGTAAGAATGAAGACCGATGAATGTCAAAAGGCTTTCCAAATTGAGGGTATACAAACATTCTCGAGATTTTATGAAGTAACATGACTCCTGATAAGAATTAAATCAACATGGAATTAAGCGCTGGTGTTTGCTTTACGCTTCAATTTAAGCGCTTTTTCGCGCTTACTCATCAAATTAAATCGTGGATAAAGCTACATCTAACAACTTGATTATTTATTTTTATTTGGATTTTAGATACAAAATATTGAATATTTATATTGATTGTATTGAAATTTTATGCTTACAATATGACCATCTACGAAACGCAGTAAGTATTTTTGCTCTTCCATCAAACACACATACACAACACATACACGCACACTTCTATAACAAAATCAGTCTGAAGAATTTTATCGGAACATTTCTGGCAAAACGGAAATTTAAAAAGAACTTCCAGATAAATTGCGTAGATAAAGAGTGTTTGAAGGTTAGTACTGACTATAGGTAATCTGTGGTGTACGTCAAGTTATATTATCCACGTTGATATCAGAATAGTTGAGATAAGATTTACAAGTATAACTTGTACATAATACCATAGTATAGTCACTCTATGGAAATATGAAGCACTTCATTACTTTTTCAACGTAGTCAAGTTACAGAGTACTTACACCTAATTTTCAATTATTTTAGACCTGGTTTGTTTGTAGTACAATGTACATGAGCAAAATGCGGCGTAGTGTCCAAAATTTCCTTCACAAGATCATGGGGTGTGGCACATAATATAAATTGTAGAAAAATAGGCAGTTTTAATGTACCCTTATGTTATACAGCACAGCTATCGGCTAACTAGAAATCGTTTAAGACAATACACGAATAAACTATAGCTTACAATACACATACATAATTTTGTACATTAATTAGGCCTTTTCCCACTTACCGGTTTTCCGGCACGATTTTGATCAAACTTTTGTGCTGCCCAGGGTATGCCACTCCAGGCATCGCTGGTTTTCAGCCATCCTCTTCTCATAGAACTCGCGACGTAGGTGCCACGTCAAACATATTATATGTTACTACGAGATTATTAGAATTATAGTATAATCTACATTTGTTTAGCCAAGTCCATTGTAGCCATTTGGCACAGCCAGACACACCATATCGGATCGATTTTGTGTCGACACTCATAAAAAATAAAAGAAGCCCCGGTCGACACAAATTCGGTGGCCGGTAAGTGTGAATAGCTACTTAATTACTTAATATACTCAGCCGATTGAAATCCGGTTCAGACAACCGACAAGTGGGAACCAGCCCTTATGCGTCAAAAACAGAACCATCAAAGCAAGAGTTGACTTAACATAAGTACTTAACTTTGATAAGTAAGCATTTAACTTGCGTGTAATGTTTGGTTTGTTCGTTCAAATATTCACGCCTTTACGAAGTACTACAGATTGCGGTACAAGTAGTCTTCTAATCACAGAGCATCAATGAGAGGGTGAGAAGATCTTAATAAAAATCTGTGTTTAATTTTCCGCCTTTCATACTACGCCATTCATACTGACTTGAATAACCTTATACAAAGTACGTGTCGGGGCCTACAACACCTAAATGATGAACGATACAAGACCAAAATAGTTAATCGAAAACGGAGTTATGGAAAAGAATTATTCCTTTCTGTTCACTATGGCGTCCACAGGTCAGACAATGAAAACATTATTTTCGACAGAAACTTTATTTTTCTTAATTAATATCAAAACGATATTCTACCTTCGCGGCGATCATTTTTTAGCCTAATAACCCTTGCCATTCAACGTTACCCCTATTATACTAAATCATTGTACGAAAATGTGTATTTGGTAGAGTGTGTTAAGGTGACACAAAACGATTTGAAATTTATCATTTTTTAAATAAGTATAGCAACAGAAATCTATCCAGATTAGTTTAAGTTAAAGTAGTCAAGACATACAACGAACGAACTGACCGAGCGAAGCGAGCACGCCACTAACGGCCTTTGAAATGCCGGGAGCGATGAAAGTAGTTATTTTAAAGCAGCCTTAACAGTTGGTAACATAAAGGTTGGAAAATAAAACGTTAGTTGGCTAATGATAATCTGCCAAACAAACCCATCATATAGAACGGTCGACCAAGCTATAATTAAATTTTGTGCATCCAATTTAATCTTATAATAGGCTACTAGGTTTCATTAATAGATTAGTTAATAGCTGGGTACTTAGTTTATTTATAATTATGAGATTGGGTACCTATTTAGCGTTTCTTACTATCCCAGTAATGATCTACATTGACATGTTTGAATGAGTGTTCTATGCACTACTCAATTATGCACAAGGCACAGGCTTCACGGAGGTATATGGACTTGGTACACATTTAAATTACTCTGCAAAACTCATGAGGAACATTAAAATCTTGGGATAAAATAACTAAGACAGTTCCAAACGCAATATATCTTAAAGCATTTAGAGTCTTTAAAATAAGGTTGATTTTACCACTCATTTAGATATACACCCTTAGACATATTTTTCTTCTTCTCCATACCGAACAGCCGATCACTCTGAGGCGACTTTAAAGTACTAAGAACTATTCCAGGACTAAGTAGGTACCATTCATCGCACTACAGCCTCACTAACACCATTGACATCGGTTCAGCTATAGGCGATGGCTCTCCTCAGATAACCATAATAGGGTTCAAGCTCGTTCAATTCCGTCCACGACCTCAATCCTTTGATGTCTGTTGGGTGAAATATAACTAACGGTACGAGTATCTACAACAAAATACTACTATTAAGTACTCTTTTTAGTACATGATTTGGTAATGAATAATGAATGGTAACATACAGATACTTACGCCTATCTGTACCTTTTGTTCAACCGAATGCCTGCAGAAGTGTCGAAGTAAATTGGATCCCACCAAAAACATAAATGTAAAAAAGGAGAGCCAAGTTCAATACAAAAATTATGCTTGGCTATGGGCTTCGCCGCAAAAAGAATGGAGATCTAAATGAGTGCCAAGTTGTAGGCAAAATCTCAATATGTATTTACCTATAGGAACAAAATAACATTATGAACAAGTATTAAACTCTATTTCTTCTCTTTATTGGATACCTATGACAATTGCTGTTATTTAAAAATGTGAGATCTTAAAGTGGCTTAGATTTGACTTGACCAGTTTTCATTACATCTGTCATTTTATAACGTTATTCAAAAAATAGGTTTTTTTTTTTTATTCTGGTAAAAACTGGCCAAGTTAAATCTAACCCACTTTAAAATCTCACATTTTTAAATAACAGCAATTGTCATATAGTCCAATCATTTGGTAGTTTTACCTGGAAAGTTTTCCGGGAGTTTTGAAAATTGGTTTATTTATAAATTTGGGTATGCTCTTTTCGAATTTCAACTTTGCCACCTCGTACCACCGCCGCTCGCGCCGCCATATTGAAAAAATGGCGCCTAAAAACGGTTTTTTGGAAATATCTCTTTTCTGACGCATTTTACGACAAAAATATTTATGACAAAATTAAACTAGAGAAAATTTCCTACAATTTATGTATTAATATTTTTTTTCATAAAATCAATAGTTTTTGGCGTACGAGCGCCACAAAGTAGATTTCAATAGACGTTTTTAAAAAAAACTCATTTCCACACCACCTGTTTGTTTGAACGCGCTAATCTCAAGAACTACTGGTCCGATTTAAAAAAATCTTTTTGTAATGGATAGCCACATTCAACGGGAAGGTTATAAGATACTTTTCATCCAGAAATTCCCACGGGAACGGGTACAACGCGGGTAAAACCACGGAGCACTGCTAGTACTTATATAATAAATCTGAAGAGCTTGTTTGAACGCGCTAATCTCAGAAAATACCGATCCGATTTCAATAATTGTTTTTTTAATGGATAGCCACGTTCAACGGGAAGGTTATAGGATACATTTCATCCAGAAATTCCCACGGGAACGGGTACAACGCGGGTAAAACCGCGGGGCACTGCTAGTATAATCCAGTCGAGTCCAATCGATTTCACGTGGGATAATTATTACAATCTGTTAGTTAATGCCTTGTTAGAGCGACCTTGATGCGTTGTGTTCGGAAGTATTTATGGAATTATGATCTCGTTGTTCACTGTACATTGTATACTATGGTAATCCTAACAAAATTGTAATGCGAAAGTTTGTGAGGATGTATGTATGTTTGTTACTCTTTCACGCAAAAACTAATGAACGGATTTGGATGAAACTTTACAGAAATATAGGTTATACATCAGAATTACACATGGGATATTTTTTATCCCGCATTTCTCGCGGGAATAGGTACAACGCGCGTAACAACACGTGACGGACACACTTCGCTTTTTTTTACCATTTTTATATGAAACTAGCTGTGCCCCGCGGTTTTACGCGTTGTGGCAGTTCTGGTGGGAATTTCGGGAATTTTTATACATATAAACCTTCCTCTTGAATCACTCTATCTATTTTAAAAACTGCATAAAAATCCGTTGCGTAGTTTTAAAGATCTAAGCATTGTTTGTTTTGCAGTGACTACAAATGTCAAAGTTATATCTATCAACTAGCCGCGCCCCGCGGTTTTACCACTTAGTACCGGTTCCCGCGGGAATTTTGGGATAAAATGTATCCCATGTGGTATTCTAATGTATAACCTATATTACTGTAAAGTTTCATACGAATCTCTTCAGTAGTTTTTCCGTGAAAGAGCAACAAACATACATACATACATCTTCACAAACTTTCGCATTTATAATATTACTACGATAGGATATTTTATCCGTAAATTCCTTCAGAAATGATACAACACGTAAAACCGCGGCCGGTGCTAGTGTATACAAACATATGATGGTGTAATTGTTCCATATATAAAACCGGGATAGTTATGACGTTTGTAGGTCAATAGAGTTCTAATATAAAGTCGGAGTAACGTTAACTCGCGGTTAATATGTACTATACCTACTGTTTAATGTATACAAGACCCGGTTGTGCTTTGAGTAAACCAAATGAAATTATGAATCATGAAAGACTAGCACCGCCCGCGGTTTACCCGCGTTGTGCCCGTTCCCGTGGGAATATCGGGAATTTTTATACGTATAAACCTTCATCTTGAATCACTCTATCTATTTAAAAAATCCGCGTCAAAATCCGTGCAGTAGTATTTGAGTTTATCGCGAACAGATAGACAGACGCGGCCGGGGACTTTGTTTTATAATATGTAGTGATGAAAGATGATTGATTTTATGAAAAAAATTATTAATACATAAATTGTAGGAAATTTTCTCTAGTTTAATTTTGTACATAGATATTTTTGTCGTAAAATGCGTCGGAAAAGAGATATTTCCAAAAAACCGTTTTTAGGCGCCATTTTTTCAATATGGCGGCGCGAGCGGCGGGGTTACGAGGTGGCAAAGTTGAAATTCGAAAAGAGCATACCCAAATCTATAAATAAACCAATTTTCAAAACTCCCGGAAAACTTTCCAGGTAACCCCCTTTTTTTTAACCAAATGCTTGGACTAATAGGTATCCAATAAAGAGAAGAAATAGAGTTTAATACTTGTTCATAATGTTATTTTGTTCCTATAGGTAAATACATATTGAGATTTTGCCTACAACTTGGCACTCATTTAGATCTCCATTCTTTTTGCGGCGAAGCCCATAGCCAAGCATAATTTTTGTATTGAACTTGGCTCTCCTTTTTTACATTTATGTTTTTGGTGGGATATCATTACTTTTTGTAAAGAAAACTAGGTATTGATATCGCTGATTGGCTGGGGCGACGGTGGACCGACCGCGTCATAAGTACCTACCGCGCGCCGCCGACGACACACCGTTGGCCGGTTGTTTAGCGCGAATTACAAGTTTTTTTGTATGGGGGCACCACTTATTTTTTTACATAACTTTACGTTTATATTGCAGTTAAATAGCAAATATGATAATACTTAGATTGGGATAGTTTCAAATATCTGCTTGTAACGGTTCCAACGCTACAATTTAAAAAAAAATTTTTTTGTATGGGGACCCCCCCTATTTTTTAACTTTTTTTTATTTTTAGATTTTTTCTTACGCTTACACACAATTACCGAGCTAGATTCCAAATTTCATCCTTCTAGGTCATCTGGAAGTAGGTTAGGTTTAGGTACTATATGTCAGTCAGTCAGTCAATACTAAAATTTACGACTTTCTGACGTTCATATCTTTATAACCGTTTGAGCTAGCTTCATGAAATTTGGGCTTCTAGGTGTCCTAATGGATATAATTAAACACACGTAGTTTCATGTGTTTACGTTAAATAGTTTTTGAGTTATAGAAGGGTCAAAAGCGGCACCAAGTGGTTCGTGTAATATTACACTCGGCGCTGGCTAGCCGTTCCTTTGCTTGAACTTGGCTTGACACGCTGCCGCGTGTCTAGATATGACAGAGGGAAAGATACACGATCTTTTAAGGGTTTAGGTTTTTTCCTTTTGTATTTTATATTTTCTTTCAAAAAGATTCATTTAATAACATTTTAAGTAAAATGATATCTAGAATAAGTATAAATTAATTGTGCATATAAATTGGATAGCAGGTTTGGTTTGGTACCTATACAGATATGAATATCCAAAGATTAATTTAGCCGCTATCTTGTAATCTATTTTGTGTGAGATTTCAGAAGACAGATACAGATGAGAGCTCCGATTTTAATCCTTCATTTCGAGCAGGACACAGTTACAATCTCGAATCTTACTATACTTGTTATATTTATTACAAATCTCGGAAATATATCTTCAGGGACGGGACATCTTTAGTTGAATACTAAACGGGTACTCAGAAATCGTCATACTCAACGAGACAAGATAATAAAATGTTTGGTCACAGGATTTAAAAATAGTATTTGCAGTTAAAAGTCTTTTATAAGAAGTAAGAATAACTTTAAAACTAATCTAAGTGACATTATTTTGTTTTAGGTTAGATGCCAAAAGTAAAGGTGCAATCACATTGGGCGCAACAGTACCGTGACAGCAGTGCGGTAGAGTTTACTCTTAGGGCCGTAATATCAATAAGAGTTTAAACTACAGATTTTGTAATCTAAAGTTTATCTTAATCTAAAGTTTAAACCTTCCTCATAAGATCAATGACAAAACAGAGACAGATTACGAAATCTCCGATCAGTCTTTAACACATAGCAACACTCTACGTTTTACTCATTCATCATTCAGTCACTCGTTCATTATTTATGCATTACGTTTGCAACATTGGCGCCAAAAAAAGTAAACTGTCATTCATTGCGTGCGTCGTTCGTCCACGCATGCGTACTCATCAGCAGATATAACCTAATTAAAATATAAACAACTACAATGACACAATGAAAATCAGCTGACCACCGAGTGAGCGCCATTTTAAAATCGTCAACCCTAGTTTAACTGTGCGATGTCGGCGGTTTAGTCCAAACTGTAGATTAAACTAGAATTGAACGATAAACCACCATTGATCTTAGTAAATAATCGAAGTTAAAGGTTTAAACTGACTTTCCAAGTTTAACCTATGATTGATATTACGGCCCTTAGGGCCGTAATATCAATAAGAGTTTAAACTACAGATTTTGTAATCTAAAGTTTATCTTAATCTAAAGTTTAAACCTTCCTCATAAGATCAATGACAAAACAGAGACAGATTACGAAATCTCCGATCAGTCTTTAACACATAGCAACACTCTACATTTTACTCATTCATCATTCAGTCACTCGTTCATTATTTATGCATTACGTTTGCAACATTGGCGCCAAAAAAAGTAAACTGTCATTCATTGCGTGCGTCGTTCGTCCACGCATGCGTACTCATCAGCAGATATAACCTAATCAAAATATAAACAACTACAATGACACATTGACACAATGAAAATCAGCTGACCACCGAGTGAGCGCCATTTTAAAATCGTCAACCCTAGTTTAACTGTCCGATGTCGGCGGTTTAGTCCAAACTGTAGATTAAACTAGAATTGAACGATAAACCACCATTGATCTTAGTAAATAATCGAAGTTAAAGGTTTAAACTGACTTTCCAAGTTTAACCTATGATTGATATTACGGCCCTTACTCTACCTAATCTTTAGATTATGTTAATCGGCACTTGACCGCATTCGGCGACCGACAACAGTTACCAACTAATAATCGTCGGCGATAACCTCGGATGAAAACTATATTCACTAGTCTGAAGAACACATAGTTACGTTAACCAAGGTAAATTGAAAAAAAAATGATCGCAATAGACGAACTCAGTATTGTTATTAGGGCACAAGTATTACACCCGGTAGTCAATTTACAAACACGAACGTAATGAAAACGTTTGTAATCTTCTCTTAATTCAGAAGTTTCCTACAATTTATTTGTTCTAATTGAACCGTCAACACACCTCAATTTCAGGCGTCCCTACACTTAGGCGATAAAGTACGCGACCGCAAACCTTCATCGTTTTGTAAATGAGTTTTCTAAGGAATCCTTCGCAAATTCCAAGCCTAGCAATTAGCGAGAACTAATGACCCCATATTGATGCCGTCCCTTCTAATTAACAAGACGTTTTTCGCGGTTCATAAAAATATTATTGGATAATTAATGAACGGGTTTGCCTTGTATACATTTATTTTCTTTTGCGCCTAATAGAGCATCAATTAAGTTTGGCACGTAATTAAAAAGTGTCAATCAAATTGATTAATTTTTAACCGAAAAAGGAGAGAAAAATTACCAAAAATAACTTGCTTAGTCGGCGCTAATCTATTTAAGATCAACACTTAAGAAATGAGTTTAGTGAACCAATCACTTATTTTTCATAATGTTCTTCAATGGCTTAATCACATAATGAAGTCGTCAAACATTTTTAAATATGATTTCGGTCACTAAACGTTTCTCTTCACACTAGGCATTTATAATGACACACACCTGACAGCTGCAGTCGTTCGCCGAATGCAGTCAACTACCGTATTCTTTACAATATTTCTGTCACCGTATGTTGCATGTAGCGGTAACTTAACTCGTACAATTGCCTTTAATCGCAATACACACACATTCCTACATAATGTAGAATGTATATTATTACAACTCAAGAACGCTAAGCGATGGTACTTCAGCGTTTTACCCGAAATTGTATCACTTAATGGGATCATTTTCTGCATTATGCTTCATATACCAGTGCGTGTGAAGTATTTGCTGATCGTATGAATAGTGAATACTTTTCGTGTCAATGCCTTTATTTTGCCAATAGAGAGAACTTTCGTTCATGTTTGAGTGTATTTACTCTTTTGTTTTATAGAGTGTTTGAGTACGTGTCTTTGTTTGGATTGAGAATAATGCTTCAACAAGATTTGCTGATGATTAAATTGCTTGAATATTTGTATTTTGAATTGAAAAAGTTTTATAAGCATAACTTTATTATAATACTGTTTTCATTTAAGCATAAAACTCAAGCGAAATACGTATGCCAAATTAATTGGTCACTTGATCTGATCTAAACTCAGACCATCTATTTTATTTTTAATTGAAACGTACAGTCTATTACAGTCATTCCATTTAACAGACGCCTACGTTAAATATAATTTACAATGTACATTAACACGAATACCAACAAAATATTACAGTGAAAGTAGTAAAAATTCATTCAGGAGTTCATACCATTTGAATAATTCATTTGAAACAGTCAAAACCGACCTTTTTAATTATTAATAAACAGACCCCGTGGTCGTAAAAGACATCTCCCTAATAGCTGTCAAATAAAACTGTTTGCGGAGCTAACAAATAACTTGGCGTGTGGTATTGTTTTTGGGAATATAAATTGAAGAATATTAGTAAGTACGTGACGCCTTTTTGGCTATTTACTTTGTAAGATTAGGGCGTTATCTTACTCTATATACTTAGACCACATGAATCTCTTGTGTTTAAGCTGGTTATCCACTAGAGGTAGCCTCAGCACTGATGTAGATATATAGGCCTTAAATCGAGGTGCTTGATCCAAAGCGGCCTCTAGCGGCCTCTGGTAGATATCCAGCTTAAGACCAACAAAGTATTGGTGGGGTGGTGGAGCTTGGGACTAGGAACCTAGGTCATTGATATTGAGCCAGCTTACTCGCTGGGAGGTGATGAAGTCGAACCGGGTGGCGAATAAAAATTTTACACGTGTGACGCTAATAGTACGAAGAAATAAAACAAAATACGAAGATAATATTGGGACTTGGGACAATGTCCATACTGTAATTTTGAATATTTCTGCCGAACAGGAAATAGACGTCCCTACTACATTTGACCATCAACATAATGAAAACATCCACTGGACTTAATTACTTCCTTCCAAGCGAGTAGTACCATTCATTCATTCATTTCGAGTAGGTTAGTGGCCAACCCCGGTGTCGGAGTTTTTAGACCGCCTAAAGACCTCCGACATGGTCAGCCGATTGAAACAACCGGGACAACTCTTTAACGTGCCCTCCAAAGCGCGGTAGCGCTCAGATTGAAATGCCACTATCGGCCACCCATCCAAGTAGTGACCGGCTGTACGTTGCTTAAGACGACGTGTGAACACGCTCATCGCGTTTGTGAGGGGTGAGGTATCTTCCCCCCGCGCTTTATGTTCGCGGACCTGTCACTTTTATAAATTTATGTTACTGGAAATCTAATAAGGGTCCCCGTACACTTGATCGGCTATCGGTATTGTCTTTTACAGATACCAATTTATTTTTCATCAGTATGAATGAGTTGACGTGTTATCGGTAATATCGGTATTGTTATCTTAGCGCAGTCGGGGCAGACATTTAAATAAAAAAAAATCCAGGGAGCGATTTATTTTTTAAACGTCAGGGGGGGGTGTGGTTGGGAGTATAAATCTCGATTTTCGAACTTATCCCGGTAGAGGGTTCGCCGCCATCTTGTTTTAAAGTTAAATTTTTTCGTAAAATTTAATAAATTTTTTACGCTAGGATAAACTTGGTAGTATAACACTGCAAATATTGATCCTAGCGTAAAAATGATAATGGCCAAACTTGTGGAAAATTAAATTTCCAACAACTTTCGATAGGACCATTTTTGCTCTAAAGTTGAAAATTAACGAGTTATTTCAGAAAAACTAAAAAAATTAACTTTTAAACAAGATGGCGGCGAACCCTCTGGTTCGTCTTCTTGTTCATCTTGTTTTAAAGTTAAATTTGTTGAGAATTCATTGAATTTGTTGAGAAGGCATTGTATTTGTTGAGAATTCTGCATTACTATACCATGTTTCAAAATCCCAGATCAATTATGAAAACAAAGTTATGTCAAGATTTGACACTGTCAATGTAGGAGGTCAGATGTGTCGAACCTTCGGGTAATTTCATTTAAAAATATTGTTGCCCAGCAGTGGGACAAACCTGTTTTCCTTGGTCACGGTATCACGCGTGAATGGCTGGACCGATTTCATTAATTCTTTTTTTGTTGTATTTGTTATTATTAGGAGAAGGTTCTTACGGGAAAAAATATTAAGAAAATCTCTCAGAAATATTGAAAAATATACATTTAATTTTGCATATTTAAAAAAACACGCGTAACGAATGTCAATGTCATTCACTAAGGCGGTACGAAGTTCGCCGGGTCAGCTACACGGATTTTATGTGCGCCGGACTTTTTGCGCGTTGTGTGCGTTACTGCATATAATTACATAGGTTCTATTTTCACAGACTAAAAAGTGCGTCACGGATAGTCTGTCGTCTGCGCTGCACCTAAGATATTATTTGCGATGTTCGTACAGAGCGAGCGTGCGCGACGAAGCAGTACGTGTCTACTCCCAACAAGGCCCCGCGGCCGACTGAGTGACTAGAGCACCGTCAACGCGAGCGCTATAATTATGTTTTATTTCATTGAATAAACTAACTTCAATTTAGAGAAAAACCATCTGTACTACCATATGGGATTTGATGTAAGGTTTATGAAAATATAAATTTTGTACTTGTTTTTTCTTTACAATCGCCGTGAAACTGTAAAATTTCAATAAAATGTCGATTTTTTACGATTTTCACGATTTTTTTCTATCGAGGCAAATCACTCTAATCGTGTTTCGAAGTGTATAACAATACAAAGCATATTTTTACCTTTACGACAGTAGGAATATCATTCCATAAATTTTAGCGGTTGATATCCAAAAACTGTTTCTAACACAACTCTTTCGCGATGTTTTACGCTTCTGGTCTTACCACTTCGTCTTAACAATTGCAATGAATAAACATCGCGTAGTCAAACTACGCCACGAGTGCTACGCGCTACGCTAGTAGTTACCTTTTTCATAAGCATTAATTTACTGTACCGGTACACTGGTATTACTCGTAGAAGATTTTACTATACCAATAATCCGGTACTACCCTCGTTTTAGAAGTGGTTTAGGTTAAATTTAATGATCCTTAAGTAATGTTTACCTCTCATACCAGCGCTACGTTTAAGTATATCAATTCATATTTTAGGTACATATTTTATTTAGTATGTACTTCTATACTAATATTATAAAGAAGTGAAATTTGTTAAATTGTTTGTATGTTCAGGCTAATCTTAAGAACTTGCAGTTCGATTCAAAATAATTATTGTTGTATTGGATTGTTAATATTCAAGAGGAAAGTTAAAATAACCTGAGTTCATTCGTAGAGCATCTACAAGGCTACTTTACATGCAAAAAATATTGTATCGATAACGACGCAAAAATATACAGGCAAATATTTTCCTGATTTAATTCAACGGCACAGTAAAATAAACAACAGATTGCTGCTTATCTTATTTCATTTCCATTATATTCCATGGACACGTTTGGTAAATTAATAACTTCTTAAAAATAATTCAAAATACGTTCGTATCAGAAATGCTAAAGTATCACAGTTGATATTCGATATCAAGCAAATCGGATTATGAGGACTTCGATGATTGAATTAGACCTCGGCGCTTGCTCTGTCCTCTAATAAGGTGGAATTCCGTAAATCGAACCTTTTAAGAGCGTAATTATTATTTTAACTAGGGAGTTCCATTTCGTATTATCATGATGGCCGACCCCCTACCACAACCTGCTTGAGAGAAAGCGACAAGGCGGTATATTGAATACTGTTTCTTGATTGGTGGTAAGTATTTGAATTTCGAGTTTTCCACTAATGTATCACCAATCAACTCACAGAATTATTATGATGTATTTATCACCATCTGTCACGTTCGATCTGCTAGATGTTAGATGAACACGAAAAAAATATTTGGAAAATATCTTTGTGCATGTGAGACGTCCTGTTAGATTGAGATAGTTTACAAGCTGTAAAACGGCGATATCAATACTCGTAAAGTATTACAGAATATGTTTATTGGTAAGTTTATTGGGTTAGTTTTTTAAAATATTTTGATTGTTTTTTTAGGTTCAAGGCATGTTGGGGTTGGCATGCCTTGATTCTGCAAAAATCCCTAATAAAATATAAATAATTCGTAGAACTCACACATGTCAAATTACTCGCCCGCTCGCATACGTCATTTACTTCGCCCAGCTTGTAGCTTGTAAATTCGCTCATTCTCAACAGTACATTCTTCATTCTCAAAGTGGCATTTACACATAGACCAACATGTTAGCGCTGAGGCATTCCAGTTCAATGAACACGAGTAATGATTGCGGTTTTGTCATTAGCTTAATTCACAGATGAATTGACGTGACTCCATCTATTAAATCAGTGCTGAAATTAATCAGAGCTATTGTATTCATATATCTAATTATTTTTTGTATTTAGCACCTTGTGCATATTTAGTACAAGAACTATAATCCTTGTGAGTTCTAAATATGAAATAATAAAAAGGCCTAGAATTAAGAGCTAGAATTCTTCTATAGAGGAAAAAGGTTTAGTGATTTCATTTCAGAGAAGAAATAGATTATTGCTCAGCCAACTACATTTCCGATAATACCATCGACTCGCCAAGAACAATGCAATAGTAGATATATTATATTAGGTACACCAATGAAAGAATATCTTGTTAAATCCTGAATGAATACTAAGTAAAGATATTGTTCTGGAGTCCGACTGCAAAGTACTGTAAATAAGCAAGATTGTGCGATGAGATTTGCAACAAAGTTATTTAGATGAGATTGCAACTAACTGCATTTGTTAGGATGATGTTTTTCCAGCTACTGCGGCTATCTTATTTTCAATCTCAGTTTGACATTCAGATTCTATGTTTGTGTGAGTAAGCACGGTCTTTTAGACAAGTGGAATTTGCTTGCGTTTGCTTCACTTCGCGATTTTCTGAATGTATAGGAATGTCATGTGACAGTGACGTACGTAAGTTTGTACACTGTGACACTATACCATAGTTTTAATAGCTAATACCGAAGCTAAACAAAGATAATCCGTTACATAGACATATTCTTTTAAATTGCGACAGTAGCTATTGTGAAGCGATTACCAGTTGTATATAGGGCCTATTATCGTTCCGTAGTTAAGCTTAATTTTGCACTTAGTTAATGACTTAGTTTTAACTAATTTATTAGAGATTCTAACATGATGTGTATAAGTTACATTTTCTAAGTATAGTGCTCCTCTCCTATTATTAAAAGTAAAGTAACATACAGACCGGTTTCAGTAAGCACTTTTACTTTCTGAGGTAGCTAACAAGTATCGTTCTGTTCAGGACTTAACAACTGTGTGATAAAAGTTTTGTGTTAGGTTGCGTGAGAAGCAATACAACCTACTTTATCATCATTTTATTCCTCTTTTATTCGTTTAATCGTAAACACGTAGATATCGGTAGTAGATAATAAGTGCATCAGACTTTATGCCCGCTTCTCCAAATGGTTATCTTGTCACATTACCATTTCATTTTATTACATTTAAAATTTTGTTGACACTTCAGTCTGACTGCAATCGAGTTCAAATAATTGATGCTTTTTATTATTATGAGTCCACAGACAATAAACTTTTCGAATTAACTTTTTGTTCGGTTGACGTTCGCAGTTCTTTTTTCAATTGTCAAGATGATTCAGAAAAAGAAATTAAGAAATCTATGACATATTTTTTAAAGTTAGCATTTTTCTTTTAAACTTTTTTCAAAATTTATCAGTTAAGTAATTTGTTCATATGAATGTGCACTGTCCTGGATAATTCATGCTTAATGCGTTCCTTTTTAAAATTATTTCGTAAATCCATTAGAAGTGACCTACTTTTGAACATTACTGCCGTGCCATCAGTGACTGTAGGTAGGGGCATACATTCTAGCAAGTGTAACAAAGTGTGAAAGCCAAGATCGATATACATATTAGCTCTATTACCTAAGTATAACTATAGTAGAGGGTAATATGTCCTACTCTTTGACCTATGAAGAGACACTTCACTTTTCTAGATAGTTATTACTGTCGCACATCACTATCTGACACACTATGTTTGACAATATAACAATAGTCATTCATTCATTTCGAGTAAGTTAGTGGTCAACCCTGATGTCAGTTTTTAGACCGCCTAAAGACCTCCGACATGAAACATGACACAACCAAGACCGACAGCTTAAAGTGCCCTTCGAAGAAGGATAGCGCTCAGATAGAAATGCAACTATCGGCCAACCACCCATCCAAGTAGGCGTCGAGCTGCACATTGCTTAAAAATCGCAATGAACTAACATCGCTTAGTCAGACTACGCCACGAGCGCTACAACAACAATAGTGACAATAGTGAGTATCCCACCGACCTAATAAACTATTGGCGCTCTCTAGAGACCAAAGAGCAAGTCTAGTCACCTTCTCCTGTACCGAGTTTTATATAGATAAACGTGCCGAATGCCGATACCCAAAGGACAAAAGCACATGATGTTTTTATAGCGTTCGCGGTGAACCGATATCGATTTGACATCAACATTTTTCAATGTATATAATTAACGCAGTACTGTTTTATGCATATATTAGAAAGTTGATGTATTTTTAGATGCACGATTTTAACCCGTTGGGCTAGATTTAGAATTTGGGAATAAAGATAACCTATAAACCTTCTTCCCGAATGTAGCTATACAGTACAAAAATATTTATTCCTTGCCAATAGTTCAATAGATTAGCATGTTCAATTCAAATAAAGAATCAAACTCTTCAGCATATTATATCAGTAGTTGAGATGATTATAAAGCCGTAAATACTAATTGTTGGTTTAATCCGTAGTTCATGTCTTCGGCCCGAAACTGCGTAGCGTTCGCCCGTCGCGAACGCTACGCAGCGCCCGCCATGTGCGCCCGCGACGGTTCACCTTTTGTATGAAACCGCAGGCGGCGGGCGCAAGCAACGGGCGCACACTTAACGCAGTTTTGGCCCTTTATTTACCTCGACCAATTGCTAGCCACAACAAACAAACCAATTAGGACAAATAAATTGTTTTCGTTTACAAATACAAGGTGATTAGCGAGGGTTAGGCGAAATCAAATACGAGCGAAAAGTTAACGTGTGGGTTTAGGCAATTACTTCGTTACTCACATACAAAAGTTATTCTATTTTAGTAGTGGTATTGAATCTCGGCTTGAGGTCCCGGAAATGTTTCACACTTTGTTCTAAAAGATCAAAGAACACAAAAACAGAGGCCTCTTAATTTCAGTATTTATTTTAAACGTTTCCTTTGTAAATCTGTTGAATGGAAACAGCTGTCCATTAACAATAACACTCCCATTGACAATTACAATTGAATTTTTCTGAAGTGTTTTTATTGATTGAAATACCTACTTTTTATTGGGGACCAATTCCGCAGTTCCGCTTTTAACCGACTCAAGGAAACAGGAGGAAATTAACAAACCGTATGTGTTAATGGTGTACGTGATTATGCGTGAAAGGGTTGCTACGGACCATATAAAGCAACCTAGTATATATTTTATTTTACTTGACATTAAATGTATGATGATAAAGTTTCGTTCTCAGATTGCATGTATCTCTTCTACGAATACGTCTAAGCTTGCAATGTACTATAAATAATGATAGGAACCGTAACACCCTTATCAAGCCCCCACGTTGTCTCGACACGGTTATGAATATTCTTATTCACATTTTCGACCTTTTCGGGTCATTTATTTGGGAGTTAATGTGACTGTTACAATAAATTATACTAATGTAACTCGGGGGAAACGCTCTCACTTAATAAATATTTACTTATACGGTTTCTTTGTGTTGGTTCTACTACAAACATACGTAATTATAATTACTTTCTTATCAGATAATCAATTGATCGATTCACGATGGATGATCGATTGATGACGGATGAATAATTGATGTCGGATTATCAGTTGATCGATTGATCAATTGAAAGTGGATGATCGATAGATGACGGATGATCATAATGATATATTTTTAACAAACAATTAATTACGCTTACGTACGTAAGGAAGAAGAAGAAGTAGGGGTTTCGTATGCTTCAGTGTGTTAGAGTGCGTTTCCCGTTCAGGCATTCGATCATTCAATCAGTAAATTAGGACAAAGATTCTTATATTTTAAAAAATAATGTATCACAAACTGCGGACCATAAATTCAATTTTAGCTTTTTAAGCTTAGACAGCAATTTTTGAGGCGCCCATAAAGAGGCCGAGTGCAGTAAAACAAATTGAATTTGGTCGCAATCATTTGAGATGGGACATCTCACAGAAATGCTACGTTTTGCAGACTAAGTAAGATCTTTAGGATGACTATCTTCTATGCGATATAACTGGGAAAATTATGTCGTAAGTTTCAACTAAGTTCGTATTAAAGCGATAAATGTAGTCTAATATGAACGCTAAAATAATAATAATATAAATTATCTTCAATTTACAGCCGGTAATATCAACATATAAAACTGTCAAAACATAGTCTACGATCTGATATTGCCGGTAGAGATTGGTTCTTGAGATCAGCCTTCAGTGAAGTCGTAGTAGAATCGTAGTAAACGACGTAGCCAAGGCGTAGCAGATATAGAGCTCGTAGTGAAAGAAAAATCATGTCACACTTCTGTAGTTCCTACAACACTGTCAGTTTTACTCAGTCAGTTTGTACAAGCTCGCAGGTGCACCAAGTTACATACAATAATCCCAATAATGAGTTAGTATGAACAGAGCCGCACTAAGGGTTATAGTAGATTGGTCGTTATTATAGAGCTTTGGTATGTGACGTTTTTCTATAAACATAAAACGCGTTGTATCGTGATTTATGGACCTTTGGGATACTGTGAATACACGTAGCTACTACGGCGATGGAAGATCCGACAAGTGTAGCACTGGCCTGAAGCAGTCATTGGCTTGCAGCTTATAAACCTGTTAGATCAGTATCCTCGCTCAAATTATTATTATTCTGATCATTAGATTAATCACAGCTGAGTAATTTGCTTTAACATTCCTTAATGTTAGTACCTTTTGTATCATTGAAACTGCAAATGACTTATTCAATTAAAACACACAAAGATACATAGATATTCGTTAATACAGTAGCAAGTCCAGAAATAAGACAAAGTAAAAATATATTTAATTGTTGCTGTTGATAAATGGAATGTCAAGTTATGATTTCACAACATGAGGCCTCTTGTCTTAACATATCTTAAAATAAATATAATAGCTATAAAATTATAATTTTTCACATCAAAAGGTACCTAAGTAAGTACTTAAATTAAAACTAATTCAATCTCATTCTTTGAATATAATTCAATTCAATTTCTCAACCGAAAACAGTTTAAATAATTCGAAGCCACCAATATAATTATTGTTCCTTTGTTCAACCGTTTTAATTTAATTTCTATATTTAATATTGGACTTTTGTAATATCATTATTTTCTTTGAGTTCTATTCGATCTTGCCAGCAACAATTATATTTTCAACTAGCTGTGCCCGCGACTTCGTTCGCGTGGAATAGTGACTATGAGCAGCGTTTCCGATAATTTTTATTTAACTTCTCTATAAAGATATTTATTATTAAAAGATATTTATTATTAATTAATTATTAAATTAAAATTATTATAAAGTTTCAGTAAATTCTACTAACAGAGAAAAAAAGTAGTTATTCATAATAGAATTAACTCTTACTAATAATATAAACGCGAAACTTTGTCTAAACGCATATTTGTTATTCTTTCTCGCAAAAACTACTGAACGGATATGGATGAAATTTGGCAAACAGTTAGTTTAGGCTTGGAAATAACAACACTTATGTTACTTTTTAAATAATATAAACGCGAAACTTTGTATAGACGCATATTTGTTAGTCTTTCTCGCAAAAACTACTGAACGGATATGGATGAAATTTGGCAAACAGTTAGTTTAGGCTTGGAAATAACAACACTTATGTTACTTTTTAAATAATATAAACGCGAAACTTTGTATAGACGCATATTTGTTAGTCTTTCTCGCAAAAACTACTGAACGGATATGGATGAAATTTGGCAAACAGTTAGTTTAGGCTTGGAAATAACAACACTTATGTTACTTTTTAAATAATATAAACGCGAAACTTTGTATAGACGCATATTTGTTAGTCTTTCTCGCAAAAACTACTGAACGGATATGGATGAAATTTGGCAAACAGTTAGTTTAGGCTTGGAAATAACAACACTTATGTTACTTTTTACCGCGGGATAACATCTCAGACCCACGGGAAACTGGAAGGAATCTGTTCGACATTATTCTTAAAATTCAACAGCTTACAAACTACCTTCAGCCGTAAAAGAACAATGTTTTTTCATTCTCATGGGAGTACTATGATTTCCCTCGGTAAATTATTCTTATAGTTTATGATATCAGCCTAAACTAACTTAAGTAGAAAGAATTTAGATGAGCCCTTTTAATTTTTTTCCCATGGTAATCCAGTCAATTCCAAGGTAATAAGTAGCTATAACATATTCTATTAATGATTGTAATTTACCTATCTAGTAACAATGATCGACGTCGTTCGTTGACCGGAACAGGCGTTAAAAAAACAATAAACTACCGATTCCCATGGGAAACGGATGTTTTCCCGCGGTAAAAAGTAGTCTTTATGTTGCGCCAGGCTCTAAAATATGTCGGTACAAAATTTCAACCAAATCCGTCAAATAGTTGCGGAGATTAATGGTGCCTATGTATAAGCATAGAATAGTGTTGAACCGATTGACATGAAACAAACACTAAAGCATAACTGAAGCATACCACAATATATTCGTGAAAACCGCATCCAACTCGGATCAGCCGTTTCTGAGATTAGCGTGAACAGACAAACAGACAAACAGACAAAAAAAAAGTTGATTACATTTTTGGGTTCGACATCGACATAACAATAACCCCTGCTATTTTTATTTTTTTTTCAATGTACAGACAGCACTTTTCTACAATTTTATTATATGTATAGATTTGTAACCTATCCAAAATGTTTATTGATTGGTTGATACCTGAAAATATTGAATTTGTGAAGGTCTTTTACAAAAACTAGCAGCGCCCCGCGGTTTAACTCGCATTGTGCTCTTTCCCGTAGGAATCTCGGGATGAAAAATAGCCTATAAACTTCCCGTTGAATATAGGTGTCCATTATAAAAATAGTTATTAAAATCGGATTGGTAGTTTCTGAGATTACTATTAGTATAGATGTATTATTGCAAATACCGCGCTCACTGAAAATTTTATTACACATTTCAGTATGAATAAGCTTTCCACTATTTTTTTCTTGTATATTTTACTTCAGTGACCCGACAGACAAAACTGAATATACAATTGTGTTTTTCATTTTAATAAATAAATATGATATAAGTACGAACCCCCCGTAAAACTCCCTTTTTGCCCTGTTCTTACATGCCTCAGTACGTCCACATAGCTCAACATATCATTCCCTTGATTAATGGCTTGATTACCTGCCAAGTGAATAATGTTTCAGCTTACTGGCATAAAGTAGCTCGAATTAATTAACGATTTACTTCAAAAAGGTAAACATTTTATTCATTAATTTCGAGTCCATTTGTGAAGTTGTTAGACCGTCTAGTATCAGAGTTTTAGACCGCCTGGTATCAGAGCTTTTAGACCGCCTAAAGGCCTCTGACGATAACCAATTATAAATTTAAACTGTCTTTTAAATAAAGTATATTTAAAAGAAGAAATAATGTATATACAGCCCTTAGTTAAGAGGCCTATCTATGTCTCATGCAATGGGACAATAATGCTGATGCTGAATGTATTTACTCATTGAAGATATCGGTGTATAAACAAAAGTTACAAATAACTATTGCTTGGAATTTGTAGCAACTTTTGTAACTTTTCTTTGGTTTATAGCAATAGTTGTAGGATTAGCTGTTACTTAAAACACAAAATAATCTCTATATGTGGTTATATATTGCACGTTATGATTATAACATGTTTTAAACCAACAATCTTTTTGGTCCTTTCAATGAGAAAAAAACGATAAATATTTTTGGAAAAGTCCCTTAAAATATACATCATAACATTGTACCTTCACAAATTATTCTTCGCCGGAATATTTTGTAACCTTTAACATTTTCAAAGTCCCAGTAAAGTGCGAGAACCCTATTATATTATCGTATGAGTATCGCCCAAGTATCGCTCAATGGGCCTGATTGAATAATGTTGGGTTAAATGGATTTTAAACACTATTGAATTACGAGCCCTAAAAGGATGACGACCTTCGTATAAGATACTCATCAATATAATGTGTGGGGAAAAACCAGTAATCTAATATCGTTTCGTAGTTTTTACTGAGATGCGGGAAAAATTAAATATAATTCTGATCACTCTACTGTATGTATTTTTGAAATTTATAAAAAATATGCCTGTAATGTCCCACTGCTGGGCAAAGTCCTGTCATCTCACTGAAGTTATCAGTACAGTGAGGAGGAATATGCATAATTACCACACTTGCCATATGCGGGTTGGTGATCTTAAACTCTAGCCATGTTTGAAAAGTAGGATCACCAAATCCAACATGATTATAGG
Source organism: Cyclophora punctaria (assembly GCA_951394245.1). Lineage (NCBI taxonomy): Eukaryota > Metazoa > Arthropoda > Insecta > Lepidoptera > Geometridae > Cyclophora > Cyclophora punctaria. Next base: position 8,028,447 of record OX596171.1, read on the forward strand.
CTATTTTCCTCCCGAAATTCCCACGGGAACAGGCACAACGCGGGTAAAACCTCGGGAGGCTGCTAGTTATTAATATTTTTCTTATAAAATGTGACAAGTGAAAGTATTTTGCGTTCTCTCCATAAATGAGTGCACATGTCAAAGTATGGAGTGATTGATGAAGTGTCAGAGTAGCAGACTTGTGGCGTAAATAATAAAATGTCTTTACGCCTTTTAAAACACAATTTCTTAGAAATAATATGATGGGTCTTATAAAATAAAAAATATACATACCTTCAATCTATCTGTACATATAAAATTCAAAGTCCTGACTGACTGACTGACTGATAATCAACGCACAGCCTCAACCGCTATACCTAGAAACATGAAATTTGGCAGGAAGGTTCTTCAAGTGACGTAAGTGCACACTAAGAACACTAAGAAACTAAGAAGGGTTCAACGCGGGCAAAGCCGCGGGGTGCTGCTAGTAGATACTAAAGCTGAAGAAATTGTTTATATTATTTTGAACTCGCTACCAATCTTTTGGCGACGATTACACGTAAAGTATTTACTGTGATCCGTCAATACAGTATTTATTGATGGATTACAATTAGAGTTAGCAGTCAAACGTGATTTTTTTTTTTTACATTGAAGTTCTTTTTCGTTGGAAAATCCTGTATCCATAATAGTTGTCATTTCGATGATGATACAGTAATTCTGTATAGCGGCGTGTTCTTTCTCTTTTCTTCTGTAAAAGACTTTTATCCTATTACACTAGCGTACTCAAATGGCACGGGATAGGCAGATTAATGGGCGTTTTTTCACTACGAATAAAATGAACTATAACTATTTGGTACTATTTTACTTTTCTAATATATTCATATGAATATACATACATATACCATTATTTTAGAAGGACTCTTTTTCTCTCTCTCTTTTTTAGAAATCCATTCTGTTTTGACTTTATGTCACAGAAGAAACACTATCTGCCGCACTCAGAAACCTCCATTAAATCAATAATTAACTAATTGACGATTTTTATTATATTACATGTCAAAATCACGCCTTAAATCTACTAAGGAAGCATTTGACGTCTCTAAGTACGTAACCACCTCGATGCGTACTTATTTTGTTTGACGTTTGACGCGTTCACCAATCGCTAGTGTGATAAAATCGAAATGTCGAAGGTTGCGGATGCTGACGACGAAAAACTTTTTGTAGTACTTAGCCAGTGTATCCGTTCGGCGAATAAAGGCGCGTATTCACTTAGTGTTCTACTGAACAAAAATGTTTAAGAGTAAAATGCGAACATCGGCGGTTCAGGCAATGTTCACTCAACGAGTTCTATTTTGAATTCCTTTTCGACGAATCCTAGTCAGCTGTCATTGACCGAACATGTTCGTTCACTCAAATGTTTTTATTGCCGGAAATAAGAATAATCGCAAAACATCGTTCAGTACTTTAGTGAAAAGTGTAAACCCAGCTTAATGCTCGGTTCAAACGTATCCCAAGTTGTAAATGCAGAATCGGGTAAAAGCAGCTTCGTACTTAAAGATTCTTGACTTTTGAAACCTTTTTCGTACTTATACGACTTTCTTTTCGAGCCAATAATTAAAGAAAATATTGATTTTTTTACATAAATTACAGCAAATGTGTTTCTTTCTCGTGAATTTTGATGAATTCCATTAAGTTCAGCAGGATTGAACTTTATCATGAATAAGTTATTTGACTTATCGCAAAACAGCTGTGTTTTATGTAAAATATTATGCGAGTATATAGCTGTAAGGCTTTTCGTTCATTTTTGCATTTTTCTTTTAGATATAGTAACTGTATGTAAAAGTTATCTTACAATAAGGTTTATTGCCGATTTCTTAATACTTCTTAACTAAATGAGTGAATAATAATGTAACTATAACTTTAAACAAGCAAGTCAAGATTCAAATAGGTATCATAATTACTACCTATCCCGATAATAACGATTAAATAATGTAACAGCACCAGCGGGCACCTTCGCCTCGCTACGGCTGAAATGACCACCCCAAGCTAGAGGTTGTATTTCGCAAAATCCTTTCTTAGCGCTCACTAACATCACGAAAGGAACCCCTGTACCAAATTTCAAGTGTCTAGGTACAGTAGTTTTGTTGAGGTCAGTGAGTCAGGTTTGCCTTTTATCTATACTAATATTATAAAGCTAAAGAGTTTGTTTTGTTTGTTTGTTTGTTTGTTTGTTTGTTTAAACGCGCTAATCTCAGAAACTACTGAACCGATTTGAATAATTCTTTCACTGTTAGATAGTCTATTTATCGAGGAAGGCTATAGGCTACATTTTATCCCGAAATTCCCACGGGAACGGGCACAACGCGGGTAAAACCGCGGGGCGCTGCTAGTAAGGTTATATAAACACTAACAGCCTTTTCCCATGGAAATTCTGGAATTAAAAATAGCCTATAACCTTCCCGTTGAATGTGGCTATCTATTACAAAAATAATTATTCAAATCGGACTGATAATTCCCGAGATTAGCTCGAACATACAAACAAACTGAAAAAAATACCTCTTTATAATATTCAGTATAAATGAAGATTGATAATTATCGAAGAACATCACTAATGATGTTCTTCGATAATTATCAATCTTCAGGGCTAACCCTGAAGGTGATAAAGAATTTCAATATTTAAAGTGCATTCTCGTGGTAATCAGTGCAAGGGTGAAGATGCAAAAGGTTCACTCTTTCGGAAAATGTTCACGATTCGGTGAACGCCGCACACCACTTAGATCAATCTGCGTAAACGATACACTCAACATGTTTGAGAATCATTTATAATAGTTGTATTAGGAGAATATTGCGGTTTTATAGGATTGTATATATGGTTAGCGCAAATTCCTTATTTTCCTTAATAACAATGAAATATGTCTGTTTTTGAAGTCCCAGTGCTGGGACACCACCTCTCCTCATCTTACCGAAAATATCAGTACAAGTAAAGATTTATTCAAATATTTTTTCGCAAGTATAGTAAGTATTGCTTATTAACTATAGCGATACAGCAATAGAAGATAAGCCTTCCATTTTTAAATACAAATTGTTCCAAAATTCTATAAAAAGTATTTTGTGTATTTTGAAAGTATCCGGACGAGCGCGCCGCTATCTTTATAGATTTTAATACTAGCGACCCGCCCTCGCTTCGCTTCGGGTAATCAAGATTTCATGTAGGAAAATCGGGATAAAACATTGCGTGTCTCCCGCAGGAATATACACAATCAAAATTTCAAGTGGGAAATTGGGGATAAAATATTACATGTCTCGCGCGAGTATATATGTATACACAATCAAGATTTCATGTGAGGAAGAATTCGGGATAATACCTACATAGCACGTCTTCGTCGTTCGTAGTTCGTAGGTAGGTATATCCCCGCGCGCTTTGACCGCACCGCACGAAACAGTAAGTAGCCATAAGAGACCCGCCATCGAGCATTACTATTTTGTAAGCAGCGCCCCGCGGTTTTACCCCCGTTGTGGCCGTTCCCGTGGGAATTTCGGGTATTTAAAAAAAAAAAAAAAAGACGTGTGGCACTCGGGGACTGCCGCGGTGAAGCTTTGTATAGCATTTTGTATCAACTTATGCAATTATATTTGATATATTTGATATCTCTTCTCTCTCACCCCACCCGCCTCCTCTCTCTCACCCCTGCCACCTCCTCTCTCTCACCCCTCCCGCCTCCTCTCTTTCTCACCCCTCCCGACTCCTCTCTCTCTCACTCACCCCTCCCGACTCCTCTCTCTCTCTCTCTCACCCCTCCCGCCTCTTCTCTCCCCTCCCGCCTCCTCTCTCACCGCCCCGCCTCTTCTCTCTCACCGCTCCCGCCTCTTCTCTCTCACCGCTCCCGCCTCTTCTCTCTCACCCCTCCCGCCTCCTCTCTCTCTCTCACACCTCCCGCCTCCTCTCTCTCTCTCACCCCTCTCTCTCACCCCTATCTCACCCCCTCTCTCACCCCTCTCTCTCACCCCTCTCTCTCACCCCTCTCTCTCACCCCTCTCTCTAACCCCTCTCTCTAACCCCTCTCTCTCACCCCTCTCCCTCACCCCTCTCCCTCACCCCCCTCTCTCACCCCCCTCTCTCACCCCCCGTCTCATCTCTCACCCCCCGTCTCATCTCTCTCTCTCTCCCCTCTCTCAACCTCCTCTCTCACCCCGCTCTCTCACCCCTCTCTCTCACCCCTATCTCTCACCCCTCTCTCTCACCCCTCTCTCTCACCCCTCTCTCCCACCCTTCTCTCCCGTCCCTCTCTCTCACCCCTCTCTCTCACCCCTCTCTCTCACCCCCCTCTCTCACCCCCGTCTCATCTCTCTCTCTCACCCCCAACGCACAATCGCACACAACGCCGTGTCGAAGACTGCCGAACTGAAACGACGTTAGACGATGCACGGCCTTCAAGCCACACCTCCTTGCCCGTCGGAGTGGGGAGCGTGAGGTTTTTTCGTTACGGAATTTTTGGATTCGGTCCCCGCGCTCAAGGCCCGCGATAGAAGCTATGCAATAGCTTAAAACCTTCCTCTTGAATCACTCTACCTATTACAAAAAAACCGCATCAAAATCCGTTGCGTAATTTTAAAGATTTAAGCATACAGACAAACAGACAAACAGACACGAAACAGAGACGACTTTATTTCATACTATGTAGTGATATTTCTCATCATAACTCTGAAACTAACTGTCCGATTTTAATAATTTAAAGAGGTACACAAAGAAACATAATTAACCTTGATTGTAGAGCCATTTATTTTGATGTAGATTCATATCATCATATGAATATCATCAACTTAAAATTACACTCCTTTTTTAACTAATTAATTTTAACTTAAAACGGTTATTGTGTCTTAACTATAATAGTTAGACATATGCCCTCGCGAACTTGTTTGTTCGCAATGATATGTACTTTGATTGTGTAGAACATTGTTTTTGTGTATCATCAATAGATTTAGTAGCGCACGCCAATAACCAATTTTTTTAGGCATGTTTTTCATACCTTGGGTTACATATACCCGCGTTGTGCCCGTTCCCGTGGGAATTTCGGGAATAAATATAGCCTATGTCACTCAGGGATAGTGTAGCTTTCGAATGGTGAAAGAATTTTTTAATTCGGTGCAGTAGTTTCAGAGCCTATTCGAAACAAACAAACAAACAAAAAATCAAACCTTTCCTCTTTATAATATTAGTATAGATGACTTGACTTACAACTTTTTTCAATCTGTGCGCTTAAACAAATTTCCCGAGGGGGAAATTCTCATATCGGCACTTGCAAGTTTTATATTATATTTGTGCCGGTGATGGTTATACAGTGACAGCACATATTTTATCATGTTACGCATAATAGAGTAGGCAAAAGATAAATCTAGTACTAGCCGCGACCTGCGGTGTTACCCACTTTATACCCGCTCCCTCAGGAATTTCGAGATATAATTTACCCCACGTGTTATTCAGATGTATAAACTATATTACTGTAAAGTTTCATCAAAATCCGTTCAGTAGTTTTTTCGTGAAAGAGTAACAAACATTATGTATGTTTGTTACTCTTTCATCTTCCATTTGATGATTTCACATGATAAAAATGCATTACGTACAAAAAATGGGAGCTTATTTTAGAAATGAGACAGCAATACTTCACGCCTATAAAAATAGGATCATGTAAGTGTTACGCATATCACTTCGTACCACTCCATCATCGAATTAACGTGTGCCTCTACATTCCGCCATTTAGCACCATTCTGAATACAATTTGCTCATGAAAGCAAGTCACGGTACTTACGAGTATGTACGTAAATACGTAAATCTACGTTACATTTACGTAAGTACGTAATCGTGTTACACGCACTTCGGCGCGTATTATTCATTTCTTTGATGCATCAAGGAACATATTCTAAGGTCCAACTTCACAATTTCTATCGCGAACTACAATCAACTGAACTCGGTTTTAGTGAAGCGATTTTGAAGATAATGATCTTGTTTAGGTCGTGAACAGGGATTCATTCGAACTGATCGAGTTCAGTTATGACAGTGAAACATTTGCCGTTGACTGTGAACGAGTTTACAAGTTAACCATCAAATCCTAAAGACATGTATGAAATTCGATGGTCGAAGTTCGAGATTTTAAGGCCTCATCAAGCTAAGTGTGTGTGTGTGTGTGTATGTGTTGGGTATCTATCTGTGGTACCCACGAGATAGAGAAGTGTGTAACTCTGCCGCGGTGGCACACTCGCGGTGGTAGTAGGAGGACCGAATTCTTTGTGATTTTTTAATATATACCAAATACATCATTTATTTCTATGCCAGTTATTGAATGCCTTAACTAAGCATATGAGTATTATTTCAGATCGTCACCTTTAGTATCTGATTTGACGTTTGAATAGTTTTCCTACTTACCATATAAATCAAAAGACATCAAAGCAACTTAAACCCTAAAGCACTACTACATAATAACAACGTGTCGCTTATCCCCTAAACACAACATCTCAATCGGCAAACCTCGTCTGTATACAAATCACGGTCGCCTTTGATTAAACCGTTAGATATTATCATGCCTCAAACATGGGGGACGAAAATGAACATAATTTTCTACGTGTAAGAGTCAGTGCAGACTTATGTAATGCGCCTGTTCGAAACCCTCCTACACCTACACATTCAATGCTGATGGTACTGCAGCAGGACTTTCAAAACAAAATTTGAAAGACTGTCTATAAGGACACTGCGTTAAGCGTGCGCACGCCGCGGTTCCATACAAAAGTGAAGCGTCGCGGGCGCCCGCGGCGTGCGCTTGCCGCGTGTGGCTTCATACAAAAGTAAACCGTCGCGTGCGCCCGTCGCGTGCGGTGTCAAACAAAAGTGAACTGATGCGTGCGCACGCTTAACGCAGTGTTGACCCTAACTGCGAACCATCGCAGATTTATAGACATGACAGTCTTTCAAACTTTCACTAGGATCTGTAGGAGAATAACAATCAATTTTTAGAAAAAATCATCATAACCCCTGTGATGACATATTTCGAAATAAAATAGTTTTATAATGTGATGTATCAGGATAATTCGGCAGATTCGGTTGTTCTAAAAACAAATCATTCTTTTAAAACATCAAAACAGTTTTTGACCAAAACACTCAATCAAAATCGGCTAACCCGTCTGTTAGAAATTATTCGGACAATACACACTTTGAACTTTGAACACCCCTCTTTTTACGTCGGGGTTTAAAAATAGAACATGTCGGTTCTATATTTAGACAGAAGTACGTATTTGTTTATTCATAGCGTTCGTTAATTACTTTTTCTCATTAATAACCTTTATTTCTTTCATGTTCGTGTCTACGTTAAGGTTGCTTTCCACATAGCTATGCTGTACTACGTTTCGTAATCTAATATCATAAAATAGCAATGTAGCATATTATATCTCTGGTCTACACAAAGTTCACTTTTAATGTAAAGTGTGGAATGATATATAATGCATAGTTAACCAGTTTTATTTTTTGCTCAGCGTATATCGTCCCACGGCTGGGAAAAGGTCTCCCTCAAACGTTTCCAACCTGCCCTGTCCTTCCCTATCATTATGAATAAACAATTGCTTTCTTAAAATCTAATATGGCCGATTTGTCCAACCACAGCCAATTTCTTCTATAATTATGTCATTTGATATGGTCCCTCTACGAAAGGAGTTCTTTGACTAGAAATCAATTTGATAAGTTTACTTTTCAACTCTTTTAAGAAGGTATAGACCATAGTCACAAAAAAAAATCAACGGGTTGCACTCCGGGAGTGCCGGCGGAAGTGAAAACTTGAATATTAACGTCAAAACGTCTTACGAATTTTAGATCAGTAGCCTGAGTGCGAGTTTCATTCAAAAATTGAGTTAACTCTACTACAGCGTAAATCGAGTAGACGACAATCTATTCGTAAAGTGTAAATGTGCGAGTGCGAGTCCGAAGAATCTTTACTTAGACGTGCTCGTTCCCTCACTCCCTCGATAGTTAACAATAGTTAACTTTTTTCCTTATGTTGGCGTTCTTGTAGCGACGTTTGGTAACCCGACCGGAGTGAGAAGTGTAGCATTTGCTTAGCTCGACATAGTTCACTATCTCACTTTAATTCGGACGGGTTGTATGCCTCATATGTCTGTCACTGTCATCTGTCACCTGTCACAATCGTAATATCTGTGATCTGTGGCTCTAAGTTGCTGTCTGACGATACTAGATGGCGCTTAAAACGATTAAAATTTTTATTATGATAAACAAACAATGCAATATTTCAAGACAATAATTCTAAAAGCGCTTGATAGTTATCGGAAATGCACCAAATGAAGGAAGTATTTGTAAGTACAATCACAATTACAATTTAGAAGGTTAATTACGTGACAAGTTTCAGTATATTGTGAATTCCATGTTGAATGTCGTTTACTTTGTACTTTGAGGTTATAAACAGAGTACAATAATATAAACAAAGCTTTAGTTGAAGCTACAAACATGAGTTACCTACCTTCTATCAAAGAAATACTGAATGAACTTGTCATGTCAATCAATTGGCGAAAATACTTGTAGAATCTACAATAATACCTTTGATAGTTTAAAATTAATATTTCTTGTTTATTACTGTCATATTCTAATATGTATTACTTTTCTTTCAGTCACACAGAACTGTTAGTTCTCAGTCACCAAGTCACCAATGACCCCCAGTTGGTAACAATGCACCTACCAGCGGATCTCATGCAGTTGTATCTATCTACCAAGCACCCCAGCAAGCCCGTTCTCAAAAATATCAATGTGATGCCTATTCACCTCCATTGTAATGCTTGTAGAATACCAGAAAATTGTCAAATATGCAAGAGATGAAACCTAATCACAATTGAGGAGACGGTAAATACAACCATTTATGGTGGTTTTGCCGAGCAGAAAATAACCAAAACAAATCAAATTTTGTGGATAATGTTTTAAACTTTGTGTTAAGTTAGACCAAATAAGCAAATTGCCTTTTATAGACAAAGTTAAGTTATTGTTCACTCAGTGTACTTGAGATTTGTTTTTATAATGCATAGCATAGCTATTAAAATGATTAAAACAACAAATTAATTATGTTATTGGTAATGACTGATAATATAATTATTTAATTAAAAGTCAGATGTTGTATTTATACATGTTTTTTCACCTATCCTAATATTTTACATCACCTTTTATATTTATATTTGTATTATGTATTTTGATTTTATTTGTAATAAAATGCAATTAAAGATTCAATAAAGTTTTATTTACATAATTCTCCGTACTAATTGATCTCTTACAGCTCTACCTCTGATAAAATCTGTTGTGGCACTTCCTCCATGCTCGCAGTAAATTTGATTATCACAGTCTTCTAAAACAAAAATGCAAATAAATAAAAATTATCAGTTAAAAAATTATCAGTCAATATCAGTCCAATAAAAAAATATAGCATACCCGTTTGAATATCTCCATCAGGATCATTCAAATTAAAATCAAGTGCCAAGTTGTGCAGCACACAACATGCTTGAATAATCTTGGCACACTTGGCTGGCTTGTAATGAAGGACACGATCATTACTTAAACAGCGCCATCGGTTCTTAAAATGGCCAAATGTGTTTTCTATTTTAACTCTGGCCACCGAATGTTTCATATTATAATTGGCTTCTGGTGAGCCTGTAGCAGGATTCAGAAATGGAGTCATCAACCACGGCCTCTGTGGGTAACCAGAATCTCCTGAAACCAATAAGCAACATTAATTATTTTGTTGAAATATGGTCAAATCAAACCAAAATCAGCTATTTCAAAATAGATTCTATGGAATAGTTTTTAATTGGTTTACAATAAGAGGAATAAAATATAAAAATATATAAAAAATTAGTTTAAAATAATTATATTGCCCTTTTTCTGAACTATTTAACATCACACTTCACCTACCTGTGACTAATTTCCTGCCAGGCTGAAGTAGTATCAGGGAAATGAATGAATATATTTATTCAACATATGAGGATGTATTAGAGCTTTGGTCACTTCATCAATATATACACTGCACATCTTTTGAGATATATTCTTGGTCTCTCATGGTCCGGAAGATTAATAGGATTAAATAAATTTCGCTGCTTCACCCGCAATGACCGCAAATTATTGCGTTCTTCTTGGGTCCGAGCTAAAGTTATCATCCTCCAAGCCAGGTAAAATCGACTCTCGGGAGAGTAGTAATATTCTTTGAATCGACTAGCCATTATTAATTTAAACTTTAATGAGCTTCAATATGGCTTCAATGAACACTACTTCTCAATTCAATTCAATTTTTAGTTTGATTTGCTGACATTCACTACTAAATATGAAGGTGAGTGACATAACTATCGCGTCAACTTTAGTTAACTCAAGTTAACTATACGAAGTATTACGAAGTGTCAAAATGGGTGCTCACACTCGCGCCAAGTGTCAAAAACGCCCTATTTACGCGCCCGTTGCGTTTATTCTAACTATATAGTTTGCGTTTAAAACTTACACTCGCATTCTGAGTTTCACAATTCGTCCGCAAGAGGCGCTTTTTCGGTTTTCATACAATTTTTACGCAACGTGAACGCAGTAGTAAAGTTAGAAAAACTCACACTCAGGGCACAGGTCAGAAGTTTAACATTTATATATGACCCATCACAAAAAAATGCACAACGCTACTAAAGAAGTTCGCGCTATAGAATGGATAGTTAATCTGATCACTATGTAGGCCGTAGCAAAAATCGACCTCTATTAGCATTGACTTCATAATACTGTAGCGAAACGAAAAGTAACGTCATACGTAAATATTATTATTAGTTCAATTGTGGCGAAGGGCGGATTTAACCGCCCTTTTATGTCCAAACTGGTCCCAAGCAGCTTAATAGAACTTGTCGATAACATAAGCACCAACTAGATTTTTCAATAATAAATGTAATTTAATTTCTTCTAGAGCACACAGACTCAAGTGTCGATATAAATTTCAAACTTTATAAATTAATGTTCTTTCGTGAAAATTGAAACGAGTTATAAATCACATTACATTGTTTGATCAAGTTATAAACAATCAGTTGTTTTGTAAACTTAATATTGTTTTAATAAATCTCATGAGTACTTCAACCTTATATTTTTTAATTCTTACTTTACTAAAAACAAAAAAACAATAAAATATGTTTCTCGCAACTCATTTCATTTCACTTGACAGCATGAAGTCTAATTTTAAATTAGACAGTCAATCCTTTTTTGACTATGGTAGAACGCGACCCATGAACACAAACAATGTATACTTATATATAATAAAGCTGAAGTTTGATTGTTCGTTTGTTTGAAACGATAACATTTGAATATTTTTTTAAAAATGGATAGCCACATTCAGCGGTCACGTAATAGACTAATTTTCATCCCGAAATTCTTACAGGAACGGGCCCAACACAGGTAAAACCGCGGGGCGTTGCTAATTTATAGTACAACACGAGAACGCTAAACCTACAATTTGAACCATTGACCTAATGCCCTACTTTAGAATATTTGAAATAAAATGTCAGGAACTTGGTATTGAATCTCAGAAGTAAATTCGCATTACAATATCTCGGTAAAAATGCAAATTCTGACACCTGGTAAAGAGTCGTAATCGAAATCTATTGAATCGTAGATTCCTCTCATGTCTTGGCAATGTTCTGTTCTTAATCATATCAACATTTTGTCATTATAAACAAGACTTTATAAGAAAGGCTTAGTTAGCATTATTTGCCTTATAATCCAATATCACGTTGATCGAATATGGATTCATGTTTCAGCGTACATTGCAGACATGCTACATTTACAAGAAGCTATTAATGGAAGCATGTCATTAATAATTTTCAGCTGATCAGCTGGTCGAATCGAACTGCTATTGTAAGACTATCGATTTTCTAGTAATTTTTGTGCTCATATTGTAATTCATTTGATGCAGTGACGTGGATATGAAAAACATGTACCGTTTACATACAGGATGACTTATTAAATCAGTATGGACAAGTGTGAAATTATAACACATACGAAGAAGATCTTTGAACAGCAATGTCGTAAATTTGAGAGGCTAGAAGAACTGCATCAATTTTTTTTGTCAGAGTACAAGATCTACTTTGTCAGACTTTTATCCTCTGAGATACCTAAGTACTTTAAGGAGACCGTTATTAATTAAGTACCAACAAGAATAATAATATCTTCTATTTCAATGAATATTGTTTGTTCCAGATGCGAAACACATTGGTTCCTCTGCTGCTCCTGGCGACGGTGGCGCTCTCATCAAGTAATGTACTTCCAATTCTGTCCATGAGCGAGTTCAAATCGAAACCTCTCGGCTACGACGGCCACAATGACAATACATTTAGTAATAAATACAATACTAGACGTAACTTGAACGAACTGTTCAACATAGCGCAGGAGCCAGCGAAACAATACGAGGATTACTCAGACGTTGACAACTTCGATGAGAATTATAATAGTGCGTGGAAAAATGACAACTATGATTTAAAGGGGTTTAGGCAAGAACAGTGGCATAACTATCCGAGGCAACTGGACCGCCTTAATAGAAACATTTACGAAGACCACGACACCGATAAGAGGAACCTGGACCCCGACGACCCTCGCGACTACACTATCGAAGCAATACCAGATATCCCTCAAACTAACGATGATATTTCATCCAACGAAATCCCAAATGAAGATACGTTAAGCTTAAGGAAGGCTGAAACTGCTGCAGCTATTATAAACCCCCTAATAATTCTTAAAATACATTTAGCTTGCTTGAGGAAAAATAAAGAATATCAGACTATAGAGTATCAGCCTTCAGAGGTGAACGATGGTTTGAATGTTGATGATGGTATTGACAAAGAAACTAACTACAAAGTGAAACGGGAAGAAAAATATACTGAGGACAGAATTGTACAAAGTAAGTTTTTATTATTTTAATAATTATTATTATCTTACGTAATTTAATCCTTCGAAATTATTCCGAATTACATTACAAAATCTGTTAACGGATAATGGAAATCTCTTTTCAATATCATTCAAAATTCATCAAACAATTGGGAAACAACAATGTGAAATCTAAGAACAAATTAACTTTGTTTCAGACGAACCAAAAACAAGGACAATGAACAAGAGAATATTTTCTCTATGGAGTCGTCTACAGAGTTTAAACCATAGAGGTCACGAGTTGCACCACCGACGGCATTTGTACGCGCTATATGGACTTCCCGATTCGGAGGCCAGCGGGGTCCTCACGGCAGAGACAAGGGCCACTTTCATGAGGCCCCCCGGCTCCCCGCTGCGCTGGGGTTAACTTAGTTACGCTTAATATCTTAGGTTGCGAAGATAAAGTAGAAAAATAACGAAAATACCATATAAAAACTATATAACTAAAAAGATAGATCAAAAACAATATATTGTAGAAAATCCTACTCAAATTATTGTTAGATTTGCAGTTTAGTGATAGATGTTCAAATAAAAGCTGAAAAGTACAATAAATTGACCAAAACTCTTTAGTCCTATATTCCTATAGTATTCGTAGATTATTGAAGAAATGACTGTTATACATTAATAAACAATATTTTAAGTAACACTAGTAATATAACCTGTCATTTCTTCCTAACTTATACTTGACTGGTTCACAACGCTTCGAGTATCCCATTATACTTGTAAACTTGTAACCTTTACTTCCATATGTATGTAATAATGTTTCAAAGTATTAATACATTATAATAACTTTATTAGCATTGATTTTAGTATAATATCATTACATATTACATAATATATGTAAATAAAAATCATGTATATCAGCTACAATGTTTTATTGGTGTTTAAATTTTCCCGCCTATTGCTATGTACGCCATCTTTGAAATTATGTGTGAACGAAACTTGACATTGACAGTTACAGTAACTGTCAATGTGGGCATTCACTTGATAAAAACAATAACAAATGAAAATAAATCCAAGACGATTGATTAGATTTTAAATTAAGTTTATAAGTTTTGGAAGTGAAGTGTTATTTGTTATGGTAAGTTTTACAAGACATTCTTAGGTTATAGAAAGAAAAGAAATACTTCTTTAAATATTTATTTGTCTGTTATCTTATCGCCGTGGTAACTTGATAGAGATATAAAAATAAGTACATCTGTAAATATCAGAAACTCCCATATTAGATAAGAATTTTAGTACTTCAAATAAAAATAACTAATTCGTTTAGGATTTAAATAAACACTTAGGTACTGATATTAAGAGGTTATAAGTTATAATTTATACACTTTCTTTTCATACAGCCTTATGGATCACTCTGTATATTGACCGACCCAATAGTCAAGTATTATTTAAATTTGTGTCAATCCGAAAACTGGTTTGTTCCTAAGTTAGATCTTTTTTAAGCAACACAGTGTTGAGATATAAATATATTCGCTATGTCTACCATCTAAGGAATCAAGGCTGAACCATGATGTACGCTATGAGACGTCAAATGATTTCGTAAGGGTATGTGAATGACCCGTGCTTCGGAGGGCACGTTAAGCCGTCGGTCCCGGTTACTTTCTACGGATAGTAGTCGTTACATGAGCCATGTCAGAGGCCTTTGGCGGCTCGATAACTCTGACACCAGGATTAGTCAGGTTAATCATCCACTCGATGAAGAAGAAGAAGAATATGAATGACTGATGTTTGACATTCAATGTACGAAGAATAACCGCAATGACTTAACAATCCATTTAATTGGCAACCCTGTGAGTCTCAGTACTGTATAGTGATCGTCTATTTTTAATGTTAGAAAATCCTTTCAAGTGCTTGTTAATCAAAAGGCTCGTGCATCGTTATACGCTTTCTGGGTGTCTTCGTGCTCATGGCGAGTCCGAGCCGCGCTCCACTTCAAAGGGATTCCCTTCGAAGAGGTCTCAGTGGACATCGCGACGAAGAACACCCACTTGACTGAAGAGTATCGGTCGCTGAACGGCGCAGAAGGTGCCTACGCTGAAAATTGGTAAGTCGTAAAATATTATCTTCCTAACTTAATCTTATACTTACTATGCTGCAGGATGCATTTAACTAAACTTTTTAACCTATACTTTCCCACTTTTGAGAAATGGTCATAAAAAAATCTAATAATAGTAAAAAAAGTATGAGCCTGTAATGCCCCAATGGCAAAGGCCTCTCATCTCACTGAAGTTATCAGTACAGTGAGGAGGAGTAGGCATAACCACCACGCTTGCCAAATGCGGGTTGGTGATCTCAAACTCGAGCCAATAATAATATAAAAAGACTAGCACTGCCCCGCGGTTTTACCCGCGTTGTACCCGTTCCCGTAGGAATTTCGGGATGAAAAATAGCCTATAACCTTCCCGTTGAATGTGGCTATCTATTACAAAAAGAATTATTCAAATCGGTTCAGTAGTTTCTGAGATTAGCGCGTTTAACCTTTTGAGCGCCAATGTCGGCTATAGCCGACATACAACTCCGAGCCCTCCACGCCAATGTCGGCTATAGCCGACAAGAATTGTTATTATTATTTAACCTTATATTTGCTTAATAAAAGAGTATTTGTTTATCATATCTTATTTATTGAAGTAACAACGATATAACAATTTATTTTTAACTCAAACCTATCCATAAAAATAAATTGAATGGAAGGTTTTTATACCAAAAAAGATGACAAAAAATACGTGCGAAATGCCATGCCTCCTGCGCCATTGTCGGCAAATGCCGACCGCTAGTGTTGTGCCAACTTTTTATATAATAAACAACCTGTATGCTAATGTTGAGAGTAAATATACAATTTTAGTATTATTTCATTGCACAAATAGCATATAATATTTCTGATACAATAAATAACATTATCGGTGCCCCCTGAGTGAAAAATTATTAAACTTTTTTACCACCCCTCCATACAATCGATACAATCTACTGTGCCGTGTGCCCATCCTTATTCTATTATCTTTTATGACTGTCCTCTACGCCACGGTCGGCATTAGACGACGCACTCTGACGTCATCTGCGTACGAGTTACACATCTAGTGCTGTCCGTTGTTCGTTTGTGATAAGTTTGTTATCGTGCTCTAAGTGAATTACATAATCCACTTAAGTGACTTACCTCTTAGTTTTCTTTTCTGAATTTTTTTGCGTCTCCATTATTCTACTCGTCTCTCTTCTGTTTCAGTCAACTTGATCGAATGATTTTGTTTTAGTGTGTATAGAGAAGGGGTAAATTAAGCATTTATTTTTCAATAATGGAATGGGTGTTACTCATCCTTATTTATCAGAGTTATTAATTATGTAAGTCGTTTATTACACATTTTACTTTTGTCATTAAACATAATGAATACCTATTTGCCCTCTACGAAATGAATACAATATGTGGGTACCTATCTACTTTGATGTACCCGCCTTTTGGCAAACAAATATTATGTTATGTCTTTCCCACGGTGTTAAAATATAATATTATAATACATTTAAAAATATCGTTTTTTTACGACAGCACGTGTTGTACAGTTTAATGATTAACTATTGCACTCGTATATTCCATGAAAAGTTGGGAACAAAGAAGTAACAAGAACAAAAGATTTATGATACATTTTTGGGAATAACGGCTTTTACTAAAGAACTCCTTAGAATAGGACCATCGCGTTAAAACATATCATTGTAAATAAAATAAGTAATTTTATTCAATGTAATAAATAATGCTAAAATAAAAGGTAGGTATTACTCGATAAATGTAAATTATAATCTAAACGCGCGCGTCCCATCTCTAATAAATAGCGTGCACATAATGAATTCACCGACTGACCACGCCAATGTCGGCTGGGGCCGACAACATCTATTGACTAGTGCTGGGGTAAAGTTACTATGATATTTTTATTTGATTACTTATCTTCAAGCGACTTTGATGTATTAGTATTTGCTAAAATTACGAGCTTTGGTAAAATTACTAAATTACTAGTGTGTGGTTAAAAAAAACTTCAATAACAATATGTTTGTATACATTTACGCACTTTATTTAATCATTATTTAACCGGAAAAACACGTTTTCGACATGCTATTCCCATCCTTATATTTTTTTAGGTATTTATCTCTGATTTTTGGGGCTGGCGTGGAGGGCATGATTTGTGTTTTATTACTTGGCGCTCAAAAGGTTAAACAAACAAACAAACAAACAAAACAAACTCTTCAGCTTTATAATATTAGTATAGATAATATCTGATAATATAAAAAATAAATTGCCTAAACTAATATAATATGAGCGCGAACCCACCATATTTCAGTAAATAAGTACGCGCGATCTTCAAAATGATTACAATAGCATATTAGATCGCGGTTGGACCCACCGCGGGGGACAGCTATAGAAGTATAACACGCAGCTCAATATTGAGCTATCACAATCTTGGATGACACATCTACATGTCTTGCTCATCGACCTTATATCAAAAGCCTATGTATTCATAGCCTATGTATTCATAGTCTATGTATTCATAGTCTATTGACTATACCGAAATAAATAAATAAAGTTTGAATTTTTGGTTTGTTTGAACGCGCTCATCTACTGAACTACCAGTGCTATTTGAATAACTCATTTTGTATTAAATAACCGCATTAAAGAGGAAGGTTACATGATATTTTAATTCCCAAATTCCCACGGGAACGAGCACAATGCGAGTAAAACCGCGGGCGTTAATCATATAAACGTATACAATGCATAAGTACCTTAATACGACGTGTAGGTGTCTCATACCTATTCGTAGAGAGAGACAAATAAGTCAATAACATTATTTTTGATAAATATCCCCCGAGCAGTACTGTAAACAAAGTCCACTTTACCAAATTACCAGCAGCCAGTCAGCTATACGACGCACGCTTATTATTGTATGAAATTATATTCATTGTCCACACTCCCAAAAGGAGCAAAAGTAATTTCCCTTAGGCAATAGAAATAATAAGCCTCAGGCAAGAAACATTTGAAAAAATGTGATTACGTATCGCGTACGAAAAATGACATTTTGGTGACGATATTGTGCTGAGTACACACATACACACCTAATGCTGAAAGCGCAAGATATTAAGTTAGGCATGATACATATTCGCACGTTGATAAAAGCCCTTAATACACCAATATCCGTTCGATTGCTCCAAGGAAATGGGAAGAATATTCCTTTGATCTGATACGTTTGTATAAACCCCGATCAAGGGTTATTTGATTCAACAGAGGTTTGTTCACTGTTGTCGGCAAAACTGGGTGATACTATTATAACGACCTTAAGAGCCGAAACTTACAAGGAAAATGGGCTGACATGTAACATTACCCTTTCTGTAAGTATTAATAGATTTGAAATGTTTGTGAAATCGACGTAAATAGATCAAAAACACAATTTGGGCGAAGGTAATCCTTACGAAACGATTGTAATAGAGATTACCTGTTTTGATACATATTATTATATTCCGTTTTCATAAATATGTTTGTACGAGTACCTACTTATATACATACAGGCACATGTTCTGAAGTTTAATTTATAATGCGATTGAATGTACTTAGTTATTATCTACGTAAGTAAATCTGAAATGGTTACGATGATACAAAAGTTTTCTACATTCATGATAGATTATACTAAAGAAACGGGTCTGTATCGCGTTAAAAAATATAACGTATTTATTAGAATACTCGAGCGAATTACACCGCTCGTGATAACGGGATGACTGGCTGGAGCGGCGAATGTTCACTGCGTTCCCAATATTGTTTTCTCCAATATACCCAATTACACTTATTGGAACGAAGTTCCATAGCGCGCGTTGCGAAAAGGGGCTAGACGGAAAAGTTGTAACGACACTTTTTGCGTTAGAGAGAGACAGACAGAGAAACATGCACACGCCAGAGAGAGACAGACAGAGAAACATGCGCACGCTTGCCAGAAAGCAAGCCAGATATTTTCGTTTCGTCTTTCTATTTCGCATTGAACAGTGTGGTGTCGCGACGATTATTTTTGTTGATAATAAATAAACTTCCTTCCATCCGGGTGTCCCTTGACACCTCTCAAGTTTTTTATTTTTATTAAAAAGTATATTCATGATGAAAATCCATTCATAAAAAACTTAAAAACTGTACAACCTCTACAATCATAGGTAAAACACACCCTGTATAAGCACCATTCAAACAAAAAAAAAGATTATAAAATCGTTAATAAAAGCTACGATGGCACAGTAAGACTCACAGACACACACAGACGTGTTCATCTAATAACACACTACTTTTTCCGGGGTTTAAAAATAAATGATGACTGCATATAGATTAGAGTCAAAATTCCAAGAGATCCATCTATCTATCTCAACTACGTACGTAACATAATAAAGATGAGAGTTTGTTTTTTTGTTGGTTTGATTGAAAGCATAAATCTCGGAAACTACCAATCCGATTTAAATAATTCATTTTGTACTAGATAACCACATTGATCGTAAAGGTTAAAGGCTATTTTTCATGCTGAAATTCCGACGGCAACAGGCTCAACGCGGGTAAAACCGCGGGGCGCTGCTAGTCTACTAATTAGGCACGATCTAGTTAAGTCAAGTGGTTGGAGTCGCAGTGGCCTAGTAAATGTAAACATGCATATTTAGTTCAATAATCGCTGATGTCACACTCCGCTCTCGACTTGAAGAGGCAACAGAGCCTTATTAAGGATTTATGAAGCTTTATACTCAGTTTTGTAAAGCGATGACATGTTTCAATCATACCAAATGAAATAATTATGTACGAGTACATACCCAGTCCATACATAGTACATACCCCCGTCTAGATTAACGTGTAACTTGTTTCTATAACTAAGCTCAACGAAATTATATCGACAACATAATGGTTGTTGAGTAATATTGTGTATAGTACCGGAATCAAAATTGTATGCGATGCAAAAAAAACGTTCTTTTATACTTACTATACTTCTTTTTTTTTTTTTTTTACTGTATTTATTATTCAAAATACCTAGTAAAAGTAAAAACTTAATATGTAACTTAATAATTAAATTCGAAATAGTTTGATACCGTCGTTTGATATCAACCTGATGCTCTATGATAGATCGCCTTCTGGTATACTCATTTGACGATAACACAAACTTCCGTCCTAATCCGTACCCTATCATATTTCACTATCAAACCCTGTTCGAGTACGTCTCTGCGCCACGTATTCATTGCCACAACACTTGTACTAAATCGAAACTGCCGATAGAGCGAGTCTGCTATCATCACCGAGTCAGTTATTGAGAGCCTTACCGAATTTACCTTCCAAATTGGATGACCTTTTCTATCGAAAATAGTTGACTGCCGCGTACTGGCAGTTTTATTTGTACAAGATTGGATTCTTTATTTAAACGTGGAATTATAAGTTAATAGGGTTAAAGTTAATAGTTCAAGGAAACCGCATATCCTAGAATATATTTGAATTAGGAATTCTTTTCTTATTCCAAGTTCGTTCCTAATACATACATTCATCCAAGCATAAATATTATAATGTTACGGACAGGACAAAAATATGCTTAGATATATTCCAAAACCAGTACATTATCTAATACGATACGATAAAAGTCGTGTTAGTTACACAATTTGTAACTCGAGAA
This sequence comes from Cyclophora punctaria, assembly GCA_951394245.1. NCBI lineage: Eukaryota > Metazoa > Arthropoda > Insecta > Lepidoptera > Geometridae > Cyclophora > Cyclophora punctaria. Next base: position 8,049,048 of record OX596171.1, read on the forward strand.
CGGCGGGACCGATTTTAATAATTTTATTCTATTTTATTTGTCTTGGTCAGGATTAGGATAATAACTAATAACAATCCCGGAATTCTCTCGGTAACGCGTATGCTGCGGGTGAAACCGCGGGGCACAGCTAGTATGAAATTATGAAAATTAATGATAATAAAATGATGGTGTCGTATTAAAAGCTTCCTTCAACCTGTGAACACTTAACTCTGAGGACGGTTAAGGCTCGGAATCCCGGTGGAATCCGCTCTCACCTTTCATATAAGAGCTCCGAAATCCGCATACAAATCGAAAAATATTGACCCGTTAACGAATCCAAATAACATTGAAATCGCTGCTATTGATGTTGACACGAAGTTTGGGGTGTATTGACAGTCTAATTACTGGAATGGATGTTATTTATATTGATTTTATTGGTAACGAATGATGGCTTTAGTTTAAAAACTATTAAAAGTAACGCAAGGCCAGTGGATGCGGATTGAATCTGTTTGTAGTAGGTGATGGTTCTACGAGTATACTATCTATATCCATACTATATTACTATATTACTACTTAGGTCATACTGAAAGTTTCTGGATTTAGATAAATGAGACCAGATATTATGTTTATGATACATTTATTGTTTTTCGAAGTATATACCCTTGCCATTTACACATTTTTGCATTCTTTCGAACCATTGTGTGAAGCACTCTACACGCAGTAATTTCTGGTATAATAATAATAAATAATTTTTTAATAATAATAATAATAAATAATTTATTTCATTTCATAATTTTACATAAATTTGATACATTGATGGGGTCTCCTTTTAAGTACAATATACCTGTGTTAGGAGACCCTTCTCTTCATAACTAGTAACATCGTATTTATGTTAGATTAGAGGTTATAATAATTTCTTGTAAGTACATACGTTATTGGTAGAGAAAAACAATATTTCTTATATAATAGTAGGTAGCTATGAATGCTATAAATTACAATAAATACATATGTGTGTGTGTGTGTGTGTGTGTGTGTGTGTGTGTGTGTGTGTGTATGTGTGTGTTTGTGTGTGTTAGACAATTAATTCTTCAATTTCTTCATAGGTTTTATGTTTTAGCCAAGTAATTATTTTCTTTTTACAATTATACGCAGTAATTGGATATATGCAAAGTTCTTTATTAATGTAGTTGTAAAGCAGGCTCGATTGCACTAAGAATTGCCGTTTAGCGAACTTCGATTTACAAGGAATTATCGGCACTACGGCCGTTTTTCTTCTTTTCTGTGAGGTCAGTGGTTCAAATGGTCTTCCGATAAATCATGCGGTATCCATCGAGTGCAAAGCTTCCGAACCTTCAGATGAAAATGCAAAATAGTTTGCACTTGGCTCATTCCAATGCCTAATATAGTACGAATTTGCTGACAAGTAATTTTTTTGTCAGTTTCAATTAGTTGTCGTACGGTATCAATATTAGATTCGGTAACCGCAGTCATCGGCCGACCTTCACGTACGTCGTCATGGAGATGAACACGTCCTCGTCTAAATTCTCCGAACCACGAATACACAGAGCTACGACATGGGGCTTCATCACCAAACGCCAATTGAAGTCTCTGGCAACTCTCTTGTTGACTTAAGCCACAGCGAAAATCGTAAAATATCATTGAGCGAAAATTTTCCCGAGTTAAATTCATTGTAGTAGCGACACGCAATTTCTCCAAGGGGCCAGAATGAAAAAAACAAATGACAGTCTCGCGTTTTAAAAAGCGATATGCTCCCAGAGAGTTCTTTTTTTAAATTCCATAATAACTTTTTTATTTTTTTTATCGTAAGTGGCCAGTTCCAGAAACTTTCAGTATGCCCCACGTATATTACTATATTATATTACTATATTTACTATATAATATAATATTATAATATTATATATTATATATTATTATATTATATTATATATTATATATTATATATTATTATATTATTATATATATATTTATATTTATATATTTTATATATATATATATATAAATATATATATATAGATATCCCTTTACGGTAAATGTTGATCTGACGCGACTTCACGCGAGCACTTTGTTGATCCAAAAATGCATGTTGATCCGGCGCCTTTTGTTGATCCTATATGCGTCTCTGGTAACTAATGTGGCTCCCACGGGATCAACGTCTACACCCACGGGACTTCTTATTAGCGTTTGCCTAAGTTGATCCGATATACAAATCCACCTTGCGATAGTTACTGACAATGTTGATCCGATTTAAATGAGCCAATCAGAGCACAGCAAACAATCGGATTGGCTGAAAGCAGCCGCGACGTTTTTTACACATCCAACTGATAGTATCAACATGTTACCAGGCCACCGCCACTCGGCCGTACCTACAGCGATAAATGCCTACAAATTCGCGAGGCGCCGGCGCCACTCCGACTGGCGGGTGTGAAGCAGAAAGCGGTTCTGCTATATCCATCTTGGGCCACTCAAAGAGAGGAAAAGGATGAAAGTGAAGAGAGACGAGATAGGAGCGCGACATCAGCATCCTCCGGGCCCGAACGGAGCCCGATAGTGGTGCTAGACCGCCTCCCAGCACCAATGTCTTTTGGCCGCCTCAGCGACTGCGAGGCAGGTCGAAAGAGAAGAAGAGGGTCAGACGAGGAAACTCCGGAATCCTCAGACGTTGAAGGGGTGGCTCGGGCCCCCCGGAAAATGTCAACGGCCCTCCGAGGACGTGGGCCGGGGCGGCCCCCGAGCCACGGAAAGTACGTTGGATTGGCGCAAGCCAAAAAAGAACTCGAGGAAGCCCAACGTGCAGCCGAGGAGGCAGACCGAGCAGCCCAAAAGGCCACCCAGGACAGAAAGATGGAGAAGAAAGTAGCCGAGTGGACCCGGAACAACGTCCGGAGCTCCCGGCTCTTCTCTGTCTCAAGCTCCGACGTGGACATGACTGATCACGGGACAGATATCGAGGAGGACGTGGCGGTCATCAAAATGATCGCCACCAAATCCGGCAACCTGAAGGGCAACTTTGTCCGTGCCCTCAAGAATGCCGCGACGTCCATATCGGATAAATATCACAAGGCGGCTACCAAAAATACGTCTGAGGAGGAGGCCAAACTGAGGGCCGAAAACGCTCAGCTTCGGACCGCTATGGACATACTCCGCAAGGAGTTTGACCAGGTCCGGGCTGAGTTGTCTCGGCTCACAGAGGCGGTGAGTCGGACAAACCGAGAAGAGGCCATGGTGTCTACGCCCACGCGGAAGTCCGGTCCCCCCAGTGACGATGAGTCCCTGCACAAATTTGCAATCATGGTGGGGAACATGATTGACGCTAAGGTTGCGGCACTGGAGCCCCGCCTCCTTCCCGCCCAGCGTGAGCGGCCACCCCTGGCAGCTGACACTCGGAGAAGACAGTCAACGGAGGCGATAGTTATGACAGAGGCGAGTCCAGCACCGCCTAAAAAGACTGGACCAGCGGAAAAGAAGGCCACAAAGAAGAAGGCCACAAAGAAGGATAGAGAAAGAAGGAAGACCCCTCCACCGCCGCCACCAGTGGTTCCTCCACCAGCTGTCACTTCGGGTGGACCAAGCGCTGTACCCTCTTCTTTGCAAGAGGGATGGAGCGCTGTGGTTAAGAGAGGTGGAAAGGGAAATCCCCGATCCGCCCAACAGACTCAATCAGTCCAGCGCCGGGCTGCACCACCAGCAGCGAAGACCAGTGGTAGGACGAAGAAGAGGCGCATCAGGGGTCCCAAGACGTCGGCCATTGTCCTGGCTTTACGTCCAGAGGCCGCGATGAGAGGACTGACCTATAAAGAGGTGCTGGTCAAAATGAAGACCAGCATCCCCCTCTCAAGCGTAGGTATCACCGGCGGCGTGAAAATTAAAGAGATTGCCTAACCTAACCTAACCTAACCTAACCTAACGCATCATTCTTACCTTCTCTAGCGAATTAGTGTACGGGGTTCTCTGTCACACGCAGAACGCGACGTTGCCGCTTACACAAAGCGGCAACGTCGCGTCGCGGCGCGAATACGTATTCGTCAATTTTGGCTCCGGATCAACTTAGTCGAAGTAAATGTCGCATATAAGTTAAATATATTCTGGATCTAAGAAATCACATTCAGTATGATTTTTTCGACCGTTGATGGATCAACAAATATTGGTAAATTCGTTGAGGAGTATGTTGATATCCTGTAAGTGCAGATCCACCTACGTCACACGCGCATCAAGGACGGATCAAAGTATATCAGTTTGCGAGACGTGGAGCTGAGGAAACACGTAAAATAGGCGGATCAACAATTGTTCTAACTTCTCACTGGATCAACATTTACCGTTAAAGGTTAATTATATATATATATATATATATATATATATAGATATCCCTTTACGGTAAATGTTGATCTGACGCGACTTCACGCGAGCACTTTGTTGATCCAAAAATGCATGTTGATCCGGCGCCTTTTGTTGATCCTATATGCGTCTCTGGTAACTAATGTGGCTCCCACGGGATCAACGTCTACACCCACGGGACTTCTTATTAGCGTTTGCCTAAGTTGATCCGATATACAAATCCACCTTGCGATAGTTACTGACAATGTTGATCCGATTTAAATGAGCCAATCAGAGCACAGCAAACAATCGGATTGGCTGAAAGCAGCCGCGACGTTTTTTACACATCCAACTGATAGTATCAACATGTTACCAGGCCACCGCCACTCGGCCGTACCTACAGCGATAAATGCCTACAAATTCGCGAGGCGCCGGCGCCACTCCGACTGGCGGGTGTGAAGCAGAAAGCGGTTCTGCTATATCCATCTTGGGCCACTCAAAGAGAGGAAAAGGATGAAAGTGAAGAGAGACGAGATAGGAGCGCGACATCAGCATCCTCCGGGCCCGAACGGAGCCCGATAGTGGTGCTAGACCGCCTCCCAGCACCAATGTCTTTTGGCCGCCTCAGCGACTGCGAGGCAGGTCGAAAGAGAAGAAGAGGGTCAGACGAGGAAACTCCGGAATCCTCAGACGTTGAAGGGGTGGCTCGGGCCCCCCGGAAAATGTCAACGGCCCTCCGAGGACGTGGGCCGGGGCGGCCCCCGAGCCACGGAAAGTACGTTGGATTGGCGCAAGCCAAAAAAGAACTCGAGGAAGCCCAACGTGCAGCCGAGGAGGCAGACCGAGCAGCCCAAAAGGCCACCCAGGACAGAAAGATGGAGAAGAAAGTAGCCGAGTGGACCCGGAACAACGTCCGGAGCTCCCGGCTCTTCTCTGTCTCAAGCTCCGACGTGGACATGACTGATCACGGGACAGATATCGAGGAGGACGTGGCGGTCATCAAAATGATCGCCACCAAATCCGGCAACCTGAAGGGCAACTTTGTCCGTGCCCTCAAGAATGCCGCGACGTCCATATCGGATAAATATCACAAGGCGGCTACCAAAAATACGTCTGAGGAGGAGGCCAAACTGAGGGCCGAAAACGCTCAGCTTCGGACCGCTATGGACATACTCCGCAAGGAGTTTGACCAGGTCCGGGCTGAGTTGTCTCGGCTCACAGAGGCGGTGAGTCGGACAAACCGAGAAGAGGCCATGGTGTCTACGCCCACGCGGAAGTCCGGTCCCCCCAGTGACGATGAGTCCCTGCACAAATTTGCAATCATGGTGGGGAACATGATTGACGCTAAGGTTGCGGCACTGGAGCCCCGCCTCCTTCCCGCCCAGCGTGAGCGGCCACCCCTGGCAGCTGACACTCGGAGAAGACAGTCAACGGAGGCGATAGTTATGACAGAGGCGAGTCCAGCACCGCCTAAAAAGACTGGACCAGCGGAAAAGAAGGCCACAAAGAAGAAGGCCACAAAGAAGGATAGAGAAAGAAGGAAGACCCCTCCACCGCCGCCACCAGTGGTTCCTCCACCAGCTGTCACTTCGGGTGGACCAAGCGCTGTACCCTCTTCTTTGCAAGAGGGATGGAGCGCTGTGGTTAAGAGAGGTGGAAAGGGAAATCCCCGATCCGCCCAACAGACTCAATCAGTCCAGCGCCGGGCTGCACCACCAGCAGCGAAGACCAGTGGTAGGACGAAGAAGAGGCGCATCAGGGGTCCCAAGACGTCGGCCATTGTCCTGGCTTTACGTCCAGAGGCCGCGATGAGAGGACTGACCTATAAAGAGGTGCTGGTCAAAATGAAGACCAGCATCCCCCTCTCAAGCGTAGGTATCACCGGCGGCGTGAAAATTAAAGAGATTGCCTAACCTTTTTTTTTTTTTTTTTTTTTTGTTTAGCAGTGGAAATGCATTTACGCATCCCCCGCCGTCCGGGTGGTGCCAGACGGCAGGGGTATGTGGGGCTCAACCCGGTAGGCAAGCTCCCCCCGCTGCCGGGGCTCATCGCACCTACCGCAGTGACTACCCACTAAAACCACTGCTGTGCCTTCAGTGCGCTTAGTGTCGGGAACGTGGGAAACGGAGATTCATCCACCGAACCCGACAGCGCCGGGCCCCCTGGGGTGGGGGCCCCCTCCTCGGGGGGTGTTAGGGGTTAACACCCCCCGGTCTTTCGTCAAGTGGCGCGCGGAAGACACCGCGCGCGCGCCACCTCGAGGCCTTTTCGCAGTGGCACACCCGCACCCCGGGGGCCACCGCAGCCTCAACTAAGGAGGTAGAAGGGCGTCCGCGTACGCCCTTCTACGCCGGCCTCCTCGGCGGCGGCGCATGGGGCAGTCGGAGACCGCCTCACGCTCGCGCTCTGCCGCCTCCTTCTGCATGAGCACGCTCTCGCAGAAGGTGGCCACCGCGGTCCAGGACTCCTCACTTTGGACCATAGAGTGAACTACGGCCCGCAGCGAGAAGTCAAAACCGACCGCGGCGGCCATGGCCATGCGTTGGTCCGACCAAGCCGGACACACCTCCAGCGTATGTTGCGCCGAGTTGTCTAACCTAACCTAACCTAACCTAACCTAACGCATCATTCTTACCTTCTCTAGCGAATTAGTGTACGGGGTTCTCTGTCACACGCAGAACGCGACGTTGCCGCTTACACAAAGCGGCAACGTCGCGTCGCGGCGCGAATACGTATTCGTCAATTTTGGCTCCGGATCAACTTAGTCGAAGTAAATGTCGCATATAAGTTAAATATATTCTGGATCTAAGAAATCACATTCAGTATGATTTTTTCGACCGTTGATGGATCAACAAATATTGGTAAATTCGTTGAGGAGTATGTTGATATCCTGTAAGTGCAGATCCACCTACGTCACACGCGCATCAAGGACGGATCAAAGTATATCAGTTTGCGAGACGTGGAGCTGAGGAAACACGTAAAATAGGCGGATCAACAATTGTTCTAACTTCTCACTGGATCAACATTTACCGTTAAAGGTTAATTATATATATATATATTATATATTATATATATATATATATATATAGATATCCCTTTACGGTAAATGTTGATCTGACGCGACTTCACGCAAGCACTTTGTTGATCCAAAAATGCATGTTGATCCGGCGCCTTTTGTTGATCCTATATGCGTCTCTGGTAACTAATGTGGCTCCAACAGGATCAACGTCTACACTCACGGGACTTCTTATTAGCGTTTGCCTAAGTTGATCCGATATACAAATCCACCTTGCGATAGTTACTGACAATGTTGATCCGATTTAAATGAGCCAATCAGAGCACAGCAAACAATCGGATTGGCTGAAAGCAGCCGCGACGTTTTTTACACATCCAACTGATAGTATCAACATGTTACCAGGCCACCGCCACTCGGCCGTACCTACAGCGATAAATGCCTACAAATTCGCGAGGCGCCGGCGCCACTCCGACTGGCGGGTGTGAAGCAGAAAGCGGTTCTGCTATATCCATCTTGGGCCACTCAAAGAGAGGAAAAGGATGAAAGTGAAGAGAGACGAGACAGGAGCGCGACATCAGCATCCTCCGGGCCCGAACGGAGCCCGATAGTGGTGCTAGACCGCCTCCCAGCACCAATGTCTTTTGGCCGCCTCAGCGACTGCGAGGCAGGTCGAAAGAGAAGAAGAGGGTCAGACGAGGAAACTCCGGAATCCTCAGACGTTGAAGGGGTGGCTCGGGCCCCCCGGAAAATGTCAACGGCCCTCCGAGGACGTGGGCCGGGGCGGCCCCCGAGCCACGGAAAGTACGTTGGATTGGCGCAAGCCAAAAAAGAACTCGAGGAAGCCCAACGTGCAGCCGAGGAGGCAGACCGAGCAGCCCAAAAGGCCACCCAGGACAGAAAGATGGAGAAGAAAGTAGCCGAGTGGACCCGGAACAACGTCCGGAGCTCCCGGCTCTTCTCTGTCTCAAGCTCCGACGTGGACATGACTGATCACGGGACAGATATCGAGGAGGACGTGGCGGTCATCAAAATGATCGCCATCAAATCCGGCAACCTGAAGGGCAACTTTGTCCGTGCCCTCAAGAATGCCGCGACGTCCATATCGGATAAATATCACAAGACGGCTACCAAAAATACGTCTGAGGAGGAGGCCAAACTGAGGGCCGAAAACGCTCAGCTTCGGACCGCTATGGACATACTCCGCAAGGAGTTTGACCAGGTCCGGGCTGAGTTGTCTCGGCTCACAGAGGCGGTGAGTCGGACAAACCGAGAAGAGGCCATGGTGTCTACGCCCACGCGGAAGTCCGGTCCCCCCAGTGACGATGAGTCCCTGCACAAATTTGCAATCATGGTGGGGAACATGATTGACGCTAAGGTTGCGGCACTGGAGCCCCGCTTCCTTCCCGCCCAGCGTGAGCGGCCACCCCTGGCAGCTGACACTCGGAGAAGACAGTCAACGGAGGCGATAGTTATGACAGAGGCGAGTCCAGCACCGCCTAAAAAGACTGGACCAGCGGAAAAGAAGGCCACAAAGAAGAAGGCCACAAAGAAGGATAGAGAAAGAAGGAAGACCCCTCCACCGCCGCCACCAGTGGTTCCTCCACCAGCTGTCACGTCGGGTGGACCAAGCGCTGTACCCTCTTCTTTGCAAGAGGGATGGAGCGCTGTGGTTAAGAGAGGTGGAAAGGGAAATCCCCGATCCGCCCAACAGACTCAATCAGTCCAGCGCCGGGCTGCACCACCAGCAGCGAAGACCAGTGGTAGGACGAAGAAGAGGCGCATCAGGGGTCCCAAGACGTCGGCCATTGTCCTGGCTTTACGTCCAGAGGCCGCGATGAGAGGACTGACCTATAAAGAGGTGCTGGTCAAAATGAAGACCAGCATCCCCCTCTCAAGCGTAGGTATCACCGGCGGCGTGAAAATTAAAGAGATTGCCTAACCTAACCTAACCTAACCTAACCTAACGCATCATTCTTACCTTCTCTAGCGAATTAGTGTACGGGGTTCTCTGTCACACGCAGAACGCGACGTTGCCGCTTACACAAAGCGGCAACGTCGCGTCGCGGCGCGAATACGTATTCGTCAATTTTGGCTCCGGATCAACTTAGTCGAAGTAAATGTCGCATATAAGTTAAATATATTCTGGATCTAAGAAATCACATTCAGTATGATTTTTTCGACCGTTGATGGATCAACAAATATTGGTAAATTCGTTGAGTAGTATGTTGATATCCTGTAAGTGCAGATCCACCTACGTCACACGCGCATCAGGGACGGATCAAAGTATATCAGTTTGCGAGACGTGGAGCTGAGGAAACACGTAAAATAGGCGGATCAACAATTGTTCTAACTTCTCACTGGATCAACATTTACCGTTAAAGGTTAATTATATATATATATTATATATTTATATATTTTATATATAATATTATAAATGCGAAAGTAACTCTGTCTGTCTGTCTGTCTGTTACGCTTTCACGCCAAAACTACTGAACCGATTTTGCTGAAATTTGGTATAGACATAGATATGACCTTGAGAAAGGACATAGGATACTTTTTATCCCGAATTTCCCTCCGGATAAGATACTGTTACGCTTTCACGCCAAAACTACTGAACCGATTTTGCTGAAATTTGGTATAGACAATATTATTATATTATTATATTATTATATTATTAATATTATAAATGCGAAAGTAACTCTGTCTGTCTGTCTGTCTGTTACGCTTTCACGCCAAAACTACTGAACCGATTTTGCTGAAATTTGGTATAGACATAGATATGACCTTGAGAAAGGACATAGGATACTTTTTATCCCGAATTTCCCTCCGGATAAGATACTGTTACGCTTTCACGCCAAAACTACTGAACCGATTTTGCTGAAATTTGGTATAGACATAGATATGACCTTGAGAAAGGACATAGGATACTTTTTATCCCGAATTTCCCTCCGGATAAGATACTGTTACGCTTTCACGCCAAAACTACTGAACCGATTTTGCTGAAATTTGGTATAGACATAGATATGACTTTGAGAAAGGACATAGGATACTTTTTATCCCGAATTTCCCTCCGGATAAGATACTATTTTTCTATATTATGTTTACTATTTTTCACCTAAGCAATTGTTTGATGCTTCGCGCTCACTGGGACGGCACGGCTAGGGATTTTAAGGTTTGCTAATATAAAATCAAACGTATTCGTATATAAACAAATGCTATACCTACTTTAAAATAGCGCCACGGCATCGAAAAGGATTTGTCAATCCCGCGGCGTCATTTGAATGCATAGCCATTTATGCTGTATTTCTATGAAGCTACGTTCGAATTTTCACAAGCAAAAATGATAAATCCCGAGACGTTCCGTCCCGGTGAGTGTGCAGCTTGAGTCATACTTTGGTAAGATCCTAAAGGTTAAAAATAAAACTACTGTCCAAAGTAACAATCTAATGCGGACGAAGTCGCGGGTAAAAGCTAGTATCATTATAAAGAGGTAAAATCTAAAATTTTTGGTTATTTGTTCGGGCTAAACTCGGGAATTATTTGTCCGATTTGGGTAATTTGTTTTGTAATAGATAGCCACATTCAACAGGAAGGTAATAGGCTACTTTTCACCCCAAAAATCCCATGGGAACAGGGACAATGTGAGTAAAACCGCGGGGTGCTGCTAGTACTTATTATGTACGAAGAAAGAGATGTTTTTGCGTTGTGTTAAGACGAGCGTTAAGCTTTTACTAACTTATCTTTAGTAGATGACAAATAACAATCATTTGGTACTAAATTACCAAACGACAATTGAATAGAAAGAAGTATTTTAATCTAAAATAGTCCATTTTGATTCAGATTGATGAAAAAAATTAAAATTAATATCAAGTACGAATATGAAGCTTAAAAGTCAAATATAATAGAAATTAAATAAGTTTCTAATAATAGTTGGTTAACTGAAATCCTCATATGGCCAGCTTAGCTACAGGCATTTAATTAAATTTTGACGAGAACTAGCGCAGTATTAAATCCCCTATGAGTTAAGCCCGTACGAGCATGTTTGTGTTTCTCTGCTTACTGTCGTGCCCCTATTTATTCGGACCTCTAAAAACTAGTACTACTGTTTTCTAATTTTAGATTAGCATCTATCTTGATAAGAAAAAGCGCTGTGAATAGTTTAAATTGTCATAATTTCCAGGATATGAAACTATAGGAAGGATATTTTCTGTTTCATGTGTATGGTATTGTGGTGTTTAATAACCTCCTTATTCATGAACGATATTTAACTTAAACAGCGTTTAAAAGTGTTTTGTCTCTTTCGCTCTTTGGCAAATAGCGTATGTTGGGAAGGGACATACCATTTGATAGCTAAAGTGATGTTAATCAGCGTTTATCTAAATATCAATTTATTTACTTATACTGTTTTGATTCAACTGCAGTGGTTTCCTTAGTGCTTAAGTTTAAAAGGAACTAGATCTTCTTACCAATATTATAAATGCGAAAGTTTGTGAGGATGGATGTATGGATGTATGTTTGTTACTCTTTCACGAAAAAACTACTGTTCGGATTTGGATGAAAATTTACAGTAATATAGGTTATACGAGTCCTACTAATATTATAAATGCGAAAGTTTGTATGTATGGATGTATGGATGTTTGTTGCTCTTTCACGCAAAAACTACTGAACGGATTTGGATGAAACTTTACAGTAATATAGGTTATACATCAGAATAACACATGGGATACATTTTATCCCGAAATTCCCGCGGGAACGTGTACAATTGTTCATAAAATAATGAACTTGAAAGCTGATGGAACCGATATAAGTACTGCTGCATAGACATCCTATTTCCCAATACGCTACCTGATTTAAGAGTGTGATTGCTTAATTGATCTCCGCAAAGCTAAAACGTTCGTATCAGAAACAATTTGTATCAGTGACGTCACCAGATCACCCACACTACAGAGGTTTCTATGTCTATGCTATGTACATTGCACACAGAGTGCAAATACGTCACTCATGTGTGTATCGCAGCTGTCAGGTGACATGGCGCGTTTTTAGCACCCTTTGATGCAAACAGCTGATCCATGAATGCATGGACATGGAGTTAAAATAGATACCTGTGATAAGCACTCTTGCTGAAGGAGTGTTTGAGGTCAGGCCGGTTTGTCAATGATCAGATTAGATAACCAACGATTATTTATAATTTGTTTGGCAGAATAGGTAATGGTTTGTCAAAAATATTCGATGAGCATTTTATAGTATCGAATGATTGAAAAATCACCCCAGCTCTGGGGTATTACAGCTCACGATTTGAGGACGTAATTTTAGAAAACTTTTCAGAAAATTAGCAATACCATTTTGGAATTTGTTTATATTGAAAACTAGCAGTGCCCGGCGGTTTCACCCGCAGCGTACCCGTTCCCGTAGGAATTTCGGATTTTCCATTACTCATCCTCCCATAATTAATCTTCTCAAGATAAAAAAAGAATTGATAAAATCGGTCTAGCCGCTCTCGAGTTATAAAAATGGTGTAACTAACACGACTTTCTTTTATATACATACATTATATATTCAATGTCTGTTCTCAAAACCGTTATCATGATAGAATATTTACACTTTTCAACTTTACTTATAGGCGTACTTAACCGAAATGAAAGCGAGAGAAGTCATTAAGGTGAATACTGTTAGATCGCTTAGCCGATGATTACGAGCCGTTGAAGAGAGTATCATCAACTATTTATAACGGAAAATCGTTTTTATTTTTCAGAAACAACTTAAGTTTTCGCCTCTTGTTATTGCTGACCTTTACGGAGAATAACATGTAGGGTTGTGTTCGTGGAAAAGTCGATGTATGCTGAATCACCCATATAGTGTAAGAGGGCTTTATGTCAAGGAACTACCGCTTATGATATATAGCTTTACGAGGCTTTTATTCGAACTTCGGTGTCTAGTACAAACACTGTACCGGTCCTGCCAACAAGCACATCGCTGTTCCATGATCTGGTTATATACAATACAGCCAGTAAAATGTAAAAACCTATAAAAATAAGACAACGGAATTATGATATTTGGGATGTGTATTCATTCTCCTTTCAATTACGAACGAACTTATTCAAAATTCGAACAACTATACAGCATGCTATTTTAATATGCAGTATGTTATATTAATAACAAGTTACATTACTATGAACGGAAGTTACATTTAGGCTGCATAGATTCAATCTCTTTTTTTTCTCGTTCTCAATTCAAATGTTTCAGCTATAGCAGCGAACGAACTATTTTAAACAATAAACTCCATGGCCACTTGAATCGTCTCAAATTGTCTAATAGATCGGTCAATAGCACCAATAACCTACACTCGTGAAACAACTGTCGCCATCAAATAGAGTTGGAGACATAAAAATTGGTGCTTATTATTAAGAATTTGGGTCGTTGTACGATGTATAGGAACAATTAATTTTAAAACTGATATATGACTGCTGAGACTTATTAGATCTATCTTCCTATACCTAAAGCTTTCAACATTTTATTCTATACTATTCTACGCCCACCCTACGCCTATACACAGAGACGTCAAATGTTTCCTTTAATTTAACTTATGACATGTAATGTATGAAAAATAACGTCAATTACTTAAATGTCAATTTAATGGACATCTTAGGATGATTAGGTTAGATTACGATCGGAGAAGATGGCGGTTGAACTTTACCGGTACCATCGGAGAAGTTAGCGTCTGACCACTTTCGGGAAAAGGAAGTTGTGCTAAGTTGATCATATTTATTTGTATTAAAGTTATTTTTAACATAAACATATACGTAAAGTAAGGCAGGTCAACTCCCCATTGAGGAAAGCCGGTGATAATTAAATTTCTCTCGAAACCGTCGAATGAATCCTACGATAAATTGAATTAAATGTAAATTGTTTCAAGACGGTTGATTTCGTCTCTACTCCAAAGCCTTATTGATCCATTCAGAAGCCATTGATTCCCCGAGCAGTCAGAAATAATCAAGTTAATCCTTGTATTTGATTTGCAGTTAAATTGAGCTTACTATATACACTCGTCAGTATACAAGCAATAAGACTTGATCGAGTACAAACTTTTAAAGTACTGGATACAGTCAGATCTTGAAGCAAAATAAACGATCGTATTTCTTTAATTACTGTTTATTTTCTTTAATTATCACGTAATGTATAGTCATATATCAAATCGCCATTTTGTTTTCCCTTCTTTCTCTCCGTCATTCACTCCTGTTTCATTCACTCTTCCGTTCCATTCCATTCACCTGTCACACAATTAATTACCAATATTTTAGTATGCATATTATGATGCTAGTACAATTATAATAGATGAACCAATCTAATCTAGTTAAATTAAACTAGTGAAACTTACATAATCACACGAGATTACAACTATGATGCCGAGTATTGACTTATTGAGTACTTATCTAAATATACAAGGTGGAAACGGGGAGTGATGGATGTCACACGAATATTGTCAAACTATACAAAATATCACTATCCTTTTTTTTTGTACCTTCAGGACCAATAATCAGTTTTTATATATATCTAGTGTACCTAAATAATATTAATAATTGATCACTTATCGTTTCCACCCTGTATACATTTATGAACCTCTCCCCTTGTATTGTGTATCTCTGAATAACAAAACTCCAAGTCAAATAATTAAAAAATAAAATACAATAAAGACCACAGTATGGATTCTATCATGATTCAGAGTTGCTATGAAGAGAGCTTTTTTTCAGATGTATTTTTAAAACTTTTTATTTTTCAGACGGAGTAACTTTAGTGGAGTCTATGGCTATCATCCAGTACTTGGAGGACACTCGTCCTGACCCCTCGTTGATGCCAAAGGACCCTGTGGCCAGAGCTCGTGTCCGGGAAATATGTGAGGTCAGTTCAATAACCTACGTTACAATTTATTTCGTCAAACGAGTCTAAACTATAAACAAATAAGGCCGACTACCCGAAGATAATTCCTTCTATAAAAGAGTTTAGTGATGGGTTAAAAATAGAAGACACCACAAACCTACTTTTTCTAGAAAAGGATGGAAACCACTTTGGAGGTTTTTGATTTTAATTGAGGCATATTTGAGAAATAGTATGAGGACAGCCGTTTCATCATTCCATATGTAATACTCGTAGTTATATACAAGAATATGGCCTGAAACACCCGAGTAACGCAGTTTAAGCCCTAAGGATAAAAGAGACTTTTCATCCCGAATTTCCGTCAGGAACGGATACAACGTGAATAAACCTACGTGGCGCTGCTACTAGTAAATAACAAGGGATCAGGTCCAAATATCAAAATGAAACGTCAAATACTTAATGCTGTTTGACCTTTGCTAACTTAAATTAGTAAGTAATCTGAAACAACGCAAACACAACTGTTCTTTCTAAGACATTGAATAAATAAAATCAGTGTCGCGTGTTACAACCAAATCAACTCTGTAATTGTATAAAGAGACATTTGATCCTCCTGCCAGCGTCTAAGACGGTTTAAATCTGGTTTTAATTCTATTCTATTCGTGGACTTAGGACGTAATTCAACACGATCCGTTGACATAGTATCTTTGAAGGTAACGAGAACGTTTTGAGAAGAATTTATAAGAAGTTTTAAAATATTTCTCGATTTTGGGAGTTATGATATCTCTATTACTAGCCGCGCCCTCCGGTTTAATCCGCTTTGTACATGTTTTAAAGTCGGGATAAAAAATTATATCTCTATACATTTATACTATCCACACCCCACGGTTTTACCCACATTATACCCGTTCACGGGTGCAAAAAGTCGAGATAACAAATAGCCTTTAACTTACCTCTTGTAGCTATTCAATCAAAAAATTATTATTCAAATCGGATCTGTAGTTCTCGAGATCATAAGGGATTGGAATAGCCTTTGTACCGCAGGTTGCAACTTATGAACATGTACTTTATTCAAACTTCAAGCAAAAACATAATCCTGAATGAACAATAAGAATATTAACTGAATTGTTAACGTTAAAGTAACAGTTTAAAATAATAACAAATAAGTTTCCAACAAACTTTTCTTATCAAGTTCAAACAACAACACAAAATTATGGAATTTCATAATTAATTTTAATAAGACTTCTCCGAACGCTGAACTGATTGGCTGGAGTAAAGGCCGTCATTATTTGCTGGAGTACAATCATAAATAACTTCATTACTACATGGCTTATCGGCAACTATTTCCCTAAGCACTCAAATGACGACGATACCTACTTATGCGTACTTTACCTATGACCCAAAATAAATAAATCTTGTCGCTATGCACTCAGGGGTACCTATACGTGCTATACTTTTGACACAAAATAAAAACATCCACTAAGCGGTATCAAATCAACGAACTACGTTTTAGAAGTGCCTTATTACCAGAGATTTGCTGTGGATGCGTTTGATATCCACCAAGCCACCAATCATATTTATTGGTTCCAAAACTATAGCCTTTATCTTTTATACATAAATGATGCGTGCGGATGCGTGCTATAGATATGTGCTATGATATCTTCAACATTATACTATTCCTACAGGGTAGTACTCGTATAACTGCATAACGCAACTCTAATGAAATAGTACCCTAATACAGACGCTCGCACATATAGATGCGTGCCAAATAGAATAAACCACTTTGCACGCTACGAAAATGTGTCAAACTAATGCGTGTAGCGATTTGCTACGAAAAACATCTACTTAAGCTCGCGTTTAACATTGTGTGCGTCGGTTTTCGTAGCACGTAGCTGTTGACCGTTGCTAAGGCGTAGCACACTTGCCGATTGATTCTATTATGACATATTTAAGCTTTTTTTGCTTAATAGTAGCAGAAATGTTAGATTTCTAGGCAGAATTTTCTGCCTACTGGACCACACTAGGCACAACACGATTTCTATGTCAAACAGTTCGAACTTCAATGTCAACCAAGTATTCCGCATTAGCCCATGCGTGACTAGACCCCTATGTGAACCTATACCCGTGATTGTCTATAAATCTATACCAAAATATACTTCAGTTACCTAAGAAAATACGTCCTAAGTATCAACTTCAAGTTGTACAGATAATAAATTGAGTTAAGGTCGTTAGTGTTGTTAAGTAAAGGCTCGTTAAAAGTTAAAGAAATGAACTAATTAAGTAAATGAAGAACAGCGAACAGCTCTTTGAATTATTTATTTCTTTTTATTTCAGCCACTTTAACGCTAAAGGCGAGAGTGGACTACAATTGTAACAATTTTAATAAAAAAGAGTTTTCTTTGAAAATATTTAAAAGTGTGCACACTAGTTGAAGTTAAGAGTTTTTCACAGGTTTTCATTGAGTAAAATCAGACTAACTTGGTATAGTATGAACTCAGCTTAAATGATCAGTATAGGTATATACTTAGCACTTTCTTTTATCTTGTAAAAACCAATTCTTATTTCAATCAATCAATCCTCGTGATGGATTACGTCTAATCCTCACTGTACGTAATGATATCTCTAATGAGCGAGGTGCCTCTAACATGCATTAGAATTAGTCCATTATTCTACTTTGTTACTTAAAACCTGATAGTAATTGAGTAAGTAAAGTAAAGATTGTAAATATACTAGCAACACCTCACGGTTGTACCCGCTTTATGTCCGTTCGCAAGGGAATTTCGAGATAAAAATAGTCTATAACATTTCCGTTGCAAAATGAATTATTCAAATCGGATGGGTACTTTCTGAGACTAGCGTGTTCAAACAAACTCTTCAGCTTTATTATATTAAACTAGCTGTGCCCCGCGGTTTCACCCGCAGCGCCTCCGTTCCCGTGGGAATTTTGAGATTTTTATTCCTTATTTTTCTTATATAAAAACCTTGTCCTGACAATAAAGAACACATTAAAAAAGAATCATCCAATTTGGTGCAGTCGTTCTGAAGTTATGCGCTTACCAACACATTTTGCGATTCATTTTTATAGTATAGATAGTATAGATCGTTAAACAAACAACATTAGGTACTTAAAGGTATAACTAATATTATTATCTCAAGGAGTGTTTTGAGAATCATTCCACAAATACTTCTACGTATAAAAACGTAATATTGTTTATTATTTGTCCACAAAACAAACTTTTCCTGTTGATGTACACAATGGGGAAGATAAAACTGATAATATACTGTTTCCTCACACAAGTACTGTTAGTTTTAGTAGTTCAGTTATGAGTACAATAATGTAGCTTACTTGTTTATACAATATTATTGAAATAAATATTATGTATTATTGAAATAAATACATAATAATTTCGATAAAAAAGTATCCCAGTAGCAATATCCCAGTGCGAGACACATTCTTCTCCGCTCACTCTAGGAGGATAGATACTTATACATACAAAATATTCGCATAATCAGACTCTAATAATTTTCAAAATAAAACATCAATTATGAGTTTGTTTTTAAGGTATTCACGTGAGTCCAAAAAGCAGAGTCTCAATTATTCACACTGTCACATCAAAACTGTACCATTATTATGGTCTGTTTCAAAATAAGGTATTCAATTTAGCATCTTCCATCATATAATTCTATATACATGGAAAATATCTTCACATATCACTACAAACCAGAATTGAACTTGCGATCCCCAACTTGATTTTTAATTGAAACTAAGTTTCAGGATATCCTTCGCCTTAATTTTCATTTTTATCTATATATATATAGGAAGTGTAAACGTAGTTTCAATTAAAAATGTAGTGTTCGCTTAAACTTAAGAAACTAGACATGTCACACCATAGTAACGCTTTCTTTCAGACCATAGTCTCTGGAATCCAGCCGCTACAAAACATTGGGTTAAAGAGCCAATTTTCCAAGGAGGAGGAGTATGTGAAGTTCACCAAGTACTGGACAGGACGAGGGTTGGAGACGCTGGAACAGCTGCTCCAGAAGTCAACCGGTCGCTTCTGCGTCGGCAACAGTTTGACACTCGCAGACTTATGTTTTGTGCCGCAGATTTTTAATGCAGTTACTAGGTGAGATAATAATCTATTCTTAGGTTATTTTAAACATTAATAAACGCGTATAAAAAAAATTGCTATCAAATGGTTTGTCACTTTCTGACATACGCAATTTTCCGAAGAGCAAAAGAGACAAAACTCAGTATAACAGTGTTTTAATAAGGCGGTTAATGTGCTAGTTTTTATTGCAACTTCAACAGTGAGATACTGTTAACTTTTTTATTTAAGGCACTGCTAACCAAAGAACTATGTTTTATTGAAGAATTATAGGAGACCTTTGTCGTGCTGATATTTATTTAAGTGCCTCTATCCCACAATGGAAAATATAACTACGGATTGATAATAAAAAAAGGATTTGCCTAGATTGGGATGATAGTACACAACATCCACATAGACATGTTTTAATTGTCATACTATCAATATTCCCGGGTCGAGCGAAAACATGTTTCCTACTTTTCAAACATGGCTCGGGTTTAAGGTCATGCCTAATCCTCCTCACTGTACTGATATCTTCAGTGAGATGAGAGGTTGCCCAGCAGTGGGACATTACAGGCTAATTACTTTACTTTACTATCAATATGTCGTTACACTGTTATCTATAATCGAATTTCTGTTTCAGGCACAAACTGGACATAAGCGCATATAAAGTGGTGTCAAAATTATACGAATCCTTAATGCAAGAAGAAACATTTAAAGCAACCCATCCGATGGAAATTAAAAGAAAAAGTAAAATATAAGTTAAAAAATATTCAACTCGTGAAAATAAAAATAAGCAAATTATATAGAAGCACTTTTAACATATTATGTGTACTTGAACAATATTTATAAAACAATTTCTAAATCTAATTATTAAATATCAGCTTAAACAAACGTCCAAACTTAGTTAATTTCACACATCTGTTATTAAAACTAATTCTAAGTTGTAAGTAATTGTAATATTAAACGGTGTTTGGTAACAAAGATTGGTAATTTATTAAGGTTCTCAACCTTGGAAGTTAAATTGAAAGCATAAGTTTGGGCAAAATGTCAAGCTCGGCAAAGGTTCGTAGAAAGTCATCTTTGTCACATGCTACCATGTGTTTGTCGTACTGACATATCCCTTGGTAAAAAGCGGTAAAAGCTTCACAACTGTCAAGTGAACTGAAGCACCGCGGACACCAGAAGTGTTAAACTTCACATCAATTTACAAAACTACTGGATAGTCCACTATATCCGTCCAAAAGTCGATGAGCAAGACATTTGACCCACACCTATACGACCCACCCCGTTAAATTATGTGTTTAGTAGTAGAAACAAAACTGCGCCACTTCTTTTTAAGTCAAGGATAAACGTCAAGTTAGGAGAAATAGATTAACTTCAAAATAGGTAACTGAAAGTAGGTTTGTTGGAGAGATATAAGTAGGGTAGATACTATCATCAAACAATCACCTAAAAAGATTTAGGTGATTGACCAACCTTAGATTTGGATTTTTTAAATAGTTCTTATAATAGTTTCCTAGTGTTAAACACTAACAGATGAATACATCACATCGCAGACCTCCGAAATGCCTGCTGGAATCATATTTCTAAAGACATTGTCTTTAGCAGAGTTAGGTTCCATCCTATAAATAGGATATCTACGAGTACTACTTGTGTCCAGTGGGCCACTAGTGGCCACTAAGCATAGCATTGGAAACTACTTGATTTGTAAATAACTTGAATTAATTCCTACACGAATTCAAGTCAAGACGGAGCATAGAATCGCACTTGAACTATCGAGTTTCAGATAACTTGAATCGGGTACGATTTCCTAAACTATAAACTAAACTACACTAAAGATGTGACTAATCTTCTCCTTGTGACATAAATCGAATGAGTATTTGTATTTTGTACAGAATAATAATATGTAATAGTTGGTTTCAGTAATTGGATTATGTTGTAACAGGAAAATGATAAATTATTTTCTAACCGAGCAGGTATTTTCAGATTTCCAGCTGCGCTCGTTATTGTGTTGTGTTGTCGTCGTATGACGTGGTTTATTTATTTGTTACATTTACTATTATTGTTGTTACGTTAGTGTTTAGAGTTATTAATCATGTTCAAGAATACCTATGTATACCATGTGTATACCTACGATCTATTGTTCACCTATGTGTATTGGTCTTCCCATCTTAATGATGGATTCATGCGATGTTTGATTTTTTTATTGAAACTATGGAACTAAAGATTAAGTGTACATAGACATATTACAATTATTATTTAAGGTTAAGTAGGGTTACTTAACTTCAAATTTGGAAATGCATTACCTAGATATAAATTATAATTCTTTGATTAAAATCCCATTCAAGTAAAAGGAGGTAACATTAGTCAAATTCCCAAGAGAATGATGCACGAGTAAATGGCACGTTCGTTCTTTGAGTGAGTTCATTAAATCACTTCGCCTACATCAAGTTTGTTGGAAAGTTACACAGACAAGTCGTTACTGTGGAGTTCCCGCTGAAGCCTCACATATCGCGATAAAATACCTTATCGCGGAAACATCGCTTTATTCTGACATCCCATCCACAATGAAATGTGGGTTAACTGCTTTCTATTGAAGGAAATTTTGTTTACCATCAGTTACGATCTAAACTTTATTACAGCGGAACAAAGTTATGTATCCCAAAGCATTTTATCGGAAAAGCTTTTGTTATCTCACAAAATATCTTAAAAGAAAGCATCAGTTATACAAACAATGTGGCCTTAGATTAAATTTTTGAATAAAGGTCGATTTTTCAGCTGAAACAAGGACAAATCGCCGTCAGAGCGACGTTTTCTGTTCAAAGATTAAATGAAAAGCATCCCTAAAATGGTGATAAATCAGAAACAGAATTATTCGTAATGTGCAGCTGTGTGACCCAAATATCAGTGTCATCTAATTTAACCATTCATTCGAGGAACAGCTCAGTAATAACTTCTCGGCGACGCGAACTATAATGTAATGATACCGACCTGCCCTTAATTACGTTTGCAGAAGTTGTAATAGCAGTTGCCCTTAACTTTTCGGTCACTTGTCTCAATAAATATGATTAATGGTGTAATTAAATGTCTGAATCAATTCGATGCTGATGTTTGCAAGGTCAGAAAAAAGTATCTTTTTTATTAGACATAGCAGGACGATTTTGCAACATAAATATGTGCCTAAGTAAGTAGGTATGTAGTCTGTGATGTCCCACTCCTAGACAAAGGATAGACGTAGTCACCATGCCTGCTGCCTATTGCGACCTAGTGATGTCACATCCGAATCCTATTTCAAAAGCTACGTAAACAATTATCAGAATATATAAACATGAATGATATTCAATGAGTACATTGAAGGTTATCGAAGCTTCTGAGTTTTTAACCGACGACGAACCGAGGGCAGTATGAAAGCGTGAGGGTCGGGAGCGGTATGCTTCATCGCACAACCCTGGGACCCAAGCGAGTGCTTACTTTCCATTCTGATAGACACACTCAAATTAAGACGTGAGTGAGGTCTTTGTGCCCTAATTCAAGTGAGTATAATGAGAATTAAACTCAGTTATGTTGATGGTAAGTGGGCGGTTAGTTCGTTCCGTGTTTCATTTTAGGCACCTATATTTAGATTTTAACTAAGTTGCAGGTTTCTGTATCATGTGGTATGGAGTGAGTATGTTATCTTCAGCGAGTGTGATAAATAAATGTGTGTCTATGTCTTATCCGTCTTGCTTGAAGTTGTCTCTATGATTCGACCTTTTTCTTTTAGTAGTTCTTATTTTAAATTATGATAAACTTCGATGAGATTAAATCATATCTGATAGAAACAGCTGTAACCTCTAGTCGTCTAGAATTCGATGAAAACCACTCATTGAACATCTTGATTCAGTAATCGTTAGTGTCGTCAGACACTGCAAGGAGACTATAAATTGTTTTAATATTTGGAGCGTCTGCGACGGATCGCTTCGTACCAACGAGCTATCGGATCCGATGAAACGAACCGGCCAGGTGTTGCCAACATTTTATGATGCCAACATTTACGTGACACCGGAACTCTTACGAACTTGAATGTTACGACTAGTACATAAAGATGTTGAGTACATAGTAAAAATGTATTTTAATTTTATAAAGAATAATGGTTTTTTTTTTCAATATGGTCGACGAAGTTTCGAATAATTCAAATAAGTTGTGGAGCGTTCAGTAGGTATTTATTTTCAGTATCGATTATCGGTACCAGTATATTTATCCCTCGACGAAAAGGAGTATTATAAGTTTAACGGTCAAGAAAGTGATATTTACGTGACTGTGTGTAAATATGTCTGTAGCATTGTAGTTTCTGGGCGAAGGGCTTGATTTCAATTACTTTTTATTTTGTAGACTATGATTAATCAAAAATAAAATACACTTATAGAAATAAATGTTGAGAGCATCTACTATGACCATAGATCATCATTCCGCTGACAGGCTATCACAATATTGGAGAGACGAAGTAATTTGTATGGCATAGTGGTTGAAGAGGCAGTATGGTCCGTGCCATCGGCGCAACATGTCCTGCCGAATACCTCAGGCAGGCCAGAGGCTTACCCTGAGCCTCTGACGTCACCGGGATGGACCCACATACTAACGTCGCTTCAAAATATTTATTTGAGCCGAAATGGCTCAAGGACTATTACTTTTATTGTTTTTCCTACTCGTCGGCGGAAATGCGAAAGGTAAGTAAACATTTCGTTCTGAGACGTAAGCAAGTAGGAACATGTCTGCGCATAAGTTTTGAAGGAAAACAGAAGTTTAAGTCAAGTCATTTACATGTATGAACGAAGATAAACGTAGAGAAAGACCATGTTAGATATGGAGAAAATGTCAAGGTTTTTTTGGAGTTTAAAGGGCATGGAGTTAAGCCAGATTTGATATTAAAACCACAAAGTCGAAATCTGTATGTAGCGTAGTTTGAGAGGAAAATGTACCCACACATTTTTCCTGCTACCTACTTGACAGATTAGAGCATAGTTATGTACTTGTGTCAGTCATTCTATTTAGAGCCATAAATGTTATAAAAACAAATGATTTTTGTTTCGAATTGTCTTCTATTCGGCATTTATTAATGAAAACCTCTGCTTTCTTGTTTTCAGCATGTTAAGGTACAGTTTAATGAAACGTTATTTGTACCTTTGAATATTTAAAATATAACATCTTCTTTTTACGGTTTTTTCGCGCTAAATTAGGTACGTTTAGACAACAGAGGGCATATCATCCCGCATGTTTCACCTTCGCTTATATGTTCTCCGATGTGAATCAATTCGTATACAATTTGTTTGTGCGTATCCATTATTTTATATTTTGCGCTGCGCCGTATCGCAGTTTCGTGTTAAACCAACCTTTCGAACGATCTTTTTAGCACTGTGTTTCTAATAGAGCCTGTGTGTAATTAGAATCCTTTGGCGGACCCAGGATTTAGATTTAGATTCACCCAGATAGGGATAGAACTTTTTGGC
This sequence comes from Cyclophora punctaria, assembly GCA_951394245.1. Lineage (NCBI taxonomy): Eukaryota > Metazoa > Arthropoda > Insecta > Lepidoptera > Geometridae > Cyclophora > Cyclophora punctaria. The sequence goes on from OX596171.1 coordinate 8,073,821, forward strand.
TCAGAGGCATGACCATGGTGAAGGTAGTTTTAGTATAAAGGAAATATGTGGTTTTAGAACGGCACAGTCGATTTACCAGGAGGTTTAAGTCTCTAGACACATTATTTCTTTAGCCCCTGAATCTGTAATTAATCGTGTCACTTTTTCAGATGAGCTAGAGTTTTTCGACGTCCTATCTGTGGTCCGCGATGGTGCCCTCCCTCCGGGCGTCTCGCGGGCGCCGGGCCGCTGCCAGGCTCCAACCGACCCTGAGGACACCTTCTCCGCATACACCCTCAATGAGAACGTCACGCTACATCAACTGGCCGCGGGAATGTTCTATAATACGTTCCCGGAGGATTTTTCTATTTTAACTGTTGTTAGGATGCCTGGTGAGTTCGACGATATGTAACAATAAATTTCTAACTATAATTAAAAGTGTAGACATCTATGTGTGAGTGACTTTTTAATACTTTTAACTAGTTACTTTTTAGTGACTGTACCTGACTTTGATGTTGAGCACCTAAACTAATGGACCGATTTTGATATAATTTATATTGTTCGAAAGGTGCTTATACGAAGAGTGTTCTTGGACTTTGAATTAAAAGAAATTGTCCGCAATTATCATTTCTAAATTGATTTTTTTTGTCACTTAATGCGTTGATTAACTTAGTAGGTAAGTATTTTGTTAAGAAACCCTATGGTTAAAGACACGTTTATGTAAAGGTACCGATCAAAACACGCTATTCGTGCTGTACTCCGATGCTGGCGACGAGCAGCTCCAGTTGGTGGTCGGTGAGCTGGTCGAGCTATACTACGAGGACACCCGCGGCGACCCGCCTGACAACGAAATGATGACCTTCAGAGTCAACCTGGCTGATGGGAGGTAATAAGTGGATATATAAACTGCTTTTAAATAACTGTAACATATCTGTAAACTGTAAATGGACTCCCCAGGATATATCTGAAGAGTAAAACTACTCCTTTAAACTCTTCCTTTAATCTGTAAAATATAGGCACCCTAAAAGATTTTAAATACTCCGTATACAGATTTGTGTAAGAACATGATAAATAAAATGTCAATAAATCTCCTGTAAGTTTTATATACTCACATTCCATAAGTTTTATTTCATTAAGTAACGTTACCACTCATATTAGCTTAGAGCTTACTTTGGGTCTAATTAACCGTGTGTGAATTTGTCCGAGTCTTTATTTATTTTATTTATTTATTATTATTAATGTCCCTAAGCTCAATATTTGCAGAACTAAATTTCAGATGTGTATTGGTATTAGAACACTAAAATTAAAAGTAAATTAACGCAAAGGCCTCTCCTGTCACCGAGGATATCAGTAGGTACAGTGAGATAGATTAGACATAATCACCACGCTAAACACTAAACTATATTAAATTTAGTTTGTTAATTATCACTACAAAACTTTTCATATGAACTTATTACAAACAAAATCGTTTAATTTTACATGCCGTCGAGTTTAGAGCTAAGTCAGATACACCTGCCTACAAAGTTTATTTAATGAGCGTCAGTTTTGATGAATGAGGTGTCAAAATTATGACGCGAGTTCTAAACAGTGAAAAGTTTACTAGCAGCATTACTAGCATTTTAGCTATCAAATGATTTGTCCCTTTCTGACATACGCTTTTTTCCAAAGAGCAAAAGAGACAAAACAGTCACCAACAGTGTTTTAGTTAGAGAGCGTTTATATACATATAAGGCAGAAAAGGTTAAAAAATAATTATTGAATTGTGTTTCGTGTTTAGGTGGCATCGATTGGCTTTGAGCATAAAAGGCGACTCGGCGACACTTTTGGTCGATTGTGAAGTGGTAGGGTCTGTGCTATTGAACAGAAAGCCAGGAAGCACATTCAACCTCGCTGGAGCGATCGTAGTAGGAGCCCAAGTGACCCCCGATCAGTATTTTGATGTGAGTTATTATTATTACACTCTTTATGCGAACCCGTGCACATATTGTATAAAAGCTCTTTAAAAAAAATATCTCTTATCAATGTTTTCGACACTCAAAAAACATCTAATGAAAAATACATATTAACACAACACCTATATAAAGTAGCACAGGAAAACACGCCAGCAAAATGTTTTATTCAACGACCCGATAAGCCTATGAACACTTTTCTAAATTAATAACACATTACATCAATCGCCGAAACATAAATTCCTTGAACCAAATACACCAAATTAATATGTATCTTCGGCGTAACGAATTGTAATCATTTAAATTGAACGTAATTCTCAGGGCGACATCGAGATTCTTCAATTTGCCAACAAGCCAGACGTCGCCTACGAGATGTGCTCGACTATTGCTCCTAATTGCGGGGGAGGAGCGGCGCAGTACATTTCGGGAGGTTACAACAACTACGTCACAGAGGATCCTATATACAAACCAATAACTTACACTCCTAGTACCACTGCCTACCCTTACACTTTGAGCGTAGACGGGAACGGGCAAAGACAATATGGACATTATGGAAGAAATAAACTTAATGAGAGAAATCGCTCCGAATGGGCCGGCAGGGAAATTACCCCTGAAAGACCGGCGTGGAATGTTGCTAGTGCTTATGCAGTTCCTGATTCGTATTCTGTCTCTACTGACGCTGGTAGGATTTTCTAAATGATTATCTTGATTAAATGAGATTTTTTACATCATAATCCAACTGCTTAAAATAAATTTTGAACTAAGTGTAAAAATAACTCGGGTTTAATGCCTTAACATCAAATTAATGTTGAGCCATTACACGAATATTTCACAGATGAAAACAGCATTTTTGGGAGATTCACAGACGCCGACGAATTTATACCGTCGCCCACTACAAGGGAGACGACACCTTTGGAGCCTCAGGAATTAACAACGCCAAGAGTAAGTCGAGTCGACTCATGTAAATAAACTAATTTGAGTACTAAGAAATAGTGACGTACACGAAAATTATCATTTATCCCTAGATACCTTTCAATTAGAATAACAGACGACGAATAAAACTGAACTATCTAAGCACAATTCTTTCTTACATACATTTTTCATAAGCTCTCTCTATAATTTAAATTCATTCTGAACACCCGAAAGAAGAGACAAACAATACTTACTTTATCTACATTTTAAAGAAAACAAACAAATGGGTTTGAAAGTAATTAATGAATGGAATTAAAGTTATGAAAATTATATCAAAGCTAAAGACGTTTTTAATTGAGGGGTTTATATACTTAATACCGTGTTATTTAATTAGGCTCAATACACATCATATCCTATCGTCGACTTAACGCGACCGCAATCGACATTATAGGCTGGAATACACATGCTCCAAGCATGTGTAGCATTCAAGTTGTTAGCATGTGTGCTTACTTACTGGCATGTCAAGCCAGTATCTGACAAGTGTGCGTTGACTGGTAGTTAGCTAGCTCGCTAACTGCTCCATTTTACAGTCAAGCCCAGGCAAGCAGGGTCCGACACCAAATAAAAATGCATGGCCTATGCCTACCATCTAATATAAATGGAATAGAGGCCAATTTTCTTTTACTTGCCAGCCCTGTGTATTCTCACCTTAATTTGCGTCGCACACGAAACGCAAAATTTTCGCCCCGGCTATCTATCTACGTCGCAGTTTCATTGTGTAAAGAGGTTTAAATAACGTTATCGTGTTTAGCCAAAGCGAGGGGATGGGGACCGTAACGAGGAGGATACGAGCACACTTGTCACCACCGAGTCTTCGTACACGTCGACCTCAATGACGACAGAGGACAACGACTGGCTCACTCACCCCCCGGATGTATATCAAGTAAGATAAGTTCTGGATAAACTTTGTTACGCGGCACATTTGAGATTGAGCGTAAATAAAATTTGTATTGTGTGTATTTTTGTGACGGATTTGTTTATAAGTTACTTTGGTCTTTGCGCTTTTATATATGTAGCATAATTAGTGTTCTGCAAAATGTGAAAACTTACGTATTGTAATATAGTGATTTAGCTACTTTTCTTCACTTTTTAATCATTCATGTATTTTAGGGAAATTCGACGTACGATTCATCAGAAACGTATTACGATTACGGCGGGTCTGGTACTTTTGGCCCCAGAGGATATCCTGGACCACCAGGGCCCCAGGGCCCTAGAGGCCCTAAAGGTGAGCCAGGGAAACCCGGGACAGAAGGACAGCAAGGGTTTGCCGGTGCACCGGGTCATGTTTTTGTTGTTCCGGTAAGGGTATAAATAAAACTTGCTATTTCAGTCATTTTTTGGGCTTAATTTGATATTTTTATTTGTTTATATTATGTTTATCTTGTAGTTACATCAATCCGGAAATGATAAAGGACCAGACGCGCAATCTGAGGCTTTACGGCAAATGTTAACCCAGCATATGGTATGAAAACGTTCTAACCACTAGGGGACTAGTAACCTCTTAACACAATTCAGAGAAAATTAAGGGAAATGTTTTAATTACAGTCAGCAATGCGAGGAGCAGAAGGGCCAATGGGCTTAACGGGTCCTTCGGGGCCTGAAGGCGAAATTGGACCAGAAGGATCTAAAGGGGAGCAAGGGGAGCCTGGTGAACCGGTAAACTTTGGCATACAAATACTAATATTACAATACTCGTAAATGATGAAAGTTAGGATGGATAGATATTTGTTATTATTTTCCATAAAAACTACTAAATGGATCTGCTCATAGCGAAGAGGTTGCTTTGTGTATGGATCCGGCATTGAACATTAGCTCAGAGATAGATACCTAAGTGTATGAAAGCAGACAGCTACTTTTTGCCGAAAATCTCACAGGATCAGTTACAGCGCGAAACGCAATTTCATGGTATATATATTTTTAGTGTTAGAAATATACTTAGAACACTTTATCGCAACCTTCATACATTTTCAGGGTCAACCTGGCCCCAGAGGAATACAAGGTCCTCCTGGTCGTTTAGGAAGACGAGGTCATGCAGGCAGAGATGGAGACAGAGGCTCTCCAGGATCTACAGGTCAGAAAGGGGAACAAGGCTACCCTGGACTCCCCGGCATGCCTGGAGATAAAGGGGAGCGGGGCTCGCCAGGGTTACAAGGTGAATTTGGACCACCCGGGCAAGATGGACCACCGGGAGACGATGGGCCAATAGGACCACCTGGTCTTGCTGGAGAAATGGTGATTACATTTTTTTATCTCTAGTAATAATAGAGCTAAGAATTCATTTTTGATTTTTGTGTATGTACTTTTAATCCCGAAACTCTTACTGAAAGGGATACTGGTACGGATTCTGGTGGAATATTGGTCAAAGATATATCGTCCTCTTATTCTAATCCCATTAATATACTTTTAGGGACCACGAGGATTCACCGGACCTAGAGGATTTCCGGGTCTAATAGGATACCCAGGAATACCAGGCACAGAAGGCCCGCAAGGCATCAAAGGTGCCACGGGTCAACCAGGTCCACCGGGGCCCCAAGGACAACCGGGACCAATGGGTATGATGGGATCAACGGGGCCGCAGGGACCTATTGGTGCTCCAGGGCTACAAGTAAGAGAACAAGTCATTAATGCATTACATTTAGCAAGGAATACAAATTTATTCGACAGACGGTCATAATTTATATCTCTTCCAGGGGCCACAAGGGAAACAAGGTATCTCAGGGTTGCCAGGCCCTGAAGGATCTCCGGGTACACCAGGGAACCCGGGACAACAAGGTTCTCCGGGAGATTCTGGACCACCTGGACCACAGGTTACTTGAACCTTTTATTACAAGAAAAGAATATGCTTACAGTAGAATATGAAAACTCAATACTGATATCGGTGTTTATCATTTTAGGGTATGCTTGGATTCCCAGGCAGCCGCGGTATAAAGGGAGATGATGGACCCAGGGGTCTTCCGGGAGATAAGGGTGACAAAGGATTAAGAGGTTCGAATAAAAACAACAGCATATCTGTTTTAGGTGTCATTGTTTTACTGTTAAATATTAACAAAACGTGTAACATTTCTCAGGACTGGAAGGTGAAAAAGGAGAAATGGGTTTGAAAGGCGAACGAGGGCTTTCAGGTGAACCGGGACCTCCTGGCATCGAAGGACCTGAAGGGCAAAAGGTAAACACCATTAAAATTACCTTCATTCATTATTCAAAGACGGCAAAATAAAGTGTGAAAGAACCTCCCATCTTAGTAAAGGTATGTATATTAAGAAGATCGGTTCTGCAGACAAACGAATTTCAATCCCTTGAAAAATTGATAAAACTAATATAAGTAATGTTTTCTCAATTTAGGGAGCGGAAGGACCCCGCGGTGAAACAGGGTCCATTGGACCCAGCGGTGAAAAGGGTGCAACCGGACCGCAAGGTGCTCTCGGATACCCAGGAAGTCCAGGAGAGAAAGGGGATAAGGGAGCTTCAGGACGTCGTGGTAGGCGAGGGAATAAAGGGAACATGGTAAATAACTTTATTATATCTTACTTTTATTCGTAAGATGTACTGTCCGGCTGTTTAACCTAAAATACTTTCTGACCGTTTTAAAGAAAGTCATAAAATGAAGGAATTTGATACAACTAAATTCTTATTATTTTCAGGGTTTAATGGGAACAGCTGGTGATCGTGGAGAAAGCGGACCAAGAGTTAGTAACCTTTCTATTACGATTTTTTTTCCAGCACCAAGCTTATGCAATCAAACTAATGCATTTAAATTACTTACCCAGGGTTTCCGAGGTCCCCGAGGACGCCGCGGCTCTGACGGGGCTCCGGGGCCCAAGGGAGATACAGGACAACCAGGCGCACCGGGGCCGATGGGCGAGAGGGGACCTCAAGGATTAGAAGGACCTCGTGGATTCCCTGGTGCAACTGGCTCCCCGGGTCCAGAAGGGAAGCCAGGGCTGCAAGGTCCAACGGGGGAAAGAGGACCTACCGTAAGTTATCGATAGACCTTTTTTCTAATAAAGCAGACCAAGTATTTGATCATAGTCGTCATAGTCATAGTCGTTTTCCTCATTCAAAATATTACTACAGTAATGAGGACTGAGTCTCTGTTATCACTATAATTATATGCTTTATCGTTTGCATGTTAGAGATTTCAAGCAAACATCATATTGAAAAAGTATTTTCCAAACGTAGCGTTTGTTAAAGCAACCAGTTATTCTAACTAAACCATAATATAAAACACCATGTAAACTATGGTAGACATAAAATAACGCTATAATTCCAGGGAGATACTGGAGCTGCAGGCCAAACAGGCCCATCAGGTCCCATAGGACCCCAAGGTCAACAGGGCGAGCCGGGTCCGCCCGGCCCGCCTGGCGCGTCAGGCATCCCTGGGACACCGGGAGATGTGGGCGCACCCGGTGAAGTGGGCAAAGAGGGGCCCCCCGGACCAGCGGGGCCTGAAGGGAAACCGGGACCTGTTGGAACATCGGGGCCACCCGGTCATACGGGAGAATCTGGATTACCAGGGCCGCAGGTGAACATCATTTTGTGAAACAGAATCAGGAATAACTTTTTCAAACGTAAAACCTTCAAACACGTTTTTTATGATTACTAACACTTTTTAATTTTGGTTAAATAAAGCACCAATCTTCATATACAACAGACGAGAACCTCTTTTAGTTTTTGAAGCCGGTGAAAAAGAAAACGAGATGAGCCATCTAATATTATTTCAAATCCAGGGTATTCCCGGCGGAAAAGGAGATATCGGCCCTATAGGGCCCGCTGGCGTAAGAGGTGATAAAGGGGAACCAGGGGAGCCCGGACACGAAGGTCCACAAGGACCGCAAGGACGAGAAGGACCGCGAGGGTCACCGGGGCCGGGAGGTCAAAAGGGAGAAATCGGAGAACCGGGACCTGTTGGTACGTCCAAGTACATCAAGATTAATTAACATATTACTAATTGCGCTTTACCTGCCAGTGTGTGTAACCGATCCCGTGGATTGTCGGGGATGAGTGAGACGAATGCAAAAACCAAATATCAAAATTAACGCAGCCATTCTCAAATTATGTATGGTGTAAATAACGCGATCGCCATTGTTTAACACTTAGAGAATAAGATAATCAGATATCAAAATCAATTCAGCCTTTTTTAAGTAATAAATGGTGTAACCGGTTTTATACTTGAGAATGTAATAGTTGCACAAAAAAGTTAATCCATTGTATGATTGCTTTCTCAACAGGTCCAATCGGCCGCGACGGTCTCCCGGGACCTAGAGGGTTGCCCGGAGCACCGGGACCCGTTGGTCTTCCGGGCGAAGACGGCGACAAGGGGGAGGCTGGACCGCCAGGCGAGAAAGGATTTAAAGGAGCTGCTGGCGAACCGGTAACTCATTCTGATGTTTTTTATATGGATTCTTAAATAATAACCCCATAATACACTGTAAATTAATGAACCTAAAACACGTGAGCCCATGAACTACCCATGTAACCACGAACTTTTCTATGAACTCGCTACATGCCTACACTGTAGAACCCACGACGATAGTTGCCAACGTCTAAGCAACATTTAACAGAAACCTCGACGAGGGTAACCCGGCATAGAATGTACTAAGATCAACTGACAAATTTACGACACAATTTGAACTACTTACCTACAATATATTATTGTTAGTTACCTGTCACTGTTCACTCATTCAAAAATTACACTGTTCACACATTCACAAATACACTTTTCACACATTCACAAATTACTCTGTTCACACGTTCACAAATTACATAGTTATTATGTTGATGTTGTATGTTGTAAATATGTTGTTATTTAATGTTGGTACTTTTTTAAAAAAATAATCTTTTGTGAAAATGACCATGATGGTGGAGTCTGACTTCCAAGACACAGATACCCTCTAGTTTGGAAGTCAGAGATTTTTGTAAAATAGATTAAGCTTTTGAACAATAAATTATTCTTATTCTTATTGTTATACTATACCTACCTATTTCGTTCGTTTTTAAGGGTCCAACTGGAGCACCAGGAATTCAAGGGCTGCGAGGGGAAACCGGTCAAGTAGGCCTTCCCGGTGAGAGAGGACCACAAGGAGACCTTGGACCACCGGGACCACCCGGCACAGATGGGGTACGCGGTCCAGTGGGGCCAGCTGGGCCGCATGGACCACAGGGCGAGAAGGGACAACAAGGCGTTAAAGGAGATAGGGGCGATGGGGGACCTTTAGGTATACTATTTAAAAACTCTACAGAATTCTTATTCTTGTTTAGAAGCTCTATGAAACACGTCCATATATAAATGCTTGCATTGAATACCAAGTAATTACAGGTCAAGTCAGTTACTAGAATCAATAGGCATAACTTGTAATCCTTTTTCTAACTAAAATTACACTTGATACATAGGACCTACCGGACCACCGGGACCAACCGGAGCTCCAGGCCGTCGAGGACCCAAAGGAATACAAGGTGAAGTGGGACCACGAGGGGCCGAGGGACAGCACGGAGAAGTGGGCAGCCCGGGGCCTCCAGGCGTGCCCGGCGTTCAAGGTCCTGAGGGAAAACTGGTATGAAATATAGATAATTTCGTACGAAGCACACTACAGTGCTCAAGAGGGCATGTTAAGCACTTATACTTAATATTGTGGGACGTTATAGGAGAATAATACTTGCCTTAATATTTAAGGGACCTCGAGGACTAATGGGTCCTAAAGGGGACGATGGCCCAGTGGGACTTCAAGGAGAGCAAGGGGCCAAGGGTCCTCCAGGGCCAGAAGGACCCAAAGGCGACGTCGGTCCCGCTGGACTTCCAGGTGAAAGAGGGGAAACGGGACCTCAAGGAACTAAGGGAGAGCCGGGGCCAGAAGGGCCTGAGGGCAGCAGTGGATTACCGGGACCGGCCGGACCGGTCGGACCGCCGGGGAAGTCGGGAGAACCAGGGTTACCAGGCAATGCAGTATGTTTTCGTCTTAAACATTAAAATTATCAATTTTTCATACATATTTCAATCGTTTAATAAGATCTTCATACAATAGGGAGCTGATGGTGCCGCCGGTTTACAAGGTAGCCCGGGCTTGCCGGGCGAAAAGGGGGATACTGGACTAAAGGGTCCTCCTGGTGAAACCGGACCTTTGGGGCCAGCTGGACCACCGGGCCCTGAAGGACAACGCGGAGTTAGAGGAGCACCTGGTCTTAATGTAAGGAAACCTAAGCATCCATAAAGTTTAAGGTGTGATTTGGTTACAGTATTTAAGTGTCTTATTCAATTCTAGGGTGACGTCGGTGCTCCAGGTTCGATAGGACCTGCCGGACCTGAAGGTAAGGTGGGAGCACCAGGTCCCCCTGGCCCAAGAGGCGATAAAGGCAATCGAGGACCCAAAGGCCATATCGGCGATACGGGACCAATGGGATTAAAAGGTGATCAAGGCGACTTGGGCAAGGCAGGGCCTCCTGGACCCCCCGGGCCTGTTGGACCTAAAGGTGATACGGTAAGTAACAAACATTAAAAATTATTCATTCAAACAACCTTCTGTACCGCGGAAAAACGTAGTAATACGTTAACACATTAAGACTACACATACAAAATAAATTAATCAATTTTGGGATATAACACAAGTGCTTATTGTTTCTTAGGGCCCAGAAGGTCCTTCAGGATTGAAAGGCAATACAGGTCCAGCAGGTCTCGCTGGACTTGAAGGTATGCTCGGGCTCAAGGGAGAGCCAGGACCTGAGGGCAGGCCCGGGCTGCCGGGCCCGCCGGGGGCACCGGGCCCTCCTGGACCGCCCGCGCCTGCGCCGCAGATACCGGCAGAACTATTCGCTACTTACAGCAGAAGACGACGAAGCGTCAATCTGGATTCTGTTGAATCTACTACAGAAGATAATTATGAAGAGGAAGGTAAGCAATACCTAACAGATAAGTACCTAAGTACAATTAAGAAGACATTTATTTTTAAATTTGTTTATCATAATCTGTGTATTTCCAGAAGAAATTGAATGGGCACGAGAAATAATGTCAGGTGTGATAGCTGCTCGCACTGCCATTGAGGCAGTAAAGCATCCGCAAGGTACAAGGAACAATCCTGGACTGTCGTGCCGAGATTTGAAAAGCTCACATACCAATATGACTGACGGTAAATAAGCAGTGCTAGCTCCCCTTTAATTATCTTTGTAATGCTATTTCATTTCAAGTTGCTTGATGTTTTGATTTCATCTTGTTTCCAGGTTACTACTGGATCGATGCTCGGGGCAGCACCAGCGGGAAACCAACCAAAGTATACTGCAAAGGTTATCAAACATGCGTTTATCCTGATCAAAGAGACTCGTACATTTTTAAAGCTGATGGCACGTCCCATAAGTTTTCACAAATGGAAGATGGTTACAGGGTAAGCATTTCCACACAACTTAACCTTTTGGGTAACTTACAGCATTGATTTCTTATAAAAATCTCTTATTGCAGTTAACCTACGATGGGGAAGGTTTTGGAGGAATCCAGCTGCGGTTCCTAAGACTATTGTCAACAGGAGCACGACAGAACTTTACTTATAACTGCATCGATACTAAAGTTCCCCAGAGGTAATATTGTTACTTTTTGGTGTCAAAAATTATGGAAATTAACTAGTCGAAAGATTACTAATTGAGATTAACGCCTGTTGTTCCAGATCGGATATACCAGCTGACCTAATAAGGATAAGCAACGTAAAATTATTTGCGTCAAACTCTGGTGAATTCAGGGAGCCACAAGTAATATCAGACACCTGTGAGGTAAAACCACAATCAATTACATGCATATTTTGTTTCTAAGTGATCTTAATTGACTATTTGTGAATACAATGCTTATTTTGGTTGACAGGAGGGAATAGGAGAAATCGTAATGGAGATAAAAACATCAAGAACTGACAAACTGCCCATAAGTGACTTCCAACCACTACTATTCGCCGAAGCGGATCACAAATTCGACTTCAAAGTTGGACCAGTCTGTTTTACATAGACAGTATAGTACTAATATGTATATATTTTATATATAAGGATATTTTATACATAAGCTCAAGTACTTAATTATGGACTTTGTAAATATTGTAAATAAACTTTGTGACGATTTATTACTTGTTTCTTTTTTAACCATTACTAACAATACCGTAAAGACAAAATCTCTAGGTTACAAAGCATTGTACCTGCCATAGGTGAAGGATTTCTGAAGTTAATAAAATACTTTGTTACACAATAAAAAACTATATTATATCTAATTTATTAATTATATTGGAGAAGAGTGATATATCTTTGAAATAATTGTGTGATTTAAAACAATAGGGCTTATATAAATAACACCCACAGAAGCCAATAATATTGATACATTTCGATGACTTGTCATGTTATATTAAAATAATAAATATTTATAACGAACCCTAATTCAATAAACGTAAATAACATTTTGTGATCTGAACCTGCAGGTATCAATTTTGAAGTTGTATTACGTTAACTTAATTTTCTATAACTATTAATATAAATCTTCGAAAGTAACTCAAATAAATTCATGTTATGTAAGGGCCAACACTGCGTTAAGCGTGCGCACACGGCGGTTCACTGTTGTATGACACCGCACGCGACGGTTCACTTTTGTATGAAGCCACACGCGGCGGGCGCACGCGGCTTTTCACTTGTATGAAACCGCGGCCTGCGCACGCTTAACGCAGTGTCGGCCCTTAGAACTATATATACGCTGTATTGGACATATCTATGTTTAAATGGTTTCCAGGTTTTGAGAGTAAAAAATTGAAATTAATCCAAACATTTAGAATCAAAAAAGGAATTTATAAATGCATTTTGATATTGTTGCTATATAAATAAGTCGAATTTTGTCGAATTAAAGAACAGATTATTATTTGACATTTATTTATATAGTGACATTGTCAAAACTTGACCTACTATTTGAGATTGTAGGTAGAGATAGGTTATTGGGTCCTGAGATTGCCGGTAGAAATAAATTATTGGCACCAGCGCTAAGTATATTGTAAGTTCATTCGTAGAAGGATTTAAAAGCTATCCTTCACCGCTATATGCCTAAGACATAAATGATATATCTGAGACAAACCGAACATGGATCACTAATTCACTTAAAAAGTTAATTAATTACAATATATCAGTCACATTATACTTCCTCTGAATCAACAATCATTGGTTCAATGCTTTTAATTTCATTATCATTTTTGGAATCATTCACTTTTTCATTATCGATAGCACTTTCTTTACGTTCAGTATTTTTTACAACACCTAAATTACTTTCTACATTGGAATCGGGAATTTCATCCGTGTCCATTGCTTGGACAGAACTAGTATTCGCGGTATTAGTAACTTTCACATTTTCACTTCCTTCAACAACCGTTTCACCGATAGATATATCGTCATCTCTCAAATTTGTTGCTCCATTACATTTTAAACTATCACTGTTGCCTTTGGTTTCATTGAGTTCAGAATCAGTTTTGTCAATTTTACTGTTTTCTTTAGAACTTTTATTGTTATCATTAGGTTGCGGTTTCTGTAGTTCCTTGTGATTTTTATCTTCAGCTTCATCGTCAGTAGATGCTAATAGAATATCTTCAATAGATTGGTTGCATTCTTCATTGTTATTGGATACAATTTTCTTTGCTTCACCACTACTAGTATTTGCTTTTACGGTATTAGTTTTTACTGTTACTGAAGTTACTTCTGTCCCAGTACCTTTATTTGGAGAAGTTACTTTTTTGTCCGAACCTTTTTTCTGTGATGTTATTTCTTCTTTGTCATTACTTTCTTCCTTCTTGGTTTCTTGAGAATTGTCTTCTAATATTATCGAGAGATTATCTCTCCTCTCCTCTGATTCAGAGTAACTTGAATTCTCGATACTTATTACTTCATTATCATTTTTTTCCTCCTCACTTGGAGCTAACGAATCAGAAGTAGAGTTAGGCGATTCAGAACCTGAATGCTGCGTTGATGAGCTTTCCTCTTTCTCCGAATGGAGTTTTTGTAAGAGATTCAACTCATCTATATCAGAATTTAAGTTATTACTATCATCACTAAGGGAATGGATTTTGGAATCATCGTCACTCTTATTATAAGTAGACCTAGAACATCCTGGTTTATCGTCATCAGCTTGAGAATCCTCGCCTTCTTTAGGATTCCCAACATCTGACTTTTCTTGATCATTAACTTCTTTCTTTTCTTTGTTTACTTTTTGGCTGTTTTTATTGGATTTTTCTTGTAATAGTCTTTTGAGGCGTTCTTTGCGCAGTTCCTTATCAGCAAGAAGAGTGCTCTCGCCAGGATCGTCATCGTCACTTTCGACCGGCGATTCGTCAGCATCTTTGTCAGCAATTTCAATAGGCTCTAGATTTAACTGATTCTGTCTGTCTGCATATCTGTAAAGTAACATAAGTTGATATAATAATAAAATGAATTAAAAACATAACAAATCAAATAATTTACTATACATATAGGTAGTGTCACGTCACACTCAAACACAGCCGAAATGAATTTACTTGCAGTGACATAATCACAAACAATTAAACTGGTGAAAAGCGGCTAACTGCACAACGGTGTTGTATCAGTATGATCAGTCACCAGTACAGAACAGCAGCCGTAAAAAGTATATGACGTGTGATGTAGAAGATTAATATCATATACTTACTTATTGAGCACATCGGTTTCTCTCTTAGACGCTACACTGCGGTTAGCGTCAAGACTCTTCCTCAACTCCTCGTTGTCCTCCGCCGGGTCGACCTCAGTACCGACTCTTGAAGCCGCTAGTCGCCACTCATTCTCTTGTCTACGTCTCTGTAACTTCCTGCCACATCTAACGAATAAATCTCGCGCTGGAACACAATACATCTTTACATGGTATACAAAAGTTCATCAAGATTTTCAAGTAGTATTAGTAAACATAGTAATGTAAGGGGAGAGAAGAGGAAAAGTAACTTCAACTTTTTATCCCAGAATTCTTACGAGAACCTTCCTCAATCTACTTGATTTAAATTATGGAGAAGGGTTGCTAAATAAGAAAATCTAAAGTAGAAAAAGTAATTTATATTAAAAGAGCAAACAAACATTAAAGCTAACAATAATTACAATGGGGATGATGGCTGACTTTAATTATATGGCAACAATTTTTTTTAACAAAATCCCTTTTTGTCATAAAATACTAATTTACCTTCTTCCATTATATCAGCCTCGTTCCATCCTAGTCTATCTTCTTGGTTTGCATCTCTCACGCATTTCAGTACATCATGGAAGTCCGGGAAAGGCAGTGGAATTCCTATAGGCACTTTTTTGTTAATCCATTTCTCTAAAAGTCTGGCGGGGCCTTTGGGCTGGCCGGGCCGCGGGTCGATGTGCACGCGAGGTTCCGAGGGCATCTTAGTGTTGGTCAACTGGCAGAACTTGGCATGTACTCGGACCATTCTTTCTTTGTATCTGGAACATGAGTGGTATTTTAAAAATGTTCTAGAATTGAGAATAACTTATAGAAGGATAACTTCTAAACCTCGAGAAACAAGGTCCATTCAAAGTAAGGAATGGAGACATTAAAAATATGCAGTTCTACTACATTTTTGCATACCCTCATTCAGAATGTGGAGTAAAGAGAAATCTACAAAAAATTAAAGACGATTGTACTTCAACATAAATAGTAAATCAACTCTCTTTAGCGTCAAATTATGTAGTCACTGGTTCTTAGGTTTAAGCGAACACTACACTATAAATTGACATGAAGCATAAATGAATACAAACCTTTCAGTGAGTAAATAGACAGAATCGTCCTCATCATCAAAGTCTACTTCCTGTTCTTCAAGTTTCTGTATAGCTCTGTGGAGCTTCTTGATTGTCTTCTCGAGCTTACGAATCTGTCGCTGACGTTTTGAATCAAATTCACTCTCTTCTCCATATAGGTACTTTTCTTTTTCTGAAATATGCAGTATGAAGTATGGCATAAAAGATCATTAAAATATGATTGTTTTATGAGAAATATTTGAATACTTTTAAACTAACTTCATTTTGAATCTACCTTTATAAATAGTCAATTGGTAAAACATGCTCAGTAAAAAAAACTGTACAGTTGATTTAAGTGAACATTCAGTACTTTTATGTTTAGATTCTATCTATTGATATTCAAACTATGAACTCACCTTCTTCTCTAGCATTCTCTTCCTCAATAACTTGTGATTTGGCTAGTTTCCGCTGTAAATTCAGTTCATCCACTACATCCTTGATATACAAATACATTTTCTCTGGACAAGCCTTCATGGCCGTCAATTTACCAGATACCATATCCAAAAATGCTTCAGACTCCGTGTAATCTTTGGGAACCTGTTTGTAATATGCTTTGATCTTTTTGTCTACAATTTTCATCATATCATTTGAGTTCTCCAACTCAAGGCACAAGTCAATAAAATCTTGATAAATAGGATGATATTCTCCATTATTTTCTTGTATTTCCTCAATTCCTTTGAAATGTGGTTTTTCTTTTGTAGTTTCATTATTTTTCTTCTTCTTTGGTGTGCTCGAATGAAACTCTTCAACTTTCGCTGGAGAAGCCTCTATTTCAATGACATGATATTCACTTGTTTCTTGGTCTTTTTCAGTTCCATTTACGCTTGCTAGTGGTTCAAGTTCAATTTCAATACATTCATCTTTAGGGTAGCCTAGTTTCTTTTTACTTTTTTTATGTTTTTTACCAGTGTGTTCATGGTCACTGCTGTCGTCTTGGCTCTCAGTGTTTTTAACCGGACTATCCTCTATTGTGATGGCCAATTCAGCTCCAACTTCATGGGTCCTTTTACTTTTAGGTTTAACAGGACTGTCTTCAATTGTGATTTCAATGTAATTGGGCTCTGGTTCTTTGTTATTTTGCTCTTCTGCACTTTTAGGAGTTTGATCGTCTTTTTCCTTGGAAGCATCTTCTTTATCATCTTTAGGTTCTTCTTTAGTGTCTTGTTTGGGGTCTTTCATGAGAGTTTTATTCTTTTGGTCCTCTGGCCTTAAGTACCACTGAGGTCCAGAAGCGGAGACAGCGGGCTCCTCATCATCAATCTCCACAGTCAAGAAATTGGTTACATTCGCTACCATAGGCATTTTGCGCTTCATATATGTCTTTGGCTGTGTAGGTTTCATCTTTAATACATTAGGTCTTGTTTTTGTTATAGTTATATCGGGAGGCAATTTACTTAAATTTGAAATTTGGGGAATCGTCTGCTTTCTAGCCATAAGTGACTTAATACCTGGTGGTCTAATATGAGCTGGGAGAGGTAATATTTTAATAGGATTAAGAAATGTTTTAGGAATTGTTTCAAGACTTCCATCTGCTTTGGTGCCTTTAATTGGAATACCACGTCTAATTGGCAGAGCCTTCTTGTTAGGAATCTTCTCATTTGCATATGGATTGGTCACAACTTTATTGACAGTCACTGGTATTCGTTTGCCTATTGGTATGTTAAGTTTAGGACCTTTCTTAGCCGGTGCTATGGTTAGTTCAGTAAGATTGTTTGGTATGTACACCATAGGTTTTTTAGTCGCTGACTTTAACTGTAATGTAATAAAAAATATGCAATCATTAGGTAAATATATGAGGAATTAAATTGTATATTGCAAATATCAGGAAAATAAACAAACATGACTTGTAAGAGATGATCTATGAGTACTAAGTTTACAATGGAATACAAAAGATTAAATCCCTGTTTTTAAACAGAAGCTGAACTAAAAATCGTGGAATCATTACGGCTTCACGCAGAGACATTAATAAAAACAAATTATTTACCTTTTTAGGCGCCGGCTCCGATTCCTCCTCTGAAGAACCAAGTTCTATCACATCCTCACTTGCCATCTTTACTCTTCTTACAGAAAGAAGAATGGAATGGAGAATTTGAAGAAAATAAACTTTTCATTACAAGTCTGTAGTCGTGCACCGCAATTACATTCTGAACAACAGTATTATAACTGTATAATCAAACACAATTTCGATAAAATAAACTCGAAGCATTTATATTTCTTTCACAAAAAACATACGAAAACAGATGAATGAACGAATGAACGAAGCAAGGAATATAATACTCTCTGCCGAGAGGAACGAAGCAACTGACTGAATTAAAACACGAACGAGTGTGCTGTCGATTTATGTGTGTGCCTCAGGATGGCCTCAGGTGTGTGCTATCGATTTTGAATAAAATTTGAGTGTGCTATCGATTTTGAATAATTAAAGTATCGATATTTATCTCTATTATTCATTCGAGTTAAGTCATTCGATTTAATATACATTTCACACGTTTTTCTAATACTATATATTATAATAATAAAGGTAACTATAGGGGAAAAATGAAACATAAGAGAAATCGACTGAACTCAAAGTACATACAAATAAGTAAAGTTATGCAACTTCAATGCCGGATACAGGTTTTGGGCTTAGCTTGACTTGGTGAGGATAGGTTTACCATACAATTTAGAGAATCGAAAAATATAATTTAGGCAAACTTGTTATTTTTTAATTGAAATGATTTTGGGAAAGCATAAGCTTATGAAAGCTATTTACAATCCACCCCTGGATCAAACACTGCATTTAAATCAGAACATACTTACGAAATATATATTAATTAACTATTGATACGATAAAATAACAGACAGAATATATTATGTAAATAATGCATAAAGTGTTTATGGGCTCTCCTTGACAGCATTACCAAACATCGATAAATAAAGCAATTTTTAAACGATTATTAAAAGTACTGCATCAATACAACATTTATTATCGATATATAATATCCCATCCCTAATGAAACGGTGACAAGTGAATGACAATCAAAAAAACAAACCACAGAAAAAACTAAATTATGACCGACGGTACAGACTATAAAACCTTGACCGATCGTTAAATTATTATTTTGGAAGTAAGTTAAATTATTATTATTATTTTTAAGTAAATAAAAGCTGAAATATGAGTTAGGTATACAGGTTGCAGCAATTTTCAAGAAATGGAAAAGAAACAATAAAACAAAACCATTTTACATGGATTTATATGAAACTCAATCAACAAAGCTTAAATGTCATTCCGTCTGTCAGTTGCATGCTGAAGTAGTCTGTGGTCAACTAATGTGTATAAAACCTAAATTCAGTGATTGGCTAATGCTTCGTTTAATGCTTTTTTTCGTTTCGTTATAGGCTACAATGTTGTCAGAATAAGAGGTTCACCAATCAGAGTTCACGAAATATATAATTATAGGGACATCAGCAAATATGCTTTTTTCTACTCGGATTGATTGATTGAACTTGAAAAAGCAAGCTGTCAAATCAAAATAATAACTTGGATCGTGGCTTTATTTCTATTTTCTATTTTATCGATTAGTTAGGACAATGATTAAACTTTTTTCGTTAAAACAACAAAAGAAAGATGAAGAAGGAACTGCAAGAGCAGGAGGTTCACAGAAAAAAGCTTCAGCAGCGCAATTGCGGATAACAAAAGGTAACCGACAGCTGATTCAATGGTTCTATTTATTTGTAATTTACCTTAAATGTTTTAATTACAGCCTTAATAATGCTTATCATGTTGTTTACATAATCTCAGTATTGTTAAATTAGATAGTCCTAGGGATATATATAAAAATAAATTCGTTAAATAAATGAAAGCAATGTTTTCATTACAGATTTGAATGAGCTGAACCTGCCCAAGACATGTAACACAGAGTTCCCGGATCCCGATGATCTACTTAATTTTAAACTTATCATATGCCCAGATGAAGGCTTTTATAGAGGAGGACGATTTGTATTTAGTTTTAAGGTGGGTAACATTTGAGGTGGCATTATATTTAGTTTTATGTACCTTCCTAGTAAAACTGTCTTAGTGTTACCTCATATCATTACAATTGCTCGATTACAAAGAGATCTTAGGTTTATTAGGGTCTAAAGATGTTAGCTTTATATATTTAACAAGATAACAACAGATATGACATGCAGGATTTACCCAGATATGTTCTGGGAGTCACCAGTGCTTTTGTTTAAGTACCATGTTACCTATCTTTGTTATCTATACCCACTTGAAAACACAGACCAAAAGTCACCTTTCATCAAACATTAATGTATTGGTGTGTATGAAATTTAAATTGGAATGAAGTATATAAAATTATTACTTCCTATTAAAATTGCTCTTGTTTTCCTACTATTCCAAATGGGTTAAATGTTATGTGGCAATAATATAAAATATATGTAATGTAATATACCTATCTAATAGCTAGCCTACTTTTCATTCGTTTTGATAAGACATTTGTCTAATAATGTATTTCAGATTCTAAAAACCTTGTACCAATTAAGTATGTTGATTTACCCATGCATACTCGTTTTGAGTATCCACCTGTATACATATTCAATATATTTTATAAATAGTGCTTACCTTGGTTAGCTTAGTCTGTTCAAGGTTTAAAATGGTTGTTTAATGAAGTTAAAAAAATAATTACCTAGAGAATCACTGAACATATAAAAAGACAAGACTGGGTCACAACAAACAACACAATGATGCATGTAATGTATGTCCCTGCACCCTGTTACATACATATTCATACAACAGAATTACTCTTGGGTTTTTATTAAGTCAGAACTTTGGTAGGAACTTTACTTAAGCTTCTTTTATTTATTGACATGGATATGTCATACTAGCAGCGCCCCGCGGTTTTACCCGCGTTGTGCCCGTTCCCGTGGGAATTTCGGGATAAAATGTAGCCTATAGCCTTCCTCGATAAATAGACTATCTAACAGTGAAAGAATTATTCAAATCGGTTCAGTAGTTTCTGAGATTAGCGCGTTTAAACAAACAAACAAACAAACAAAACAAACTCTTCAGCTTTATAATATTAGTATAGATATTTTGAAGCATTTTTGAAGCATTTTAGTTTCACCTGTTTTGATCCACTTCCCAGTTACAGGTTGATCTGAAATTTTGCATACACGATCTGGATTACTATCTTTATAATAAAAATAAAAGCTTGTTAAGGAAACTTTTTTATTAAATACTTTCATACTATAGTAACTTCAGTAAGTGCCTCACCAATATGACCCAAATATTAAGGATATTTCCCCGTTACTGTATAAAATTGTATTACATTACAGGTAGGCCCAAACTATCCCCATGAACCGCCCAAAGTTAAGTGTGAAACGCCCGTATACCACCCCAACATTGATCTAGAGGGCAACGTCTGTCTAAACATACTCAGGGAAGATTGGAAACCGGTACTCACAGTGAATTCCATAGTGTATGGCCTTCAGTATTTATTCTTGGTGAGTTTTATTTATATATATTTTAAACTAGTCCCAAAGTTCCCGAATTTCGGTTTGAAAAATAGCCTATAGCCTTCCTATCCTGTAATATCTAGTCCTATTGCTTGCCAAAGGCCTCTCATCTCACTAAGGACCTCGAAACAAGTAAAGACTGTATTGTAAGAGTCTAATGTTTTCAAAGGCTTACTAAATGCACCTTACACTAATCTGAACTGAACCAGTTTCTGTGAGGGCTTAAATGTGGTCTAGTCATATCCAGGATTCCCCTGAAAGCAGTTTAGACATAAAATCTAAGATTACAGAAAAGTGCCAAGTTTAGTTTTGATTTATGATTGTGTGTTGCAGGAACCAAACCCTGAAGACCCACTAAACAAAGAGGCGGCCGACGAGCTGCAGAGCAACCGGCGACTATTCGAACAGCACGTCCAGCGAGCCATGCGCGGCGGCTACGTCGGCTCCTCCTACTTCGAGCGGTGTCTCAAGTGAACTGTACATTATTATAACCAATACAATACTATATAAATAAAACAATCTCATTTTCAATCACGAATTTAATTAATATACTTTTGCCGCGTCGTCGATCAATCGATACGTCACATATCAAATGTTGGTCAAAGATGGCGCTGGTTTCTTACGCTAATGTAATCTAATATCCCTAAACTACAAATTACATGTAATTTTATTTGGTAACTGTTATTGTACCACTACTGAGATCATGTTCTCATCCGTTTATGAATGCTAGAAAGAATCATAACATCAAACTAACAGGACTTGAAGGATCAATGCCTCTGAAGAGATGCAAAGGAAATTGACCCGAAATACGTCTTGGTGGGGGCGGTGAACGGCAGTTAGCGAGGTTACGTTGACGAGACGGCGCCAATGCATGAGGGCAACGCCGCCGTGGGGAGCGCGGCGTGAAGTGAGCGCCGAGTGGCGGCGAGCAGCGGCCCCGCCGGGCGCCGGCACCAGTCGGCCCGCGAGCCTCGCCCCGCACGCACGCTCCCCCCGCCGCCCCGCGCCTCGTGCTCTCCAATCTGTTTCGACACGCCATTCGGTTGCGAAAGTGTGCGCGATGATATACAAGTGAGAGCCGCCATTGCACGCCCGGGTACGCTCATCGCACGCGGTGAGCCAGTTTACACGAGAGACATTCGAAACTCGCCAGCTGTGGGGACGGGGGCACGCGACGCCGTCGGTCGCACACGCGGGGATACTTCACCACTCGGTCGCCTACTACTCACACCCAGATACGAAAACCAATTTTTAATGTGTCAAGTCAGTATAGCTTATTGCTGCTACGTAAGATCGCAGAGCGCCTCGAGCAGGAACTACAAGGTTATGCAAATGAGTTCTGAACGTTTCTATACCAGGGGTAATCAAAAGACCATTCACAACTTCAATAAACTTTAACGTTCGGTCGTTGCCGTTGAGTGTTAGTGCTTATCTACTTATTCGTAAATATATTATCTTTGAAAGTCGCGATCGCTAATTGCTAATTACTGTGGGAGTACGTGATAAGGAGTGGAAGAGCCGTGCAGTGTCAGCGGATCAGCCAGTCGGTCAGCTGCGCGCGCGCCGCCACCATGATGGCCGCCCAACAGGACGAGACGCTGCTCTCGCGCTGCGAGATCCCCATCATCGACCTCGCGCATATCGGTAAGTGTGCAATACTACCACACACCATAGGTAGAGCACCGTTGGTAAACACAGGTAAAAACGTTCAGAACGTTGCCATGCCAACCGATCGCTGAGCAAAAATGCATAAGTTGTGCCTGAGCGGCTCACAATAGCTCGGTTCGAAGACGTCTACCTGTTCGGTGGGTCTCTATTATCCGGTCCCTTGCGTGTCTGGAGGCCGACAGCCGACAGCTGTGCGACGGCTTATTTGTCATCAAACAACAGAGCGTCCCGCGGGTTCAAAGACCGCACTCCAATCCCGGCCACAGGGCTCCCGTAATAGTCCACTGATCGATACAACCTATAAGAGCTAAAATGAATAAACAAAGACTGGAATTCGGTGAAACAATGACTAATCCGCACTCGATGGAATTTGTTTGAAATCCTTCGGTTTGTTATTGGTACGAATAAGTTGAACGTAGTTTGATTCAGGAAAACAAAAGTATTTCACAGAAATCTGTAAAATTTTATTCAGTTTACAAAATTTTGCATATGTACAGAAGAACAAATCAACTATGAAAAATCAGAACAAAGGAAAATTCATTATGGAACCAAAACATTGTTCCAAATGTGGTGACAAGTTCTTTTCATCGTGTTTTTTCAATCACGTTTTCAATGTATTAAAAGGGTTTGTTAGAGAAACAATATGGTACTTGAATACTTAACCGTTTTGACTTATTATTGTGTTTCAATAAAGCCAGTTAAATTAACAAAAACATTCATTGCAAATAAAGAACGATCACCCTAAAATACGCTTAACGGGGCCAACGTCCTGTTGAACCCCTGTTTCCGTCCTTTTAAAACCAAAACAACTAAATAAGTTACTACGCATCACTTTCAACAGAAGCATTCCGATTTCAACACTTTAAGTTGTATGTTAATTATCTTATCAACTCAAATTTGCATTTATTTAAACGATTAGAAATTCCGTATTTGTACAACAAATGGAATTCGCTAATTATTTCGCAATCGCTCAAATATTGTGATCGTAAAATTAACAAAAACTAATTGAAAGTTAACTCCTAGGTACATAGCCGAGGGGAATTTAAAATGTTCTTCGTAAACTAGAATAACAATAGTAAGTAGATAGGTACATACATTCGTAACTCCATAAATCTTCAAAAGCGACATTTTTATCATAAAATGATTTATTGTTTTTGATAAAAGAATATCATCATGTTATCACCTCAAAAGGAGATAAGTAAATATTATCTTATCAAAATAAATTCATTTCCATGCTACTTTGATGTCTTTACCTTGCCTTCAATAAACCTTTGGTTGGGTACGCCATCCTACACTAAGGCAAAGGCATATTAAGTGCTAGAAAATAGTTCAAGTGTCAGCCTGTAATTTCCCACAGCTGGGAAAAAGCCTCTCATCTTACTTAAGATAAAGAAAACAACAAAATAACACCTTCGAAATATGTCCACAGCCACACAAATATAGAGTATTAGTTGAATCCAACAAACTCTGAATAAAAGTGAACAGCTTTTGCAGGTGTAATCACTAAACATAAAAGTTTTATGCTTATCCTAATATTATAAATGCGTAAGTAACTCTGTCTGTTACGCTTTCACGCCAAAACTACGGAAACCGATTTGAATTAAATTTGGTACACAGTTAGTCCAGAGCCTGAGAAAGGACATAGGCTACTTTTTATCGCGAAATTCCCGCGGGAACGGGTACAACGCGGGTGAAACCGCGGGGCACGGCTAGTAGTAAAATAATTTTAGTTAGGAGGCCCCTAGACCTACAATAACATTGTACAATATATTTAATTGTGCAATAAGATTGAATTGCGTTTAGATCCAAACGGTCAATTATATTGCACAATAAGAAAATTGTGCAATGTTTTCTTGTTCAGTCGGAGAATAGTTTGATCCCGAGCAACATGTCAAATATTGCACAATACTGACCCTACACGTAGCAAAATTGTTCAATATTAAATATTGTACAATAAAAATTAAACTCCCTCAAACTTTCGTTCAATCATTGCGCACTCTTCAATATTAGCCCTAGACGATCAATTATATTGCACAATATTCAATATTGCGCAATATAATTGATCGTTTAGGGGCCGCCTTGATGAAATCATAGCCAATTTATTATTTATATAGATAACTCCAGAACAATTACCATTTTCTTCCACATGATACATAAGTATGATAGATATCTTTAAATATTTCATGTATCTAGTTGCCTCTTAATCTTGACCTTAGCAAAAACAACGTATTTTTCATTCTCAGATAAGATAAGTGACAAAAAACATCGTTCGATTAATCATTCGTTCATACTCAAATGTATTTTTTGCTATTATTTACAACCTTATTTATTTTTACGTCTAATCCCATTTGATACATTGATAGCGTTTTTATTGTCCTGTTATAAAAACTTGCTTTTCCTATAAAATTATCGGAATCGCCAACCAAGCATTAAAGTTACACCATGTAACGTAAATCTTCTTATCTTCGTCACAGTGTTCGTTCGCGTACTCCTCCGAAACGGCTTGACCGATTCTCATGAAATTTTGTGAGCATATTGAGTAGGTCTGAGAATCGGCCAACGTCTATTTTTCATCCCGAAATTCCCGCGGGAACGGGTACAACGCAGGTGAAACCGCGGGGCGCAGCTAGTATTATATAAAAATAGTATTTTTCAAATGTTACTAATATTTCCTGCTTTACCTCCTGGATATAAATACTTTTAAAATGATACAAAGAGGAAAGCAGGTGCGGTCGTGTGACGAAAAATAAAATAGAGACACGGTACGCGAGAGATAATGGAAATATCTCTACTGCAGAATAATCACTACATAGTATAAAACAAAGTCGCTATTTTTGTCTGTTTGTTTGTCTGTATGCTTAAATCTTTAAAATTACGCAACGGATTTTGATGCGGTTTTTTGTAATAGGTAGAGTGATTCAAGAGGAAGGTTTTTATGTATAAAAATTCCCGATATTCCCACGGGAACGGACACAACGCGGGTAAAACCGCGGGGCGCTGCTAGTGCTTATATATGTAAGAATTGACGTCTGATATACAATTATCAAAATATGTACCAGTAGATCACGGTTTCACCCACATTTGTCAATGAATTTCACTACATAATAAAACTTGCCATACCTATATGTCTTTCTAAGATTCATACCATGCCTAATTCTATTAAAATCCGTTTAACCGTTTCAGCAGGAAAGAGCAACAATAACATCAACATCCTCACAATCTTTCACATCCATAAGAGGATACAGAATAAATATTGACGTGGATTCGCTCTAAAATGTTCTGAGCTCAACGGAACTGACTGACTGGCTAATTGTTCCAACCGTTTGGTGCGGAAACCGCCCGTTTCAATAACCTATATGATCAGTAATCTAATTATAATTAACTAGTTTTGTTAAAATTTTCAACATCTGGCGCTCATTACTTGGCTAGATATCTAGATATCTAGCCAAGTAACTGGGTGCCACAAGAACTGTTAAATATGTTTGGTACTTGAATGTTAAGAGACAAAAGCTGTACGTTCAAAATTGTATTTTATACTGCTTGAAATAGAACACTATTTGTATAACGTTATTTGTTTTTATCATATTTAGATTAATTAAGAATGGTTGTGCAATCCGCCCTTAGTTTAGTTAGCAAACAAGTTCGAGAAAGGAGAGCTACTTGGACCTTCCTCGTTTACTATGAATATTGATACAGTACTTTACCATTAGTAGGTAAAGTATAAATAAATTCGTTACACAGATAACCAGCCTGAAGGTAGGATACCCAAATGGCTTAAGTACGTAGATACATACATACAAATATGCATTAACCCCTCATATCCCGCGGACGCGATTTCAAGCCAGACACAATTGATTTTCTATTGTGTTTCTAATGCCGGTAAACAAAAGGTTAATAGAAACAATGTAAGCTAGAATAAACTAGGAAGTCCAATTTATAGTGATCGCCCCAATTAGCGCCCCGCATAAAAATAGCTAAATAAATATAGCACAAGTGGCATTCAACCAACATAAAAACATTATTTACTATCATTACGTTAGTCAACATAGTGTGGGTAAATTGAGGAAATTGCTGTAAAGAATTTTCCCTGTAATTGGAAAATCTTCGCGGTGTATAATATGTACTGGATGTTTGCAAACTTCAAACGGCAAACTTGGTCTTGGTGGCTAGTTAGGTACCTTCCTAGATGGGCAGTAAAATAATAATGGTTGTGATAAAATAATTTGGTAGTAGATGGTCAATAATAAAAATAAATAAATGGTATTAATATACTGTGGACAAGTTTACACTGGATTAATTAGAGCCAAACTAAGCTGCTAGGTAGGTACCTACATATGTTTATGTAATCATTGATTCCTCAATCTTCGAATTAAAATTATCATTAACAAAGTACATAGATACCTACTAAAATTTTAGTCTATTCAAGTATAAGCTCTAAGAAAAATGTTTCATTGCAAAGCAGGTTCTTAAATCCTTAGAATGCTGGATTTTTTACATGATTATAAGTAGATATGTACAAGTAAATAAGGCTATTACATGCATTAGGCATCATCTTATTACTATTCTTACAATCTTACTGCTTCGTCATAGAATCTTTATATAATTACCTCTTTAACCCATTAATTGCGTCTCGGTTTCTTTCCATAATTAAGTATAAATTTTTATACAATATAAGAAAAAATACAGTGGTTTTAACGTATCTATCGATATCTTTCCATTTCTTCCCTATTTAGTTCATCGAAGTTTAACCACAGATAAACAGTGCATGAATGATCCAAATACTCTCGAGTTTCAATGAATGGAATTAGGTATTCGTTTTGTAGGTCGCAACTCGCGTCGCATGATTTCATTCATGTATCAAATTTTCACAGTTTCGTTTGTATTATACGAGTACATACCACACATGAATATCGTTTAAAAGATTTACATAAACACGCGTATCGCTGATCAAAGTCCAGGAACGACTATCTGTCAGCAAGCCACCGTCCCGGGAATAATCAACAACGTTGTTGTATAGCAAATGCGACCTGTAGCAGTTAGCATTTTAGCAGTTCACTCAAACGCCAGCATTTCATTCAAACTATTTAGCAGTTCATTCAGACCAGTTTTCAGTTCACTCAGACCAGTTTTCAATTCATTCAGACTGTTTAGCAGTTCATTCAGACCTGTTAGCAGTTTGTTAGTCACAACAACCGTGGGTACTGCCGTTATGTCCCCGAATTTAAACGTGTTTATGCTCTTTTATCTGCCGCCAGTGTTGCAATCGATTTGACAACTCGGTTACTCGGCCGAGCAGTTTGGCCGATATTTTATTTGCTAATTGAGAGCAAACTACTACTACCTACATATGTTTTTACTACCTATACTTCGCCGATAGATTGTGTGAATTAACTACTGCAGTTAGCTATACATTGCCAACCTGATTTACTTGCTCTACGCTCGCTCAAAAACTGAAAACGCTGTACATCACACACTTACCTGATATACACTCGACAATGTAAGCATTTTGATTATTCTGAATTGTAAAACTTGTTTTCATTCAAGCCTAAATAAATTCAGCGTTTATAAACATGTAATTTATGATAATAACTAGGTTCTTGAACCTTCCTCATATCACCTTCATGGGGCGTGAATACAATTGACGTTGTTTAAAATATAAAAACGTTAGTGGATTGGTAGGTAACATAGGTACCATCATAAGTTAGAACCCTGTCTCTTTAGAATTATCGTGTTGGTTAGCTGTTTAAAAAACGACCGTTAGCGCTTTTTAATTTGACACGGTACTAAATCATATTGCCAGCAACTCTACCTACCTATATTTAACCACAAAATACGCAAAAAACTGATGTCGGGTTTTCCTCAATTACAATATAAATATCGGTAGGACTTCCTCTGAGTGTAATTGTTTGATTTGGTTTTGTTTGTCCACATATTGTATGACACCATTAGTTCCAAGTAGGTATTATAATTTTAATTTGTATAATGATTCGCGGCTTTGCATTTGCAGCAGCAAAAACTAAACTTTATCTTACTAGCAGCGCCCCGCGGTTTTACCCGCGTTGTGCCCGTTCCTGTGGGAATTTCGGGATTTTTTATACATATAAGCCTTCCTCTTGAATCACTCTTATCAATTTAAAAAAACTCGTCAAAATCTGTAGCGTAGTTCTAAATAGCATTATCTAAGCATACATAGGGACAGACAGACAGCGGAAAGCGACTTTGTTTTATACTATGTAGTGAAGCAAGTTATTTCTACGAATTTCTATAGTTATTTTGTTTACACAAATGTTAAGTACTTACGTAGTTGGCAAAGCTATTGACGTAGTTAGTACATACAATGGGTATTTTATTGTTAATATTAAAAACTTAATGCTAAAATACCATTTAAGGTGCTACGTAGGAAAGTTTATACATAAATCCAAGGCATTCAAGTTTTAAAAGGCAAGAAAAATAATATTAAAGCCAAGTCAAAGGTAATATAGAATAGTTACTTCTACTGCAGTTTGTTTTGTTTATGATACCCATAGCAGGTTATAGCAGTTATTGGCTACTTTTCTTCTCGAAATTCCCACAGCAATGAGTTAGTACACCATACAATGCAAAACGGCAAAACCGCTTGTCGTAAATAAATTAAAAAATGAATCAGATGAGTCTGTATGTTTAAACGCGTTATCTCAGGAAATGCTGATCCAATTTGTAAAATTCTTGTTGCGTAGATAGCCAGAATTTCAAAAGACAAGTACCTAGATCAATGTTCTAAAGTCAAACTGTGTTAACTTTTAACCCATAACAAGGAAAAACGAATCATTCGTCTGTGATACAAAAGAGGTAGAGGTGCCTACCTCGTCATTTGTCCTTAAAATTCTCGCACATCCTATCGCAATGACGTCGTTATGCCATTGTAAAGATTCAACGTTTGTTTAAACGCTCACACTAATTTGGGTTTGACTGGCTTTGATCATTGACACCTTTCAGAACTTAAATGGAAATCCAGTCTTTGTCCGTTTAACAATACCTAGTTACATATAGAACATTAGTTATTAACTTATAGGTATTTAACTCGCAATAACTCGGTACATGATTATTATGGACATTAGGCTGTAATACCCTTATTATGTACCCAACGATGACATAATGTGGGCAAATGTTAGGAAGGCACAAATTGATAAACCAGATAAAGTTCAAAATACTAACGTGATGTCATTTTTGGTTAAGCACGAATATACACTTTACGTACTACGGTACCTATCTGTTTTATAATACAATAAATACAAGATCCCTGGTCAGTTAATACTAGGATGCTTACGGTACCTGTCCATCATGATTTCAAAACAATATCAGAATAGATTCTTGCCCTTCTTCTCTACTTCTTCCGAATTTGTGGTACGTTCCAAAGAATCCCAAGATCTGGTTGTACCATTTAAATATTGGAACTTAACCTCTATGTTGATACCTAACTGTCGTTTTCTCTCCTACATAATTCAGACACATTTGTTACGTAATGCTACATGTTTAGATTATAAGAGCTGGACTACCATTTCAACCATTTGAACAGTTAAGTGCTACCTGCTCATCTCAAGATAAGGGGTATCTTCGTCCAAAGTTCAGTGGCATTGCGCACCTCAATTGTTTGTAGGTGATTAGACAACTACATAAGATTTGAACGTACTAAGATAAGATGAAACCGGAGAGAAACTTGAAAAACTTTTATTTATAAGTTTGATATCTTCGTTGAGACGAGAGGCTTTTGCCCAGCAGTGGGACATTACAGGTTAATACTTTTTTTTAACTTTGAAGACTTTGATTTGACAAACAGGGCAGGTTTAGACAATAAGACTGAAAGGTGCTGAAATAAGCCAACCAAACAAACACAAAAAATCTTCAGGTTTTACCTAGGTATGTAGGTATATAAATTACTGGAGATAAACTATCTTAAGTAAAGTTTCTATATTTAAGTATACTTGCTATATATTTGCTATTCATAAATTGTTCTTAGAAAATGCTAACTAAGGTAATCGAAATCTTATAAGGAAAATCTGAGATTCAGATCGACCTCCCATAACAGACATATACATACGCGAATCAATGCCAAATACTCACTTACAATACTCAACACAACTTCCTCTTATTGCCTCAAGTTAATTTTAGTTTTAACGTATCCAACCTAGATGAAGCAACTGGAAAACGGTACTTTGTTACACTAAATTGGAGTTTAGAAACGTAATAGTCAGTGTTAGCTTAGTAGATAGGTGCCTACATAGATACGTTGCTAAGACCGGTTAGTTTCGCTATGCTCGATTCCCGCTATGCACTGATCATAAAATACCTACCAAAAAGTGCCGCTTTGCTCTGAATTTCTCAGTGCTACCTTTAACAATGGAAGGTACAATTCGATAGAAAAGTGTTTCTAAAGTATACTTTTAAAGCTAGCCGGGGACTGCTTATTTTGAGGAAATTTGTTTTGGTAAATAAAAATCTAATTTAAATTTAAGAATTGCATATATTTCGATTAAAAATATAAAAACGCTATGAAACATAAATCAACTCAAAATCATGAGATTAAAACAAGCCAAGAAAATATATATTTTCAGATTCCAAAGTTACACTTCCACTGCTTTATTTATCACTTCTTTTATTTACACATTGCCAGACAACAGTTCTTTTATTTTGTCTTACAAAATGGTAATTGTGTCCTATATATAACAGGGACTTTCCACCACGTCTACTATCAATTATTGTATAATTTTTAACCAGACCACGGGAAGAACTTGCGTCCGACATGATTGCAGACGTACTAACGAACTAACCTAATTACGTTTATCAATAAAATAAAAATGCACCAAAACCGCAATCCTACTGTCTGTTTCTATTCAAGGACAAAAGTTAACACTCAGGTACAAATTCCCGGAAGAGGTAACCCAAAAAACTCGTTGTTTTGGTGTTGACGGTTTAAGCTACGAGTATGTGTTGATTAACACGAATACTGTTTACTAGTTATAGTTAGTGAAACTAGTAAGAGAGTATTTATTTAAATTTTTATTTATTTAAGCATAAGTATTTTCCTTTCGACAGTCCAAGAATCTGATTCCGTGCATAGCGGCACTTTTTGTTAGGTATTTTATGATCAGAGCATAGCGGGAATAGAGCATAGCGAAACTAACCGGCTAAGACAGTCCTAAGTAGACAGAACGGTACATACTCGTAGATGCATAGGTAAGTATATAGGTAAGTACAAAGTATCTAGGTAGGTTTCTACTTTCTACAAAGTTTCTGACGTCTATCAATCATCTCATATTAGAAAGATCTAGATGCACCTAGATGGATTGATGCCGCCAGTGCACCTAGAAAGTACGTATCAGGGTTAAATCAAATAAGACGATAATTGATACATTATCCAAATTGAGGCCAAATCAATCAAACATATCTCTACGTCATGAATCTTCAATGACTAGCAGCGTTCTGCGGTTTTACCCGTGTTGGGCCCGTTCCCGTGGGAATTTCGGGAAGAAATAGCCTATAACCTTCCCGTTGAATGTGGCTATCTATAACAATAACAATTATTCGAACCGGATTGGTTGTTTCTGTTCTGAGATTGACGCGTTCAAACAAACATAAAAACAAACTCTTTAGCTTTATAATATTAGTATATTATGTATAAATTTGCCGATTCGATGCATGCCAAGTGCGTTTACATTGGCGATCGGTGCAATATCGGTTTCGATATCAACTCGATACGGTACATTATAACCGTGGTCACGTGAAATTAGATCGAACCCACGTGCCGCAGCTACTTCAATTGTTATATTATTATGTTATAATTATGTATTCACTAACAATTAGAAATGTCAACTATTTGTATCAAGAAATATTGGTTTCTTAGGTTTCTTCTTTTATCTTGCTTGACCCTTTGCTTGTGTAACAAAGATATGTGAAACCATGGACGAATAAAGATAAAAACATTGCTTAAAAAACCGGCCAAGTGCGAGTTGGACTCGCAGACGAAGGGTTCCGTACCATTATTTATTAAAAATTATTAGTATCCAGCAAAAAACGGTAAAAAAATCACGTTTGTTGTATGGGAGCCCCCATGAATATTTGTTTTGTTTTATTTTTATTATTTATTGTTATAGCGGCAATAGAAATACATCATCTGTGAAATTTCAACTGTCTAGCTATCACTGTTCTTGAGATACAGCCTGGTGACAGAGGGACGGACGGACAGCTTTAGTCTCAGTAATAGGGTCCCGTTTTTACCCTTTGGGTACGGAATCCTAAAGAATATTATCCTTGATGATATCATACCATAGATTATACAATAGTACATACTACCTACTCGTTCAAGAAGTCAATATAAGGTAACAAGTCTGGCTCTGCCTCTTCCATATAAAACAGAGGTAGTAATTAAGAATCCGTAGGTAGGTTGAGCAAGGATGTAAATAACTGCAACATAAACAGTTATTCTAAGAAAAATAAACAAGGACAAAGGAGTTTTTATAATGTTTACTAAGAGTTTCCTTAGCAATATGTTTGAGACATCCGAGATTGCAGAGCTCCGCTGAGGTATTGAAGTATCCCGTGTAAACAAAGGTTTGTAAAATAAACAGTGGCGGTCATAATGAAATGTTTAGAAAGTATATGTGTGGGACGTCTTCTCAGACTTGTCACTCCATAATTTATAAACGAGGTTAGCTAAGAGTCCGTAAGAGAAACCGCTTTGCACTGTGCGAAAATTATACAAGCAAGATACCGATAGAATGGATCACATTTTACACAACTAAGTATACCTCGGTGTACAAGACTCTTATCATAGAACCTCTATAGACTCCAAACTAATTATCTATGCATTAGGTTAAGTAATGATTACGTAAAATCGCGAAAGTTAGAAGGACCACTAGCACTAGCCGAGTCCCGCGGTGTTACTCGCTTTGTGCTCGTTCCCGCGGGAATTTTGGGATGAAATGTATCCCATATGTTATTCCGATGTATATCCTATATTACTGTAAAGTTTCAACCAAATCCTTCCAGTAGTTTTTTCTTGAAAGAGTAACAAACATACATCCATCCTCACAAACTTTCGCATTTATAATATTAGTAGGATTGAGTTCTTTCACTAAATGTAATTATATATTTAAATATTAAGCACGCACAATACAATTAGATAGTTTATTGGCTGACCTAGACTACCATACTGAATATCCTTCGGGAAAGTTATCAATATACAAGCGTTCAACACGTCAAAATTATATTATAAGTATTCGCCAGCTTGCACCTTGTAAAGTTGCAAATGGATACAATAAGGAACATCAATATGTACCGTAAAAAAGCCTTCTAAAAAGAGACAGTGTACTATTATAATACCAAGGCTACATTAGATTAGGCGTCCGCGTCACTCAATTGGCAATCTATTAAAAGCAGTCACACTTTCTAAAATAGAAATAGACATGTTTTGTTTAGGCACTTCTTTGTATCTAACTACAATGGTTGGACAAAAAACTGTATCTTAAAGTAAAGTATATACCTATACTATATTTGTTAAATATTGGCCAGAATGCAATCGGTGAACGACTCCGATTTCACTTTCTATCCTTGTCTAGTCGCCTTGCCAGCTTTTTACTCGAGTCTACAGTTCGAATTTCCCTCCTTGTGACACTAAAACAATTGACTGTGCAGTAAAACAGACAGTTAAATAAATGCTATAGTGTTAGTTTCATTCGTCTACGTTTCTCAGACATTTTATGAAATAACTTTCTAACAGTTAAACTTAACTTTAATTTATAATCTTAAAGAAAAATATAAGAAGTGATCATTAATAAAAAGTATTATAATATATTATATTGATTATAATTATCAATGGAAATTAAGCCCTTGTATTGTTCAAGCCCTAGGTAGTTAATAAAGTGAAAATATGACATTTCGCATGTCATCCACATTTTAGATTCTGCATACCAACTATTTTCATGTTAATTAAACTACAAATAAATTATAACTGTACACAGTATAAACTAGACTACGACATTAAAATTCTTACATATTTTTCTACCTAAGTATTTATAATATTAGTTATTCGCCAAGCAATTAACGCTTATTATAAAACAAAGGCAGAATAACTGCGTAGCTAATTAACGTACAACTGTGTTCTTCCAATAGAATGGTTCCTCATTATTTTGTTTTAGGTGAATTATCTACTAAAAGCGGCCAAGTGCGAGTCGGACTCGCCCATGAAGGGTTCCGTAGCAGCGAGTAACATAATAAAGAAGTTCTTGAAATAAATGTTTTTTTATTTACATTTGAGTTATTGAATGAATAATCAGTATTTTTTTGCGGTTTACGATTTATGTCGTAAAAAAAAAACTACTAACTAGACCTCGTTCAAACCAATTTTCGGTGTTAGATTACATTGTTATGTACATCATATATTTTTTTTAGTTTTATCATTCTCTTATTTTAGAAGTTACAGGGGGGGGGACACACATTTTACCACTTTGGAAGAGTCTCTCGCGCAAACTATTCAGTTTAGAAAAAAATGATATTAGAAACCTCAATACCATTTTTGAAGACCTACCCATAGATACCCCACACGTATGGGTTTGATGAAAAAAAAAATATTTTTTTCATTTCTATGTATGGGAGACCCCCCTAAAATTTTATTTTTTTTCTATTTTAGTGTGAAAATATTAATGCGGTTCACAGAATACATCTACACACTAAGTTTCAACAACATAGCTCTTATAGTTTCGGAGAAAAAAGGCTGTGACATACGGACAGACAGACGGACAGACGGACGGACAGACAGACAGACAGACATGACGAATCTATAAGGGTTCCGTTTTTGCCATTTGGCTACGGAACCCTAAAAAAGGGGCTTTATAGCATCAAAATAAACCATAATCCTCCCGAGCGTTTTTCTAGCACTTTTATTAAACCCTAAAATTGTTAACTACGTCATAACATCGTGGAATAACTAATTGAATTCCCGAAATAGAAACAAAAGCGTTAGTCAGAATTAATTAAGAGATACTACCGGGTAGTCGCATCAGTCAACGTGTTGTTTTTATGTGCCTTAAACGGGTTACAAATACCGAGACTCCCAGATGTGCAAAATATTTAATTTATCAATTAACTTTATCAATAATGTCAAAGCAACACCCTCTATCGGTTATCTATTCTCAATGCCTAAAAAACAACTGAACTCATGTTAATGAATTTGAAATAGGAAGGCTTATTGGTCATAAATACATAGAGAAATGTAAGTTGACAACGAACGAAAAATAATGAGAAAACTAAAAAAAAACAAAACAAGGTATGGGTTTAGTTTTTCAGCTAGTATTTTAAAGGAGCCGTCAAAAACTGATCCTTTTGTCACAGCGAAATAATTCTAATTGGAGCTACTCAAACAAAAACTAAACCACATTGTTATCACGGCGAACATATCTCTTTAACGTGATATTATATTAGTGTAGTTATTATCAATTAGTTAGATATTCCGTTATCTTTCCATTGTTGAATTTGCGAGTATCGCGCGATACGGCATAAACTGAAGTCATACATTTTGTTTAATTTAATGGAAATTACATATTCCTTTCACGCCGATTAGATTAGCTATCGGTAAAATAGGAAATATTAATGTTTACATTACACGTGTAAGTTTAACTGCCTTAGGTTGGATTAGAAATATATTTTATAATGGGAACATTGAAAACCATAGATATAGAGAGATGCCATCCTACGCGCTGAGTACGATATGATGAAACGTGTGCAACATGATCCGCATCAAAGTCGTCTTTGAAGTAGCGACAGCATGGTGCTGAGGAAACGGAGAAATGTCATTAAATAGTTAGTCGCAGTCAGGTATTTCAAATCAATATAAACAATGATCTTGCTGGCGGTACTGATAGTTACGCACACAAAGACGCGTGTATATACACATTACAACTACAAGTATGCTTCAGGGCGGTCGTGGAATAAAACAAAAGGACCCATAAATAAACCTACAATACTCAGACAAAAGCAGGAATAACTTATAATATGAACAGTTATAACAATAAAATATAATATCTACAATTTTACTCTGTTGTCCAATCTGTATAATAAAAGAAAGTCGTGTTAGTTACACTATTAATAACTCGAGAACGGCTGAACCGAGTTGGCTGAAAATTGGTGGGGAGGTAGCATAGAACCAGGAGACGGATATAGGATACTATTTATCCCGTATTTCCTACGGGAACGGGTGCGCTGTGGGTGAAACCGCGGGGCACAGCTAGTCTGATATAATAGGTACCTAAGTAGTAAAAACATATAAATCTCAAATGTATCTAAGATGAAAGATGTACTGTAAAATTAATATATAGATACCTAATTGAATTGTTTATTTGAAATCAGTCAATGTATCTACTTATGTAAAGGTACTTCAGTTTATTTACATTCTGTATTGTCAGTAGACTCATAAATAAACTTTAGTATTTTCCTAGTCGTAAGTACCTATCATTTGTACAATACCTCGACGAATAAGGATGTTTATTTTTCTTGATTACATCGAGACTATGAACAATTGTTTTATATAAGTGCATGTAGGTATCTGCTATGTTTCTGCATCACTATAAAGCCTGGTATACACTAGGAGGCAAACGGAACAACATGTTGCGAAACATGTTACTCGATCAGTACGTGAACTTTCCCGGGACAAGCAACAAGTCCCACATCCAGGATGGGTTGCGGTATTTCTACCGTGACTCGGAGGGCACGTTAAATTGTCGGTCTCGGTTGTTTCAGTCGTCAGACCATGTCGAAGGCGTGTAGGCGGTCCAAAAACACCTGGGTTGGCTACTAATCTCTCCAACTTACTTACTAAGATGAATGTCTCACAAATTTTTGAGGGCTATAATGCGGTACATTGAGCAACATTGCTAGCCATGTTGAAGAACACTTTGTTAACTTCTGTATCCCGTGTTTTCAATAAAAACAAATGACAATCGCCCTTAATTAGTAATGTGTCACGTTTTTATCATTACCTATAAAAAACATGTAATTTTTTTACATCGTTGCCTCCTTAACTTAACAAAGGAGTTCTACCCGGATATATAAACCGAATGATTGTATTTGCAATAATATAAGCTTATTCGCGGGTTTCGGGCGGCTTTTTATGTTCATTGTATGTGCTGAAAATGGGATAATGAAGTGTTACAAAATGTATGATTTCACCATTTTAAATGCCACGAATCTCTACGCAAGTTACTCTAGACATGATATTTGATACAATACCAATGATTATTTAGCGAATATATCTCCTGAACTAATACTGAATGTGATTGGTCTGAGTCACCGGCCTTGACGAGATGTGAAGGTGAATCCAATGAAATATCCTCATTAGATAATTGGTTTTGTTATTTAATTACTTACTTTTGTATCTACTTATATACGAAATGTGATGCAAACTTGCTTGGAAATATAATGGAGTCTAGACGAAGTTGTTGCTATAGAATCTACATATTTCTTTTCATTATTAATAATGTATTTTATATCTAATATTAATATAAAATTATATACCGATAAAAATATAGGTAGGAAACACGAACAATTATGAATCACGAATCTCAATAACTGAAAATAATTGCACATAAATTACCTATGTTTTACACATAGTGTTATTTATGAACATTCTAGAAATATTGACCTGATATTCCGAAGTAGAAATACCTATTTAAATAGTACTGTAAAATGGAAAATCCTAAGGCAAATATCAAACTTTACCTGCCAAGTATTCTATTTTAACTAACTGTTTGTAACACTTAAACCTATGACGCAAGCATTTAAAAGTAATTGTACAGTAAAAAGTTACACAATGCTTGACCGAGCACGTTTATTTTAAAACATTTGATATTACTTAAATCTAATATTAGTTCATACTAGCCGCGCCCCGTGGTTTCACCCGCTTAGTTCCCACTCCCGCGGGAATTTCGGGATAACATTTATCCCATGTGTTATTATGATGTCTAACCTATATTACTGTAAAGTTTCATTAAAATCTGATCAGTAGTTTTTACGTGAAAGAGAAACAAACATACATACATTCAACCTCACAAACTTTCGCATTTAGGTATAACATTAGTAGGATTTAAATTTAGTATAGATTAATAAATAGTTACTACGTTATAGTAAATGAGCAATTCTCTGAACACGGTCAACAGTATTAATAAATATCGGGGTTAGTAGCGAACCCAGTAGGTAAACGTTTCTGAAACTCTTTGGTGAATGAATCATACATTGTTGTATTGTAAATGAATCAGACAACAAAATGACAGTAGGTTAGGCACCTAATTAGGGCAGTCATACAATACAATAGGCTACCGAAGTTGGACTTACTAAAATTAAGTTCTTGTAGGTTAATGACCAACTCTGGTGGCGCAGATTTTAGAACGCCTTAAGACCTCCGACATGCTCTTACCTACCGCCTTATTCATAAACGCTCTCTGTCATAAAATGTTTTGTCTCTTTTGCTTTTTGGGTAACAGTATATGTCGGAAAGGGACCAACCATTTGGTAGCTAAATCGTTAATAAGTATGAATAAGACTTTACAATCTTTAGGGCGCTTTCAAATTATGCGTATCGTGTCGGACCGCTGCGGTGCCGAAGCGGTGCGTTTGTCGTATTGTGTACGTACGATCGTGTGTTTTCATGCAAATCAAGCAGCTCGGCAACAGTGCGTAATAATAATTTTATTTTCGCGGTACCGACGCCGCACTGTTGCCGAGCATAATTTGAAAGCGCCCTAAACATCGAGGACTAACTATTACTGCTACATCCTTATGCATAATGCAGAGAGAGTACTTCTTCAGACAGAAGTCGGTTTAAATAACTAAACTAGCGTGTGAACAAACAGGAGCATTACAAAGAATGCCGCATACTTATTTGCAGTCATCATTATAATTATACTCACAATGATGATGCTTGAGATAAAGCTGCATATTCACTGTCTGATAAGTTTGCGAGCATGCGGAATGCTAGTGCAAAGGAACTTGTTGTTAGTTCAAAATTTGTTTTACGATACGGCACTGAACGAATCAAAAGATTATAATCATAAATAATTTAGTTCCATCAAGAAGCCTGATTAGCAAATAAAGTGACTAAACTGAACATATTAATTACCAACTTTATGTTATAGTCACACTATTGTTAAAGATACAACACTAATAGAACGATGAATAACCCTTTAAACACATATTTTACGTTCAACTACTAAATAAGACAATTTGTTTGTTTTACTGCTGCAAATAGACTATTAACTTCACTTCATTGAGGCAATTTATCTTAATAAAATAGTCCAGGTACGTTGCTCACATTGTGCTACGAGTATTTCATCAATTTTCTCACCTGCTATTGTGTGCACGGTGCACCTAATGATGATAAGCTGATAAATCGTTCACGTTGTAGCTAACGAACACGTGTTCTATTTCAAAACAAAATTTTCTTCAACACGATTGTATTGTGTTTGTGCTGTGAATTTGTTTGCCTACTGCCTACGTCACTGACGGAAGCATTGCGTACCATTAAGATGTACTACATCTTGTGATGGAATAATTAGTTTTATGATTTTTAATCACGCTTTTAATACTGCTAACAAAGGTTAATGAATGCCATAATTAAGTGCTGTGTTTATCTTTTCCTCATTTCGTAGACGTGCTCGAATATAAATAGCATGTTTTCATGCTAGAGCAAAGCATGTTCTTTGATTTAAATGAGAAAGCACTAAGTATGCTGGATATGCAAAAGGCATAATTTACAGAGGTAAAGTATAGCCCTGTTTATGGAAAAGACGAGGAAGATTGTGTGTTAATGGAAACTATAGCCACTAGAAGATAAAACAAGCAACTCAGTTTTGGGGGACCATTATATTCTAATGTTTTATTATCTAACTCCTTTACGACCCAAATGGCACATACATAGACTAGCCGCCTAGCCTCCATACTTATCAAGACCCAGTTTTTTAACGATGTATATTTTATGAAGCCCTGTATAGTTTTTATAACGCTAGATAAAATATTATTATCGCGAACTGCTATCCGTCTTAATCATACTTGAGTATCTTTGTCTTTTTAGCGGATTGTCTTTGGTTGACCTCGAATCATGTAGCAACTTGGCTATCTAAGTTGTTTAGTCGTTGGCATTGATGTTAAAGGAAGACATAGTATAAGGATTGAGGAATTGTATTTATAGCTAATGTTAGTCTTCATTAGTTATGTTTTTGTTGTGGTGTGGATATAAGAAGATACTACATACATAATATCCTTCCATGAATTTGTTTTTTACGTTCTGATTTCAAAATCATTTCAAAAATAATATATTTTTTTAATACAAAGGACAATGGCAACAATCACTTCTTTACTCACACTTCAGTTCTAATTTTAAATTTGAACATTTATTGAACGATGTTTTAAAATTTTAATCATTAACCTTGATTTTTCGCAAACACTGCAATCAAATTACAATGTACTTGCAAAACAAATGTTTACAAATACATTATGATGTAATTGCAAACTGTTAATGAATCGTATTACAAATTACAATTGATATTACAAAATATGATGACACGTTTGTACATTGTAATTAATTCGACTTTGAGCCTCATACGGACGCTTGTCTGCCGATATCGAGATCTAGGACAAGTTAATTAATTTAATAAGGGACTGCTATTGATCAGAGCAATCTTCTGGGTCTTCATGCGGAGGGTGATTAATCATCCATTTGTTACCCCAACCCATAGACAAAACTTTCCACAGATATGTTAAACATAGTAACATAGAGTCACAAGCATAGATAACAAACGGTAGAGTTACAAAATACAGAAGGCAGAAAGGTTAACAATCTTAAATAATTTTTACTCAATTAATCATGTCCCATCTTTATTCCGAGTTTAATTTCAAGTAGGTAGTTTATGTTTGCGGTAATTAAGCCTGATTGCCGCGCTGTACCACAGAACGATATCACCTGATATCTTCAGCGGGCGGGAGGTCTTTGAACTGTTGTGGGAGATCAGATATTGAGGAGTGTTACTAAGTAGAACATTACTCAAGGATACTAGAAGGACACATTAATATTATCTTATTTTTATTAGCTCTACCAAACTATAGAGATTGTATATTGGTCCCTGCCTTAGTTGATTAATTTAAGAAGCCAAGTGTAATAAGCAGTGCATGCAGGTTACAGTTTTTAAGGTAGAAAAAAAGGCTTCGACTCGTTCGAATATACAAACAGTGTACTTAACCTACGTACCTACAACATCGTTATCAAACAATTGCCAGTTACATCACAGTGTGCCCGAGACATAATAATTATGTATTTTGCTGTGCTATATTCATTACGACCATTCGGTGGCCGCATGATGTAAAACATATGACCTTATACTTTCGTCATTCTTTATAGTTAATGCCTACTCTACGATTACGTAACAAACACTCATTTAGCTACAGTTTAGCTAACATAATAAAAACTTTAATGACTTCCGCCGTTTTTTAAAAGTCTGGATAAAAATAAACTGCAATGTTTTCTGTCTATTGTAGGTAGGTTCACTCGAACACTGTTGCAACTTGCAGATCGTAATAAATGCTTACATAATTTTTATTTCCTGGTGCTTGGAGGTATGAATGTCTAGAATGTAGATTATTTTAATTAAAAATCTACTAATTGTACACTCGGCTACGTTGAACGCCGGCACGTTTTACTGTGCCCACACGGGGCGTAGTGTTGATTATCTAACCCACATACGAGTTACGCTTTCGTTAGCAAGCGAATGTCGCTTAATGAGATCGAATCTACATTCAACTTATTTACTTGTACTACCCGACATTATAGTAAGTACTAGTTACTGCAACAAAACTAAATTATGCTGCGATATCAGAATGTCGTTCGCCGCAACATGCAACATGTTCATAGCGAACATTTGATCTTATATCTTTGTCATATAACGCAAGTTGTCGCACGCACTCATCACGCACCGTATTCGCTCGCACCATGCCACAGAATAATAACTAGTACTACGTAACCATGCCTAAGTTGATATATTGACACCGTACACTATGTACTTGTTGTAATCTCTTGTATCTTGATATCCAGCTAACAGTAGACAGCATCGTGTTACATCAAGCTACACTCAATTAGCCGCAGTAATAGCCCACCCGCACGTTTTCATTTTGCGTGCAAACACGAAATAAATAAATACCGTTTCTCAAGAATATTATGTTTCCAGAAATATTACACCGTTTCCTATTATATTAGTTCTTTTAAAGATTATATTTTGTTTCAATTAGATATGTTTTATAATTTAA
This sequence comes from Cyclophora punctaria, assembly GCA_951394245.1. NCBI lineage: Eukaryota > Metazoa > Arthropoda > Insecta > Lepidoptera > Geometridae > Cyclophora > Cyclophora punctaria. The sequence goes on from OX596171.1 coordinate 8,116,990, forward strand.
TTAGCAATAAGTCAAATAAAACAAACGGTTTATAACAGGGTTAGAAGGATGGTTAGACCTAGTTATTGATCCGGAAACTTGTTGGTAAAAAGAATACACAATGATTAGAAAACTTGGTAAAAACTTTAAACAAAATAATATGATGCCACCCATTGATAGCTTGGATCCAGAAGAGCGCGGAGTGTTAGCAGAAGGAAGTCAATTCTTTAAAGAAAAAGCCATCATTCTCTGTAAGATTAGTTTATCATTATCATGGTATTGAGTTGAATCATTGAAGTTTATATAACGAATGTTTATTACAAAATATTTAGTTTACAGACGTCTCCGTCGAAACTTGACACGATCCTTTGTTAGAACTTTAGATATTTAAGTTGTTTGGTTTATTATGATGTCAAAATAAATAAGAACCACAGATAGCTTCGATTTATTTACTTTTTAAGTAATTCTACAGAATAAACATTTTCCAGGTACAATATCCAATCATAAAAAATGCAGCAAATATTCGCAATCTTATGTTATGGCAAGTCAAGGCAAGGTTAAGTTAGATTGTTCTTAAAATCAATTCTAAAAGAATGTATTTGATTGCAAGAATGCGTTGTATACGGGTAGGTAAGTAATAAGGGTCTTACAGGGCCAAACATATATTAATCAAAAAGTATTTTATTCATGGCCATTCAAAATCATGGTAAATTGTAAGATTCAGGAAGATTCGCAAAGTCAGGATTGCATCATCATTTAAAGCAATCTTACTGACTATTCATTTATTTCTTCTCTTAACCTCCAAGAAACGCCATTATATCTGCAGGAGTTAATGTGTTGATAGAGTTTGATTGGCGCTGTGTCCGTGGTACTGAGGTTTTCACTATTAAAACTCTTGAGCACTTTTTACTCCATTGTACCTTGGCTTCAACCGCATTCCGTAAGTAAATCGCAGCACTTTTTCACTCCACAGTCTCTTGGACACCCAACACATCAAATGCACTCCATTCCAGTATTGTTTTATCAGTTCTCCCGAGCTGGATTACCAAGTCTAATAGCCTAGATTAGATATCCACAATAGGATTAGCACAAGGCCTATTAACTGGGTCATGTACCTAACTGTAAACACAAAAAGGTCGCATGGATTTGTTTACAATGAGATAGATTATCTGTGATCTTGTATACTCAAGTAACTTCGATACACATCAGATGAATATTGAATGAAACTGTGTTTCCATACAAATTGCGCTTTCATTTTACACGTTTATCTGACGTTCATAGCCATAACGTCTCTTTTAGAGGAACCCAGTAGATACTCCGGAGGTGGATTGCTATATTTGAACAATTTCAAAATGGGAAGCTATGAATTCGAAACTTTTATGAAAAATTGAACCAAACTATCTCTCCCTCTCCCCACCCCCCCCCCTCTCTCTCACTCTCTCTCTCTCTCACAATTTCTCTCTCTCTCTCCCTGGATATGTGTCCCACATGGTGGTGGGGTTAGCTTTCCTTGATTGTTTCCTCCACTTCACTCTATCGTCGACGTTGTCATCGGAATTCTTGTTCTCAGCCATATCCTTGGACACAGCATCCGTCCACCTTGTCTTAGGTTTGCCTGAAAAAGTGAAAACAAAGTATTCTTTTGTTTTTAAATAGAAGTCGCTGCTCAAGGCACCAAGGCACCAACTCCAACCAGTTTAAACTCAAAGAAATTTGTATAACAAATGTTCAGTTAAGCTTAAACAGAAGCCACCTATATTGTTATAGGTAGGTTACTTATGTCTGAACTATTATGTAATCTAGACGTGTTATTAGACCACTCACGAAGTAAAATAAAACTGTAATTAGGATTAAATTATCAACTAGGTACCATAATAATTAGAAACTGGAACCTCACCGCAATATAAATGACGAATATGATACAACGGCAGACATACGTAATGATACTCAGTTCAAATAGTTATTTCATTAGTTACATAACATTTATTTATTAAGGGCGGGCTGCTTTAGTTTACGTTCACGCACCAGTAAACGTCACCACATCACCACCCAGTGGGTTCCGGGAGGAGCGCGGCGCCACGGGCGCGGCGGCCTAGGAAACGCTGGAGGGACGACATTGTCTCCTTCGACAGCGAGGGGTGGGAGACCGCGAAGGACAGGGAGAGATGGAAGAGTTTAGGGGAGACCTTTGCCCAGCAGTGGGACGATATAGGTTAAGGAAAAAAAAATAAGAATGTAATGTACCAAGGCAATTTCTACCGGACTTTCAATCAGAAGTGATACCGTAATACTTGTCTATTCATGAAAGCCCAAAAAAAATTTAGTTATTTATTCACAGATATGCTTACCATACCTTACATAAAACGTATCTATCTGATAATAGAATATTATGAAGACTCTTTGAAATGTAAGGAAAACTATCAGAATAGGGAAAAGCGTTACAAATCTATACTAATATTATAAAGCTGAAGAGTTTGTTTTGTTTGTTTGTTTGTTTGTTTGTTTAAACGCGCTAATCTCAGAAACTACTGAACCGATTTGAATAATTCTTTCACTGTTAGATAGTCTATTTATCGAGGAAGGCTATAGGCTACATTTTATCCCGGATTTCCTACGGGAACGGGCACAACGCGGGTAAAACCGCGGGGCACTGCTAGTTTAAGAATACTTTCTTTAAGGCAAACAAGCAAAGGTTTAATTTACTCATCAACACTCACCAAAAATCTTTAGTTAAACCATTTTATTTGTAGGAAAATAAATAAACATGGCACTTTTGGAAGTATAAATATGTATACAAACAGTTATCGACTTCCTTCTATTAATCCGTTAATTTAAATAATAAATATAATAATTAACGACAAGGTTAAGCGTCTGGTTTCACTATTAATTCCGTTTCATCTCAGTTAACGATGTACAATTAAATAATTAACAATGCAAACATAACAATAAAATGTATACGTTAATTACAAGTATATTCATCGAGTTTACTGGCAAATGCCAATCAACTGAGTATAAAAAAAGGCTGTAATAGGTATCCCACCGCTGCGCAAAGGCCTCTCATCTCAATAAACTAGCTGAGCGCTGCCGTGTTACAAAGGGCACGTTAAATTGACGGTCCCGGTTATTTCAATCGATTGACCACGTCGGAGGCGTTTGCGGTCTAAAAAACTGCGACACCAAGGACCACTAACCTACTCAAAATTAATTACTCGATTAGATTAATCCTTGCTAGTTAGTTAGTGAATATGAACTCTACCTAGAGTTCCACTATCATATTCAATATAACTAGGGGACTATTAGGGGAATTTTTTTGCAGATATTGAATTAGTTCGTAGCTAGTTAAGTTGTTATATAATGTAACTAGCAGCGCCCCGCGGTTTTACCCGCGTTGTGCCCGTTCCCGTGGGAATTTCGGGATAAAATGTAGCCTATAGCCTTCCTCGATAAATAGACTATCTAACAGTGAAAGAATTATTCAAATCGGTTCAGTAGTTTCTGAGATTAGCGCGTTTAAACAAACAAACAAACAAACAAACAAACAAAACAAACTCTTCAGCTATAGAATATTAGTATAGATTGACCGTTTAGCCACCATCACTCATCGTTAAGATTTAATAAGACTCTCGGTGACTCCACACGAGTCGGTTAACCACATCAAATAAATATTGCCTCAATAAAAGCTAAACCAACGGGACCGTAACAGCAATTCCATTAAATATCAATGACATCAATGGCATCCCGTGGTGACAGATATTCTATTTTAACTTATCCTAATCATCTGATCGACGATTTATCTGATTCCAACAATGTAAAATGCAACTCTTGCGCATCGGAATACTGTTACGATTGCTTGAATTTGACTCCTGATGCTTCCAAGACAATAGCTTCGTGCCCCCAATGTCAAAATGTGACCCGGCGTAAAAATAATAACGACAATACTCCATGCGGCCGGCAGCAGCGTAAAGAGAAGTCTCATGGTCCTAGTCAACTGCTGGATAAGAAGAACATTGCTATGACTCTTTCACCAGGCGTTAGTTCAGGAAATATCTCGGAGCAAATCACTATGGATAGTATTGCCAATTTGTTCGACACAAAGTTAGCACCGGATTCTCCCTTTATGATCAATCTCCGTACTGCACTTAGAAACGACATCCAAAAGATGGTCTCAGCTGAGGTTGGTCTGGCATTTGAAAAGCTTAGGGACGAATTTACAGTAACTACTGATTACATCACCGCCGAACAGATAGATGTTAAATCTGAGCTTCGTAACAAAGACATCCAAATACGGCAATTAGAGAATGATCTCTTGAAGTCTCAATCTTCACTACTCAAGCTGGAATCTCGTTTGTCAACACTGGAGAAAATCTCACGAAATCTTAATTTCGAACTTCAGCAAGTACCTGAGAGCAAGAATGAAAACCTGCCCGCTCTACTTAAAAAGCTGTGTGACTGTCTTCACGTTGAAATAAGCGACAACGATGTAAGAGCCTGCCGACGTGTGGCAAAAATGGACCCGACATCTACGAGACCTCGCAACATATTGGTATCTCTATCGTCACAAAAACTGCGTGATAACATTCTTTCGTCAGTGACGCGCTTTAACAAAGCTCACCCAAACGACAAACTGGCCACCTCTCACCTTGGGTTCATGGGAGATGACAGTAGAGTTTACCTATCAGAGCATCTTTCTCCCGAAACTAAAGAGCTGCACAGCGCTACAAGAAGGATTAGTAGAGAGAACAACTTCAAGTTTGTTTGGGTTCGTTTTGGTCAGATATACGCCCGGAAGGATGAACAGAGCCCAGCTATTCATGTGAAGAACAAGGAAGCGTTAAGCAAACTGAAGTAGTTTTTTGCTTTTTTTCTTCTTCTTCAATCCGTGTTGTGTTATTGCTGTAACTGTTTAGATTATTTCCTGATATTCTATGCTTAAGATATATTATCAAAATGTTAACAGAATTCGTAGTAAGTTAAATAAGTTTTATGTTAATATTTTAAAATACGATTATGATATAGTGTGCTTGACTGAAACAAATCTAAATAGTAGCGTGTATGATGGAGAGATTTTTGATAATCGCTATAATGTTTTCAGGCGAGATCGCGAGGACACATCTTCCTCAAAATCAGAGGGAGGTGGCGTTCTCGTGGCTGTATTAAAGAAGTATAATGTTATCCGTCAAGCATCCTGGGATAGTCACTTAGAGGATATCTGGATAACTATCATATTAGGTTCAGGACTGAGACTTGGTATCTGTGTTTGCTATCTTCCTCCAGACTTGAATCTAATTAAACTAGAAGACTTCTACACAAATTGTCAAACAAGATATCTTAACGACTGTTCTGAGGATACCTTCTTATTAATAGGGGATTTTAACACTCCCGAATTTCATTCATTATCTTCTGACGTTTCTTCCTATTCTTATAAAAACAAATCATTCTTGTTGAACGAACTGATAACTCTCTGTAACCTAACTCAGTCCAATAATATACTTAATTCTAATGGGCGTTTGCTTGACTTGGTTTTCTCAAATACTCGATCCATCAGCGTGTTAGAAGCACTTCCGCTAAGTATAATGGACAAACATCACCCTCCCATTATGATTAAGCTACATAACGAGTCACACAAAGGCATGAAAAAATGCAATAGTAAAGTTCTTAATTTCTCGAAATGCGATTATGTGAGTATCAAATCTGAACTTCAAGCAATTGACTGGTATGAAACCTTATCTTTTCCTAATAATGATGTAAACAGAGGACTAGACATTTTCTACGAGTATCTCTTTGATAGTATTAGGCGACACACCCCTACCAAAACTTGTAAATCAGAGGCATATCCCATATGGTACAGTAGAGCTGCAATTAAATGTAACAAAGAGAAAAATAAAGTTCATAAATTATACAAAATATACGGAAATTCTCGTGACTATGATGCATTTTCTCTACTCAGGGAAAGGTTTCATTTATTGGTTGATTCAAGTTATGATCAATTTATCTCATCGACAGAAGATTGCTTGCATAACAACAATCTTAAAGGTTTCTGGAGCTTCGTACATAGTAAAAAGAAGAACTCATCGATGCCACATGTTATGAAGTTTGCTGATTCCGTATCTTCTGATCCGGTAGAAGTTTGCGAATTATTCTCTAAATATTTTAGTTCAGTTTTTGTAACCGATAACCCTACTCATTCGATGCCCTCTGCAGGCTCTAATGATCGTGCACGTCATGGCCACTCTACCAATTCTCTGTCTTCAATTGTCATACATGAAAAAGATGTATTACTTAAGATCAAACATTTAGACGCAAACAAGTGTACAGGTCCCGACTTACTGCCGCCATCATTTATCAAAATGTGCGGAAAAGAACTGGCGGGTCCTCTGACGATGATTTTTAATTACTCTCTTAGTTGTGGGACTTTCCCCCAGCGTTGGAAAACAGCTCACGTCATACCTATTTATAAGAGTGGAGATAAGTCGTGTTGTGAGAATTACCGGCCGATCAGTATTCTATCCTGTCTAGCGAAATTATTTGAATCATTGGTATACGACCATTTGTACAGGCATGTAGAACCGTTAATATCAAGTAGGCAGCATGGGTTTGTAAAGAATAGGTCGACAGTCTCTAATTTGCTTGTGTACAAAGATTACCTGTGTAAATGCTTTGCTGCTGGAGGTCAGGTAGATGCAATTTATACTGATTTTTGCAAGGCTTTCGATAGAATTATACATAGATTGCTCTGTGAGAAGCTAAAATCATATGGTTTTCATGGTAATTTATTTAGATGGATCTGCTCATACCTTATAAACAGAACTCAACTGGTGGCTATAAAGGGACACTTATCAGGTCCTGTAGAGGTAACTTCCGGAGTGCCACAGGGGTCTCATTTGGGACCTCTCTTTTTTATAATTTTTTTAAACGACATTGCTGCTCGCCTTTATTGTAACTATCTATTCTATGCCGATGACATGAAAATATATAAAGCCATATCCAGCTTGAGCGATTGTCAAAGTCTACAAAGGGACCTTATTACAATTCGGGACTGGTGTAAGGAAAATCAAATGGCCTTGAATATAAAAAAATGTTTTGTCATTTCTTTCTCGAATAAAAAACATAACTTTATTTATGATTACACGGTAGACGAACAACAACTCACTCGCTCAACGATTGCCAAAGACCTAGGCGTTCTCTTTGACAACAAACTAACTTTCAGAGCTCACTATGATGAGATTGTAAACAAAGCTAACAGGATGTTAGGTTTTGTCTTGAGAACCACCAAAGGGTTCAAAAAGCCTCAAAGTGTTCTTTACCTTTTCTTCGCTTTGGTAAGAAGCATACTTGAGTATGCTACTCCGGTCTGGTCTCCGCACTATAAAACTCATGTCGATAACATAGAGCGAGTCCAAAGAAAGTGTACAAAAATTTTGTACTTCCGCCTGAAGCCTGGCAGGTCCGACGTTACCTACGAACAGAGGCTGTCCAAGCTAAAGGTAAAAACTCTGGAGCAGCGTCGTCGATACTTTGATTTTATCTATCTATATAAAATTACCCACTCCCTTATAGACTGCCCGGAGTTGCTCTCTCAGCTGTCCTTTAACACTCAATACAGTTCCCGCAGATCTCATAAAACGAATTTGTTCTCCCTTCAGATATATAAAAACAATATTTCATATTATAACCCCCTTGTACGTATGGCCCGTGAATTTAACGATCTACAAAAAAGCAAGGAAGTTTTAGACCTGTTTGTCAATTTTTGTTCATTTAAGAAAATTGTCAAAGATATACTATCGGACTGATTAGTGTTTAATCGTATACTTATTAATGTATTATTTAGCTTATTTGTTATGTTCCTGTTTTATTATTATTTATGTTTAGTATTTGGTATTGTTTAGTTTAGTATTGTTAAGTATTTATGTTCCTGTTGTTTATAAAATCTGACTTCGGTCAATAGCGACTTTTGTTATTACTTAGCTGAAAACACATGTTTTGAGATGCAACCTAGATTTAGAAATAACTTGCTTACACTGTTTCCTAGTTTATAATGGTTGTATTTTGTTTTGTGTAATAAAATAAATAAATAAATAAATAAATAAATAAATAAATAGATCGAAGAACCAAAGCAGTGACGGCAACATGTGTCGTCATTCAGAGAAATGTTATATAGCGATGTTTACAATCGATGACTCCATTGAACGACTAAAATGATTAATGATTGATCTCGAATTTGTGGTAGTCAACCCTCGAATCGCAGGTTATGTTACAAGATTGTTTAAAAGCTTTGCGATTGTCTATCCTACGTCTATCTAGCCCCACCCTACATATATGTAGGTCGAACTGAACGCATGTTGTTAATCATCCACAATGACTTAACGTCAATCAGTCTACGCCACAAGCGAGCACTCTAAATAGTGATCGACTGATCAATGTTCGTTTGTAACTAAGCACCTACTAGTTGAAGAAGATCATCGACACCAAGTCGACTAACGGCTTGTTTTTGTGGTGTCGTGTGTAGAGCACCTTATCTACGTAAAATATATTGTGAATCAAACAAAGCACCGTTACAGTGTATTATGAAACTGTCATGTTTGTTTATCAGCCGAATGCCATGACTAGTTAATTATGTTTCTAACGAAAGGAAAATCTATGGCATGAGCCACTCACCAATGAGTCATTCGTATATTAAGTATATAGGTAGACTATATTCTAACCCGATTGTTAATAGGTCGGTATTGTGGAAACGATTACGAGTATATTCGTCATTGTTATGTGTTCAGTTGATGCAGATCATGACGTTGCGTAGCTAAAATACACAATACAGTCAACCATGCTATCAAGTATGGCATACCTACTGATATCAGGCTCAGGGGAAAGGCATTTCTAAATCAATTTCTTCACCAACAACCGAACATTAACTTGCTTTCATATCGATTACCTATAACGAAATAACGTAGCGAGTATAAGGCAGCTTTGTTGCAATGTTGTGAACAAAAGTCAACATTTCTCATACGTCGCTAACCAAAAAATTCTCAAAACTGTCAACCAAGACCAAAAGATAGCGAAATATATGTCAATGGATATGGCATCCGCGGAACCGTGTCACGGCCAGACCTTCAGCTAACTCGGAACGCACAGCGGTATATTTTATTCATATTGCGCAAGACGAGGTGAACCGCCACTTTACATGCAACATCTTTCAGTCCAAGTAAATACTTGAAATAAATAACTCGCATTTCAGCTTATGTAAACGTTGAACAATGCTAATGAGAACACACCTACCCATACATACAAATTATAATGAGTCTGCGTCATCATAACAAACCGTCTCGTCTAAAACCGCTCTCAATTTAAGTATACTAAACTATTCAAACCTACATACTTTCTACTATTACCTTTATCATTATGAATAGCAGGGCCTTGCGATTTAACCCTCGTGTGACGTGTCCTTTCCCGTGGGAATATCGGGATAAAAAATCTTCCTGTTGATTGTGGATATTCGTTACAAAAATAATTATTCAAATCGGATTGCCAGATTGGTAGTTAATAAAAAATCAATAAAACAAACACTTCAGCTTTATTACATACAAGTAACGATAGTATAGATAGATATGCAGTCTAGATACAAAGTTAAGGATTACCACTGTTAACCTTTAACCCTCTTTCAGGTACCGATGTGTGTCCTATGAAGTCAGTAGTGCGGCGTATCGGTCAACATCTGTTTACCGCTCTCAGTAACAAGGGAATCGCTGTGCTCGTCAACCATGGCATTGCTGACGACAAGGTAACACACCAACGATATTAATTGTTTAAAAGTACAACTGAAACAGAACTTATGGAAACATTGGAAATAGTTGTGAAGACGATTAATGAAAGTGATTTGATCTACTTTATCTTTTACGTTTAAGAAGAAGATGTTTTTACTACGCCTCATCTTCTGAAAGGATACCTAACACGTCATTCATAGAGCTACATTCCTGCACATTATACCTCATTCCTGCCTTCTAAATTCAACATGCATCATCATTTTACACTTATTTCTGCCTTCACTATTCCAGCTTAAGGCGCTGTATCGTGATCTTGACAACTTCTGCGCTCTGCCAGAGGGGTGCCAAGCCCAATACCTCCATAACCCCACCAGCAACCACGGCTACGTCAGACCCGGCATGGAGCAGTTCGACGAAACCAAAACGGTAAGAGTCAACGGAGATATGAAGTTTAAAATCGGGGATTCGCTTCGACTCTGAGCTGGTATGAATTGAACCCATGGGCATCGTTTACTGTCCCCTCTCCTTAGAAATCTTTAAGTATCTCTTTGCTGCAATTTCCCTCCCTAAGCCAGTAGTTTGCGATTCTGTTCATTGAGCCTGAAATGACATTAAATAAGTAGGTATCAGTAATTTTAATTACCTAATGCAGTCTCAGGTATCACGTAACACGAAGCTTACAGGTGTCATGTAATGATATAACGATAATTCTATAACACGATATATAATAACATTAATAACTGACATATCAATTATGATTGCATGCGACTGGAGTTACCCGCTAGGTAACTATACTGCCACTGTATATGTTGATAAATATTGTGTAATTGTATTGTTTATTACATAAATATATGACAGGCTTATTATTCTATAAGCCAACTTTAAAACAAAAAGAATAAAATAACTCACATAATATGAGTACTTCTAAGGTAGTAACAATTATTAGGATTGTTATTTTTAGAATCGCTCATATAGACCAAAACAAAAGTTGAGCATTTGTTTATCTTCTACGGTTGATATCAACGTACATTGTCTAGAAAAGGTCATCGGATGATACGCATTAGTCATATCATGAGTAAAATGATCTTATATTGACCGTACGCTGATGTTACTTCCAGGAGCTGCGTCATTCGTTTAACATCACAACGTTGTCGGAATCAGCGATGCCGGCACAGGAGGAGGTTCCAGAGTTCACCAAACACGCGGCACCGGTGGCGCAGGACCTGACCAACCTGTCCCGAGTCTTGCTGCAGGCCTTGGCGCATGCTCTAGGTAGGCACTAGGCATATTCATTGGAAAACGGTTTAAGGATATTGTATGTTTTGGAGCCTCTACGACTAAATGGTGAAAGTTATTGGACGGAAATTGGTTGGAAAAAAGATCCAAACCAGCTAAAATTACGTTTAGAGGCATCGTTCAATCCCTGTTCTACTTTATTAACTGAATTTTGACTTCATCGTTGACGTCCAATGACCGACTACCTATCCTTCTCCTAATTTGTGTAGTCAGAACAACACTTTTAGAAAAATAAGCTATACCCTTCTTAGCACATCTTCCATCTACTGTTCCTCTCAAAATCCTTTCAAAAACGAAAATACTGACTTATCTGAAAATCCCCAGGAATCCCTCCCGCGACCCTCTTGGCGTGCCACTCGAGCATGATGCAGGGAGACGGGCACAACCCTTCCACCATGCGCATCGTGTACTACCCGCCTGTACCACCCGAGGACGAAGGCCCTTGCTGCCAGCGCGACGTGGTGCACTACACCAGGTGTGGAGCGCACTCCGACTTCGGGACCTTTACGCTGTTGGCGCAGGATTCTGAGGGTGGACTTGAGGTATGTATACGAGAATAGAGAATCAGTTACTTAGTTATTTGAAGACCAGAATAATCATGTAGCAATCAACGAGCAAGGACTGAGTGATGCTGGATCTCCAATAATTGGGCAAGCATGATGATTACGCCTCATGTGCATTATTATCGCTTCGGTGACCTGAGAAGCTGCCACACTCTGGTGTTATGATTGTTAATGATTGTCTTCAGTGATCGAGAAGCCGTTGCTTTACAATGGGATCTTATAGCTGGAGGCCTTAAGGTTTTCTAATCAAATTGAGTGTCGTAATATTGGTATCTTTTTCTACCAGGTGAAGTTAAACGGAAGCGATAAGTGGCAGGCCGTAGGCCATTTGCCTGGAGCTATTCTCGTGCAGTCGGGACAACTCCTCGCTCAATGGACTACCAACTTAATGCCTGCACTTGTGAGTATACCAACAGAGCGTAAAAATAATCTCCAAATTTGAAAATACCAGTAATATCATCATCTGAAAAGCAACCACAGCTGAACATGCACCTCTCCACCTCTCCAAAGAAAGTCACAATAACGTGCGATATCATGACATCTTACACCACTAATAATGAAGTTACTTGTATCTCATCACCACAACAAAACCGATATTCTGTAAAGCAGTACATGGAACGTGTATTATTCTAGATGCACCGCGTAGAAGTGCCAGCGGGTGCGTACGCGCGGGCGCGTGGGCGTCACTGCGTGGCCTTCATCTGCCAGCCTGACACGGACGCGGTGCTGCCCCCGCTGCCGCCCGCCGCGCCAATCCCCGTGCCGCCCGCCTTCACCCCCGCCCACATCACGCTGCACCACCGCATCATGAACGCAGCGCATCACCTGCAGAAGAGGTTTCGGGAAACGTACGCATGACTAGCGCACGGGAACATCGCGGCGCTCGCTAGACGACATACCACACACTGACCGGACGGATTAAGCCTTACGCATTAGCGGTTAACCGCTTTTCCATTTTAAAATGTAACTGCAGCCAATATTATATGTAAACTAACGGTCACCGCTCAATTAACGCTCCCCAACCAACCTGCACCGCACATGGCGACTTCAACTTATTCTTCATTATGTGAAGACATAGAAACTGCAAAAAATGAAGGATAGATACTTTGGCTTCATGCCAAGCGCTCCTGGTTGGGTGTGGGGCTCTAGATTAGCAATGATCTTAGTTAATATACTATTCCCAACTGTATCAATCGAGCGGTTGACCGCTCTCATGAAACTTACTGGATAAGAGATTAACCGCCAGTGAGTTCGACCCTGAAACTTGCCCAATACACTGCCTAAGCTAACATTCGGATATTTTTAAGTTTAAAAATTAATCAAAAATCAGTCATATCATCAGTTTTTATTTAGTACTCGCATCAGTCATTCGAAACACATCAGTAATTACTACTTAATTCTTCTTTAAGTTATGAAACACAAATGGTATTGATATTGTAATAATTATCGATGCATCATTGTTAATAATTTACTTCTCAGTATGCTCTAACTATTCTATTGAATACTAAAACACCTGTTAATCAATGAATGCTACTTCAAACAAAGTGAATGTTATCGACACCTGACACTACTTTTCCTTTAAGCACTTATAACGTCAGTATTCGTCAGATATTAACATCATGAGTCAGATATTTACCATAATGATACTTACTAAGAAATTATGTATCAAAATTATCTGAAGTTTCATTATAATTATATTGTATTTAGTACTTAAGTACAAGAGTATTATAAAACGTAGGTGTAATCACAATACACCGGTAGACAGTATATTTATAAGTTTAATATTTATACTTAACGCCATTGCTTTGTGAGTTTCTACGCTACCAAAATACACTCTATAATAGAATACTTTAAAATAGGGTACCTGGCCTGCTCTTTATCTTATTTGTTTGTCAGTCATTCCCACTCACAGCATTTACTTTTGACCTAAGATTGCATTTATTTATATAATTCATGCAACTTTCACGCATTAACTATTTATAATTTTGTATAGTTTTTTAGCAGGCAAGATATCTTTCATTAAGTACATAATGTACAATCTGACGGTTTGGTGGTTGACCAGTTTTAGATGATATTCGCATGTATTTCGAAGCGTGATTATTCCAACATTTTGTTGAGTAAATCACTAGGATTTTCGACATGAATGCCTAAATGGTCTAAAGTGGGTGATCGCCAACATTGCAGAGTCTATATTAGTACCCATTCTACTTCTATACAATTTGGTAACTTAGCAATTAGCTACGTGAGTTAACGCCACTTTAGTATTTAAATGTCTAATTTAATAGCCTTGTGTTGTTGCTTCGACGATTATTTAGTTTAATTTTTTTTTTCTTTATTACTATTTATATTGTCTTCTATTCACGACTACTCGTTGCATTTTAGTAAATCGTGTGATAAATTGATAGCTCAATTTTTATGTGTACTTATCTACATAGGTATACGATACGATATGTGTTCCGACATCGAAGGGTAAATTAGGTGATAGATAATATTAATAAATGACATTCAATTAGCAAAATGATTAAAATATCAGTCAGAACAGGGCTCTCGATGTTCCAAAGATAACTGGGTGGAATAAAAAACTGTAGAGACTTCTTATGTTAAACATTTACAATGGGAGCAAGCAAAATGTATTAACGAATCTTTTCTAAAGTATTGAAATTATCTTACGTTTTGTTTAATAACAAAAACGCACATGTTTATTTCAAAAGTAGTTAAATAATTTCGCAGTAAACCAGCCAACCCTCCCACAACGTATTCTGTTTACTTTTTATTATTACGCAATAAAACTTCAATGTGTATTTGTTTTAGTGATAAGTAGACAAATAATTATACTTAACGGTGATGATGATTTTATAGTACATACATTCATAGATCTACTCCATTTCTTTTTGTTGAAAAAGATAAATCAATAACTTATTGAAATTATGTTTATAGTTTTAAGTAGGTACTTAATTAAAAATTGAAATCGGCATACTTAATACCACTGGAATTATCTGCTTAATTAGTACTTAATTTCTTTTTTCAAAAGTAAATAAAGACATAAATGTGCAGCAAACCACTTGTTTAATTTTTCACTTGTACGACCTTAGTGTAGCGAGCGCCACATCTGCGGAACGTACGGCGCCGAACCTTCCGCTCTATGACACATCAGTCGAAATTACGCCGCGTACTGATGTGTCATAGATAACTTGAAATACGCTACGAGCGTATTTAGCGGAAGGTTCGGCGCCGTACGTTCCGCAGATGTGGCCCTACACTTACCAATGACATTTTACAGTCGACGGCAAGTTTGACTCACAGAGATTGAAGAACTTAAGTAAAGTATTAGCTATGTCCCACCGATGGGCAAAGGCTTCTCAGGCGTAATCATAATCACCACGCTTACAAACTGCGAGTTAGTGATCTCAAAGATGACACGAGGACCTGAGTATATCCCCTCTGTGTCCGCAACCGCCTCGCTGATGCTAAACGCCTGCGGAAAACATAGAGCAATGTCATAAATGAAAATCTACATAGTTCACAAAGTGAAATTATTGATAGACATTGCAACATTTGATTTACAACTTCTATAATGCTTTATCCATCATTATACTCTTCATTACTTACTCCCCTTGTTCCTTATCCTATCAACTTGCAAGGCTAGAGGTCTTGGAGTGATTCTAAGGCCATTTGCATTGCTACCTTTAGGCAACCAGCTAGCAACACGCTTGACAGTGGCCAACAGCTGCCTATGCATACAGGTTATTTCAAATATGAAATGCCTATATTTTCTGAACTAATTCCACTACCAATTACAACAGAGTAAGCTCAAGTTTGGTACGCTGAAAACAGCTTCTTCGGTGCGAAAACTTAAAATGTTATCTAACATTTTAAGTTTTCGCACCGAAGAAGCTGTTTTCAGCGTACCAAACGTACCTACAGAAAATCTCCACGTAATATGAGTTAAAATGCTAGATTTGTATAAACTCTGTTGGGGGGAGTTCGGGATACGCATTCGTATCTACGTCACACCACGTACGCACTATTTTAAATTTCTCCGCGGAATCGCGGTGGCTATTTTAGAGTTTTTATTTTGGCGTAGTTCGCGTGTGGTCGGAGTGCGGTATTTTGGCGGGAAAACTCATAACAGTTGCCGCGTACCGTCCGGTGCAGTTGACGCATTCTTCCCCAGATATTGTAGAAAAAGCACAGTTCTGTTAATTTTTTAAGTTCTTGATCAAGTTTTATCATGGTAAGTGTACCTTTTGTCAATTCTATTTCCTTTCTTTAGCGTAGTTAACCTTTACGTTAACCTTAGTTAAACGATTCTCATAAAAGGCAGAGCTTTTCAATTTATATGTAGATTTCTTACATACCCACTATCACTGCAGCGCACTACATATCTATCATACTTTCAATCTAAAAAACGTCACCCGAACATTAAGACATCATTCATGCAGCATACATTCGGCACACATATCGGCGACAATGCCTACCTTATCTCAAGATAAAATTGTGACATAATTCGCGGTAGATCACTCGCAGGCTAATGTGTTTCACGGACTTACAGCATGGCTATGACGATGTTTCAGACACAGGATTAGACGCTGCGTTATCTCTTATCATAGTGTTATCGCGACCGATCAGTACCTAGGCCCGCAGCTAAAAATAATACCAAGTAATGCCAGAATTAAATTCGTCAGTTGCAAAGTCTATTGTTGGATTTGGCGTGATAGATTTTTATGTATGGTGATTATGTTGTAACTCTTTGCGGAATTGAGGGTTAAAGTTGAAATAAAGCGTGCTCACACTAGCATAGAAACTAAAAGTACACAAAAGAGCAAGGGCTTCTACGCTCTATGAACAAAAACACTGGTAAATAATGTTAAGTCATAAGGTACTATGTAGTACAAACCTTAATTAGGTACATTGAATGCATTTCATCCAAAACAATTGTGCCGTGTTTTCTTGATTGAATGATACGTCTATCTAGTCCACCTATAACTATCTTGAAAACCTTTCAGTTTCGCATTTATTGAACTCATAGATATTATTTAAATACTTAGGTACCTACATATTATCTTTTATTACATAACTAAATTAAATAATTGATTGACCTACAGTTAAACAACTAAAGATCTTAAAAAGTTTCTATCGCACAATTTATGCTAATCCGGTCTCTGAACCTCTACGTTATTTGCAATATCTATCGAATTAATTTAACATTTTTTAATATGAATCGAATTATTCATATAGCAACGATTAAATAAATAGATCATTGCCCATTGGAGCGCTGCATGTTTGAATCGAAATTTGAATTAGACGTGCGCAGAGAATGTCTTTACATTTAGGATATGAAACTTAGATAATAAATAAAATGAAATATTATTTATTTCACAGACACACATTCATATACACGAAATAGGCTAGGATAATCCCGTTGATGATGTGTCCCATGAAGTGTTGGCACGTGTAATTAAGTACACTGAGGACCTAATTATCAGAGTTTCATAAATAGATACCTACCTATGTTATTAATTGCATACGTTGTCTGCTGACAAGTACGTGCTCACGAGGTACATAATGTATTGATAACTTGACGACCGGATAAATCCGGAAAGAATGATGACCGATGAGACTCAGCACACTTGTGTTGTGATGATAATATACTTGTATACATAATGTTATCTATTCTGTGTACATCGTACATAGGCACTGCTATTTATTCTAGGTACACAGTACATAGCGCTGTTTATTCTGTGTGCATCGTAAAACATGCTGTTATTTTTTTCTGTATATCGTTATACATATTGTTATGTATTCTGTGTACGGACGAGTTAATAACCCGGTACTTATAATGAGTACTTTAGTTATTTACAGTCTTGTGAAGAAATTAACGAACAAAGAGTAGAAAAGTAGTAGCAAAACAGAAGTAACAATAAGGGTGTTAGCTGTGATGAGCTCAATCGACCAATCGCAACGCATTGCGAAAAGATTTTGACAATGTCAATGCCTTGTTTGTGAGAACAGACTGTTTAGATTTGAAAAACAAACATAGAATGAAAATGTTGTGAAAGGTGTAAAAGAAAAGCTAAATAAATACTTATACATGAAGATGTCGCCATATGAAATGTGTTGACGAAGAATAGAGTAGGTACTGCTGCTATGCATTCGAATGACGGAGTACCTTAGTAACGTAAATAATACAAGTTGAGGAAGGGTTGTTTATAACGGTTGGTTATCGTAATGTACGTTCGTTAAAAAGTTCACGATTACGTACCCTGTTCAATGTCTGTTAAATACAAAGCGCTGTTTCATAACTATCATGACAGTCTGTTATTTATTCGGGCTGCCAGTAGACCTAGATTTTTCATTTTCTTACGGGTCTGTAGAAACTGAACATGACAATCTGTTAGTTATTACGTCTGTTGAGGTTGACTGGTGCGTAAGCGTAAGATGAAACCGCCCTTAATGTAGTAAATAAAATAAAGGTTTTACGTAACGCAGTGTTAGTCATTTCACAATGCGGATGTTTCACTTTACGAATAACATATTTAGGTACCTACTTTAATTTTCCGTTACTCACATTTTTATCATTACAAGGCACCACATAGTTACCTAATCTAAAAACATGTAACGGACTATCAACCTTCGTGTTATCGAATCAAGGTGTTTATTGAATGGGAAGGAAGCTTACAAACTACTTATAGATTAAAATAACCGACCAACCCCCGCAGCGGGCGGCGTAGGTAACTCCAATAATACTTATCTACCCACGGCAAGTAAACTGGTGCTTATTATAAATGACTACGTATTTTATGCAAAAAATGACGTTTATCAGTATTTCTTACCACCTCTTTTCCTCTTAGCTCTTCCCAACTAGGCATATTTAAAAGGGTAATTTGTCATTAATGGTGGCTCTATCTACAATAATACTTGGTATAAAACTAGTTTATCACAACCAAAAAGTGACAGTTACGGCTCCTTTACAGGAACTGTGGTCACAGAAGACTTATCCGTAGGTAAACGTAGTTTTAATTCATAATGAGTAGTGTTCGCCCCCTAAAAACCAGTAAGAGTTAGATCCTCAGATTACATTTTCAAAGATAATAAATGTCCAAATAGGATAAAAGTTTTTCGTTAGGTCCCCCACCCATCTTCCATTTTCCAATACAATCAATAGGTAGCTATCTGGTATTTCAACACACACGCGTCATCAGCTGAACACCATCTATTAACCGCATGCCAGTTTTAATATCACACATTTCCTAAGAAACAATTACTTGACGAGCAATTGACAGCAATTATTTATAAAACCACTTGCACTAGATACAATTTAAAAATGATAACTCTATTTAATTCTGGAAATAACTAACCACTACTTGGTCCTATGAAGGACTTCAGGAAGGTATTCAAGGCTTCCGGAATTCATTTTCTCTATTAAATTTACTAATAACTATGATTATTAGTTTTAATCACATATTTGTCGATAGTGATTCATAGTTAACATAGGGGAGAGTACACCGTACACCTTAGCAGTGCCCACACAAGAATTTATTCACCAAAATAATCAAATATGTATGTGGGTTAGTTATCAAACATTTATGTGCAAAAGAAGTGTCTCAAAAGATAGACCGCTAGAAAATATAATTAAAGATAGGACTCTTCAAAAATATCGTTGATGTTATTGCATCAGAAAATTTAAATCATGAGTAAAACCGTCATACAAACAATAAGAATCCTTAGCGTTTTAGTAATGTATGCTATCGTAAAATTAATTGATACTGTCATTTGTAAGAATAATAAACGTTGCGTTATAATTTCAATCGAATTTATAAATGTCATTTAGTGAGTCCTTCATTAAGTTAAATGGTTATATCAGAGGCGAATGTAGACGACAAACAGAGTTACAGATAAGAGAACTGGATGGAACCGGCGCGCGCGCCGACCGCAGGGGGCCGCGCGGCGTGGCACGCACACAGACGCTCACTACACGTACACGGCTACTGATAACACAATCATACACACAGAACAAAGTACTTGTTTTGACATACAAAGCATATTACTACCAATATTTGTGTATCAAGCAAATGACTTGATAGATTCCAAATGTATTTAGTTACAAAGTAACTGCAGTATTTGATTTATATAGAGCTTATTAAAAAACTGGACTAATATTAACATAGAATAATTTACGGACACGCGATTAAAATGAGTTGGAGATGTTTATTATTCGCCATGAAAATAAGAAAAATGTACATATGTAGGTTATTATGATTGCGTTAAGACGAGCCACATCAATGCAGTTTAAACTGCAATCCATTGAAAATAGTTACTTCAATTGAGTTACCTACACTATCAGTAGACCTCGATTTTACCCGCGTTATACCTGTCCTTGTAGGAATTTTGGCATGAAAATTAGTCACAAACCATCCTCTTGAATCAATCTGTATGTTGGTGAAAATCGCATCCGTTCAGTGGTTTTGGAGAAAATCTTTTACATACAGGCAGTCTTGGTGGGCTTTATTTAATAAAATTTATAGAAGTACTAGCAACCGCCCCGGGTCGGGTTAAACCGCGGTTAAGTCGGGTTGTACCCGTTCCCACGAGAATTTCGGGATAAAATGTATCCCATGTGTTATTCTGATGTATAACCTATATTACTGTAAAGTTTCATCCAAATCGGTCCAGTACTTTTTTAGTGAAAGAGTAACAAACATACATACCCATCCTCACAAACTTTCGCATTTATAATAGAAGTATAATAAAATACACCTGAACTCGCCATACGCACTGAAGTGTCCGTCTACCTTTATATCACGACGTCGCATGAGGTAGTCGAAATTCACGTTTCACGTGATTAGATTATCAAGACCACGTCTGTACCGTGAGCTAAGCACGTAGCAATCAAAGAGCTGCGTTTGAGCGTTTGAAAACCTATTAATCTCATCACATGGTGACACTACACATTATCAGAGGTTTAGCATATCAAGTATTACTTATAAATTATAATACTGTGCAATTGTATACATTAAAGTAAGTGGTATACTTAGCACTCCATAGCTTTACTGCTAAAAGGGGGGGTTATATTTGAAGAATAACGGTAGAGTACTAACTACTAACTATACTCTACCAGAGACTAGGTCTATAAATGAAAATAAGTTATACTTATCAAAGGCTCGGCAGGATTGAACCTAGCAACTTTAGCTAGGATTGTGGGCTTTATGCACGTAATTAATAAAATGGTAAGTTATGAGCCTAATATACCTAATTGAGGTCCAAAAAGATCTTCGTTCTTTAATAGAAGTAAAATATTTCGTAACAATGACTATAACAAATTAATCATAGTTATAATTAAACAACGCTTCGGTGGTCTAGAGATAATGTGCCTTCGCCTGCCAAGACTGGGGTCCAAGTTCAATTCTCAGTCAAGCACGTGGCTTTTCAAACATGGCTCAGTTTGAGATCACCACCCAGCAGTAGGCAAGCGTGGTGAATGTGGTGATTATGCCGAATCCTCACCGTACTGATCTTCGGTGGAGAGGTCTTTGCCCGGCAGTGGGACATTACAGGCTGATACTTTACTTATAATTTAAGTTTTATCTGTACTTTCCCAGTACTATCTTTCGAGGAAACAGGAACGTACCTACAGCAGCTATTTTTACTTGTTTACTTACTCAATATTGTGGCCACTTGCCCGTTTTAATTTAAACTAATTTAATTAAAGCGTTTATTTATACAAAGTCAAATATAATTTACTTTATAAGTACATAAGTCTCATATGCAGATGTTAATATTTGCAATGAATTATATAATCATTAAATTCATGTTCAACTACAAAATATTGCATATGATGTTATATACGTGTTGTCTGTTCTTTAACCTTCTGCAGTTATCAATAACAAATCGAACGAGAGATATTTATTATATCTGTCTAGACCAGATTGTAAGGAAGATAACAAATTATTGCGTATTAAGGATTTCAACGGAAAGTCCCCACAGCGGATTAAGGCATTCTTTCATTCATATTTAGCCTGTGGAAAATATTCACAATCGTTGAAAACGCATTGTGATTGAAGTACTAAAATTTACAGACTGTACCTATACAAGTACATGTCACAGCAAGAATGCCAGAGTACTTGCACAAGATTATATTATTAGAATGAGTAAAGTCCGTAATAAGAACCAGTAAGGGGTCGCTTCACACCGACACCGCGATATCAGTCACCTATTGAACCGCGGCCTATCGTACCGGTAATATCCAGACTCCGGCCGCGGCAGGCGGCTTCTGATAACGACCACACTACAAACAACTCACACACACCACCACACACCGCTCATTTCGAACAACAACACAATTCGATCAACTAATTTAAAACCAACATCCTTAAAACGGAAATCGCCAAATATATGGTAATGTTTAAGAGAAATATTTATAAGGTAAACTGCGAATAGAAGCGGTGTTAGCTCATTCGCAGGGGAGTATGTCGTATCGTTATCAGCGCGGTGTCACGTCGAGACGTTTTATAAGTAGGCGAGGCGAGCGGCGCGTATCATTGTCCGCGGAGAGCGCGCGCTGACCACAGCGACTACCAAACAAATATGTTAGTGTTTCCGCATTGGAGGGCCGAGATGCCGGAAGGCTGTCGGCTCCAGAGATGGATGCCCGCCGAGAGACTCGCTCCTTATTTTGCGAGGCCAGTGCCTTTGCCACCATTACCGCCACAGGTTCGGAACTTTGCCTAACATTTTCGTGGTTTAAGTCAGTTTTATTTGTTGTTACTTTTTCTGATGTTAAATTTCTTTGTTATAGTTTGAAGATGAGGATTCTTCGGGTGGGTCGTCCCCAGAACGAACAGTGGACGGTGATTTGGAAGGGTGGTGCGGGTGGCGCGGTTGCGGCGCGCGGTTCAACAGCGTCGCGCGGTTGTCCGCACACGTCGCCCGCATGCACGCACACGCACATACTGACGGACTGTTTTATTGCGGTTGGAAGGGATGCGCCAGGCCACAAAGAGGATTTAATGCAAGGTAATAATATTTTATTATGGATACTTTAATTTTTCATCACCGCAAGCGTGGTGATTACACCTAATATTTTGACTGTAGGTACTGATATTATTTTCAGTGAGTGAAAGGCCTTTGCCCTGCAAGATCTTACAGGACATTACTCCTTTTGGTCAGCTTTACTTATTTATCTTGTTTTACAAATAAAACTGATTAATTTTTTTCAACAGATACAAAATGTTAGTACACGTCCGCACGCACACAAACGAGCGGCCACACACATGCAACCAATGCCAGAAAAGTTTCTCCAGAGCAGAAAACTTGAAGATACATCTCCGTTCACATTCTGGCGAAAAGCCTTACGTTTGCCCTTATGAGGTAAGACTTCGTAACATTTTCAAAAATAAAGTATATTTAACTTTAATTGTTTTGAATATAAATGCTCTATCATCTCTTATCGTAGTATAAACAAATGGTACGCAAAACGCAAATTAACGCTTGTTTACCTTGTCAACAGGGGTGTGGCAAAGCCTATTCAAACTCAAGCGATCGCTTTAAGCACACGCGCACACATGCTGTCGAGAAGCCTTACTGCTGCAAGGTCCCTGGATGTCCCAAACGGTACACCGACCCATCAAGTCTAAGAAAACACGTGAAGACATACAAACACTTCACAACAGAACAGATCAGAAGAGAATCATCAGACGAACACAGTCCTGATACGTTTTCACCTACAGAGACCAGTTTTTATATCAACACCGAACGTACATCACCCGTCCACGCCAGAGTTGCCTACCCGCCAAGTATTTCACCGTACAACCCCGCTGAAGAAACAACAATGAGATATACTCAATTAGAACAGATAACATACATTAAGCCCAAGCCTATATACCCTAGGGTACCCACAGACGAAATGTCCTACATAGAATACTCGCAAATGTATGAACACGCCTATAGAAGCTATTATTCAAGTATTAACTATCCCGTCCTAAGACCTACAATTAGCGATAAGGTTTACTACGAGGAGCAAAGGATTGACGAAGTGCCCATGGTCGTTGATAAACCTCAGGAAGAAATGCCTTTGAATTTGATTTGCTCAAAAAGGTTGGAGTGTAAACCTATTGAAGAGCTCATCAGACGCACAGACTTGCCTTTAGATTTAAGTACTAAGAGTTAATAAATTATATTTTAAAATTATACATACATTTTTATTTACTTTTAATTGTACTTATGCCCTTCAGAAATACTAAAACGGTGTTATTAGCGTTCAAAGACTCCTAAACGACTGTGTCATAAGAGCAAATAATTGAGTGTTAAATATTAGCTCTATGTATGGTGCCATTCATCACACTCAGCACATCTTTATCAGTTTGCAAAGCAAACACTACATGACAAGACAATACTGGTTATAAACTTCCTATCTAAGGGCATGTTAACTGGTGGGTATTTTAACTTATACTTATTTTTCAATTTACTTATGCACTAGATTATATACCACATTAACTACTCTATCTGAAATAGTCTAGGAAAGAATATCAAATAAGGCCAAACGAATCTTAAACCTAAACAAAAAACTACAAAGTACATGATTAACAAAAATATTTAATTGCTATAAGACTTAGTTAAACAAGATGTGATCACCCAGTGAATTAGATAACGTGGATCATACGTACGTGGTGTAAAACCAGGTGTTGTCACGTGCCGACGAGCTTGTCCAATTCAATAAGCTTGGCCATCCCCTCAAAGTTGGCCAAACTCTTCAATTTTGCCCATAGTATATAATGATACGATGTAGGTCACACGCAGTTGAGTTTGGTCATATCCATACACTTGGCCAATCAGTTTATCTTGGCCAACCTCACCAATTTTGTTTATGGTACGTACGTTTGGCTTGTTTGGTACGTAGCTTGGCCATGTCCTCAAGCACGACCATTCGCTTGGCGATGTTTGGTCTAGTTTATGGTCACGCGCGGACGAGTTTGGACATCCCGTCGGCGATGGTGTTCAGTGCAGCGAGGTCCTTGCGAGCCGTGTCCAAGAGATGGGCCATGCCTCGCTGCTGCAGGCTTAGGAACTGTTTTACGTCTTCTTGGGCACCTGATGAACAAGCATAATATTTAGTAGTTGTAATGCTCTTCTCTTGAATAATAATAAAGCTTCTTATGACTAGCGAACTAGCTCTCGGGGATTTACCCCTATTGTACCCGTGACTGATGGATAGAGCAATGTTGGATACTTTATTGGATATTTTATTCATGAAAATATCATAGGAAAATCTGTTCCGTATACAGTTGCAAGGATCTTAATGAACATTGTGTAGTGCGATTTATGTGACTTGTCATCAATGAACTTTAAATCAAACAAAAAAAATATTCATGAGACATTTCCTATCATAAAAGATGTCTAGGAATTGTTCAAAATCTTGGAGCACCGTTATCAGTCATTATAACGTCGTCCAAGTTAACATGGCCAATCAATTGTATAATGATTGCAAATATTTTACAATACATTACTACAGTTCGTATTCATAGGGAAGCAATTTAAATAATTCGCTCAATAAATTATTTATATTTTAAAATAATTGTTAATGTATTTCCGGAGCGGCCAAAATTTTAGGAGTGAATGAGCTTTTATAATACGTACCTAGGTCAAAAACACGCATAAATATTTAGTGGATACCCAAACTAACATGACAGTCACTGCCCCATTTTACAGGCATATGTTTTCCCATCACTATTATCAAACTGTTTCAACCTATTGTTGGACAAAGATCTCCTTTTGCACCACAGTTCTATCTTCACTTAAATAAAACAATAAGTATGCGTTTC
The DNA here is from genome assembly GCA_951394245.1 of Cyclophora punctaria. NCBI lineage: Eukaryota > Metazoa > Arthropoda > Insecta > Lepidoptera > Geometridae > Cyclophora > Cyclophora punctaria. The sequence continues at coordinate 8,142,400 of OX596171.1, forward strand.
CATTGCAGCGAAGCAGAGCTCAATCGATCAATGACAACGCATGACGAAAATATTTTGACAATGTCAATGCCTTGTGTGACAATTTCAATGCGTTGTGATTGTCGATTGAGCTCCGCACAGCTCCACTGCGATTCAATGGAAATGAACGCTTATGTTACTTGCGTTATTAAAAACTAGCACCGCACTACTGTTTTACCCGCGTTATCCTTGTTCTTCGTACGAATTTCGCAATAAAAGTAGCCTATAACCCTATCTCCTGAATGAGCGCGACAAAATTAAACAAACTCTTCAGCTTTATTTAATTAAATACTAGCTATCCCGCGCGGTGGATCCATCCGCGATCCAAGATGGCGATATTCTGAAAGTTTTGTGGATTACGTTATTTTCCTGGATTGAGTCCCCCCCCCACTCACGTCAGGCCCATAATTTTTTTGAGCCGGGAAAAAATCTACTTCTTTAAAAAATCAACTATTTAGAACAAGAGGGTACATAGATAATTCAAAGGTGTTTATAATATTACCTGGGTCCAGATGGTATCTCTCTTGAGTAGCGCCCGCGCTCGCACTCCTCTGCAGCCGCACCGCACACAGCAGCTCGTTCAACCGCCCCTGTTAGTATTACGACTTATTAATTATTAAACAGAAGCATGGTCGTTTATTCTACTACATATTTAAAGCATATTATAGACTAAAATGTTCCTAGGTGTTTAATGTATATTCGTTGGTCAAAAATAATCATGTTAATATCACGTAGGTATCAACATATTTTTTACTATAACGTTCTATGAACAATAATTTTGTTAGTTGTAAAGCATGCCAAAATATACTATAGTGATCATGATAAATTGAAAATTCATTATATTCAATCAATTTTCATTATTATCAGTTTTTGTATGTGACTTAAATGTCTTTGCATGTATAATTTTATTCTAATGCATGCTTACCAAAGACTATCCAAAGAGCATGCAATAAATAAATATTTATTTGCATTAGAAAGGGTACATACACCCGTTGTTACACAATTAATTGCATAGCAATATAGCCTGTATGATCCCAATGCTGGGAAATGGCATTTCGCTCACTGAAGATATCAGTACAGCGAGGAGGATTAGGCGTAATCACCACACTTATATAAGTCGGTGATGTATTAATTAATCATTCTAATTAAACTAATTCGATGATAAATAAAGTAAATATTTTAACTATAATGAGCTTTACATTGATATTAACTTAAAGTCTAGATTTCTAGAAAAACTGACTTCATATGTATTTTACTTCCTTCAGGTATGTCTAAATTGGTTAATAAATAAACAATTATCAGTATTTATTGTAGAGTACATTAGGAGCGTCCCATTTAGTGAACCAATAATATACTAATTAGTGTAACCAGTGTAAACCGGACATTCGACAGATAAACTATAATTAATTGTCACACAAGCAAGCCCCAGTTTTGTAAATACAAGTTATCATTCTATAGATCGACTACGACCTAGTTAGCTGAATCAATGCAATAGTTATGAAGGTATATTATTTTTAGTTGCAAATACGTTTGTGACCATTTTGTGATAAACGTATCACAACGGGGAGTGACGCAAAATGGACGCAACTTGGATGTCCTGGAGGATTACAGCCCACAGTGACATGACATACATTTGAAGATTTGGCAAAAGGTTCAGTTAACTTTACCAACAGGACAGTGTTTTGAACTACATCGAAAAAAGGAAGCGATTTGACTTTGTCTTGGATATTTAGAGTACTGAACATTGAGATAATAATGCAGAACTTTGTAAAGACAGTATTTTACAAGCTATGGTGTCAAAATACCAATATAAAAAAGTATTAGCCTATAATGTCCCACTGCTGGGCAAAGGCCTCTCATCCCACTGTAACAGATATCAGTAAAGTGAAGAGGGTTAGGCATAATCACCAATTATAAACCGATACATAAAGTAAGTTCGAATAGATTAGTGGCCAACCCAGATGTCGGTGTTTTTAGACCGCCGAAAGGCCTCCGATATGGTCTAACGATTGAAAAAATTGGGACCAAAATTTAACGTGCCCGCCGAAGCCCGGTAGACCTCAGATAGAAATGTCACTATCGGTCAGGGGCACCATACATGAATCTGTCGTATTCATTATTTTAGTTGAAACAAATACTAAAATTGCATAACATCTCGAAAGAATTAAGAATTTTACTATTCGGAACGCGAACGCTAATACTTGCAAATAAGATAGTCACTCGCGTATCAACAAGTATCTTAAAAAACTAGTGAAAACTGGTTAAACGATATTGAAACATCAAGCTTTTTACAGATTAAAAATTTAGATTGTACTGATTGGTGGAAATTTAATTTTAATTATACTAAGTACGTCATATGTGACTTTAGGAAGTGTGGTTAGTGGTTTTAGGAACGAGATTATTTATGGTATTTTGAATCAAATTCAGTAGTACAATCGTAAAAGAATGACGGAATAACGGAGCTAATATTACATAGCGTGAAGTCGCCTACAGTCAGCGTTTTTCTGAATTGACAGTACCACTTGACAGACATTTAAAATGATATCAGAATAGTTAATACTCTCAAAAAACTTACTTAACGCAAGCTTAGATAAGGTAGAAAAGTACAAAATAGGCATCAAGAACATCGTGACTTAAAATAAGTCAGTCATCCCAGCATGGAACATTTTATTTTTATCTAGACATCCCCATAATAAGACCAACGATCTATGATATATTTTCGTCTGGAGATAAGCAACATTTGGCTGATAACGCAGTACCTGATAAGATATCACGCGTAGGGCGTGTGGTTAACGGACAGACAAGGTCGTCGGAAATACCTTCCTACACGTACACACATACACAGACTACACACACTCATACATACACAGACTACACACATTGATATATGATTGCCGTCCAAAGGTATTTTTTACGAATCACTTGCCTACTGAATCGACTGCCTATCATAATGAATGAACTGTGAAAGTAAACTAGACTATGGGCATTAGTAAGTCGAATTAAATAGACAAAATAAAATATTGTTACCTTAACGTCAAGCATTACACGACTTAAAAACATCGAACCCATAGCAACTCAATCTTCCATTATTTATAAATAGACGTCGTATTGACGAAAGATACATGAATATGAACTCTAATCATCACAGCCATTGGGTGTATTCAACGTAGCTATAGGTCTCATTATCATAGTTATAGCCTAGTCTATTACATTTTAAACGAAACAGAGACTATAATCAATAAAGAGCTTGTTGCTAGTTAGTTAAGGTAACTCAGGAACCATTTCGGTTATAACAATTAAGTATTATCTTTAGTTTGAAGTAAAGCGATACACACAACACTATATTAAATGAGATATTAACAGTCTTGTAATTTACGCTCTTGTATCTAACGGTAAAGGGTACATATCTATTTTTAACTTTATACACCTAGGCAGGAAGGTCTCAATTCCTGTGAAGGTTTAAATTCTATATACCAACCAATCCATGCAATTTCCTCACAAATGTGAGTCTACTTACGTTATAAAGCGGCGGCGCGTACAACTGTGAAGCCAACTCGTGCAGTCTAGCCCTCGCTGCTTCTTCTTCAGGACTGAGCGACGCGCCGACGCGGCCGATGACTTCTTGCCGTGCCACCACCTGGATAAAATTACGGGTGTGTATGTGTTTAGATAAAAGCAGCTTGTATTGTGTGTTTGTCGTGCGTATATTATGTGTATACCTGCAGTATCGACGTTTTGTGCAGTAAGTGGGTATGTGTACAGTTAGTTAGTCCTGTAAGTGCAGTGTGTGTGTGTGTGTGTGTGTGTGTGTGTGTGTGTGTGTGTGTGTGTGTGTACCTGCAGCAGCGCGTGTCGGTGCTGGTGCAGACGCGCGGCGAGGTGCTGCAGGCGCGCGGCGGCCTGCGCGCGCCGCGTGCGAAGCTCGGCGAGTGATTCGTCGGTGCGCTTCAACCACTGCGCCTGCAGCTGCGCCTGCTCCGCTTGGCAACCCGAACGGAACTTTATCTGCAAACACAAGCATGTTCACACTTCATTACTTTGAACTAGCTTTAAATTTTCCGATGACCCTGTACTAACTGTGAAGGTGTCGGAGAAGTATCACATATAAACCACATAGCACCGGTTCAGTATGAATCCTGCTGTTTTAATCTAATAGAAGAGTATAAAAATCAATGGAACTTGCCTCAGTAAAGCCTATAATGGGAACGGGAATGTAGTTGTCAGGATCCGGATTGTCGGCCTGGGCTTGCTTCCATAATCGCATATCCATACCTGAAAAGAAACGTCAGAATTTCAGGTTTATGTCATCATTTTGCGGTGCGTTCATACAGGAGCGCCATACAAGCCTGTCTTTCTGAATGGCGGCCGTCGACAACTATCGTTGACTGCAGTTGACGGATTTTTTGTTTGTTATTTAACCTATTATTCTGTTACTCTACTTTTAACAATAACAACGTGCCGCGGGGCGCACCATCAACAATTTGTGAGTGCCTTTTGATTGATTTGTTTGGCAGCAACAAAACATGCTCGTACCGCTGTTTTGCCCACACAAATATTTACCTATATGTAACCATGAAGAAATGTAGAGCTAGAGAGTACATAGAGCCGCGCGCATTGGTTATGCGCAAGAGTTAATTTGCAAGAGAGCATCGCATTCATTTCGAGTAGATCAGTGGGCAACCCTGGTATCGGAATTTTAAACCGCCTAAGAGCCTCTAACATGGTCTGACAATTGAAACAACCTGACCGACTGCTATACGTGCCTTCCGAAGCACGGTGGCGCTCAGATAGAAATACGACTATCGGCCACCCATCCAAGTAGGGGTCGAGCTGCACGTTGCTTAACAATCGCAATGTATATTACCGGGCGGCGGCGTGGCGAGGTACTGCGCCAGCGCGTGCGCGGGCGGCCGCGTCACGGCGCTGGCGGCGGCGCAGGCGGCGCCCGCCAGCGCGGCGCGCGCTCCGCCCCCGTTCAGGAAGTTGCACAGCTCCGCCGCGCCGATGTGACCGCCGCCTGCGTTCTTGTCTACCACGAACATTACCACCTGCAAGTGAAGTGCTCTGTTAGGAACATATTATACTTAAGTAAAAGTACTTGCAATCTTAGTATAAAAAAATATCATGTACAAGAAATCAATTTCAAAATATCAAAAATATCATGTACAAGAAATCAGTTTACGGGAATGTCGGGGTGGAAAATAGCCTATAATCTTCAGTTTGAATGTGGCTATCCATTACAAAAAGAATTGTACAAAACGGATTGTTAGTTTCTGAGATTAGCGCGTACAAACAATCAATAACAAAAAACTCTTATGCTTTATTATATGAGTCTAGATATGAAACAGCTGCAAATTGAGTTAGTCTTCATAACAAAAAAATGGAATGTTCTATTTTCATGATATTTGATTTTTTTACTGTTCCAGTCTCGGACAACAGATAGTCATTAGAATATCCCCACGGGAATGGATCTCCTTACCTGAGTTTTACTTTCAGAAACTGCCTTAACTGATTCAATATTCACAGCCAAGTTCGGTTTGTTTCCTAACAAACCTTGCAAGGAATTTATTAGCACTTGCTGATTGTTCCTAAAAACAACCACACAATAAATGAAAGCAAGAATATTTCCTTTACTGTGTACTTGAGTAAGGTAGATATATTGCCTTTGCCCTTTGTGGAAGTTAGTTAAGTACAGGCTATTAAATGTTTAAATACGGAAAATATTTAAATTGAGGTTTATGTTCTGAATAGAAACAGTCAATATCATAAGTAATTTAAATGAAAAAACAGTATTTTTTTAAGTAATGAAGTAAATTTTTAAGATTTTTTGTTATTGTTATTTAAACTGCAACAATGAAAAGTTTACATAACCTACTGCTACTACTGGTACCTATATGGTAGTTAACATGGTACAACTACATTATTGTTTCAGGTCGGCTACCAATTCCAAAACATAGAGAAAAAGAGATGGACTATTTCAATCAGCATATGGTAGAGAAATGACCAACAAGGAGTAAACATTTGCCCAGCAGTGGGACAGCTAAAACAGTACTTACTTAATATCCTGTTCTGCCTTATTGAACAGCAAGGCCACATGGCCCTCCTTATCGTCTTTGCCCCCCAGCTTTGAGTACCCGACTGCCTTGAACCGACAGAGAGGGTTCTGTTCATTCAGTTCTAAAGGGGGAGCACTTTGACTGTAATATGCTTTGCCTGAAAAAGGAATATAAGGACTAGTTAGAGATGTTAGTTAGTTAGATAGATACAGATATATCACTCAACTAGATGGGAGAGTTCTATGAAGCTAATTCATTCATTCATTTCGAGTAGGTTAGTGGTCAACCCTGATGTCGGAGTTTTTAGACCGCCTAAAGGCCTCCGACATGGTCTAACGATTGTAACAACCGGGAACCCTCCGAAGCACGGCAGCGATCTGATAGTAATGCCACTATTGGCCACCCATTCAAGTAGGTACCAAGCTGCATGTTGCTTAACAATCGCAATTAACTAACACTGCTTAGTTAAACTATGCCACAAGCGCTAAGCTAATAAAACCTTCTATGTTATATCAAATGGATAGACATATTTATAATGCACAGGTTATTGGCAACCTGTGTGAATAATCTGTGCATTAAATTTATAATCCAGAGAACATTGGACACTAAGTTAAGTACTTAGAAGTATCTAAGTTAACAAAGACTTAGATACATACTTTATAAATCAGTATTCAGTATAATTATTACTCACCAGTGCCCCACTGAGCTTGCAAAAGATTCCATTTGGCCAACACCTGATCCCGTTCATCTCCAAACACGCAACAATTGAACACAGCAGCTACCAGAGCTTCTTGAGCTGTCTGTGGCCCCTGAGGTTGTTGCACTTGTTGCTGCTAAAAATATGTATATGTGGAGTTAATTACATTTTCCTTCTAACTGTACTGACAAATCAATGGATCTTTCCCCTTCAGTGGGATATTAAAACAGGCTAATAAAAACTTAACTATTTAATTAATTTACTAATTAGCCTGTATCCTCCCATCGTTGATCAAAGATAATACCGGGTAGCACCGAAGGGTGTAGCTAGTAATAAATAAATTAGCACAATAATATTACCTGAGGTTGTCCAAACTGATTCGTAGTATTGAGCCCAGTACCAAATCCACCAAAACCAGTTGTAGCTGGCTTAGTCCCAAATGCAGAGCCAAGAGTGTTTCCCCCTCCAAATGAAGGCGCACCAAAAGTATTGGTGCCTAATGTATTCCCACCAAAGGTTGGGGCTGCAGTCCCAAATGCAGGTGCAGCGGTACCAAATGTGGAACCTGTACCAAAGGTATTAGTTCCAAAGCCTGCTCCAAAACCTGGAAGTAACAGTTTATGATTTTAAGAACAATTTCAAGTAATAATAAAATAACCTGTTAGGTAGTAAGCATTGGAAGTGTAGTGATCATGATCAATTCTCCTTACTGCACTATAGTATCTTAAGTGTAATAAGAGTCCTGTGCTTTAAAGTGGGGAGGACATTACTGGTCCATACTATTCAGCATTGTCAAAACAACAACACAGTGTCACAGCAGACCAAAAAGGATACTGTGAGAAGAGATTGATATATTTTTGCCTGGTAAGTATCTTGAAGCTCTTGATAGAGAGAAATGGCTTTGACCCAAGAATGAGACACTCAAGGTTTGAAATAATAAAAATTAGAATAATGTTTTAACATTTACCTGTGGCTGGTTTAGCAGCATTGGCTCCAAAGCCTGTAGCTCCAAAAAGGTTAGATGAAGTAGTGGCAGGAGTACTTCCTATCCCACCAAATGGGGTAGCTGAAAACGTTGGGATAGTTATTAGTTGACAAAGAAAATTCAACTTCTTTTTTAGATATCGAACGTAATTCGGAAGACTCGTGTTAAATGTTATGTTACTGATGGTAATGACATACCAGTACTTGTAGCCGGAGCCCCGAATGTGCCAAAACCCGTAGAGGTTGTAGTGCCGCCGAAACCAAACCCGCTGCCAGTTGATGTCGCTGTAGTCATCCCACCGCCGAAGGAAAACGTAGCTGTTGTCAATAAACACGTTTAATATTGTAATAACTTGGTAGTTTAACAAATAAAAATTGGAAAGATAACAAAATAAAATAACAGTAACTCACGTTTTGCTGCGGCAGTACCAAAAGCAGTACTTTGAGTGGCGGTATTAGAGCCAAATGTAAAAGACATCTTGTAGGTATTTTCAAAGTTCAAATTACAATCAGAGTCATTTAAAAACACAAATTGCTGAATTATTTGATGACAATCATTTCCGTTTTTCGATTTTTAATTTTTATTTACACACCTTGATTGAATGTTAAATGAATGAATGAATTGGATGAAATCTGTGGAATGTGGATGGAAATTATTCAATGAGCGAATGAAATGTTTGAAAGTAACCGGACTGACATTTGGCAATAAATTAACGAGTTAATGACAGACTGACTGCCTGTCAAATTATCGTCTGAAGTAAAAGCGGTAGTCGTCATGGAAGGATTAAATATTTTCTTCCATCCTTGACTGAGGAGTCAGGGTGTTCAGGGTCTATTCAGTCCAGGCCCTATCCTGGTTAACTATGTTAAGTTTTAAACCCTCATGCAATAGTGCCGTTACTAGTTAGTGGTATATTTATGTCTGTTTGTCACATCCACATTGCATCCATGATGTAATTGAAATAATAAATAAAGTTACTCCTTAACATCTGCTATCAACCAGCGAAAATCCCACATACATTGGTTCAGAAACATCAGAGATTACCTCTCGCAGCAGATAATTAAAAAAAACATCCCTTATTTCACCTCTTAAAACTAGTAAATACCAACACCAATAAATCAGATATTAAAAGTTAAGGTTTACTAATAATATACAGAAAACCAAAGTTGCACAATAGGTAGTATTGAAATACTATCAGCAATACATAATGTATGTACTTACTAGTTTATGTAAATAGTAAGCACCTGTTTATATAATCACCATAAATATAAGTGTAAAGGTACATTGCATTTTATTGAAACAATTTTTTTTTTTACATTTATAATTAGAATGTTTATGGTTTTACTTTGGTTCAAACTAAGTATTCTTTTGTTTCACTAACTTGTGCAATTACATCAAATGCTTGCTACTTTATATAACTTAGTTTTTGCTGTTCTATTTAATTGCTTAATCACCTAAGTTTCACAATAACATGGGAATGTAAATTATTTTTTTGATTTGATAATTATTAGATAAACCCTGATAAAATAGTCTAACATAATAATCTATTTGGGGGTACTAAGATTCTCCATACTACATTTGTAATATTTTTCAGTATAACTAAGAAAACAAAATAATTAGAATACTCTAAGATATACTCATATAATGAAACAAACATATTATTATTCCAATCAATACATCTATTTCTATTGAATATCACATCCACCATCCATGTACTGGTTATTTTAGAAATTTATATTTATAAACACTGGTGGCACACTTCACCGACAAACATTAGAGAAATAAATGCGAAAATCATTTCTTGCACATACCTAGTTACATTAGTTTTGTATTATTAGAAAAACAAATCAGCAAAATGAGATAAAATTATTAAGCAGTAAACAACTCGGAGTACAGTCTTCGCCTCCCAGAGAATCCGTTACTTCTTCCCTCCAGGAGGCTGCAGCGCTTGGCCTCTTTCTTTGCCTCTAAGTTTTATTCCAATTGCCCTCTCGATTTTTCCGAGTACGATGTTGTTTGGAATACCGCGGCCCGCTTCGTAATCGTTCACAATCTGGGGCTTCTCGCAAATTTTCGTGGCCAGATCTTTTTGACTCATACCCTTAGCTTGTCTTCCTTGCATTATAAGCTTTCCGAGATCAAGGGGTACTTTTTCGTGCTTTAGTTCCTCGGTTTCCCTGTCTAACTTTGCAGTATTTTTTGTTGTCACATGTTGTTTATTCGTGCCAGCACCGTACTTTTGTTGAGTGTCGACTGGAATACCTTGACGGCGTGCAGCATTTACAGCTTGTTCCGTTTTCAAAGCTGATGCCTTTGGTGGCTTTTTACGTAGAATAGTGACCGTATCCCAATCAGACATTATTGAAGATTTAGATTACAATATTTTTAACCAAAAAACGATTGATGATTATTCTAGATGGATCGACTAGCGCTTACAAAATTGTTACAAAATTTGTTAAAATTTTGTCACACGTCAAGTCAAGACGCGAATGATTGTCTGTTGTCTCAGAGCTCAGACAACTTGTCTGTCAGACAGCTGTCACTTCTCTTCTGGATATTTAATTTCTATCAATGTCAATTTTATTCTACGGATTTATTCATAGTCTGTGCTGTGTGTGTTCTATTCTATGTACTTTTATTTATTTACATTTTTCTAACCTAAAATTAAAAACATATTTATTCTTCCTCGGTTCGTGTCCTGTTTATTTTTGTTCTAATCAAAGGCATTGTTAATTGTCTGTTTTAAATACCTTATATAAATTATGAGTCAATCTACGGATTCCGAGTCTGAAGAGGAAATCTTAGTGTATGCTGAATTCAATAACAGTCAATCTATGGAACAATTCCGTAATATTAATATTTTGGGGTTAGATAACGCTAAACCTATCATTCAATTAGATGATACATTTTTCATGGGTTAGTATAATATTTATATTAAATATGTCGGTATTTCATTTTGTTGCAGTCAATCTTAATGCCAAGTTTTAAAAATTATATTCTTGGCATATCCGCACTATTCAATTCTAAAGTAAGATATTATTACTAAACTACCTATAGATATTACTTAAATCATATTATGCCTTATCTTACAGGTAATTATGAAAGTTCTTTAGGAACCTATATGTTTTTTGAAGAAGACCCTTCAGTTCAATCTACAGATCCATTATTTGATAAACTACCAGAAAAATCCTTAAAATTTGTTACTAAAACAAGAAAACTCTTGACTATGGAACATGCTAATGTTACTCTTAAAGCAGGAAAAGGTGAAGTACCTATCACATTATTTTAACAATATATCAAAAACTATATTATTATAGTGTTTCATCTCGGAGTCATGGGACGAGCCCAGTCTTTTTGAATTTATTATTATTATATTATGACTAGTTATGATGTTTCTTGAACAAATAAAATGTCTTGACTATGAAAATAACATGAGTCACCATTTCAACATAAAATATGTATTTTGTTATATGAGCATGAGTCACATGTCTGATTGTTTTTAAAACAATGTAACAGGAACTGCAACATAGTAAAGATAAGATATTTGAAGTGGTAGTGGTAGCTATTAAACAGAGGACACAGAGTTCACCTAGTTTCAAATAAATGGGTGAATTATTTTATTGCTAGGTAAGAAAATACAGTCCTTTTAGAGGACTTTATTATTTATTCATCAAAAGATAGCTACAATAGTATAAATTACTAGAATAATAGAAAATAATAGGTTGGTATAGTAAATTCATGTTTGCGAACCGATTACAACTGTTGTTGACAATGAAATGGCTAACCATTGACACTACACATTTTTATGGGATATTCAGATAGTCTATGTTACAATGAAATTTTAGTTCAGAAATTCCCTGAAAAAGTTGAACTCTAATAAAACCTCAAGATGCTACTAGTAAATAATATTATGTATTATTTTCAGAACCAGATCATGAGACCAAAACTGCAGATGAAGAAGACGATGTCAAACCAGCAAACTTCACTAGTATAAATGAAGCTTTATCAGCTATTGGGGAATTCTTAACAACAGATACTAAAACAGATAAAAAAGATGATTCAAACACAGAGCAATGAACTGTTGACCATGGATGAAGGTATTTCGGTTATATTACTTATCTCATTATAATATGAATCAAAATAGAATATAATAACTATGTTTTAAATGAATCTAGTGCAATTTGTGCCACTGCAATATACTTAACATCTATCTATTTAACAAACAGTCATCAATCTCATTCTCACTATGGGTAATTCATTCATATGTTCATTCATTATTAGGGGCATCCCTGAGTAAAAAGTAACCATTTCATTCACTCATTAGTTTATTTATTGATGGGTAATCCCTTCCGGCTCAGTGCAAATGGGGAAGTCCCCATATTTGTTCATTTTATTAGTGTATGGTGAAACTATCAACTACTGACAGTCACAATCAGGTGGTTGGTATAGCAAGCCAGTATTTTTTGTGTAATTGAAACAGGTTGAATAATTTAAGTAGATATGGAAAGTGAAATTAAACTGCCACTTCATAATAAAAAGAAAAATCCTTGTAAGTAACAAGAGTTTTAAAAATACTAGAATATTTTTTGTGCCTTTCTTTGATTTTACAGATTGCTCAGTGTGAATCAGATAGTTTTCCTTTAATTTAGCCTTACATTGAAACACGGAGGGAGGAACCCCCGCGATTTTAGCATCACTTAGTAAAGGACATTTTTTATTAGCACTGACAGGTCCCCGCAAATTCATCTGCTGAACAAAGTACTCCTACATACATGTACATATCGAAATGAAAATAAGTGTTTCCGTTTTATTTGCCAAAATTCATCAATACATTCAATTATCTAGCTGCGTGCTCTGTCTTTACCCGGCTCCGTGTGATACAGACAAATGATAATGAAATTTTACGCATTTCTACAATATTTACATACTGTGACCTATTTAAAACAATAACTGCCAGCAAAAGACCGTTTGCGACACAATTCTATCATTTCAATAAATCTTTTTGAACCTTACACTATATTTGCAGATGTTGAGAAACGACGCAAGAATAAATGCCTTGAAGCTACTCTGAAACGCATCAATAAAAAATATGTACAGCTCAAAGATGAGGAGAAATTAAGGAACAATAAAATACTGTACTCTGTGATTCCAGAACTATTGAAGAGGATGTGTTCATTTGATGCGTTGTTCTCCAACTTAAAGCCGAAGTTAGACTATTTAGGAAGCTACTTCGACGGACTTCGGGTGGGCAGCCCAACAGAATATGATCTCAATGTCATTTTAACATTACCTCTTAACTATAACAAGATTGTTCTAAATTCAACTGATATGCAAGGTGCCTACACCAGTATAATCATGCCTTCAGAGTTTCGCAGACTCCACAACTCTAAAGAAACAGTTACGAAAGGATACAAGCATACAGAACTTTGGTGCGACACATCGTATCGATTGTCGGTCTCTCGATTTAAATCGTGGATGCAGAAAGTCGCAGATGCCTCTATTAACGCTTTGCCACTCGAGGACGGAATGAGAATATTACAAATAAAAGATGTTGCTTACAAAATCTCTACTAAAATATCAGGGCCTGCTTATACTATTAAAATCTATGAACATATTGATAATATTATCGATGTAGATTTAGTACCGACACTTGTATTTAAATTGCCTAAAAAGCCTATAAAATCAACGGTCGATTTTGAAAAGGTTGCAATAACTAATAAAATGTCATATTTTGTGGTGCCCAAACCCACCGACAGAGATTACAAATGGAGATTGGCATTTCCTTTCCAAGAAAAATATTATATTTGTAAAAAATATAATATGAAAAGTACTTTAAAATTACTGAAATTATTAAGAGATCAACAAGGATTTAATAAATTAGCAAGTTACTTTATAAAAACATTATTTCTGTGGGAAATCGTAGAAACATCTGAAGACTTTTGGAAAAAAAAATCTCTCTCTTTCTTGTTCCTGTATATGCTGAAAAAACTGAGGGATTCTCTTTTGAAGAATGAAATTAAGAATTTCTGGTGCCCAGATCATAATCTTCTTGAAAAACTTAAACCAGAAACATTGAGGAATTGGGCGAATAGAATTTCACATATAATAAACGTAGTAGAGAGGAATATTGTTAAAGATCCTTGCGTAATATTTAATTTTGTTCGAAAATAAATATTGTAAATATGTTTGTAAATACTTCTTTTTCCATATATCCATTCAATCCGTTCCCGAAGTACACATTACACAAACACTACTTTTTCAGAAAGTGTAGATTAGACAGGCTTAGAAATCTACATTAACTAACATAAGATAGAATGAGTTTGTTTGTTTGAACGCCCTTAACAATTATTCCATTGACCATTCCACTTTTGCATACGTCTAAATTCTATGATTACATTATGCAATAGCAAATTTTAAACTCACACGGAAACTTGAACAAACAAAACGGGTGAAACTGCGGTGTGTTGTTAATGGTTTATGAGGCCTACAATGGGACATCGCAAGCATAGGGTAGGGTTAGGAAAATCAAAACCTGTGATCAAAATCTAATTAATTTGAAAATGCCGCTCCCGCCCAAGCGGAACCTGACTCACCTGACTGGTCAATATTTCCTGTAAATTTCTGTATTTATCTATGGTATGGCCAAAAAATGGAAAATCTACACCAATCAAGTAAAGCTTAGTCGTGGTTTCCTCACTTAGATGATTGAAATTTTGTATCTTGAAATCGCTGTGGCCAAAAACTATACCGTCCCTAGATTCGAAATTAATTAAAATTATAAAATTTCCCACTTTGTGAAGTGGCAACATTATAGTAGCATCTGTTCATCATTCACTCAGCCGCCATTTTGTATTTGTATCGCCATTTCGTTTCTTTCGTGAGATGGAGAATTTGAGACGAAAGTGAGATAGAAATAAAATACTTTGTAATTAACTTGATCTAAAATCTATTGTATCACGAGTAACCAAGAACTTTATCTAAACTTAGTTCAGGTAAATCCAAAGTGCTTATGTTACTAACTTACCGATAAACTAGTTTCTATAATCTATTCTGTTCTATTGCTGTAGAAAGATGCTGAAAGAGTACAATGGCGTCAGTTTGTCGTAGCGCGTAGGGATGGATATTCCGTCATCCTTTTCTTGCATATATCGGCTATTCAGGAGACACTGCTTACATCAACGAATGATCTTTTTACGAGTAGAGTAGACTGATAACAAATATTTCCTGTTACCTTCGCACGTCGTGTTGTGGAGTTTCTCTTTCATGTAACTACAATTAGCCGCGCTTTTGAATTCATCGTCGAATGTACGGCTAAACAAAATGCGAATAAATTGTTACAGGTGCATGTTACATTTAGATGGTTAATTACTTATTTAACGGTTAGCCTAACCGATAAATCGGAAATGTTTACTACTAACGCTGTACAAGCCGGCTCCGTGCCGACACTACAGTTTCAAGAGCATCCTACTCAGAAATCTACCGGAAAAAACATTGAGAACCAACAAAAGAATGCTCAACAAACACAGCAACAACAGGTAATAAAATGTTCCCTATCTGTAGAACCTGCTGTCTGTAACATCTAATCCTCATTCTGCAGTAATGATACAATTTCTTTACTGAATGTTTCAGGAATTTCCAACATTTTGTTATACAACAAACGTGAACATGATTGGTAAACTTGGAACGGCAGCCACAGCTGGGGCTGGCAGTGTAGGTGGAGCGGTCAACATAACCCAACTGACGACTAGCGATGACAAAACATGTTACATAGCACAACCATTCTCATACAACTATGCACTTGTCAATCAAATGCAAATTGCTCCTAATGGAATTCAAAACACTATATCTAATATTAGTTTCAAATGTGATGTCTGTGGATTGATGTTCGGTCACCTTACTCTTCTAAATGCTCATAAAAGGATACACGCTCAGGATACAGGTAAATTAGTCTGTTCTATCAGTTAGATACCACATACTCTACATGGTATATGATGTTAAAGGAATGGGGGAGTTTATAATTGAAGTACAATTTTCTATGTTCCAGATAGTAATATTACAGTAGTAACCACAGGAGTCTCAGGCAACAATGATGTGTCCATGCCTCCACACATACAAATACTGTCCACCGACCCGACTGAACAAACGCAGCATCATATACAGTTACAAGATAGTAAGTTTGAAACATTCTATATCTTAAACAAATATTAGTGAAAGATTGGTACTTTTAAATTATTATTTCTTACTAACAGCGCCCCGCGGTTTCACCCACGTTGTACCCGTTCCCGCAGGAATTTCGCGATAAAAAGTAGCCTATGTCCTTTCTGGATTAACTGTGTACCAAATTTCATTCAAATTGGTTCAGTAGTTTTGGTGTGAAAACGTAACAGACAGACAGGCACAGTTACTTTCGCATTTATAATATTAGTTAGGATTATAAGTATAACCTATGAATGGAATTTAGTAAATAACCTTCGTCTTGAATGGGGACCCTCTTGGACTCTCGGACTCCCTAAGGAAAGCATACTCATAAGTTCCAGAGATCAGCTTTTTTCCACAGACTCTTCAGCCTTATTATATTTACAAAAAATTATAAGATTACACTGGGCACTTAGTGCAGTGCTTATTTTCTACATGGCATTATATTTCCCTACTAGCAGCGCCCCGCGGTTTTACCCGCGTTGTGCCCGTTCCCGTGGGAATTTCGGGATAAAATGTAGCCTATAGCCTTCCTCGATAAATAGACTATCTAACAGTGAAAGAATTATTCAAATCGGTTCAGTAGTTTCTGAGATTAGCGCGTTTAAACAAACAAACAAACAAACAAACAAACAAACAAACAAAACAAACTCTTCAGCTTTATAATATTAGTATAGATAATTTAAAAAAAATATATCATTTTTGCAGCTAAACCTATGATTGATAAAATTCAAAAATGCATCACCTGTGGTGGTACAATAGCAAATAATCCTAAAAGGAAAGGACCTAAATTAATTAGATGTGAAACATGTATAGCTCAAGATTCTGTGGATGCACAGAGAAACAATCAAAGTGAGTTGGTACTTTTTATTATATACTAGTAACCTTAATATTTTAGCTTTTATACTAGTCTAATGCCCCCTTCTATAACAGTATTGTATAAATGTATAATATCCTAGCAACGCCCACGGTTTTTCCGCGTTGTGCCCTTTCCCATAGGACTTTCGAGATGAAATATAGCCTATAACCTTTCCATTACAAAAAGTAATTGAAATTGGATTAGTACTTTATGAGATTAACGTAAACCCAACAAACAAAGTAAGAAACTTTACTTTATAGTACTACTAGCAGCGCCCCGCGGTTTTACCCGCGTTGTGCCCGTTCCCGTGGGAATATCGGGAATTTTTATACATAAAAACCTTCCTCTTGAATCACTCTACCTATTACAAAAAACCGCATCAAAATCCGTTGCGTAATTTTAAAGACATAACCATACAGACAAACAGACAAACAAACAGACAAAAATATGTAGCGATTTTGTTGTATACTATGTAGTGACGTAATACAGTACACTGGCTAACAATTTATTATAGGCTTATTGTTAGCTATCACAATATAACCGAAATAAATAAAAATAACCAATACAATTTGTATGTTTTCAGTGAATACTCAAATATTTGTAGGAGAAGACAATGTGAAGTTTGAGGTGGGTGCGGGCGTGAACGCGGTGCACCCGGGGACGCCCGCCACCGATCCGTTGGCCACGCAGCCGACGCAGCAAACGCAACCGCAACAGGCGCAGAAAACACGTAATTTTCTATGATTTTAATGACATAATATCTTAATATCAGGGTTCCAATTTTTTTTTATAAATCCTAATATAGCTCCTCGGACCACGACGCAAGTGCGATAGAAAATTATACGATTACTACTGTGTGGATGTAATATAATTGCAGGAAATCGCGGATGTCATACTTTTTATGTTGAAGGGTGATATACTACAAAAATATATAATTAGCAATAACATATTCCAAATTAGGTTATTAACAAATATTTTTTGTCCTTTTTCAGTGCCTGGTCATCATCCAGTTAAGAAAAGAAACTTGGCAACAGTGACTAAATGTCAGAACTGCAATGGTTCAGGCATAATATTTGTAGGAGGTGTTAAAAGTAAATTAAATCAGACTAACACGGCCAAACCGTTTCATTGCAATATATGTGGAGGTTCCTTTTCAAGATATTCTTCTCTATGGTCACACAAAAAACTGCATTCTGGTGAAAAGAATTTCAAGTGTGGCATCTGTGGTATAGCTTTTGCTAAAGCTGTATATCTTAAAAATCATTCTAGAATACATACTGGAGAAAAACCTTATAGGTAAGTTATGTACTGTTATTTATTTATTCTCCGACTCTATTATCCCAACTCGGGGCAAAAGCCTTCTCTCTTCGAGCTGTTTTAATGTTTTGCAAAACAAAATGTTGTTGCCCGTAAAACCCTTTTACAGTTAATACTTTTATGTAATGTATATGCATAAAAGCTGAAGGTCACTCTTGAAATCTCAGAAAATGTGAGTGCTAGAAGCCTCAAATTTTGCATGGAGGTTCCATAAGGGACATAGGGGCTTGCTAAGTAGGGATTTTGCGAAATTCAACCCCTAATAGGGTCACAAGGCCACCCCCTTTCACCCAAAGCGAAACGAAGGCGAACCACTAGTATTAGACACTCAGTTATTCTAATCTGTCATGTAATTATTTTGTCTTCTAGATGTAATACATGTGGCATGCAATTCTCTCAATCGCCTCATTTGAAGAACCATGAAAGAACACATTCTGGGGAAAAACCATATGTGTGTGAGGTAAGTTTCATTTTGTGCCGTCAAGGCGGGACAGATATAATCAATTTTTTCTTACGTGAGGCAAAATGGCTAGAAAATCGAACACAATAGTCTACATTTTAAGACAAGTTAGAAAAAATAGAGCATAGTTGTCTTTGTTGACAAATCAGTCATATCATAACAGTCAATAAAGATGAAATATAGACTACTTTTTAGGTCAAAAACTCTACAGAGCACATCCCCTCAGCTGTGATATGCAAAATGGCCGATCTGTCGCGTCTGTGGCGCCCTGAGCGGGTTTCGCCACAGGCAGAGGTTTCTAGACGCCCAGCATACACTAAAACTGCAATTTCTTGTTCCTTGGTCATGCAGAAGCCCTTATAAGGATCTGAATCATTTTGAAATTAAATTTTCTACCTAGAAAATAGTACTTTTGTAATATATTTGTCGGTAATAAAGTTATACGGCTAGCATAATTACTGGGGTACCTAAATGTTCAGTAGATTTTGGGTCATATTTTAATAATAAACCACTATTTAGTGAACCAAAAGTATTTATTTATAATCTTATAATACTATTCACAAAATAATATCACACAAGTCATGACTCTCATACAATTATTTTTCATAAACAAAGTTTTAAGTACAGAACAAAGTGCCTTGGTCTCGACGCGGCCGTTATTTTACTGGCCGTTTCGCGGTCATTCCTTCTTTACCGAGAACTCAAACGACGCTTGCTATCTGTCTTGCTCTACATAAACGCGTTTTTAATATGATAGACTAAGCCAAAAGTAGTTTTATCGCTGTGTTTGCACATTAAACATGTGTGCGTAGACAGCGCCCCTGAAAGGGTCGCACCACAGAAGCGGACTTTTGAAGTGCGACCCGTTGCGGGGTTGGCCACAGTTGAGGGGATATGTAATTATCATGAAGTGAGGTATATCTAGTCGTACATAATGATTATAATTATGAACAAGCCAATCGATATCCAACGATTATTACGCCGTATCTTTTAACTAGGTGTAGTAGCGCTAGTAATAGTATTTCATATTATGTTATATAAGTTGATAACTTTTGCCCTCACATGAAAAACATCACACTGCTGATATTTGCCCGCAGTATACACATTCATCTAAATCGGTTTGAGCAAGAGTTATAGAACAGAACAGTCGAGAGTTATTGTTAATTATGAAGTAATCTCCGTGGTTTCTTTTCTATCTCTATGAGTGGTTTACGTATGTGCAATTGCATTATCCTGCCAAGACCAAGGTCACAGGTTCAATTCCAAGGTCGAGCAAAACACGTTACCTTTATTTGCAAAAATATTTAGCTTGCGATCTCAGACAAGCGCAGTAAGCAGTGTGATAATTATAATTAATCCTCCTTTCTGACTGTTTTGATCTTCAATGAGCCAAGAGGCCTATCATAGGAACATAGGACTCCTATGTACCAGAGTCATGGGATATAACTTAACTGTTATATTATTTGTACAGGTATGTGACAAAGGGTTCGCGAGACACGCGACCTTATGGAATCATCGGCGTATTCACACCGGCGAGAAACCATACAAGTAAGACCTTTATTCAATTAACTGCATCTTATGAACATGCACCTTCCTCTATTTATAAACTAGTGAGTGATAATAATGGTGTTTTGTGCACTAGTTACGCAAAACATTTCCAAAAATGGTATTAAAAACAAGCCTCCGCTAAGTAGGCGTCAGTAATAGTTCTAGACAGGATACAAATAAATGTAATAGTACATTACAGGCCTTTACTAACGTATCACTACTTGAATGGACTAGTAGAGTGTGGTAGCATTTGTATCTCGAGCGCTTCCATGCTTCGGAAGCCAGTTTCAATCTTAAGATCATGTCATGCTTTAGGTGGCCTAAAAACTACGATATCAGAGTTGGCTACTAATCTACTCAAATTTATACTTACTTTTCCTAGAGTTAGCCACTATCATACTCGAGATTACGTAATTTTCGAAATTTACTTACTTTTCCAAATTAACTTACTCTTCTGAAATTTACTTATTTTTCCATAATCACTTACTTTTCCTAGAGTGGACCACTAACCTTCTCGAACTTACTTTATTTTCCTACGCAGATGTGACACCTGTGGCTCGGCGTTCAGTCAAGCGGCTCATCTTAAGAATCATGCTAAAGTGCACTCAGGGGAAAAGCCTTACAAATGCGACATCTGTTCCGCGGCCTTCGCGGACCGCTTCGCACTCAAGAGACACAGAGGCATCCACGATAAATACGGTAAATACTTACCCTGTAACACCCATTGTATAGAAGACTAGCAGCGCCCCGCGGTTTTACCCGCGTTGTGCCCGTTCCCGTGGGAATTTCGGGAATTTTTTTCCTTCCTCCTTCCTCTTGAATCACTCTACCTATTACAAAAAACCGCATCAAAATCCGTTGCGTAATTTTAAAGATTTAAGCATACAGACAAACAGAAGACAAACAGACGCGACTTTGTTTTATACTATGTAGTGTTATTGTAACATCTGATAACTCATGTAACACCCTTACAGTACCATTGTATAGGAGAAATTAGTGAACTTATACAATTAGGGTCTTATTCATAAACACTAACCAAAACATTGTTTAAAAGTTATTTGTTTCTTTTGCTCTTTGGCTAACAGCATAATTATGTTGGAACGGGACAAACCATTTGATAGCTACAGTGTTGTTAATAACCTTTGTTGAATAAGGCTCTTAAACTTTACTGTTATATTGTTCATTTTCTTTATGTTTGCTATCAGAAAAAACCCTATTCCCAATATTTAAGATACTTTCCCCTATGTTTTATAGTCATGGGACACCCTGTAGCTAAAATAAAATAACCCAAGAGCTAATAGTAATAATGATTGTTTTGCAGGACAAACAGCTCCATTACCATCAAGAACGCAAGATCAGAACGTGCAACAAAACGAACAAAATTCACAATCTGCGAGCGAAGGAGACCATCACAATGAGCAAGTGATTTGAGGTCGGCCAAAATTGGTTCAAGTAAAAATGGAATCAATAATTAGAAAGGAACATTGACTTTTCTATTAAAAAATTGTAATTTTAGTGTTGGACTGCTGAATAGGCAGTTGTGGTTACACAATACATTGTTTTATGGTATATTTTTGTAGTTAATATCGTTTGTGGGAACCAATATGTTAATTTTACACAACACCTAGCATAATATTTCTTTCACATTGTATTAAATTCACAAATTGAACACCAAACAAAACAAAAAACAAATCTAATAGAATAATTAAGCTCAACTATTCACTTTACAACCATAACACACATTCTAGCAAAAGTATTTGAACGAAGGGTCAATTTAGACTGGCGCAGAGTCGAAGCGCATCGAAGCGTATATCCAAAACTGAACATAACAAATTCAGCCTTAACTCCACAGCGGTAACGCACACATTACTTCTGAGATTTTAAAATCACTTAAAATGAATCTTCGCGCGAACTACGCTGATTGGTGCGCGCGTATCCATGCGCTAGCGAACCTGCACGACACGCGTAATCAGTCGGAGATTTCCCATTACTACACGTACAAGAATGCGCGCGTATTCTGGCGAATCCTCGCGCATTCGTGCGGCTTCGCATTAGTTGGAAAGAATTTGACGCTTCGATGCGCTTCGACTCTGCGCCAGTATAAATTGACCCTAAGGCATTATAAAGGTATCGAAAATACACTGCCATTATAATTAACTGCAACTCTAATGAATTACCCACATTAATATTACAGTTCACTGACAGCTAATTCAACATAATATTACGTATAAAAAACTATTGTCAAACAAATTAGACTTGTAGATGAAAAATTGTGATATTGTATGCATAAGACCTGACAAATTATGCACTCATTACGGTTGCGTTTCCATTCAAACGGAGCCGAGGTTTGCGGAGTTCAACCGACCAATCACAACGCATTATGAAAAAAATTGACAATATGTCGATTCTTCATTCGACAATTTTAATGTGTTAAGCCCGGTTTCCACCGCAAGCGGAGCGGGCTCATTAATGACTCCATTTAATTACCATTGCGTTACTTGTATAGACGCATAACACCTCAGTTAACAAAAACACGTAATGGCTGCCAAACGGAGTCATTAATGAGCCCGCTCCGCTTGCGGTGGAAACCGGGCTTTATGATTGGTTGATTGAGTTCCAAACAGCTCCGCTCCGCTTCAGTTGAAACACACCCTAATTTATTTTCCAATCAATTTACAGAAGTTGTAGTTAATTTTGTTTGTTGTTATTATTTCCGAGTATCATCAATTAATGATATAAAATTATGATAGAGAATTCATTAAATATATCATTATTATTTGTAAATATATTTTATTATTAACAAGGGATTTTAGTACCTACACATGTTTTGTTACTGCCAAGAAATGCATTATCTACAGCCTGTTATTTATAATATACAATTAAGATTTGTATAAAATAGTAGCTTTTATACAGAATTTGCAACCCACTCTTGCTTTGCTTCAGTTGGCTGTATATTTATTGTTAAACAACTAAAACATTTCAAAATCCGTTGCATGATTGAAGAGATAATATTTAATGGCTGTGGATGTCCAATAATTGGTTTCAATTATTATAATGTTAGGATAAACAAGGAATATTCAATTATTCATCATATGACTGGAAATATAAAAATTAGGACATATTTAAAATAATAATTAGCATATCCAAGATTCGCCTACTCAAGAACGGAGGATTGGGTGAACTTACAATTAAAGTAGTACCATGACAAGTTGTGATGCAAGGTGTATATAATTTCCTTACCTAGATGAAGTAATTTGTAAGTTCACCTTGTCAAAATAGTACCTAATTTTGTAAGTTTTAAATGTTTTTAAGTTACGGAATTTTAAGTATAGGAAGTTAGAACAGTACAATGGTGTTTTTATTCTTTTCACCCCTAACACAATTGCCTGCCCTCCCAGACACTACAGGGTTATTTATATGACACTGAAAAGAAAGTTTTATGAAGAAAATATATATTTTTATCTCAGATTTTTATCTTTTGTTACACAAATGTCAACTAAGGGTAATTCTAGCACAGCTTCGCTGTGAAACTGTGACTGTTTCCATTGTTAGGTATTAAGATAAGTAGCGTTGTAAGTAAGATGCGCCGCCGCAAAGTAGCTCGCGGGGAAGATGCGCAACTTGAGCTATGCGATGTATCGAAGTAGCGGCGAGGAGACGCTCACGATTATCCATAGTACACATCCTTTCATATAAAAAAACTCAGCTTAGTTGAATCTATTTCCGCCAGTGCTATGTTAAGTGGCAATGAATATAAATTGATGGATATCAAATGCATTCATAGCAAAGTAGAGCATATCTCTAGATGGAAGACACCCTCATGGGGGGTATCCGCAATGCGTCATAAACCCTACAAATTACCTAGATCCTTGATAAGCTGGCCAACTAAAACCTCGCATTTCATTGTAGTTAAATGTTTTTCTTTTGTAGGGTACTTTTAAAATATTTATCTTGTCCTTACTTAAAAACACTGAATATCTACCTACATTATTATCAAGACAGAGATCTAATTTGGTAAATGATAAATAAAATGAGATATAAATTTTCAGATGTGATTTAATGACTTGCAAAAATAACTTAGGAACCCGTAACAAGGTTACGTTGGAATATTCTGGGCATTTAATAACTTATCTCTAATTCGTAATTTATTCGTAGATCCAGTTTTCGTTAGCTGGGGTCCATCCTACGACCTCCTTGTCGGTGAACCAGAGAGCAATTTCCTTGTTAGCAGATTCCACGCTGTCGGATCCGTGAATGATGTTGCGGCCAACTTGAATGCAGAGGTCACCGCGAATGGTTCCAGGTTGAGAATCAGCCGGGTTGGTAGCACCGAGCATTTGACGTCCAGTCTTAACCGCGTTAAGTCCTTCCCACACCATGGGAACAACTGGTCCAGAGCTCATGTATTTGACTAAGCCGGGGAAGAAAGGCCGGGAGGACAAGTCGCTGTAGTGTTTTTGCAATAATTCTTCAGAAGCCCACACGAGTTTCAGGGCGACCAGTTTGAAGCCTTTCTTCTCGAAGCGCTCGATAATGTTTCCGACTAATCCCCTCTGGACTCCGTCGGGTTTGACCATGATGAAGGTCCTTTCACGAGGTTCCGCCATTGTTGAAATTAGTTATAAAACGTGGCCGGCACGTCCGAACAGGGTTAGAAATTTTAACAAAGTGAACGAACAACAACGAACGAATTACGATTATTACGAACGAACGGAAAGAAACGAATGAAGAATAGATTGAAAATGAATGAAGGACGAATCACGAAAGGAAGATGTTTGAAACATAGACAGGAAACAGAGATTTGAATTGAAAAGCTTGGAAAACAAATACTCGATGCATATTCTACAAATAAGATTTAGTCGATAGATTTATGTATGTTCGATACATTTTTAATGAATTTATGGAAAATAATCCCTAATTCCCTAATATTGTAGATGCGAATGTAACCCTTTGACACATTGATTAGAGCTCCGTTTTTTTATATAAAGTTTGAATCGTCCAACGTCATCGCCGATAACTCTGTCATTTTTCTGTGTGTGTGTGCGCATAATGTATTAAAGTATCATTACGAAAAAAAAGCGGCCAAGTGCGAGTCGGACTCGCCCATGAAGGGTTCCGTAGCAGTGAGTAACATAATAAAGAAGTTCTTGAAATAAATGTTTTTTTATTTACATTTGAGTTATTGAATGAATAATCAGTATTTTTTTGCGGTTTACGATTTATGTCGTAAAAAAAAAACTACTAACTAGACCTCGTTCAAACCAATTTTCGGTGTTAGATTACATTGTTATGTACATCATATATTTTTTTTAGTTTTATCATTCTCTTATTTTAGAAGTTACAGGGGGGGGGACACACATTTTACCACTTTGGAAGAGTCTCTCGCGCAAACTATTCAGTTTAGAAAAAAATGATATTAGAAACCTCAATACCATTTTTGAAGACCTATCCATAGATACCCCACACGTATGGGTTTGATGAAAAAAAAAATATTTTTTTCATTTCTAAGTATGGGAGACCCCCCTAAAATTTTATTTTTTTTCTATTTTAGTGTGAAAATATTAATGCGGTTCACAGAATACATCTACACACTAAGTTTCAACAACATAGCTCTTATAGTTTCGGAGAAAAAAGGCTGTGACATACGGACAGACAGACAGGCAGACGGACGGACAGACAGACAGACAGACATGACGAATCTATAAGGGTTCCGTTTTTGCCATTTGGCTACGGAACCCTAAAAATACGTTATATTTTTCGCTTTAACTATCGATAAAGTTTCAACATAAATCGACACCATATTCATCGATATATTTTTTCACTTGCATCCCTATGTTGAAATTTGAATTTGACAGTTAAATTACGTTATCATCGCGATGGTGGCGGATTGAATGAACATTTTTCACATCCGTGGAACTTAATCTGTGAACTTATACAATATTGAAAATGACAACACAGATAAGTAACATTGACAGTAACATGACGTGTTAACAAAACCATAGATGATAAATCAAATAAGACCACACTATGAAAAATTTTGAAAGAAAGCTCATTTACGAAAGTAGAAGTACCTACATTATACGTACACAAGGTCATCAAATTACCAGTCAAAACGCATAAAAAAATTAAACGCCACCTCATGTACCTCACCTCACCTCATGTGCTTG
The DNA here is from genome assembly GCA_951394245.1 of Cyclophora punctaria. Classification (NCBI taxonomy): domain Eukaryota; kingdom Metazoa; phylum Arthropoda; class Insecta; order Lepidoptera; family Geometridae; genus Cyclophora; species Cyclophora punctaria. Next base: position 8,168,703 of record OX596171.1, read on the forward strand.
TTAACTGCATGAGTCAGATGCATGCGACATGTTAAAACATTTAGTAGTTTTAGTTTGTACACTAACTCGTCTTGAATTGAAAATGTGCGCTAACACATGATCATCACATTAAATCACATATACTCACGCTGATGGAAAACATCGCAAGGAAGACCGCGGCTATGTTGTAGAGGCAAATTATTGACTATTGTCTCTACTGTGGGGTCTGTAGGTTGTGGGTAGTCTTCTTAGCTGAGTGAAATATCAAGTATAGTCATAGGCGGTGACCATGCCCAACTCCCAAGCTAGCAGGGTTCGTAATAAGTATAGGAAATGTGTCTATCAACTTAAGTATAATGTAGGTGGAAAAGAAAGCCGCTAGTGACTTCACTCATTGGAGGCACTTAAATCCCTTTTTTTTAGTAGCAATACATTATTATTAATTAAGCTTTAGCGCTGCAAAATTTTGTACTTCTTAATCAATGCCGGTTTGTTAACCGATTTGGATCGATTCAGTTTTTGACTCAAATAAATTACCTAATTTGAAAAAAAATAACCGGTCTATAACACTCGCGGTTTGTTAGACCTTGGGTAGACTTGTAAACAATATTTCGTATCAATCGTTATCATTCGATGGCTTGGCTCTCACCAAATGTAAAATGAAACATAAAGACATCTTATCGCATTAAAAATTTAACGACCACTTGTCCATTGTATATTTTCATAAACATTTATGAGATTGTTACGACTCAAAAGTATTATTGATCATTCAACCGTGATATTGATTGACTACAAGTCTACTGAATACTTGTAACAATAATCATGTTTTACATAAACAAATCAATAATATCACTTATATTATATGCAGTAAGCAAATTAATATAAAGTAGTAACTACATAAGTTTATTTTAACTGCCAAAAGACAGTTTGTAATTTTATTTTCATCTTTCAGATAACTGTTGTAAAATCAGATACAGCAATTCCAAGTATATTTTCGGATCCAAATATACTTGACGATGATATTGTCAAATTGTTAAATGCTAAAAGTTATATTCCTAACGATGAAGAACTTTCAAAAATATCGATACCGAAGAGTAATGGTACTGTATTGGTTAAGTGACTCGACTATATCGCGGGCGACAAGATTCTAATGTACGGTATTTCAGGTGATGATGCTGTATACTATCTTTCTAAATTATCCGATAACGAATTGATAGACATGTTGAATGATAAACCAAAGGATAAGGATGAAAGTGAAGAAATGATAAAACTATCCAGAATTGATGATCAACTGACGAAGAATAATGAAGGATTGAAATATGAACCTATCAACCAAAGTACATACTAAATAATAATTAACAATGTTTTTAGTCATCCAATTTTTTTTACAAACTTACGAGGTGTGTTGGAAATTTTCAGAAAAATATGAATCTCAGGTTCCTGTTTTCAAGCTTAATCATCAAGAAGTAGATCCTTATGCTGAAACAGACGATTTGAAATACAATGCGTATAAAAAGATAAAGAATATTTTACATAGCCATCCTCAAGGGACAGAGGACAGCGATGAAAAAAGAGAAATGTTGTTCGATGTCTTAGTCTCCCAATTAAAATCCCTTTGTTGCAAAAGGAATAAGTCAAAGATCCAAAATGAAATTAAACTTCCTGACAAATTCTCTGGAAAAGAAAAATCAAGGATCGATAATGATAACTCGTTTAAACCACGAGGAGTACAAAGTCCAATGGAATATATATTCTTAGTATTGAATGATGAAATCAAAAGTAACACAAGCGATGATCTTATTTTCGTCGATCCTGAAAGTTTGGCAAACAATAGTACCGCCTTGTTACTGGGGCCAATAACGTCACCATTATCAGATGTGGACCTTAAAGTTGTGGTAAGAACTCGACTTTATGATAAGATTTTCTACATGTGGTTTGTTTCTTGAACAAATACCAACCCAAAAACAAAAAATATTCATAAAATATTCGCAATCCCAACCTACCTTTCCTATATGTTTGGTGTGTGTGGTATTCATTTCAGGTTAACCGCATTGCCAACGAAATATCTAGGCCGGAGTACTTGCCGTTATTGCATCAACTGGCTAAAGGAACACTTTCTGATCAGTCGAATTTACTTAAAAGTGTAGTCACCGGACCCGAAACAAGAAGATACATCAAGCCACACAGGTGTAATCATCAATCACACTTGTCAAGAGTTTATGGAGGGCCCCAATGGCTGATCTGTACTGGGTACATTAATCTTAACACACCAAGTTTATATGATTAAGATATTATTTATGTTATTATTTATTATATGTTCCTCAATTTAAAAAGTTACCTATTTGAAAATTAATGATAAACAAAGTCAATACAGCGATATTAAGGTACGATGGACTCAACAATCATTATCATACTTAATTAGCATTTACTTACCTAGTTTCGGGGTTATTCATAATCAGATATGTAAGATAAGATGTTTCTTATTCGTATGAAAGGGCTCCTAGACGGGCCATATTTTCAAGAAAATGTATATCTGCAATAGTGTGGCCGGCAGCATCAGCCAGCATTTACGGCTAGACTAAGCAACACTCTGCAATATTTTTAGCATATCCCGGATATGTTGTCACATATTTTTAGTATAGCCGATGAATCTTTAGGGTCCCGGCTATATAGCCGGAGTAATCGCTTCGCAATCGAAAATACTGCAATATTTCTCAGCCACTTTTATTGTTGTTTCGCTTTACGGCATAAGTGCGTCCCTTTTTCATGCTACGTGAAGTTTGCCGCGATTCGTTCGAGAGAGAGAACAATGTTCGTGTTTGTTTCTGTTTGTTTAGTTGGGTTTTTAAAGTTTGAGGTGATAAATTAAAATATGGATCAAAATGTCTGGTACATGGTCAAATGAAAAAAGTCTTATTTCCAGACTTAAAATATCTATCGTATCACGCTTATTGAAATAAGGTCGAATCCATATTTTTCTTGTTTTTTTTGGTTTCGACTTTGCTTTTAAAACAATGTAAGCTGCCGCAACGCGTATGAGTTCGTCAGCCATTGTAGCCATACTAGCCATGTATGTAGCCCATGTAAAGACAAAATAATGAGCCATATACTGCTTCAGAAATATTGCCGAGATATACATTTTACAGCCATATGTTGCATTAAAATGTTTTTAGTATTGCCGGGATATAGTCGGCAATGTTGTAGCCACATATTTCATTAAAAGTATAGCCCGTCTGGGGGCCTCTTGAGTTAAAGGTTAAAATTAAAATTAAATGATTGATCGATGTCATGCTACTCATGCTCTGTGGTTTAATAAAGTTCAACGAAACATCATTGATGGCAAAAAAGGGCAAAACAATAATAATAAAACATTAATAAAAGTAATGTTTCTGCCCGAATATTTCACCGGATAACAAAACAAGTGCTTGCGTAACTAACTGTTGTCAGTAGGTAAGTTAAGTAGAGTTCAATCCTAACTTAACTCTATCTAATTTGTTATTTCTGTCAAACAACAGTCGGCTGAAATTGATTACCTATAGATCTTTTAAATAAACTATGACAAGCAACGCTTTAAAAAGATGTAAATGGTTAACTCAAGATGCCGAATATATAAGATACCACGATGAAGAATGGGGCGTACCAGTGTTCGAAAAAAAGAAGCTATTTGAAATGCTATGCCTTGAAGGTCAACAAGCCGGATTGTCATGGATAACAATACTAAAAAAACGAAATAGTTATAGAGAACTATTCTTCAATTTTAACCCTTACAAAATATCTAAATTGACTGACGATGACGTTACAAACATACTAGGGAATAGTAACATAGTAAGGCATAAACAAAAAATAATGTCCATTATTAATAATGCAAATTGTCTTATAACAATGGAAAACAAAGCAGAGATCTTTGAAGACTTCATATGGGATTTCGTAAATAAACAACAAATTTTAAACCGCTGGGCTAAGCCCGACGACATACCGTCAGAAACAGCAATTTCTGTACAACTTTCCAAAGAATTGAAGAAGAGAGGTTTCAAATTCGTGGGCCCTGTAGTGTGTTATTCATTCATGCAAGCTTGTGGTTTAGTGAATGACCACCTTATTGATTGTATTTGTTACGCAAAATGCTCACAAACCGACAAATAAATATGATCCAAAAAGTATTTTGCAGTTGTTGAAATTTTATTTTAAGCACTAATATTTTATTCTTATTTATCGAGACGGAACACGCACCACCCACGCACATGACTATAACCATGATGGTTATTATATCAACATTTATCAACATGGGATGGTCCATCCCATCAGAAGCACGGTAAAGTGTCTGTTGGTGCTGTGTTGGTTGATTGACCGTTGAGTAAGTGTTCCCAAAAGAAAGAACACTCAACCAACACAGACGAACCACGAAATAAATGTGAATGATTGAGTGTCTGATCTGTGGTCTGATCGCTTCGATCAACAATACATTGTTGATCGAAGTCTGATCGCCTTTGAGTTCGAGTCGATTGTCTGTGGTTCGCCAATCGCCAATCGCCAACGCTATTATCGGTATTTTTTACTGTTTCTGTCTGTGGGTATAGCTTTATCTTACTTCCTTGTATTTTTATGTTCACCTTTTAAAATTTTAAATCATACATATCATCATCAAATTAGTTCAACGATTTTCTAATTTTTCTAGTAAATACAAAGAACTCGCTGATACAATAGTGACATTAGCTTGAATATTTTGAGTAATTTGCTTGCTTAACTATTGTGTTTCCAAGATGAATTTACCATTCCCAGTAATAACTCCCAGATTAATTGATTCTAAATGGTTTAACGCTGATAATCCATGCGATGAAGAAACTGAACTAGCGGCATTGGAGCACACGTATCGAACATGGGTAGGTACAGTGCTGTGATACTTTTAAACAAACAATAACAAATCTGTGACATTAAAGTTAGAAATTGTGTAGAGTTGTTAGACCAAAGAGCATTATAATATGCAGCTCTTAACTTTGAGAAAAATTAACAAATATTCTCGATTGAGGAACCTTTGCCTAAAATAGCACTAAAGTTTAGAACATTAAAAGAGAAAACACATCTCAATAATAACCATCCAGGTTTTTTAAAAATATTTTTGTTTTCAGTTGAATTCCATAGGCCAACAGTACACGAAAAGAGCTCCAATAGGGAAGAGTGAACCGGAGCCTATGGAAGAAGAAGCTGATTCTGATGATGAAGAAGGTATTTATTTAAATTTCTTACTTCATTAAATAAGAAAAAAAAAATATACAACAAATAAATTTATAGGCCTTAATATGCTAGAAATAAAATAATTGAAAATATCCTTCAGTAGTCCATTTTCTTTTTTTAAATTTACAATTAAACAAAAACAAAAGAATCACATGCCCCATTCAACAAATATAAAATATTAATTTTCTATTCTTTTAAAGGTAATGATGAATCAGAAGAATCGGAAGAATCTCATGATGAAGACGAGGAAGAAGACGTCCCAACATCATACTCACCAGTTAGGAACAACAACGAACAAGAGCCAGATAGTTTGGAAGACCTTAATGAAGCACCTGATCTTAACAACTCGGATCAAAGCGCACTGTGGGCTTTACACTGAACAAATTTTAAGTAAAACCTGGTTTCTTTCTTTTATGAAGTTGTTAGATGTTGGTTGAACATGTGAATATAATAAATAATAACCTCTCATCTCACTATATATTATACTGATGTATAACTATGTTGAGGCTGCATCAACATGAGTTGCTGCACAAGATGTGAAGCAGTGGAGATCTCTTCTTCGAGCATTATGTCCCTGATGAGGGAGAACAGGATTTCATTATCATCATAACTATGTATGTTCAGTAGGCAAGCATGGTGACTACGCCTATCCCACCTCACTGTACTGATATCACCAGTGAAATGAGAGGTTCTTACACTGAAGTAAACATAAAATATGAACATAAGAATCAAAGAGAGTATAAAATAATAAATAAGTATTATGTTTACATGAACTTTGAAGTAGTTTATTAGTTGATTCCATTCACTATCAATTATGCATACAACTAATGTCTAAATGGTAGGAAATCAGGTTTTATACTGTGATGGATCTGACTACAGAGCAAAAGCTGGAATTAAAAGGATATAATGTTTGAAAAAATCAATGTTAGTTACTCACATGAGTTACCAAAATTAAAAGATTATAAATTGATTGATCTTCAACATTGTTTAGTAAGTATTAAAATCAAAATAAAATCAAGAAAATGATTATCAAAATTGTTTTATTGATTTAATTTATCAAATTACATAATATCTTACCAATATAAGGTAGATCCTAGAAGACATAATAGGGCAGTAGTTAATAATAATACGTAATTATCACATTAGTACATAATACAGAGAAAAGAATAAAATCTTTTCTAATAAGTTATTATTTTCAAGTATATTCATTGATAGAGCTAAGCTCTTGATTTTGATGACTTATGTAATTTTGTCGTAAAATAAATAAGTAATATTTGACTGGGTTAGTTACCAAGCTTATAGGCCGGCGTACACTTGGCGAACTAGGTTTAAGCTTATCCTTATAGATGCCCGAAAAATGTATTATATTAATATACAAATATCGCACGTCTGCCTGAGTTCGCTGGCTAGTAGCTAGTAAATTCTTATAACAATATAGGTAACTAAAATTAATAAGTATAATACTCGACCAAAACATTTACACCACACGTTTACCCATCAGCCTGGGTAGGTCCCATTTGTTCTATGGAACATGACGTAATAGAACAATTTGAGAAAATATTGTCCCTATTTGTACTATAGAACAGTTTGTAATTTTTGTCTCAAATTGTTCCATAGAACAAACTAAGTACATAGGTATATAAACTTCTTGAAGTTGATATGTAAACTGGCCACTCGTGAATGATTTGCTACCACTTATATAATTATATTATACTAGCTTTTGCCCGCGGCTTCGCTCGCGTGGAATTTAGTCTGCCGCATTAAGTTTCGTAATAAGAAGATTTATAAACACTTTCATCCCCTATTTTATCCCCTTGTGGGTAGAATTTATCAAAATCCTTTCTTAGGGGATGCCTACGTCATAGTAGCTATATGCATGCAAAATCTCAGCCCTATCGGTTTAAAATGGACAAAGTTTCATACAAACTTTCATCCCGTATTTTATCCCCTTGGGGGTAGAATTTATCACAATCCTTTCTTAGAGGATGCCTACGTCATAGTAGGTACATGCATGCAAAGTCTCAGCCCGATCGGTTTAAAATTGATAAAGTTTCATACAAACTTTCTTCCCCTATGTTATCCCCTTGAAGGTAGAATTTATCAAAATCCTTTCTTAGGGGATGCCCACGTCATAGTAGCTATATGCATGCAAAATCTCAGCCCGATCGGTTCAAAATTGACAAAGTTTCATACAAATCTTCATCCCCTATTTTATGCCCTTGGGAGTAGAATTTATCAAAATCCTTTCTTAGAGGATGCCTACGTCATAGTAGGTACATGCATGCAAAGTCTCAGCCCGATCGGTTTAAAATTGACAAAGTTTCATACAAACTTTCATCCCGTATTTTATCCCCTTGGGGGTAGAATCTTAGGGGATGCCCACGTCATAGTAGCTATATGCATGCAAAATCTCAGCCCGATCGGTTTAAAATTGACAAAGTTTCATACAAACTTTCAACCCCTATTTTATCCCCTTGGGGGTAGAATTTATCAAAATCCTTTCTTAGGGGATGCCTACTTCATAGCAGCTATATGCATGCAAAGTCTCAGCCCGATCGGTTTAAAATTGACAAAGTTTCATACAAAATTACATCCCCTATTTTATCCCCTTGGGGGTAGAATTTTCGAAAATCCTTTCTTAGTGTGCACTTACGTCACTTGAAGAACCTTCCTGCCAAATTTCATGCTTCTAGGTGTAGCGGTTGAGGCTGTGCGTTGATTATCAGTCAGTCAGGACTTTGAATTTTATATTATATAGATAGATAGATAGATAGATAGATTAGCAGTAAGAAAAATTGTTTTTAGTTTGTAAGTACATAGTTAAAGAAATAAGTATTGGTAAACTGCTGTTTTGTTTTTATTTTGCAAAATAAAAATATTATGTAGGTAGCAAGTAGTTTCTTTTTTTATAGTGAACTGTACCTGGTATTAACGTCAGTGATTAATGTCATTCACGTCTTATATATCTCATCATGGAAGGTTTTGGGAAAAACTGATTCTCATTTTGTTCTATGACATGAAACTCGGGTGAAAAGGTAGTTCCATGGAAAAAATAGGGACGAAAATGTATCATTTTGTACTATGACGTCATGTTCCATAGAACAAATGGGACCTACCCATCAGCCTTTGGTTGGAGACATGCTTGATTGGACAGTGTGTGGGCAACTCTTTCGGCCAGATATAATGATAGCTTCGATACAAAATATTCCATTAGTTTTACATTTTTGAACACACATGCATAGGTAGTTTGAGAACTACCTGTAACACTCTTAAATAAATAAAATTCACTTGTTTCTACCACAAAGAACACACAATAAAACTAATTTTCTTTTTCAATAAAAATAAACATGATACATTAAAATTGGACTGCATAATAACATCATGCAGATGACAATCAAATCAATTCGGCTTGAGTAAGTTTGGCACTAAGAGGATCCAATAAAAAATTGAGGTAAAAATATATAAGGGTTCGGTTTTTTCTACGAATTCATAAAAAAGGCTTTTATGAAATTAAGAGAAAAGTATTTTCTTAGTTGAGAGCTCTTGCTTGCTTGCGTGGATTATGCGTTATTTTATTACTGCCATTTAATTAAAACAGTTGTTATTCAGATAAATTTCGACACGGAATAAATAGTATACAATTAACAATAGTCATTGTCCATGTTACCACTGTGCACCACGCAGATTTCTACTCAAGTGGTTGGCTGAAACCGATACATTAACTCGCTATATATTATTATACTTATGCATTAGTGGTATATAACCCGGTTTTTACGGCGCAGGAGCCGAAGGTTTGGAAGTGCTCAATTGCGATATGATCGATGACCTTTCTCCTACTTTAACCATTCATATCAAATTTTGATCTTGTATTTTACATATCGGAAGAGAGAGATACCTGTGAACAGTGGGACATAACAGGCTAATATTGCAACTACTAATATAATAGCTGAAGTATTTATATGGTTTGTTTGAACGTGTTAATCTATGGAACCCTCATTCACGAGGTAGTTATGGAAAAATAAGCTACCACAGGCGCAATCAATTCGGCAAAGTGTTGGTGTACAGTGCACCAATAAATTGAACCTTATCGACGTGACGAATAAGGCTATTTATCCCGAAATTGCCGATAAAAACCCGAGGCGCTGCTAGTAAGTAATACTTTAACCCTGTGTCCAACATATTGACAGTTATGTATAGACACCTGTCATGTCTATTACGACGCTGACAACTCTGGTGAGCAAGGGGCCGATGTTATCCATGGATATGTCACTCCACTTCTTCTTGAGGCACTTCTCTATGTTGGCATGAAGTGATTGAGCTGTGAATGAATACAATTGAACACATTCAATGCTGGTAACGATGTCGATAAGCCGGGTCGATATAAGAAAATATAAGTTCATCAAACATACACCGCCATTATTAATAAATGCTCTTTAACTAAATCTATTATAAGGTGTTTTGTCTTTTTTCGTATTTTAAATTCTTTTAAAACATTTTGAACCGACATGACATTTTGTATTTGTATTTGAGGCTTATGTATGCAAGTTTAGCCGGTTATTCACTAGAGGCAGCCTCGACTTGAGCAAACAGCCAACAATCTTACTAATATTATAAATGCGAAAGTTTGTGAGGATGTATGTATGTTTGTTACTCTTCACGAAAAAACTACTGGACGGATTTGGATGAAACTTTACAGTAAAATATACATCAAAGTAGCACATGGGATGTATTTTATCCTGAAATTCCCGCGGGGATGGGTACAACGCGGGTAACACCGCGGGGCGCGGCTAGTGAGTAATAAATGTACATCGTGTTACAGCGGGCCTCAGGTTGAGGCAGGGTCTCCACTCCGCTGGCCGCTCTACCTCTATAGTTGTAAACCGTATTTTGATTGGCTTCAATTTTCTTAATAACCACACCGTTTCGACTTATAATAGGGTTGTAGTTTATTTGTTGTAACACTCATGGCGTAGTTTGACTAAAATTAATAGTTCATTGCTATTGTTAAGCAACGTACAGCTCGACCCTTACTTGGATGGGTGGCCGATAGTGGCATTTCTATCTGAGCGCTACCGTGCTCCGGAGGGCACGTTAAATTGTCGGTCTCGGTTGTTTCAATCGTTAGACCATATCAGAGGCCTTTAGGCGGTGTAAAAAGTCCAACACCAAGGTTGGCCACTAACCTCGGGTAGGTTAGAGGCCAACTTACTTACTTTTTGTCTAATCTATCTTTATTCAAGAAAGGTTACTTTATAATAAGTCATGAATAGTCTTTTCCAAACTTTCGCGATTTGTAGTCAAGAATTAGATTGTGGTATTTACCTGGATTACGTGAACATTTCGCCATGTTCATTGTGAAGAAAACGGCACTTTTCTTGCTCAACGGGTTGTACTCGTCGCAGTAATAGTGGAAAGCCATGGCCAACGTCGACGGGATAGCTTCGAGGTATTTCACTAGTATCAGACCGGAACTGTCGAATTCTTTTTTGTACTTGCAGATGAGTTCGCCGTGTTCCTTCATGTTCAGATTGGCGCCGTTTACCGATGTGAACGGCATTGGGAAACTCTCATTACCTGTAATCGAGTTAAATCTCATTACATCTTGCTAATATTTAAATGCGAAGTTTGTGAGAATATATGAATGTATATTGCTCTGTAACAGGGATGTTAGGGAGCTCCGTAACCGTAACTATCGGATATCCGATTTAAAAATTATCCGTAACCGAATCCGAAATAAAAATTTCGGATAATATCGGATAGGGGCGGAGCCTAATTCAGACACGTTATGACAAGTTGTTTTGATCAGCCGGGCGCAGAAGACACACCGCCGCACGCATTGTTTGTTTACTTCTATTTAGGGATGTTATGGATATGATATTTCGGATATGGATTCGGATACGGATATTAAATTATTTAGGAATATCCGTTAGTTTCGGATTATTTCGGTTACGGATGTTAGATTTTTAAGAAAATATTGGTTTTATACATTAGAATACGCCATAGGATATTTTTTATCTGGAAATTCCCTCGGGAGAATGCGTCCGGAATGCAACCGGATGCTATTAGCGTTATCAATAATGTGATTACATTGTTGATTGACTAGCGGCGTCCCGCAGTTTGTAACCGTGTGATTTCAGGATAAAAGGTTGCTTATTATGTTCTCCAAGAATCTATTTTATTATGTCTGTGAACCACATCCTGAACCCATTGGTACTTACTTATTGAAAATTATTTAAAAAAAAAAAAAGTTAGGGAAGTAAACACTCACGTAAAAATTTTGAAGCAGATATGGAGACCGCAGACACGAACTTGTTGAAATTATCTTCATTGAAATGAACTGAGTTGCTGTCGTACACAAAAATAAACGAACCAGTGTCCTGATTTCTATATATTGTCGAAATACCTGGAAACAAACACACATAATGGTTAAGTAGTTTAAAGGTTAAGGCCCATCGCAGACGACAGACTATTTGTGCGATCGAGTCTGCGGCGCACAAAAAGTCTGCATGGCGCGCAAAAAGTCGGTCGCGGATTTTTCACACTCAACGCACACGACGCACATCTTTCACGTAGTAACTATTTAGTAATCTGTGATTCTGTCGGCAGAGCTGTAGGGACGTAGATGCTATGGAAATCGTGCAGAGATCGCGAAGTATCATTATGTACATGAAGTACAGAAAAAAAAGAAGAAACAGAACATTTTGGGTACATCATATACCTTCGGAAAGATCATCAATTTTTTTCACACACTTTTTGCGCGGAGCGGCGCGGCGCGGCGCGGTGCGGTCTGCCCGAATTCACGGATTTTTTGTGCGCCGGACTTTTTGCGCGTCGTGTGCGTTACTGCATATAATTACATAGGTTCTATTTTCACAGACTAAAAAGTGCGTCACGGATAGTCTGTCGTCTGCGATGGGCCTAAGGCCAACACTGATGTCGGAGTATGTAACCCACCTCCGACATAGTCTCATGATTGAAAAAACAGCAATTTGAAGTGCCCTCTGAAGCACGGTAACGCCCAGCTAGCTTTTACCCGCGATTTTGTAGTCGGACTCGCATACGGAGGGTTCCGTACATTAAAAAGCGGCAAAAAATCACGTTTTTTGTTTGGGAGCCCCCCTTGAATATTTTATTTATTTTATTTTTAGTATTTTCGTTGTTATAGCGGCAATAGAAATACATCAACTGTGAAAATTTCAACTGTCAAGCTATCACCGTTCTTGAGATACAGCTTGGTGACAGACGGACGGACGGACATCGAAGTGTCAGTAATAGGGTTCCATTTTTACCCTTTGGGTACGGAACTCTAAAAAAGATAGAATGACAAAAAAAGCCCAGGTATGAAAGAAAACCTTTCTTCGTTGAATGTTCCTATCTATTACAAAAATAATTATAAAAATCGAATAGTCTAAATAGACCAGTGAACATATTATCGCTGTAGTGACATGACATTGTTGGCATTGTGCATCTTGTGAGCTTTACAGAGAAAAGGAGGGGCGTGTCAAAGTCTTACCTGCTTGTATTTTTAATAACGCATCATTATCCACATAGTGCTGTTTTCCAATCAAACTAACGTCTTTGTAGAAGTTGTGCTCATCATACACATCATTTGGAACATCGGCCCCATTCTTCATTACACTGGCATAGATTAAAGCTACAATAGCAATTACTATTGAGAGAGATACAAAATGTTTTAAGGTAGTTCCCTTTTTTCCGTTCGTTAAGGTGGTATCCAGCTGTTGTGTAGTGTCTGTACTTCGATTGTGACTGGCAGAGTGGTATGAGGTATCGCTGTATTCAAATCTAGTTGGTAGGTCATCCCAGTCGTCGCTGCAATTCGAATATGACGGGAGAGTAGTGGGAAGGGACTTTGAAAGGGCGCAACTGTAAATGAAACATAAATTACCAGCTCATTGAAAAAAAAAATGGTCATAGACAGTGATTACTAATGATTGGAAGTTCTTATTAATTGAGGTGCTTATGGGATGCATTTGAAGTGCTTAAATGTATTATACAGTGTTTGAAATTGTTTTATAAAGTGATAATAAACTAATATAAAAATAGTAAGCATTTAAGTGCCAACCTATGGACTGCGCCTGAAGTGCCCATTTCACCGAAAATTATTTGTTTATCAAGAATTAAATGAGATGGTAATATTATGTAAGCATTTAGCAGTTGGTGAAGCAAAAATGCGTATTAGTTTCTACATGCTATAAGGCTAACTAATATGTTAAATGTATGTACAAAAGTAAGAAATTCAGCCAGTTCTCTATATACTACCATTAATTCTCTCATGTCTATCATAATTGCTAACTGAATTTCCAACCACTGTACAATGGTATCTATGAACTTATAAATGTATAATGTATTTGAAAAATGGCTATAAAGAATTAAACAGTGGCTTTGATGCAAGCATTATGTATAACTAACATGCAATGCATATTGCAATAGGTTAATAAAGGAAACAGGAAGAAAACTTACGATTCTTCATCTGTTAGAAATTTATCTGGTGATGTTTTTCCAATGGTCATGGAGCCTCTCCTAATGTTTAGGTTGATAGGAGTTACTGGTTTACTGAAAATGAAAATACATAATCTATATAATTATATAAAAATGAAACCCGTTTTCCTTGGTCGAGGCATCACGCGTGAATGGCTGGACCGATTTCCACGGTTTTGCATTCGTTCGAAAGGTCTCGGGCTCCGTGAGGTTTATAGGGAATAAAAATCTCAAAATTCCCATGGGAACGGAGGCGCTGCAGGTGAAACCGCGGGGCACAGCTAGTTATAATATATATTCCTACACTATTCATAACTACTTAAGTATAAAAATAATATAATTATAATAGTGACAGAATGATAACTAAGCAATTTATTAACATTAAAGCTTGGTTTACACATTATGATATGTGACTTTATGTAAAATAGTTATCAGTAACAAACTAACAGCTATGCTCAGAGACATCCAACAATCAACATCCCATGACAGAGTTATCCCGCTAAACTATTCTTACTGTAGAGCTATCCAGCTACACATCTTCCCCGCACAGCTACCTTGCAGGGTGGCAGATCTTCATAGCATAGCACCAGTGGAGATAGTCATAGTTTTGAAGCTTAGCTCTAAGTATTATGTAATTGGGCAGTCACAGTTTCCCCACAATTCTTTATACTTTCTTCAGATAAATGAACACAACATCCATAGTAGTTACACTTTTGATATAATTTTTGTTAAAAAGAAAAAAAAATATTATTAAGTTGAGGAGCTTACCTGATAACATTGTCCACTTCATCAATGCCCTCGTTGTCCACTCCATATCTCACCATTGTCGGTGTATTATTAAATTGACACCCTCTATGGCTGTGGATACTCTTTCTAGCAGCAGGAATAATTGAAGCCCCCCTATTCTGTAACCCAGGTATGAAAGAAAACTATTTAAATAGTGGCATCACAGAGTGGCATTGTTATCTATACTCATAAAGAGGTAAAATTTGTAAGTTTGTTTGTTTGTATATTCGAGCTAATCGTGGGAATTACCAGTCCGATTTGGATAATAATTTTTGTAACTACATTCAACGGAAAGGTTATAGGGCTATTTCTCATCCCGGAATTCCTACAGGAACGGGCACAACGCGGGTAAAACCGCGAGGTGCTGTTACTTCTATTAATAATCTCAATCCACCTCACTCTATCGCTTTCTTTAGTAACACGAGAGGCATTGAGCCAGCAGTGGGATGTTACAGGCTAATACAATACTACATCATTTTAAAAGCATTTTTTCAAAGTATTTTTTGTGAATTGAAGGTAGTAGACTTTGTTTAGACCTTAATTTCGACGGAATAAACATTTAATTCATGTAAAATCTAGACACTGCTATTTTGAAATCAAATTTTATATTATAATATTTTATGCCCAGCTAAAGCCCGTTGGCTGGGCAGTGGCAGCAGTTACAGGTTAATAAACATTGTACGTCCCGAGCTTCGAGATATCTAGCCATGTCAAAATTTCAAACATCAAATAAAATATACTTACGCCCGGATATAAATAACTATCCATTTACTTTATTGCGACCAATATCTGCAAAAATAATAAAATTCACATCAAGGTAAAGTATTCTCGAGATTACAAAGAATAAAACACAACAAGAAATAATATTAGATTATTTTGTGTTTGTGGTTGTGTTTTTTCCAACTCCATTCCATTCTCCAAGCAGAAGCACAGACAGACAGATGACAGACAGACAGCTGACAGACAGACCAGGCACGAACCACAGACTTTACACACATTGGACTTTGACAGACATAATTTGATAATTTGTGGCAAAGATAATTCCATGGATTTAATAAATATATATATTAAATCCATGTCTAATCTTTTGTCTGGGTATATTTATTATTTATTTATTTAACTTCCTAGAAGTTCATATGTTTTGGCTGTCAGCGCCAACGGTCAGCGTGCGGACCATATATTAAATCCATGGTGCGGACTAATAAAGCGCCCTACTCACACATCTGCCTCAGGGACAGTCTAGGGTGTAGGAGTGGGGATGACCCTTAATTGCATCCTTAATTGTGATATGTGTAGGCTCAGTGTGTAGGCATGCAGGGTCAATTTGGAGGGCAGCAGGGGCGCGAGACCATCCTTGATCCCTACGAGTCGGCCCTGCCGTCGTTGCGTGTGTAGCGCGATTGGGGCAATTTCTCAGTCAGTTTGTCAGTATCTGTCACACGGAGTGCGACGTGCACCGAAGCGTAGCAATTTAATCGTTCTCTAGCGCTTACGGCATTCCACATGAATGTATTTTTTTCTATAGATGGTGCCACCATGACCATTGTAAGAAGCTCTTTAAAAGAGTCAAAATCCATCCGTAAAAAGTTATTGAAGTCATCTACTTCCAGTTCTTTTATAATATTCATGTGGCATAACTCACTTCCTCTCGGTAGAGAGTATTATATTCCTTGCTCACTTCTTTTCTGTAGCCATTTCTTCACCCAATATCTCCTTTTCCTTTTTTTTTGAGGTAGCACCACAGAAAGCGCCAAGGCTACTCCAATCTTTTGATTGGTCGATACGGGTGCACAGTGGGGTGCACTGACTTCTTATAGTAGTGGTCAGTGTACGGGTGCCATTCTCAATATGTTTGCTCAACTCGACTTACTCTGGAACACTGCACGGCAGGAAAGTGTGTAGAGATACTCCCGATATCGATCGCCACAACCGCCATGCACCCTAGATTGCTCCTGCGGCAGGTGTGTGAGTAGCGCCCTTGATAGGGCCATAAATAGTGATGAAATTCCAAAATTAATAGTATTATCCAGTTTTATTTGTCCGGATGTATTATTTATTAATAATTTTCTTGCTTTTGATGTGTTAACGCATATACATCGCAGTACATCGTAAAATAGTAGAAAATCACTGTCCCGGAGGACTTGCGAGTGTGAAAGAGAACATTCGTCATACCTAGTTATTAGGAAAAAGTATCAAAAATTAAGAAATAGAAACAAGATGAAAAAGTCACAAGAATTTATTAGAACAGCAATAAAAAATTACATAAATAAATTGTTGGTCAAAATCAATAAAACAAAATGACTAATTTTGGGTTTAACGATTTCACCACTAGATCTCGGCCATTTAGCGTATCGCCTTTCCGGCTTTAGAGCCAGTGGATAGTTAAGTAGTGTCATTTGATTAGGTTCTTCGTTCTTCTTTATTTTATCTTCTAGCCATGCTTTAAATGTATAAGTAGGCAATACTTCAGCATAAAGTTTATTCAAAGCATAAGTGACGGATGTTTCTTTAGTACAATCAGTTTGACCTCTCACGACGATTCCAATCAGTTCTTCATCTGAAATTACCGGACCTCCCGTGTCCTTGAAACATGTGGATATTTTAGTTTCATAGCAGTCAAAAAATCCCTTCAACATATCTTTTCCGTCTAAAGGTGCAGCTCCATTTCTATTTTCTAATCCAATGTATTGTAAAGGTCTTGCCGTACCCAACTCTGTATTCAATCCAAAGCCAAATGCCTCCATATCAGTAATACTTTGGGCATTAGTGTAATTGCTGAGCCGGACTTTAGTAGCTATAGATCTATTATGTTTTTCAGTATAAATTAGTCCAACGTCTTTATCACCCTCACCATTGACATACGTTGGAAACTTTTCAGATTTTGTAATACGAAGCACAACAGCAGACTCGTCTTTTTTTGCTTGTGTTACGTTGAGTAATACGTAGTTGACGGGTAACGATAAGCAGCGAGCCGTCGTCAAAATAAGGCCATTAGACACTACTGTTCCGGAACAGATGTATTCATTTTGGTGAGACAATATTGCGGCTACAAATGGATACTGTCTATGTTGTGCTTCTTTAATTTCATGGATTTTACTATTTGTTCGCCTTGAGCAGCTTGCATTGAAAGGTGTCATGGGTTCACCTTGCTCCACAGGAATGTCCAGGGATTCATCTTTACTCTCATCGTTGGTGTCACCATTTTCATCTCTTATGTCATCACTGTTCTTATTAGCGTCGCTAGCACAGAAGACGACATTAAAAAATATAGTAGTAAAAAATGTTATTAATAGTAATTTATTAAAATGGGTCTTCATCGTTAGGGAAGAAAAAAGTTGTGACATTAATAGACAGAAGACAATCTTCTGTCCATTCTGTCTATTCCAATTTTATTTCTTTCAAGGATTTTCGATTGTTTTTCTGCACCTGCCAGTAATAAAAAGTTTTTCTATTATTAATACTTTTCTTTCTACAGTTGTCCTATAGTAACAACTATAAACCGTGTATAAACCGCACTCAGTCAACGCTCATGTCTGTCCGTTTAATTATAAAAACTTTCATAATACTTTATAATTATTTTTATATTTTCTATATTTTTTTTATGATTTTGATAGCCCCGGTCACTGACCTGTACTAGCCCCGGTGCATATCATTAGCTGTTGTGTATTATAACTGTATGACTTACAGAACGTGTACAGAAAATTTCTAGCTCCATCTATACTAATATTATAAAGCTGAAGAGTTTGTTTTGTTTGTTTGTTTGTTTAAACGCGCTAATCTCAGAAACTACTGAACCGATTTGAATAATTCTTTCACTGTTAGATAGTCTATTTATCGAGGAAGGCTATAGGCTACATTTTATCCCGAAATTCCCACGGGAACGGGCACAACGCGGGTAAAACCGCGGGGCGCTGCTAGTGTCTTATAAATTTATATAAATTACTTCCGTATGAAATTCAAGTCTGAGTTCAACATTGAATGTTGAGTAAGAAAGATTAGCTCCACTACACCATCGCCGAACACACGCAAATCCTGACGATCACGATAGTGTAAGAGGGCTTAATCGTGTATATTCGTCTATGTTCGTCACTTTTATCGCCGCGACACGTTGGGTGTCGGTTTTTCGGGCACGCATCCAAGGAATTTCACGTGAATCTTTGTGCGAGTATCTACACTATCACTGATCGCCGATCCACCGGTGGACAGCAAGCCTTAATCTGTAGTGTAAGT
Source organism: Cyclophora punctaria (assembly GCA_951394245.1). Classification (NCBI taxonomy): domain Eukaryota; kingdom Metazoa; phylum Arthropoda; class Insecta; order Lepidoptera; family Geometridae; genus Cyclophora; species Cyclophora punctaria. The sequence goes on from OX596171.1 coordinate 8,187,429, forward strand.
AATCTCAGTCTTTTCTTTGATCAAAGACGATAGTGTGAGTTGATGCCTGCACGACGAACGTGGCGAATACAGACGAATACGCACGTTAGGAATATAGGCGACAATAGTGTTTGTTTGTACATAACAAGAACTCAAGGACTTTAAATTCAAACTTTAGCTGAGTTTAGACCACGTTTAGTCCATGTTTTGTAATTTTAAATATCATTGGTCTGTCAGTGTGAGTTGTCAGTGTTTGGTATCAATCTGTCCGTCAACGTCAATTTCGTAAAATTGTAGTAAAATTCCTCAATCCGTCGACTGACCGACATCATTGGTCATCATCATCAAAAATCTTTCGTTTCGTTCGAATCATACTTCGTAGTTCGTTCGTCTTTCATTAAACAGCTGTATATTTTTTATAAAAGCTACCTAGAACATAAAGTTAATTACTGTTACTCTGTGCTTATTATTAACTTGAAAAATGTCTAAACGGAGAGGTAACAAAAAGAATCAAGATGTTGACGATTTGGAAGACAAAAACGAAAGTCAGGACATAACCTCAATAAGTAAGGGGAAAAGCAAGAAGAAAGGTAAAGGCAATGCTGGCGACTGGAACGACAGTGATGAAGGACAGCCCTCGAAGGTTTCTGATGACGAAGAAACACCACAACCTGTTAAATCAGCTAAAAAGTCTCAAAAAAAGAGTACGTTGGATAACAGCTGGAACTTTCTATGTTTTATTATTATTTTAATTAAATGTCATCCTTTTTGCAGCACTATCGTAATAGCAAAGGTTTTAAATTGTTAAACAATGTATGAGCATTATTGTGAAATTATAACCAAGCTGGTAAAAGACACAATAATTATATTCTATGCTCTGCCAATGTCTTGTGCCAATTCCAGTTGTACTCATAAAATAAACAATCTAAGTTTCATTATCAATACAACCTGTGTTAGTTATCCATTAAATTACTGTATATTTTTTCTATTTTAACTCATATTTTAAACAAACTAAATTCCCTTCATACATTCACTGACATTAAATTGCATTCAATGAAACCACAGACTGAATTGAAATTTAAAAGCAATTATATAATGCTATTTATTTATTTTAGGTAAAGGCAAGAAAGGCAATATGTCCGATGAGGAGGAAGATAGCAGTAAATTAAATAGCAGTTCTGTTGCTAAATCTGCTACTAAAAACAAGAAGAAAAAAGGTTAGTATGTAAAAAAAATTTTGATTTATCACACAGTTGGCCAGATTCAGCTGTATGCTTGAAGGTAGTACTTGGTCAGCTAATAACTGATTCTTTTACTAATACATATGTATACAATACACCTTATAGCTTTTGTACATACATACATACCACCAATCCTATCATATCACCGACAACCACAAACAATATATAATAGCAGCACCCTGCGGATTTACTTGCATTGTGCCCATTCCCGTAGGAATTTCGTGATTTTTATACTTATAAACCTTCCTCCTAAATCACTATATCTATTAAAAAAACTGCATCAAAATCCCTTGCATACTTTGAAAGATCTAGGCATACATAGGGATAGACAGACAGCGGAAAGCGACTTTGTTTTATACTATGTAGTGATTAACAGAATATGAACCACTTACTACAATGCCCTTACTGCACCGTGTCCTGCACTATGGAAGATTTGTAGAAAGCCATTTAAAGTGAGATATATATGTGGACACATATTATTAAATAATTAATAATAACCATATTGACTCAATAAGAAGAACAGACTATATTATTATTACACATCTCAGAAGCAATAATTAAAGACCTTAATCATAAACGCTTACTAGCAGCATTTTAACTATCAAATGGTTTGTCCCTTTCTGACATAAGCTATTTTCCAAAGAGCAAAAGAGACAAAACACTCACTAACAGTGTATATGAACCCACCAAAAACATAAATGTAAAAAAGGAGAGCCAAGTTCAATACAAAAATTATGCTTGGCTATGGGCTTCGCCGCAAAAAGAATGGAGATCTAAATAAGTGCCAAGTTGTAGGCAAAATCTCAATATGTATTTATAGGAACAAAATAACATTATGAACAAGTATTAAACTCTAATTCTTCTCTTTATTGGATACCTATGACAATTGCTGTTATTTAAAAATGTGAGATCTTAAAGTGGCTTAGATTTGACTTGACCAGTTTTCATTACATCAGTCATTTTATAACGTTATTCAAAAAAAAGGTATTTTTTTTTTATTCTGGTAAAAACTGGCCAAGTTAAATCTAACCCACTTTAAAATCTCACATTTTTAAATAACAGCAATTGTCATAGGTATCCAATAAAGAGAAGAATTAGAGTTTAATACTTGTTCATAATGTTATTTTGTTCCTATAAATACATATTGAGATTTTGCCTACAACTTGGCACTTATTTAGATCTCCATTCTTTTTGCGGCGAAGCCCATAGCCAAGCATAATTTTTGTATTGAACTTGGCTCTCCTTTTTTACATTTATGTTTTTGGTGGGATATCATTACTTTTTGTAAAGAAAACTAGGTAAGTATTGATATCGCTGATTGGCTGGGGCGACGGTGGACCGACCGCGTCATAAGTACCTACCGCGCGCCGCCGACGACACATCGTTGGCCGGTTGTTTAGCGCGAATTACAAGTTTTTTTGTATGGGGGCACCACTTATTTTTTTACATAACTTTACGTTTATATTGCAGTTAAATAGCAAATATGATAATACTTAGATTGGGATAGTTTCAAATATCTGCTTGTAACGGTTCCAACGCTACAATTAAAAAATATATTTTTTTGTATGGGGACCCCCCCTATTTTTTAACTTTTTTTTATTTTTAGATTTTTTCTTACGCTTACACACAACTACCGAGCTAGATTCCAAATTTCAGCCTTCTAGGTCATCTGGAAGTAGGTTAGGTTTAGGTACTATATGTCAGTCAGTCAGTCAATACTAAAATTTACGACTTTCTGACGTTCATATCTTTATAACCGTTTGAGCTAGCTTCATGAAATTTGGGCTTCTAGGTGTCCTAATGGATATAATTAAACACACGTAGTTTCATGTGTTTACGTTAAATAGTTTTTGAGTTACAGAAGGGTCAAAAGTGGCACCAAGTGGTTCGTGTAATATTACACTCGGCGCTGGCTAGCCGTTCCTTTGCTTGAACTTGGCTTGACACGCTGCCGCGTGTCTAGATAAGGCAGTTATTGTATAAATTTTTATCAACAACTGCTTGTTACATTACTTGTAACAACTCAAATAACTTAAAAGGTTTACTTACTTGATGTCACTGCTCCTGTGAATATTCAGATTATAAATAAGATTTTAATTTTTTATTTGGTTATTGTAGGTAAAGGCAAAAAAGACGAAGATTGGTCTTCGGAAGGCAGCGACGTTGAACTGAAAGAAGTCTCTGAGGATGAAGTTGTTAAGCCAGTTAGTAAAAAGAAAAGTAAGTATGATTTGAAAAGTAAGCAAATATATTTACTTGTCGGATGATTGGTGGGCCAAAGTCACCACTCAGTGGGTCCCACAAGATCGGAAACGACGTCGCGGTAGACCACGGAGGCGATGGCGAGACGAGCTCGACACCTTCATGAAGGATTGGCCCAGTCTAGCACTCAATAGAGAAAGGTGGAAATAGGGTAGGGAGGCCTTTGCCCTGCAGTGGGAGAAGTCAGGCTGAAAATAAATAATAAATAATGTAATTAATTTTTAAACATATTTGTAAACTATTAGCACCTTGCCGTCTTACTCATTCACACGTACTCATTGGAAATAGGATGAAGATAGATCCTATGTCTTATTCTAATAAACTGACCTATGTTATTGTAAAGTTTCATCCAAAAATAGCAACAAACACACTTGCTATACATCCTCACAAACTTTCGCATTTATAATATTAGTAGTTTATGGCCCATGAATTAAACATAGTAGAATTAATATCTTTCAAGCATATTTTTGACCGAATTGTATATGAAAAATAAGAGCTAGTAAAAGAGAAAAGAGATAAATATTGTAAAATGTTTTTTTGTCCTTTAAATGGTAAAGACGCATCAATAACTCAAACATATTATATTACAGCAAAGAATAAAAAGAAAAACAAAGATGTTGAATCTGATGAAGAGGAGGATCAAGACTGTGATGACTCCAAGTCTGTAGTTAGTAATGTTTCAAGTAATGCCGCTAAACCAGCGCCCAAAGCTAAAAACAAAAAAGGTTTGTTTTTTTTCCTCCTCAGCTAAGCAGTATTTGATATGTTTTCCAGCTGCTGCCTATATTATTTATCTTTAAGTCTGAAACTTTTCTAGGGCTAATCCATTTGGATGATGATAGTAGATGATAGTGAGAGGATTTTTTAGTCATGCAGTTATCATGGTCAATAGACAGTTCAACTCATCTTTGTGTGTGGCTCTATGTTGGGGTCAAAGTTCAATAATTCAGCTATGTCCAAGGATTCATACTTTATACTTAAAATAGCATTTAGAACATAGTGTGTTCCTGACAAACGAAATTGTATAATTATGAACACACACAAACACAAACACAAACACAAACACACACACACAAACACACACACACACACACACACACACACACACACACACACACACAACACAAAAAAAACACACACACAGTACCGCTCGCAAAGATGAGCTGAACTGTTTTATTGTTATATGTCTATCGATGTCTATGTTGAAAAGTTTATACATACTTTCTTTAATATTTATAAGTAAGGTTGGGGTTTTGCATATATATTTTTTTGTTTTAATAAATTACTTTTACAAACAGGTAAAGGCAAGAAGGAAGATTGGCCTGATGAGGAGAGTGATAATGAACTGAAAGTGCCTTCAGAAGATGAAGATGATTTCACAATACCTGCAGTCAAGAGCAAAGGTAGCCATTTTTTATATTAAACTAACACCGCCCGCCCGGTGTACCCGCGTAGTACCCGCGTAGTACCCGTCCGTGGGATCATTAAAGAAAAGTATTTTGAATAACACATTTCGGCCTCTGATTTTGTTGCACTCTAAAATGTTTTTAATATGACAGCCAGCAGGTTTGAATTAGTTTGAATGTTGTAGACAAATTACACAACTTGGTAATGTTAATTTATAGCATTGTGCTCGTTCCCGTAGGAATTTTGGGATGAAAAAAACCTATAACCTTCCCGTTGAATGTGGCTATCCATTACAAAAATAATTATTCAGATCGGATTGGTATTTCTGAGATTAGCGTGTTCAAACAAACAAAAAATCATTATATCTATCCTAATATAATAAATAATAAATATTAGGATAGATATATCTAATAAAGTCGCGATTCCAATGTTCCTCTTAAAAAGTCTATTACAAACTGTTTTATATTACTATAGAGCTACGTGAATTTACGTAAATACTAAAAGCAGTTTGGCTAAAGTTGTTTCACAATATGTTTGAAGGTAAAAACAAGAAGAAGAACAACATGGACGATATCGAAGCGGAGTTGGCCAAGTTCGAGATGAAGGACCCCGAGCCCGAGCCGGCCCAGAAGGGCAAGAAGAAGGAAAGCGATGAGGATGTCTCCAGAGAAGATGATGAGGTACACACACTAATTAAGTACCTCCTCTGGGTTTTTGGACTTAGTATGATAAAACAGAAGATAGTTTCTTTAAAGTAAATAATGAAAAAATCCCGCATTAGAAAGCAGAGCATTTTACCTTTGTACCTTATTTAATATTTTCGAGTACCCTTTGGACTCTAGGTATCAGTTGTATAAGTCGATATGAGCACTGCCCTGGTCTAGGCAAGAGAGATGTGATATTAATTTTCAATATGTTGTCACATTACACTTTACCACACAGGTGTCAGAACTTCCCTCCAAAGAGTCGTCAGAGCCATCGGAGAAGAAGTTGAGTCACAAAGAGAAGAAGAAGTTGAAGAAGCAGCAGGAGTACGAGAAGCAGATGGAGATGCTGACGAAGAAGGGCGGGCAGGGGCACAGCGACCTGGACGCCAACTTCACCGTCAGCCAGGCGCAGAAGACCGCTGGTGAGCCTCCTACCGATACCAATAACTAAAAAAAATAAAAATAAAAATAAAATAAAATAATCATTTATTGCTACAAAATAATAATAATAATAGTACGAAAAGACAAAATAAAAAATTTAGCAATAGGAGGCGTCTCTAGTAACTAGTGGGTCGCCCACGACGCTTCGCGTTTGTAACCTCTTTATTTTTCTGCACATCTAAAACTGGAGCTCTTCAAAATGAGATCATAAGGTTCCCTAATAATTGTTAGTAATATTTCATGAGTTTAAATTTTATTGAAATACATAATAAACACATAAGTATTTAAAATCTTTCTCACTGTACTGATATCTTCAGTGAGATGATGCCTTTAGATGCCTTTGCCCAGCAGTGGGACATTACGGGCTAATACTATAATTATTATTACTATATTGCAAATAATTATATCTTTGAATTAAACAGGTCAAATGGCAGCCCTAGAAAATGCAGTGGATATCAAAGTGGAGAACTTCTCAATAGCAGCCAAGGGCAAGGATCTGTTCTTGAACGCTAACCTGTTGATCGCCAGCGGGCGGCGCTACGGGCTGGTCGGGCCCAACGGCCACGGGAAGACCACACTGTTGAGGCATTTGTCACAGAGAGCCTTCCCGCTCCCGCCTCACATCGACATACTGTTGTGTGAACAAGAGGTTACGGCCAGCGATCTGAGTGCGGTTGATACTTTGTTGGAGGCGGACGTTAAAAGGACTGGTGTGTATTTTATAAAAAATAATAAAAATTACCTACGCTTAGTTCAATTACAATCCCACAATTTGCTAATAGTATATCTAAATTTTAATCATAAATACTCGTTTCGTAAGTTTATGCGAACGCTACTCATTTTGAAAATGTTGGAACATTCTTCTGTGACCACGGTTCTTGTAAAGGAGCCGATACGTCAGATAAAAATCTAAAATAAAAGCGATGAGTATTATAAACGTGTTTTCAATTCAAAATGTGTACAGAAATGTTGGTAGTTTGATAGCTATTAGTTCTGTATCTTTTAATTTTGTTTCTTTTCAGAATTGCTCAACGAATGTAAGGAATTAGAAGCTGAAATTGAAAAAGGAAACATGAAAAAACAGGATAGATTAAATGAGGTAACTAAGAAGTATACATACAAAAAGTATTTCTTTTCAATAAAATTAAATTTACTTAAATAAGACTTTTTCTTGAAAATAAATAGTATTTCTTTTTGTCTGACTAAGAAAATTTCAATAAATATAGTCCATTTTTCCAAGTGGCTCGTTATAAAAAATGTGTTTCATGTTTTGCTCTTAGGGAACAATGTGCACTCACTATAATATATACGTATACTTTTTCTGCTGTATTCTTTAACATTTTTGATATTAGTGTGCTGCATATATCCAGTTTTGCGAAAATGTGTCTTATTATTGAGGTAATAAGTGCGATTTTTTGCTATTTCACTCGTATGTTTCCTAGGTATACGCCGAATTGAAGGCGATAGGCGCGGACTCGGCCGAGCCGCGCGCGCGTCGTATCCTCGCCGGTTTGGGATTCAGTCGCGAGATGCAGAACAGAGCGACCAAGAACTTCTCCGGTGGATGGCGTATGAGGGTGTCGCTTGCTAGGTAACTATCGTTAGTAACGGCCGGTCCCAGTTAACCTATCTAAGATAGCTGATCTAGTTTTGTTTGCTTAAAATAATATGTAAGTTGTTTTGTTATACACTGATACAGAAAGGTATGGAAATGGTGTAGAGACCTGTGCCCAGCTGTGGGACACACCAGGCTGAAAATAATAATAATAAATTGCTATCCCGGGACCAATAATTTTACGTGCCGGTAACGTAATATAATCCGTAGCGCAGTAGCGTTCTTACAAGCCGTCTGATGCATAATAGAACTACTACAATCGGCTACCCATCTAAACAGTGGCCGACCTGCTCATTGCTTAACAATCGCTATGAGTTAACATTGCTTAGTTAAACTACGTAATGATAACTATTATTTTACGTGAGATTTTTAAAATAGTTATGTATTGTTTCAGAGCGCTTTACGTAGAGCCGACATTACTGCTTCTCGATGAACCGACAAATCATTTAGATCTGAACGCTGTCATTTGGTTAGACAAGTAAGTATTGCACAAATATTGGTTTTATTGGAATTTTACAAACACAATTGAGTAAGAATTTAAATGCACTCTGGTAGATTGTATAGACTTATATCACAACTAAATTTTAACTAAATAAGGCCAATTTTCCAACGAACAATAAATTTCCAACCAAAGACAATTCCTTCTCATTGACCCTTTTTATCTATAGATGAAATTGTCTTTGGTTCAAAATATCGTTCGGTCGGCCATGTTTGTTTACATTTTAGGACTCGTAACTTGTACTCAAAATGACTGCTTGATTTTATTGCTTAACCTCTTTTCAGTTACCTCCAAGGTTGGAAGAAGACCCTGCTAGTAGTATCCCACGACCAGTCGTTCTTGGATAACGTGTGCAACGAAATCATACACTTAGACCAACAGAAGTTGTTCTACTACAAGGGCAACTATTCTATGTTCAAGAAGATGTACGCACAGAAGAGGAAAGAACAAATAAAGGAATACGAGAAACAGGAGAAGAGATTGAAAGACTTGAAGGCGCATGGACAGTCGAAGAAACAAGCGGTAAGTTCCTTAAAACAATACTGTTGTGTGTGGTGTGGTCATGGCTGGTATATTATTATGAGGAATGATCTTAGTCCGATTTCAAAGGTTTAGTTTTTTGTACTTTTGAAGTACTGTGAGTACTTCAAAAGAATGTTTTAATTAATGTGTAAGAATCGTTCTTCTCTAATATCTGTTTCTTGGAGAAGAACGGTTCTTAGTTATGGTTAGCTTCTTAGAATGCTCAGTACGTACCCTTGCACATGCTGAATATAAATTTGACGTTGTCACTTGTCATTTTCAAACTATATTTAATTTTGATCCCCAAGTATTTATGAAATTGATCAAACTAAGAGAAGTCAAGTCGAGTGGCAGAATGTAACGTTACCACATGACTATCACGTGACATCCACATTGTTAGTAGCTAAACCAAGCGAATTCGTAGCGTTTGTCATTTGTCTACAAGGACTTATATACATAAATCTTTAGTATAGCTATTAACGCCCATATATTTGTCAACAGGAAAAGAAGCAAAAGGAAGCTCTGACTCGCAAACAAGAGAAGAACCGCAGCAAGAGCCAGCGCGAGGAGGACGCGGAGGGCGCGGCGCCCGTGGCGCTGCTGCAGCGGCCCAAGGAGTACGTCGTCAAGTTCACCTTCCCCGACCCGCCGCCGCTGCAGCCGCCCATACTCGGACTGCACAGTACGTACTAATCTTTAGGCGTTATCGCCACGCTTGCCTGATGCGGGTTGGTTATCTCAAACCCGAGGCATGTATGAAAAGTAAAAACATGTTTTCGCTCATTAATTCATTAATTCATTTCGAATAGGTTAGTAGCCTACGTCGGAGTTTTTAGACCGCCTAAAGGCCTCCGACATGGTCTAACGATTGAAATAACCGTGACCGACTGCTTACTGTAAACTACGTTTATTGTTGCAGACGTGGACTTCAATTTCCCGGGCCAGAAGCCTCTGTTCAAGGGCGTGGATTTCGGTATCGACTTGAACTCGCGTATCGCCATCGTGGGGCCCAACGGAGTCGGCAAGTCTACCTTCCTCAAACTACTAGTCGGAGACCTTAGCCCTATTAAGGGAGAACTCATTAGGAACCATAGATTGGTAAGTGATATTATTTAAGTACTTGTGTTATTGTTAGAAGTAGGAAATGATAGGCTAGAAAAATAGTTCAAAAACATATTTTTTTAGTATTTCCTAATCGTTGCTTCATTTAACATGCACTAAAGCTGTTACACTATGGACTTACTAACTAAACCTCATTATCTTGCAACCGATAGATCGTCCATTATCGTTTCCACGACCTTCGTTGAATGTGTTAACCCGTTAGATACAAGTTATCTGAACGCGCGGTTCGTTCCAGCGGATAGGTCGGTTCGACCAGCACTCGGGCGAGCACCTGACGGCGGAGGAGTCCCCGGCGGAGTACCTGCAGCGGCTGTTCGGGCTGCAGTACGAGAAGGCGCGCAAGGCGCTGGGCTCGTTCGGGCTGGCGAGCCACGCGCACACCATCCGCATGAAGGACCTCAGCGGGGGGCAGAAGGCGCGCGTGGCGCTCGCAGAGCTCACCAACATGGCGCCCGACGTCGTCATACTGGTACTGCCTGCTCCATACTCGGATTCATATCAAACTTAACTAGCAGCGCTCTGCAGCTTTACCCTTATCTGTGGCAATTTTGGTATGAAAAGTGGTCACGAATGTTCGCCTTTAATTACTTTGTATGTTGATGAAAACCGTACGAAAATCTGTGCGTTATATAGATGAGGCTACTGTTGATTACGTCTATAAAACAGATCTACAAACATCGCTCAATCTTTTCATTGACATCTATTCTACAGGATGAACCTACCAACAACTTGGACATAGAGAGTATAGACGCGTTAGCGGAGGCGATCAACCTGTACAAGGGCGGCGTCATCATCGTGTCTCACGACGAGCGTCTCATCAGAGAGACTGACTGCACGCTCTACGTCATCGAGGACCAGACTATCAATGAGGTATTTATGTATATATTCTATACTAGCAGCGTCCCGCGTTATACTCGTTCCCTTGAGAATTTCAGGATGAAAAATAGCCTATAACCTTCCCGTTGAATGCGACCATTAAAGCATTTTAGGTATCAAATAGTTTGTCCCTTTTCCACATACGCTATTTTCCAAAGAGCAAAGAGACAAAGCACTTTTAAACAATAATTAAGTTAAAGAGCGTTTATGAATAAGACGGTTGGTATTTAGAGTACTTTCCTTCCAGGGGGTTTCTTCCACCTTCTTCTTCTTCTTGTCTAGTAGCTTAGTGGCCATCCCTGGTGTCGTAGTTTTTAGACCGCCTAAAGGCCTCTGATGGTATAACCATTGAAACAACCGGGAACGACTGCTTTACGTGCGCTCCAAAGCACGATAGCGCTCAGAAAGAAATCTTCCACCATAATTTATCTGAAGAACAAATATAAACGAATGATTATTTTCAGGTTGATGGAGACTTCGACGACTATCGCAAGGAGTTGCTCGAGAGCCTCGGGGAGACCATCAACTCGCCGTCCATCATCGCCAACGCGGCCGTGGCGCAGTAACCGACTCACAACTAAACGTGCATTTAGATCAAGCGAAAAGACGTCATTTTGTTTTGTTTTTAACATTGAAGTTTAAATCTAAACTAATAAGGTCGATTTTCCAATCATAGAACGACAACCCGTTACAGAAAGAGATAATATAGACTATGAACAAAAACAAAAAACATTCTGCTTATTATTTTGTAATCCATGCTCCATTTTATCCATCAAACTCTTAACTTGTCAAAGTCCGTCGTTTGGTCTAAATGCACCTTCAAATATACTCGTATGGTGCACGCGATTACAACACACGAACGCAGTATGTGAAGTTATCGTATACAAACTAAAGGGATACAAAAAAATGACAAAAACAATAGCCCACGGTGGCTAGTAAAAATATACAACATGTATTTTCTTTCATGTAAAAAAGTAAATAAAAACAGGAATTTCCCAAAACTGGGCAAAGACATCTCATGAAAATCATTTACCCGCTCTTTATTTGGTTTCACCGTAGCCAGGTAAAAAGGTATTAAACCGTTTCCATTAAAGGGAAGCGGTAGTTCAGCTGACCAATCACAATACTGTTACTGTTACCCTGTATCATCCCATTGTTGGGCAAAAGGCTTCGATCAACAATATACAACTAGATGTCGGGCCGGCACAAAAAATACGTCTTGGTGAATAGTGGCCTCATTTGAAAAGTGAGATCTTATTTTATTCATAAGATTTGCTACTTTATTGCTAGGTGTCATGCTTGTAATTAGGTTGAACTTCGAACTGTTTTAAAACTTTTTTTTCAGTTCGGTAGTTAACAAAATAAGCTGTCACACGTCATCCACGCGGACAGTATTTGGCTTTGATTTTGTACGTGACCCGATATCTAGTTGTGTATTGTTAATCGAAGGCAAAAGGCCTCAATCACAATGCAGAAAAGATTTTGACAATATCAGTGCGTTGTTTGACAATCCCAATACATTGTTTGACAATCCTAATGCGCTGTGATTGGTAAATCAGACTGTGCACCGCTCCGATTTCCTTCAATGGAAACGTACCGTAAAGGCGTTTGTTGGTAAGTGGTACTTACTTCACATTACGCATAGATATTACATAGGATTAGTTACGTGATACCACATTTCAATACAATGTATTAAATGATCGCCTTAATTGTTTGATTATGCAAAAGAAAATACTGTTTAATATTTTCATAAATCTACTGGAAGGACGAAATATCGTAATCCCTCTATCAATTAAAGAGTGAAACAGTGCTATATAAAACTGCCTTAATTTTACTTTTCTATTCAGTGATTTATTGATATATGCACAATACAACTTGAATTTTAATTTAATACGATTTACAGTCTTCCAATATTTGCGTAGACTTTCCGTTACAAGTTAAAAGTTTTTTATATGTTTTAAATTAATCCAGATTCATAGGAAATAATTTAATTATTGGATTGTATAATGTACTTGTTTTGTATTTATTGCGATAACGTTAATGTGCTGTGTTTAAAAGATATATTTATTATACATGAATAAACTTTTGTTATAAATTGTATTCATTTGTTTGCTTTTTTTAAATAATTTAAAACTTATTTCCATACAAACAAATAGAATTAACCTTTTTTGAATATGAAAGAACACCCGCGTTTTGCAAGTTCCCGTGGGAATTTAGCGATGAAAATAGCCTTATAACCTTCCCGTTGAATGTTGCCTATCCATTACAAAAATAATTATAAAAATCGGACTGGTAATTTCCGAGGTTAACTCGAACATAACAAACCAACTTAAAAATTTTACCTCTTTATAATTTTAGTATAGATTAAATAAAGGATTGTATTTCCACTATGTAGGTACATATTGATCGTGGTTAACGAACGGCCCGAGTGCGCGCGTACCCGACCTGAAGTTTTTTCCTCAATTTGCGCGCAGCCTTTCGCCCCTCCATTACAAACTTCTCAGCTTCATTAGAGGATTTAAAACGCAAATTTCCTTTTCGATTGTAACTTTTTTCCACTTCTTAAAAGAAAGCTTCTTTAACAAGTTGAAAGAAAATTAGTATCCTTTCCTTTGAGGGGTGGGGACGTGTTTTAAGATTCATTTGGATCTTTACTCAATCTGTTTGAATAATAATGTTTCCGCATTTAATTTTACTCGTATTTTAAGTACCTTTTCTTGGATAACTAGGTACTAGGACACTTTAAATTCTAAACTATAGTACGTAGGTAACATTATAACCTACGTTAAAATATAAGAATAAATGATAAAATAAAATAATACGCGTAAGAAAGCTTAACATAATTTAATCGTTCTTAAAACCTCTACTAGATTTGCTCCACATCTCGACATACATCGCTAACTGTATTACTTAAAATTACCCACTAACAAGCCAACAATGAGAGACTTGACGTCATCCCAAAGAGCCTATTACCGTCTGCGAGCACCGCCCCTCCTTATGTTATCCCGGGACATGCAACCCTGTCGCACTCCGCTCCTCTCAGCTCACGTCGCGTGTACTCTACTACACCGTAACAGAGTCCATGTGTCTCCACATTGTGACACAATACAAGTGATTATGATTAGACTCCCCCGCGAAATGATTTTATTTGTGCAGTTATTGCGTAGCCGAAGAGATATTTAAATTTCATTAGGTTTGTTTTACACTTAATTTGTTAGGGGAGTGTTGTTGTATCAGTGGGGTGGGTCCCGTTATACCGACTTGTTTCGAATGCCCTTCGAATTTAACGATTTGAATTAAGTAGGTAGATACACGAATCAGATAAGTCACCCCATTATAGTTTTATCGAATGCTATCTATCTATGATCGTTTTTAAACTGGAGATTAAGAGGTATTAACAACTGTTGAGGTTTCAAGTGTCATTGATGGATTAGTTAGGCATTTAGTTTTTTGTTGATAGGTAACAGCTTTTTAGAAAGCTTTTAATGGCATGTTTGGTTTTATTTTTCACATTGTTAGGTACGGTTTTTTCCCTATTCTATTTATTTGAATACTTACTTAGCAAACATTTAGGTTTTAGAAAGTACATTGTTTTTGGAGAATTAGATAAACTCTAACTTTATTAGGTAGGTACTAGCATCGCCCGCGGTATTACCCGCGTTGTGCCCGTGACCGTGGGAATATCGGGATGAAAGATAGCCTATGACCTTCCCGTTGAATGTAGCTATCTATTACAAAAATAATTATTCAAATCGGACTGATAATTCCCGAGATTAGCTCGAACATACAAACAAACTAACAAACAAAAATTACCTCTTTATAATATTAGTATATATGTTGGTGGTTAAATGAGTTACCCGTGCGTTGTGTTATTGGTGAATTATAAATGGTCGCGCAGAGGGCTGCGGGAGCCTCCAGACTCTCCATTAGTGGTGTTCGGCGGACTGTCACAATCATTTTTCTTTTCCGTCGCCGCTAATTCTCAGCCGCGGTCCGCTGAACTTGCACCGCGTGGACTTACTTTGATAGTTTAGCATTTTATAGAAATCTACTGATCTGAAGCGAAGGTAGGTAGATTCTGTTTTCAAAAGGGCTTTAACTCCATATATATAGAGTTTCTTAATAGCAGAAAGTACAGTGGAATACAGATTTCGAACTATTTACCTACCACTAGATTTTTATTTCATTGCGCAAGCATAGATATCTAGTAATTACCAAAATAGTGTTCTAATCGGTTCATAAACGAAAGTGATATGACTCTTCTCTTCTTACCTATGTGACAAACAAACACCAACACAGGACCTCCTCTTGATTTTAAGTTGTATGAAAAAAAAACTTGTTTATTTGAGTACTTACCACACCACCACATCGAATGCTTGAAATAAAAAGATATTTATCAGGAAATTATAGTCAAGTATCAAAACCCTTTGGTCCTGTGTTAGAGACGGAGGCTGATATCGACTTTTATTATCCCAAAGGGGATGGTCATTAGCGGAATAAAGCGACTGCCACCTGATAAAGTGCGTTTTGTTGCTCTGTTACATGTTATTGTTCAACCTTTTCCATTTGTTAAAATAAAAGTATCTTCCTAGCTTATACTTACTACGAGTATTACTTATACCTTCTATTTAACACTAACCACCTTATAGTAGGTACAACATACCTAATCATATTAAAATAACAATGTAAATGGTACACAATGAGCTCGTATAACTAACTTAATAGTAATCAAACTTTAATGAATGTGAAAATATATATCAATAAGACTAATTTTCATCCCTATTGATGCATTTCCTTATAAATATTCCTTCTTACTTACCTATTGCCCTAAGTTACCAAGTACACAAGGTATAGGTATTTACCTTTCTCAACTACTTATGGTAGCTGTTATTCTAATTTTTAAAGACTTTGAAGCGTCAAAATAATATTGCTTTAGCTAATCATTTTGTTTGACCGCGAAACAAAGCTAATAAGAAAACCTAAATAATCAAACCTACTAACCTAGGCAGGTAACCTATAAATGTATACAAATATACTTTTACACCAAATAGCAGCAAATTACCAGAATAAACTCGAATAAATAACTACAATCTAATTTCACCGCGTTGCAGAACTAATAGGTAACATAACAGCGCTGAGGAATAATTCAGTTTGAAGTGAACAATAGTGGCGGTTGGAATTATTAACACTTTACCCCCGGCATGAGCTCGCTCAGATGATTGATGACTCTTCCGAGTCCATGAGTAATAGAGCCGCAGACATATGAGACTCGTTCGGGCTGCGAGCTGCGACTACCAAACACGTCTTAATATCACACTATTAATCTCATGAATAAATGAATTAGTTTCTAATTATGAGAAAAATTTTGTTTTTTATTTTAGAGCGTAAAAACCCACGGTCAGGTGTTCCTTGATGTGTTGTCTATACTAAAGATATGTGACAATACTAAAGATCTATCTAAAGAGTTACTCTTCTATAAGAAAAAATACTTACTTTATTGTAGAAATAAACAGTATAAAGCATTGGTAACGTAGGGGCGGCGGAGCAGTGTGCTCTGAGGCACAAAATCCGGGGTCGGGCAATAAACGCGATTAGACAAACATTTCCTGACGCGCGCCACTTTTTCCAAAACTTACCGAATAAATCAGATCGGTGGTGCGTCGCAGTTTTCTCGTCGTCTTGCCAAATTTATGTACCGATCGGCCCTTTCGTATGGAGATGTGGCCCGCTATTTACATATAAATACCTCGATTATTTGAATTATTCAATCGAGAGGGGGCGGCGCTGACAAATCACTTCCTCGGGAGATGGCACAAGTCGCCGCGCGCCGGTAGGCCGGAGATCACGACGCGAGATGCCGGGCCTCTCACTAAGCTCACTACTACACAAATACCTAACTGAGTAGTCCGCCACGTAACTAGTTCGCTGCTTTTTATGGCCACTCAGTAGCTTTTCCGAGCAAGTCGTTTTAGTAAGGTTGTTATTATTGCGAGTGATATTCATTTGTTATTTCTACTTGATTTATTGAACACTCTTTCAGAGTTACGATGTTACGTAGATTTTTCTTCCTATCTAGGGATTTAGAGATATATACGTATCTGTAGGTACCTATTTACCTAAGTTTTGTTAGTAGGTTTTCTTTCGAGGAAACTGCCTAAAAAGTAAGGATTTCTATGTATTGTATTGTGAGACATGCCTAACGAATAAGCTGAGGCAAGTTCACATTATAGTCATTAATAATATATTCCAGTTACCAAAGAACCAACCAAGTTAATAGCAGTTTAGAATATCAAAGGGTAAAAACAAAATAGCTAACAAGAACCAGCGATGCGAGGTCGCGTATAGTTTCCCTCAGTTTTATGTGCTCTCACGTGCCATTTAGTCCGGGAAATACAAGTTTTTGTATGGAAATCGGACGCACTAACCCCCGGGCGCGCTCGCTGAACTCTGCCTATTGTTGTTATGTAACTCGCATAAAAGTTTATCATTCGAATATAAAGCTTTCGATGTTTTTTTCCTAGTATTAAGCTACAATTGTAGTAGATAGAAGTCCTGCTTACGGAAGCAAAAGTTTGTACGTTTTATTACGTAAGTGCGTATGAAATTATGTAGATGGGTAGGTAAATGTTCTTATTTACTTATCTACAGCAATAGAAGCGATTTCTTTGTAAAATATTACCTTGGAATATTGATATGATTTGATTTAAGAAAGTAATCATGAAGATATCCTGCATTTCTCAATTAGTTGACTATTAGTCATTCTGAGTAAAAGTTCTCAATTAGTCACTTGAGTAAAATCCCAAGATAAAGGAAAGCTGTTAAAATAAAAATTAAATCGAACCACGTTGAAAAAACGAGCATATTTCGACCGACAAATCAATGGCCATAACAGTTACTTATATTTCAATAAACACGTTACAACGCCGATAAGATCTCTGCGCTCGCAAATCCTATGTTCTCTCGTTACACATTGTAGTGGTGTTACCAGCGCCCGTGTTATTGTCTCGGCCACATTTCAGTAATGCAGTGCGCGGGCAGCCGTTACATCAGATAAGGCCATTTGATATGCTAATAGAGGTAACAAATGTTCGCGTAATCACCATGCGACGGTTTAGCGCCTTCGATATCCTTATACATTAGTTCTTACTGAATGCTGCCACTTCGTTTTGTTCGCATAGCTTTTTGCACGTGGAATTACATATTCCTTATCAAGTTAAGTAGGTACTGTGCCTTAATAATGTTTAACTGCAAACTTTCTTTCGAATTATTTAAGCGCAGAACCTACTTAATCTATCAGCAATATTTCTTAGATCCTGAAGGCCTATTTGAGGTCTGAGGAGAGTATTTATTTGTGTGCCAACTAATTAAATTGATTCTTAAATGTATTTCAATTCAATAGGTTTTTTTTAAAAATAAAAGGCCTACCATTTATTTAAAGGTATTTAAAAGTTTAAGAACAAGTACCGAAAAGCTAAGTATTTATCTACGGAGGTAACTGGATTTTTGTTCGTCTTTTTTGTTAGTTTGTAATAACAACTTTTGGCGGTTACACAAAGCTATATAGTGTTAAATAAGTCTCACCGTGAAGCAAATGGTAGGGGTGTAGACGCAAGGCGAGTGAAGTTCGCGGATTTAGATGTTTATCATGAGCGGTCGGCTGCCCGCCGATCATCTGATCATCAGTTAACCGCTAATACGCTGTAATGCTCCTATTGTTACTGTAACTACGTACTAGTAGGAAACAAACCACTTTTATTTTGATATTAAAAAGGATCGCTTTAAAAAAATATAACGATATATCTATCTACAGGTCGCTAAGTACGGAAGGCACTTTACGTATACGTAACAGTTTGAGACCCTCAATATTCTCACAATCTCAACATGTTTCCAACAAAGTAATGTCATAAAGTAGTTTTAAGTGCTCAGTTTATACTACAAAGGGAAGCTTCCGACTCTATCGGATATTGATCGGTTCCAAATCTCTACGGCTACTTTTCCACCCTCGCTGTAAAGTAAATCGCATTTTCAACGTTTCAACCTCGCTAACATGTTAAAACAGAACTAATGGACATTCGCTCCAGTCTCAGGCCGCAGGAGACGAATAATACAAGTAAAATGGTCCCATCTCCACGCTTCATTAATTTTATTGCCCCGAGGCTCCCGGCTCAAGTCGGAACGCCCGTCGTCGCCGCTGGCGAAAACACGCCATTATTCTGTGTTGCCAGCATCTCAAATTAAATAAACACAAGCCATTATGCGTACGCGCTCGGCTCTACTTCGGAATGCACTCGCTCCTATTGTCTATGCAACTGTCAACATTTTGGCGCGTAATCCTTCCATGTAGATCGAACACAATGAAGTTTCAACACTAATGTAATGGAGATATTAGCGGGAAAGCGTGGCGAAATAATTCAGACATGGTTTTTTGTCTGCGCGCGACACAATAGGATTATTCTCCATTGATCATTGCTTATTATAAGTAGCTGAGGGTGCGTAACATGAAAACCAAATTTGGTTTATCGGCTATTATGGAAAGTAGGTGTTAATGTTGAAGTTGTAATTTATGTTCGGTTCGTGACTTCTTTTATTTTAATAGGGTTACATGGTTTACATATTACATTATCAATTAGGAAATTTAATCCTAAATTAGATAAAAGAAGCATACTGACACTGTTTCATAACAAAGTACCTAAGTATTTGTTAAAAAACTAAGATAATGTGTCATAATAAATTCGAGGATAAGGAATGTCCCTTCCTAATTTAAATTATGAAATGGTTGTAGCAATTATATAATGTAGTAAGTACATAACGTCAGGGTAGAGTGTGACACGGTGCGTTTCCGCGCAGCTCGTTCGCTCTTGGGCGGGCGGCGGCGTGTTGAAAGGCAGAGTCTGAAGGAGGCACAATGGCTCAACTACTAATGTTTACTCAACTCGGAGCGCGACAAAGGGCCGGAACTATTGTTTGTTGGAAAAGCTTTATTTCGCTACCCTCGTCCGTGTCGCCGCGACAATAGGTTGCCCAACTTAAAAATATATTATCGTTGTAATGACAAGAATGTATGGACAAGCTTACATTTTTTAAGACATTTTGTTATTATAAACACCTTAACATTGTTGAGTGAGTACAATAGAAATCCAAAAAGAAGATTTTTGAAGACTGGTCATGAAATCATGAAATCATGGAAATTCGTTTAGTAAGTAGTAAATATTTCGCGAATAGAAGACGGACACACAGACATACCAGGCGCTTTGAACAAGTTTCTGTTACAAGGCGTATTATCATGCAGATACGGTAACATTCAGCACAGCGTAACTACTTGATCATTCCAACTATAGGTATATTAGCTAGCTAAACCAACTTAAGGTATAGGGTGTGCATTTAATGAATGATTGAAGGAGTACCACGATCAAGCGTTTCCTTATATTTATTTCGAATGTCGTATGTAGTAATAAAAACGTTTAAAAAAATTGGTACTAAAATATTATGTTTATCTTGAAAAATACAGAGAATATCCAGCGTAACTTAACGTTCCTTTCAGAACGGGGCGCTGGAGAGTTGAAAATTATCCTTTTCACGAACGACCTTAAGCATAATAGAGAAAGCACTTAAGCCATTTTCTCCGCCTTTGAGTGGCGTAAGCGCGGCCGTTTGCCGGGGCTACATCTCGTGAGCTAGAAAATCAGCCATTACACCCGAATACACCTAATCGAGCCATTTCATGTGGCTAGTTGTGGAGCGGGGCGGCGCGGGGCGGCGCGGGGCGGGGCGGGCTGAGTGCGCGGCTGCTCCGACTAATGTGACCATTGGGCGGCGCTAACAGCAATTAGGCTCCGAGCAAATGGCTCGTGCATTACCAACGACATAGATTGATTTATAGGTTAATCGAAGAACCTAATCCCGGGCCATTCATTAGAGCAGCTCGCCACCGCCGCGCCGGCCAGCTGATGCGATACAGTCATTACACCGCATCAATTCAACAGTTAACTATGAAACGCGATCGGCATCGTGACCTAAAACGATTGCTTCCCAATAAGCCTTTTCATAGTTCATAATGCAAAATTGATAACTTTTCAGAACCCCACTCAACGTTTCAATGACTGAAATGAAAACTCATTTTCCGTGATCCCGTCACGCGATTCATTCTCTACCTATTCTATTTGTGAAGTTTGCCTTAATATTGTATACGAGACTTTATTTGATTATGTATGGAAAGGTATTTTTGTGATGCTATATTATTCATATTTGAATCAGTGCCCGTACGGACGTCATGTTTTTTGATATTCTTTCACGTAAAAGATCACATCTGTTAGTGGCCGGGCATCTACGTACCGATCTATGAATAATAAATGTGTCGAGCCAGTCGATTGGGGAAATTGAATTTTATAGTTCGTAACACATTGGAGGACAGATGTCACAAAATGGCCCTCCGCGCCGCGCCGCCGGCACTTAATCGAAATGTCAAATAGAAATCAAAATTAGGTCGATTGTAGTGTTAATAATTAAATAATGATGGGCCTCGCGCGGTGGATGGCATTTGTACACATTAGCAGGGGAGCTTCGGACATTATCGTTTGTGTAAAGAGGAGGAAGGTGCGAGCTTTATTGTGATTAACCGGGTTACTTCTGTGCCGGTGGACAATTATCGCTCCATTACGGAGAGTACACAATGTGACGAACCGTCCATTAAAATTAATTGTAACTATTCAAATGTCAATGTTGTGTACATCGAGGGATTGAAGAAAACTATCCAATATCAATTAGTGATATTAACACGTGTACCTAAATCTACTGAATAAATACTTATAAGTAGTTACTACGCAGGAAGTTCTATAAAAACTATATTTTTATTATTTTTATAAACAGTAGGCATTTGTATTTATGGAACATAATTTTAAAATTGTATCTAAGTGAGATTAAGTTGAAATCATTTCATAAGTTTAATAAAAAAATACAATAGACAACAGTATCCAATATCAGAACATTAACAAACTCAAATTGTCTTACAACTGATATATTGAGCTTAATTGATTTCCCCTCAGAGCTTTCGGCTCCCTACGCTACTCCGAGTTAGATAAATTCGCGCTATCCGTTTACATCATTAAATTTTATTAGTGGCAACACAATGGCGGGCCATCCGCACGTCTACTCGGAGAGGGACTTTTCCGGTACCAATGGCGTCCCCCACCAATTTCTATTTCCTTTTGGCGCGAATTAAGCAGGCTATTAAGTCAGCTTTGAGACGTATGACGAATCATAAAGCCAAACGGACAATGGCACTGTATTCACATGAATACAGCTGATTTGGGATAAAAGTTTCTCTTTGTATGTGTTTAGATGTTTTATTTTCATAGTGAGCAGTTTTTTGCAAATCGTTTTCCGCAGGTAGCTTTTATAGCTGCCTTTTAGCTGGGCAGTTTCGAAATTCTAATGGAGCTTTTTAGCGCTTTCGATGTAAATAAAGAAAAAACTTCAGTAGAGCCAATACCTATACCTACCCCTTATTTACTTATACTATGTAAAGTGTAGGTAACGTACCTGCGCTGTGCGATCAATAATTTAATTGGATTCAATTAAAAATATAAGTGGTTTCACGTTCCAGTTGCGTCCCATAACGATATAATAGTAATAGATAGATTGCGTGCGGTCACATATTAGTGGGACGAGAAATATAATCTGTCATAAATGTCATAACATGATGAGCTGATGGGACAAAGCCGTTATTTTTGTGGGTACCTTATAAACTAGTGACTCGGTAAGCAGTAAACCTCGTGAGCTAATTTGACTATATAATAACTAGAAACCGTCCACGGTTTTACCAGCGTTGTGACTGTTTCTGTGGATATTTCGGGAAGAAAAATAGCCTATAAATTTCTCGTTGAATGTGGCTATGCTTTACAAAAATAATTATTCAAATCGGATTTGTAGTTCCCGAGGTTAGCGCCTTCAAAAAAACAAACAAACTCTTCAGGTTTATTATATCTAATATAAAATTCTCGTGTCACGTTGTGCGTAATTAAACTCCTCTTCAACAGCTCGACCGATTCTCATGAAGTTTTGTGTACGTATCGGGTAGGCCTGAGAATCGGACAACGTCTATTTTTTATCCCGAAATTCCCGCGGGAACGGGTACCGTGGTTGAACTCCTCTGAAACGGCTCGACCGATTCTCATGAAATTTTGTGTGCATATCGGGTAGGTCTGACAATCGGACAACATCTATTTTTCATCCCGAAATTCCCGCGGGAACGGGTACAACGCGGGTGAAACCGCGGGGCGCAGTTAGTTAGTATAGATAAAGTATGTGTGTATGTCTATGTAGTAGTATCATTTAAGTATTACTTAGTTAGATTCCATAATACAAGCTTATAGCTTAATTTGGGTCTAATTAACCGTTTGTGAATTTGTCCGGGGAATTTATTTTTTATTTACTTCGAAATAGTCCTAAATATATAAGTATGGTAGATGATTGTACAAGTTCTACGATCTAAGTTATACTCGAAGCAGGCCTTCAAGATAATGCTAGAGGATGTATATCATAGACCATACTAGAGACGAATATAGACAATAGATTAAAAGAGACTATACTAGAGAAATACCTATATTATTAGACCATCGTACCATTCAGCGATATGATATTGTTTTTATTAGTATGACTTAATTAGATTGGTACTAAGTAGGATATCTATCGGGTTATGTCACACACCCTGTTCTCTGGTTATATTAACGATCAGGAATGCCTAATTGCATTTTCGCAAATAATAACGTATCTAATTAAGTACCAAATTAGAATTAGATAATCACACCACTAAATAATATTTCAACACCGTTTGCATAAACATCATTTAGATGTCATCAAGTAGATACGCATATTTAATATACCAGCGTTAAACCGTATTGTATCTATAAGTATATCAAATAGGGATATTTATTACATATTTATACAGGCTATAAGTTCCTTAACTTTGGTCTGGTGATCATGACGCACAGCGCTGCGGTATGCGTCGCAACGCAGCGTCACGACGCAGCATTTAGCGTCCTGCGGAGAGGTGGTCTGGTGATCATGACGCACAACACTGTGGTGTGCGTATGCGATGCCGGACACTCAATCATATGAAAAACGTCGAGAATGGTCTCTTGTTCCGGCGCAGTATGCGTCAGCGGCGAGGGGCAAGCGCGGTGAAGTGGGGAGGTGTACTGCGTCCCTGCGGAGAGGTGGTCTGTTGATTTTGCCGCAGCTACCAAGGAAGACGTGAACATGAACAATTTTTCTCTAATTTGTGCTTTGCTTGAAGAGGAGGAAGAAGAAGAATTGTTACTACTTCTGAATAGACAAAGAAAATCTCCGAGGAACATGTTTTTACAACGGAGGAGTGAAGGTTGTTACGAAACCTTAATGGCCATAAAAGATGATATTAGAGCTTAGAATATATACGGCTATAGAAGTAGTGAATCTTACGTCATAATTGCTAGAACGGTCAAGAGATATTTAACTTCGCCCAGGAAAGAATGAGACAGAACTACTAATCGTGCATCCCTTTCGCGTAACCCATTATTTACTGTCACAAGTTAAAAGTTGTGACATAGAGTACATTCTGTTGTTGTGCCAGTGTTATAATTTAAATAAAACATAAAAAAATAAAACAACCACAATGTAATTAAGTATTAGTATCAAATATTAATTAATTAAAAAACAATGAGGTAGAAATATGTACCTTATTCTAGGTACGTACAGGTAAAATCACGAGCAATAACATTTACATAATCTGAAATAATCTGTTTACCTATTTAGTAAAGATCCGACCAGATAAAGCAGAAGCGGATTCGTCGGATGATTTCTTTATTAAATGAATTTTCCTCTACTAATGTATTAAACTAAATATCATCATCCGACGAATCCGCTTCTGCTTGCTCTGGTAAGGTGTATATTTCCTTACTCCCGATTTTATTAATATCAGAATTTGGTAATTCGTATGTATTACAACACTGGCCTGCAACGTTTAGGCCAGCCCGAATCGTAAGTATTGAAGAGAGAAGTTCGAATTTCATGCGGTTTCTTGTCTTCGTCTTTACGACGTTCATTGTACTAAACAACCGCTCCACATCTGCATTGGAGTTTTTATTTATTTTATAAACTACCACATTTTATTAATAGCGTTAGTGGTTAAATTCGGAACTTACCACTAACGGGAACAATCGAATCCACTAAAGAAATCCACTAGCCACTAAAACGAATATTTACCCACTAAAGCACATGTCGAAACCACCAGAATTAGTGGAAAATCCACTGAGTTGGCAACACTGGAACATAAATCTCCGGAAATATTGCTATCTGAAAGGGGCACGCGAACGCTACTTCTATAGCCGTATATATTCTAAGTATTAGAGACACACAGCCTAGAACCAGAAAACGGAAATTTGCTATTACGGCACAAGAATTCATTCATTGTTCATTAAATTTAAATTAAATTGTTCATCAAGTTTCCAACCTCAGAATCATCAAAATGTTTCATGTGTCACTATAGTTTGACTAAGCGATTTGTTCATTGCGATTGTTAAGCATCGTGCAGTTGATCCCCTACTTGGATGGGTGGCCGGTAGTGGCATTTCTATCTGACCTGTACCGTGTCGAAGGGCACGTTGAGCAGTCGGTTTCGGTTGTTTCAATCGTTAGACCAAGTCGGAGGCCTTTCGGTCATCTAAAAAGTCCGAACGATATCGTTCAGAAGTTGGTAACTGGTAAGATTAGGTGAAAAAAGATAGAATAAAATATCCTTGTTATAGTCATTGACTGTATAATATAATGCTGTTATAAATAACTAACGTAATTAAATATCTAATTCACTATTATTTTATTCTCTAAGTTTCTGACTATTCTTCTATAAGTGTCGGACTATTCTTCTCTAAGTATGGGGACGCCGTCAAGCTTGGCGATCTGCTGCAGCCGGTTGGAGGCCTGCGTGCGCCACGTGTCCATGTCAGGCTGGCTCTCGACAATCGGGTTGCCCACGAACACCAGGTCCCGTAGGGCTGGGCATTCCTATAATACCAATACATGTCTATACTATACGGACTAAACGAAACATCTTGTTGGTAACATAAATATCTAATTGGTTACTTGATTGAAAACTATACTATATATAATATTATAAAGAGGTTAAATTTGTAAGTTTGTTTGTATGTTCGAGCTAATCTCGGGAATTACCAGTCCGATTTGAATAATTCTTTTTGTAATAGATAGCCACATTCAACGGGAAGGTAGGCTATTTTTCATCCCGGAATTCCAACGGGAACGGGCACAACGCGGGTAAAATCGCGGGGCGCTGCATATAATAGCCTTGTATATTGTATAATTAGCAGCGCCAATGTAAACTTACTTTTACCCAACAATGGACATTAGGTAAGAAAAACAGAAAATAAATACTACCAATGCCACCTCAATAGGGTAATGAATGAATGAAAGAGTGAACCTGCAACCGATTGAACTCCACCCACTCCTTGACAGCGGCGTTGCACATATAGAGCACGCGCAGGTTCTTCATAGAGCCGATGCCCTTCATCTTGTCGATCGGGTTGTAGCTGATCCAGAGCTCTTCCAACGAGTCTGCTACTGTTTCCTAACACCATTTATAAGTACTTAGCGGCTTATTCATAACTTATTAACAGTATTTTAGCTATCAAATGGTTGGTCCCTTTCCGGAACTTATTTATTAATTATTTTCTATACGCTATTTTCCGATGAAAAGATATAAAACAATTTATAACAGAGAGAGTGAATAAGATGGTCAGAATTTAGCTTAGTTTATGAATAAGGTGGTCAGAATTTAGCATAGTTATTAAATTTAACTATATTTTTTTTTCTAAAGTTCTTTAAATTTTATGTGATGACGATTTTGAGTCTAAAACAATTTTTTTTCGACAAATATGTTTTAAAGCCCCACCGTGCATAGAAAAGTACGTTCAATTGACGGATCCGGTTGTTCCAACTGTTAGACCAACCGGATGACAGTTTCAAGTTGTTTAGTTAATGTCTAAAAGTAGACTGCAAGATACTGGATATGGCGGTGCTGTCTTGTTTAGTAATATCTGTGGGTAGACTTCAACAACCAACTTGATAAGAAGTTCTTATTTCAAAACTTACTATTCCCGCCAATGACTTTATATAGTTCCTTCCAAGGGACAGAATCCTAAGGTTCCTCATACCAGCTATTCCGGCGATTTTGTCGATCATATTAGTTGATAGACTGAGTTTTCTGTAATGATAGGTATTTTTAGTTTATCTTACTGTCATATACATGGAGTCTTCCTCGCTGCGCTCAGATTTACTGCCGCACTAAGTCCACTAAGCACTTACTTAACTAATTGACGTAATTTTTCATGCAGTATTTTATATCAAGATCACTCATTAAATCTCTATTAAGGTACTCTACCGAGGTAGGTATCTAATTGTTACGTCAGCGGCGTTTACACATTACCTAACATTAACAATTTTGTAGGTACCATGTATGTACATATATACATATATATGTAGATATATCGCATATTCCTGGTGAGTGATGCCTAAGTACTTACTCGCATGCCACCAATGTGGAGAGGGCACCATCCATCTTCTCGATGGGAGGCCACTGGAACTGCAGCTCTATGACCTTGGCATCTGCAGCTACCTCGTCCTTTGCCTTCTCCCATCTCGCGATAGCCTCCTTGCAAGTAGTCGGTTTTAAAGCCATTGAGTTAAAATAACTATTTTGGACTACCTAGCTACTTAAAAATAGCCCTGGATCAGTACAATCGCGATTGTTAAGTATTTATTTATTTATTTTACCCGTGATTTGTATTGTCAA
The DNA here is from genome assembly GCA_951394245.1 of Cyclophora punctaria. NCBI lineage: Eukaryota > Metazoa > Arthropoda > Insecta > Lepidoptera > Geometridae > Cyclophora > Cyclophora punctaria. The sequence goes on from OX596171.1 coordinate 8,214,940, forward strand.
TTTGACTTTTTGCTTTTGAACTGAATGTAAAAAGGTCAGTTTTATGGGTGCTACATAAAAGTTTTAAATATGCATTCAAATCCACAATTCAAATCACTATTCAAATATTATTATAAATATATAAAATGCTTCCATTGTAATATACTTGTAAGGAAAAGTAAACTTTCAATAACTTCATACATTGTTCATTTGCGCATGTAATTTCACCGCCTGTAGTAATTGAGAGGAAGTATGAGAAGCGGCGCCTTCTTAGCGTAGTACTGATAATATACTACCCTACTTTGCCTATAAACAACGAAGAGGATTTCTATCAAGCTCCAAATTCACCCACATCTATTCCATTTACTACGTGATTTCGGGTAACGGCTATAAAATCAAACAAAGCTAGAATAACAGCGAGTGTTTCTGCGAGGGTGCGGGGTCGTGCCGGGTGGACGGCGATCACGTCGCGCCCTCACGCCTCGACCCTCGGCCCTCGAGGGCTCGAGCGAGTGGAATAACAACCACTCGCTACGGACTAAGCTATATGGGTGTAGAGTTAAGTGTAGAACCTACACAAACTTACTACACCCATCCTTATACATCATCCCCAATGTTGATGTAGTAAGGCAGATTGCCGATGCCTAGGTACATAAGTGAGGTAATTCATAGTGTTTACTTACCATGGTATCTACCTAATTGTAAACTAATAGCTAATGTTGCTTGATTTAAGCATGTGTGAATGTAGGTTATATGGCGAACGTATACATACCTACCGGGATACCTAGGTGCCTGATGGAAGACCGAAGTATTTACTTCGTTTCTCTATTTCTACAGAAAACAATTTCTTTAACTATGAAAATAAAAAACATAATGTGAACACGGATTAAAAGTAACCGATCATAAGTAAACACGGCTCCATTCATAATTACTGTTTGTTATTACTCCCCCATGGGACATAAACATCGCAGTGTTTTTATGGCACGCTCCGGCACGTGTACGCTCTTTCAAAACCTATAGAATGAATAATAGTCTCTTCGAAACGATTCTTCCACTTCACGACCTAATGCGCTAAGCCACTTAAGTAAAATGAAATACTTAATGACATATTTATTTGTTAAAATTCGAGTAGGTACTTACATAAAAAAATCATATTAGCCTGTAATACCTTTCCCATAGCTGGGTAAACTTCACGACCTATATACGCTAAGCCACTTAAGTAAAATGAAATACTTAATGACACTTTGTTAAAATACGTACGTAATAAAGTTAGTTTGTAATAGCTTTCCCACAACTGGGTAAAGGTGCCTGTCTACCTACCCGGTGGTCTGTACAGTATATCCTGAAACTCCATCGAGGCATCTAATCCCGTTTTTATTCAACCCGACTCAGTGCGGTGGTGACTCCTTGGTGGACTATCTGACCCGGTGGTCATTTATATACCCAATTGACCCAAACGCATAGGAAACGAGATTTGCACTTTTCATATCTTCGATTTCATATTGTCAAATTCAATACGTCAAAACTGACAGACAATGAGTAAGTAAAGTCAGAAACGTCAAATGTCCTAATATGTGATTTATTTTGGTTGGTGCGCAGTGCGTCGTGTGAATATAACCTCTAAAATTGTTATTTTTATTAGTTTTACTTAAAATATGGATGATTTACAACTAAATATATCTGTAAATAGTAAGGTAATAATCAGAAAAATTGCTGTAATGATTTAATATTGTCAAATTATACGATTTTATGTTAACTTTTAGCCCAAGAAGAAAGTTGGTGTTGTAAACAAAAGTTCTTCTGAATACAAGTTCATAAATAAGCCCCAGTTTACTGGTAAAACTATTGCTAGAAAGAGGCCAGTGTCGAATTTAAGTGGGACAAACTACAGGGCAAACCCTGACCGAGAAGAGCCTAAAAATAAAGTGCAAAAGATATCTCAAAATAGTGACAAAAGTCATGACTTATCAATTAACTTGCGGGATTTAAGTGAAAACAAGGGAAAATATCAGGGCAAAAACTACCAGGAGATTAATGATGAGTTGCAAATCAACCAGAACAACAAACCCAGGCCCGGAGGCTGGATATCTTCTTTATTTAAAAACAATCCTGATGTTCCTCGTATTGGTCAAAGAGCGGTGAAACCTTTGACTGAGAAAGTGTTTGCTGGGAAGACATTCTCCGACCTGGACATCCATCCCCACAGTGTAGCCAACCTGCAACAGAATCTCGGCCTCAAGGAACTCATGACAGTGCAACAGAATGCTATTCCAGTAATATTGCAAGGCAGAGATGTTCTCATAAGGTAAGTCTGCATTATGTTTAATTAAAATTGATATTTCTTATTATATAATCATATTTGTTGTTAACTTAATTACTACATAATATAAAACATCTGTCTGTCCCTATGTATGCTTAGATCTTTAAAATTATGGAACAGATTTTGATGCAGTTTTTTTAAGAGATAGAATGATTCAAGAGGATGGTTTATGTGTTTAAAAATTACCGAAATTCCCACGGGGACGGGCACAACGCGGGTAAAACCGCAGGGTGCTGCTAGTTACATTATAAAATGTAATTAAATATTTTAAAATAATTCAAATATAAATTCAATAAATTTCCTATAACTTTGATAGTTATTTTTAATAATAAAGACACTATTCTATAAAAATATATTGATTATAGGTCTCAAACTGGGTCTGGTAAAACACTAGCATATGCTCTGCCAATAATTGAAGGTCTCCAAGCAATAAGGCCTAAAATCAACCGACATGACGGCATAAGAGTCATCGTAGTGGTCCCTACTCGGGAGCTTGCTGTACAGACATATGAATTGTTTCTTAAACTGATTAAGGTGAGATTAAAATAATAGTTCATTACATTTTATACAACCTTGTTGTCTATGAATAGATATAATGATATCTCCTTGCCTTTTTATCTGTGACACAAGAAGAGTACTCCATTTTAGTAAGTTCAGTACACAGTTAATATAGGATGTGATAAATTTATGTAAGACTTCTGTATCAAAATATATATATTTTTTTTTATTTAACCTGTTGTGTCCCACTGCTGGGCAAAGTTCTCCCCCAATTCTTTCCACCTGGATCTATCTTTTGCCACTTGTTTCCAAATAATAATAATAAAGTTAAATAACAAAATAATTTAATTAATCTTGATATTTTAGCCTTTTATTTGGGTTGTACCTGGCTTGTTAAGTGGTGGTCAAAAGAGGAAAGCGGAGAAAGCCCAATTGAGAAAAGGTCTTAGCGTACTGGTCGGCACACCGGGAAGAATCAATGACCACTTGAGACATACACAGTCATTGAATTTTGCTAAAACTGGGTAAGTGTTATCAACTTACATATTTTATTTTTTTTACCTCTGTTGCCTGTCAACCTTTTTTAAAACCGGGATTTCGTTTTACGAGAATTTAGTCACAAAGGCAACATATTAGACCCTAACTAATCTATGCCAATATCATTATTTTTGCATGGGGCATAAAAAAGTAACATGCTACAAAACATCTATTTCCTTTCTTACTCATAGTTGCCTAGTTCTTGACGAAGCCGATCGTCTATTAGACATGGGATACGAAAAAGACGTAGCGGCTATAGTAAAAGCAATAGAAGACCATAAGAAAGCTGCCACATACGATCCTTTAGCTCTCATGAAACAGTCAGTTAATAAGAAGTTCGATGACAATGAAGAGATTGAGAAAAGTGAACCTGACAAACCGGCAGAGGCAGAAGTGCCAAAGAAACATAACTTGACTGATGTGTTCTTGTCTAAAGAAAAACAGACTATTCTTCTATCTGCTACACTAACGAAGGTAAAATTTCATTGATATATTTATTTTAAGCTGGAAGCCTTACTCCACATATTATGTGTTTATTTTCAATAATTATTCATACGTCTTCTTAATACTTTCCTAGGCAGTTGAGAATCTAGCTGGAATCACAATGGTAGACCCTGTGTTTGTAGATACGTCAGAAGGTAGGGCAGTGGTAGCTGATTCATTGGCACCACAAACAAGTAAAGACAATAAAGTAGATCAGGAACCTAAAGCAAAGAAAGCGGTTAAGAATGAACCAATGAAAAAAGAAGTTACAGAAATTAAGCAAGAATCTAAAGAAGTTAAAAAAGAAACACCTGTAGAAACTAAGAGAGGTAAGTTTAGTGTGCATTAACTTGTTATTTTAGTGTTTTTACTTTACTTATTTTTAACCTACTTTTTAAGGATTAAAAGCATTCAACGGATTGACTCACGCAAATCTATTTGATACCGATAACAACAAGAATAGTAAACAAACACCTGTCACCAAAACAAATGCGGTTACTGAAGATAGTGACAGCGATTCAGATTACGAATATTTTAAAGTGCAAAAGGAATTAGACGATAAAAACGCAACTACAAACATAAAGGAAGAAGACGTTGAGGATGTTAAGCCTGATCCTGGCAACACATTTAGTGAAGCTGTAAAATCAGCGCTTGTAGAAGACGAGCTAATATTGCCAGCAACAGTCCACCAAAAATTCATTGTAGTACCAATGAAACTTAGATTGGTTACTCTCTGTTCCCTTATTGTGGAACATTGCGTTCTGAACAAAAAAGGAGGGAAAATGATAGTGTTCATGGCAACATTGGAAATGGTTGATTATCATTCGGAGCTTATAGAGACGGTGCTAACAGGGAAAGATGTTAAGGTTAAGAAAAAAGGGAATGATAAGAAAGCTAAGAATAAGAAAAGAAAAGGAGGCGATGAGGTAAAATAATATTTTTTTACAAATAGAGTACCTCGCAAATGAAATAACCATATCGTTACATCCTGCTTGACGCTGTTTTCTTTACGATTCGATAAGAATTTTAATGACACTGTTGCCGCTTCTCCTGTATATTATTGATAACATTCTCACACATTCATATTTACTATTACGCCTTTACGTTATACATACTATCCTCATTGACATTTTAACTTTCCAACCTGTAGGATTCTTCGGACGATTCCGAAACGGAGTTTGAAATAGACTACCAAGAACAAGTCGAAGGTGGTTTAGTACCAGTTGACATCGAAATGTTCGCGCTCCACGGGTCTATGCCTCACGAACAAAGGATGGAAGTCTTCAAACAATTCCGGACAGTCAAGAACGGAGTCCTCATCTGCACGGTAAGTTATTTTGTAATATTCATATTGGTGTTCCCAGGGTGATATGTTTAATAGAATGTATATAAATGATTTTAATAGTTTGCGTTGACTGTGGGCACGGATTTTCGGTTAGGTTTTTGACATCCAAATATATACTACGATCATTAATCATTACTTACATCTAATATTAAAATACCACTAGGTGGCACAGTTAATAAAAAACATAATTGAATTAAATATTGTATTTTCGCATCACCATTAATCTGTGTTCAAAGCTATACAATAACAATGGCACATGCAATAAAGAGTAATATTTTTAATTAACGCCCAATATTAAGGTATCAATGCCTTTGTAATGATTGCGTACCAATGAAGTTTCAATACAGTGGTCGGAGATCGACTGGTGTCCATTGTGGGTCTCAAAGCGACGCGACGCCTCGGCGTATTAGTGAGGCATTCAGGGCTGATTCTGTCGGCGCCCGCGCTCTCGATTAACTACTATTATTTGTGTTCATTGTAATATATATTCGGCTTCTTGATTCAAGTTTGAGGTCTTGGATTAAATCCATGTGTGAATACATACCGATATATGATTTGCGCATTTTTAACCTTTACAAATTTTCTTTTTTACAAACCTTTGCATAGACTCCTACTACGAGTATGAATAGTGGTTCGTACTAGAGAAGTGAAAACAGCGGGAGGTTTTTGCTTTTTAGTATTACCGCATTTGTCTATAGCTGTAAACAAAGAAGTCTATACTGTCTCTGATCATATAACAATTCTTGATTGATTCAAAGTAGCATTTATAAACGTTATGTAACTGACCAATTTTCCGGTAACATATTTTCCTATTCGGTTATCCGTTTAATTGTGAACCAATTCACCAATCATTACGAAAACGCACATGTTTCGCTTGCTTACGCTTCACGGTTGGACAAAATTAAACAATTATATTTTTAACAATTATAACTGTTTCAAAAAAATTCAGAACGCAAATAAAACACGAAGGTTTATTTTCTGCTTTGCGCATAAAAGTTTCTAAATTGACAAAAAAACGGGCGTTTTTTTTTGGTTTGATTGTTATTGTATTATGAAAAATATACTGAACTGATTTAAATGAAACGTACAGTCTGTTCACCTCGGTAACAGACATAGGTTACTTTTTATCCCGAAATTCCCACGGGAACCGGTACGCTGTTTGTGGAACAACTAAATAAAAAACGTTATCGGACTATGATTTCGGCAGTAACAGTAAGTTACAATGTAAAACAGTCCATTAAATCCGGCGCACAGCGGGTTTCGCTACCGAACACATTCCTCGAATCATTTCGGACCAAAATCGTTCGTAATTACTAAGTGTTTTCGATCGTTAATTGCTTCAGTTTAATTGCTCACAGTTTTTAATTAGTTCCCCGTTCAGATGTTTCCTGTAATATTAAGAGGAAAGATGATATTCGCTGATAGTGTAATTGGACATTCTCAATGATTTTAACATCGTTATGTTCGTAGGATGTTTTTTGTTTCGGCTAAGTTTTTGCACCCGCGCGGTATGCGGCAGGCGGCGGAGATTTATTCAACGGTTTTAACAATGGGATAAAGCAATTAGTTTTAATTATAACAGTTTTCAATGTTTAGTTATTCGGTAGTGTATGAAATATTTTTATTGCATTTCTGAGATCAAAGACTTTGTGAACTAATGCAAATATAAGTGTTTGATTTTTGTTTGTTTGAACCCGCTTATTTTTAAAACTATCAGAAGGGTTCGGATTATTATTTTTGTATTAGATAGACACATAGAAACCATGTAGGCTACTTTGTATCAAAATGTGCACGGGAACGAAGGCTGCTGGTATTGTAAGATTTGAAAGTAAATGCAAAGGTTTTGAAATTGATAAAATGACGAAATAGGCACTTGTTGAAACAACCACTACAATCACAAGTCACAAGTTGTGACTTGTGAATGTAGTGGTTGTTTCAATTTACTCTCACCAGTAAACGTTAACAGAAAATGTCCGAATCTACATACGTAAAGAAAAAAGTATGAGCCTGTAATGTCCCACTGTTGGGCAAAGGCCTCTCATCTTACTGAAGATATCAGTACAGTGAGGAGGATTAGGCGTAATCACCACGCTTGCCCAATGCCAGTTGGTGATCTCAAACTCGAGCTATGTTTGAAAAGTAGGAAACATGTTAACATACGTAAGAAAATTAAAAAAACTACTGGCAGCCCGAAGAACTTTAACAGACTGCCATTTAAGCTATATATGTAATAACGTTTTGTATTTCACAGACATTTAACAACATACGTAATCGTAAACTTATTAACAAATGCATTTTACGATAACCAACCGTTTGATTGAAACCCTCCCTTTTTTTCTTTAATAGATTGATTGGTGTTTGCGTTGTCAGTGTTAAATGATCTAGATGTCTAGGTTCTTATTAGTCTGTATTACCTAGGACGTGGCCGCCCGCGGTATAGATGTCCCCAGGGTGGACCTGGTACTGCAGTACTGCGCGCCCGCCTCTGCCACCGATTACGTACACAGGTAAGATTAATATCAATAACGGACAGGTGTCAAACAATCTTCGGTTTTGAATTGAAACTGCGATTACGGATATACTTCGCTTTTAATTTACATTTTTATCTGACGTAAGACTCCTGTGACCACGGCTCCTGTAAAGGGGTCGAAACGTGAACGTAGCTTTAATTCAAAATGAGTAGTGTTCGCCTAAACTTAAGAAACCAATACTTGGTTTATTAGACAAATACTACATACTAATATACGACGAGTCTGCTGACTATATATTGTTCTAAATTTCTGCTTAGAAATGACTGTACATACAGATTTTGATGCGGCATTTACAGCAATATTCACACTGGATTTGGGATTTTTAAAGTCATTAATATTTTTATGCTGAGATTCTTAAATTAGTAATATTGATAGAGCGATCTGATAGTAGGTATGACATAAGTGCGTTATTTATTTATTTATACATTTTATATGCAAGGCAACAAATAGTTAACTTACTAATTAACAAAAAACTATCTTACTCTTTCTTACTGTATGTTACTTTGTCAAATGCGTTTGTATTAAATGTATCTTGTTTGGTACTAGTATAGAACTGTATAGAACCGTATTATAATTATATCATTAGGGTACTATCTTATCCTATCTTACTGTATATTACTTTACTAAACTAAACTTTCTATAGGGTGGGCCGCACGGGGCGCGCCGCTCATGTGGGAGCCGCCACGATGTTCCTACTACCGAGTGAGACTGAATTCGTGAGGCATTTGGAGCAGAAGAGAATACGGTGAGTTTTAACTGATACTTGGGACTATTAATAATCCTGAAGCATATTGCAGCTAGTATTATATAGAAACTACTATATAGTAATTCATTCATTTTGTATGATTATTAATTTTTCTATGGCCATGTCGGCTTGAAACATCTCGACATCATCATTTCTACTTTTGTTTGTACCTATTTCTGTTGTGCTTTTTTAACCAAATCAATTTTATTTCTTTTCATTTCATTTCATCATAGTTGGTCACTGGTCTACACGAACTTACTTAACCTATTACCATAAAATGGATACACCCAGAAAGCCAACTGTGCTAAAATTCGTAGAGACAGACGCTAAAACTTATTTTAAGAACTAAACCGCTATTGGAATTCGTGAGAACCTGTACCTGTACCTGAACCTGTGTATCTATGGTGCGTGCTCACGCGTGTGATCTTGGATAGCCTGAATGTATATATTTTCTGATGTCACCGTGTAGTCTCCGTCAATCGGACGAGTCGTCGTCGCTGGAGTCGCTCCGGACCGTGGTGCCCACCGCGTCGAGTCCGCAGCGCGCCGCCATCGCGCTCCAGAACAAACTCGAACAAATCGCCCACAGCTCCAAAGATTGGCTCGCTAGAGCTAGTCGCGGTGAGTTTGTACTGTCATATCTTGACGTATCTTATGTCTTATCTTATCCTATCTTAGGTTATCTTGTTTCATCCTGTATATACTATACTCGTATATTATTACGAAAGATTATGAATTATTTTGAAGTACCACCCCGTTAGTGCTATTTCTATGTGAGCACTACCTTGCTTCGTGCTCGTTAAATTGTCGGTCTCAATTGTTTCAATCGATAGGCTATATCGGAGGGCTTTAGACGATCTAAAAAACTCTGACACCAGGGTTGACTACCTACTCGAACTTACTATTAACCCTTCACACTAATTGCTCACGTAGCCACTTGGCTCATATCAAAGGCCTTATAACCAACCCCCCACAGCCTACACTTCCTGGGTCCGTTTCTACGCGGGCTACCCGCGCGACGTGCGTCCGTACCTGGACTCGCGCGCGTTACACCTCGGTCACGCGGCGAAAGCGTTCGCGTTACGCGACACGCCCGCCGCGCTCGCGCGCCGCAGCCGAGCGGACGTGAACATGGTACGCGAGCGGCCCGCGAACAGGCTCACGGTTAAGGATGAAGAGGAGAAGAAGAGGCCTGGGTGAGTACTGCATGATAGTAGTGGTTTTAGCCTGTAACGTCCTGAGATGAGAAGCCTCACTGTACTGTGTATTAAGTATGATAAATTACGGAAGATGTGTCCTGCTGTCTGCATTACAGTCAGCTAATTACTGTCCTGTGTGTTGTACGTATAGTCTTAAAAGCGTTGAGCATTAGAAGTACATACTAGGAGTTCTCAACATTTTAATCTGATTGTACGTATATTCTACTTTATTATGACTGCGGTGAGAGAAAGAGATCTTAAACGAATAAATTTGATCGATTTAATTGTGCTCCCAAACCCAATATTTTACATATACATCATTTTATTTACATTTCATAATTTACCTCATAAATTAAGCCTAATTTGAGGTTCAATATCTGGGTATATAGAAACTCAAATATACATTTCTGTTTGAAACGGACTTTTAATCCTCGTTGCTGTACTAATGTTTAATACAGCACATATTACATGAAAAGTAGATATCTACGTGACGAAAGGAAGTAATTGTAACAGAGTCCTCACATATTGTTAATCGGCAGGTTCCCTAAAGTGAAGATCGGGTTCAACAGTCGCGTGGTGAACAAACAGAGCTCCATGCACACCGCCAGCGAGTTCGACAGCGGCCTGCCCCCGCTCGAACACAAGAAGAAGAAAAACAAATAGTTTTATCCACTAACATAATATACCCAAACTGTAAATAAAATTGTATACTGCAAACTTAATGTAGTTTCATTAAAATTCCCCAACTGATCAAGTTTTTGCCGCAGTACCAAATGAAAGATGGACTCGGTCCAAAATTCTAATCGCGACTAGAGTTAATGGAAGCGGCCGACGGCTACCGTTTTCATATTTCTGACTCACGAATGAAAAATGATTTTAAACCATTACCGTGCCCCGTCCGGCCTTTTGATATTTAAATTTTTTTCAAGCGGCCGTCATTACGGCGGAATGATTTGCGAATTCAGCCCTAACTCGCGGTTTTTGCCAGACTCCGAACGAGTTTTTTGTCGCTCTCATTTACGATGTTTTTATTGCTTCATAATGACAAATTAAAAGTGTATTGTGAAGCGCTTTCATGCCATATTCGAGGTTCAAGGGCTGCCAAGACGCGGCGATGGCTTAATCCTGATGAATTGTTTGTTGGGAGTTAGTTTCAAATATCAGGCGGCGTTTTAGTTTCAATGCACTAAATATCCGAACACCGTCGGCCTCTTTGAACTCTACATATCTCCTCAATTTAAGAAAACTTTTTAGGCAGATTTTTATAATATTCTATAGGACCTAAAGTATTATTTAAAAGGCTGCTTCAAACCTCTGTTTGCATAGGTTCATCAAGTTTGGACGGTCCATCGAACTCGCTCAGTAAACAGAGAGTAATGTTCACATTGTGCGCCACATTGGTATAGTTTTGCGGCGCGGCTTCGCGCGTCATTACCCCCCACATTTGCATGGCGGCCGGCGCCAAACCTCGTGAAAATGCCTTTTCATTAGCATCAGCTCTACTGAAAAATCGTTTTGGCAAACATTCGACGCTGCCGCCGGAATTGGTAATGAATTATTCGAACCTATAATGTATGCGTTATTATAAAAAGTTATTGCATACCTACTTACGTGTTAAATCTATACATATACTTTTCCAATCTATACTAATATTATAAAGCTGAAGAGTTTGTTTTGTTTGTTTGTTTGTTTGATTGTTTGTTTGTTTGTTTGTTTGTTTGTTTGTTTAAACGCGCTAATCTCAGAAACTACTGAACCGATTTGAAAAATTCTTTTTGTAATGGATAGCCACATTCAACGGGAAGGTTATAGGCTACTTTTCATTCCGAAATTCCCACGGGAACGGGAACATCGCAGGTAATACCGCGGGGCGCCTGCTAGTATCGTATAAGTATAGATAGACGTATTAAACGCCTCCCATTACCTAACTTAGTTTAACTAACAGGTCATCAAACTCTACATTAATGATTACCGAGATAGTCTTCATTACTGGTGTTTTTACATTGTTAAATTCGACCATTTTTTTCAACAAAGAACATAGCGCGATAATAACAGATACCTATTCAAAGCCTCAAAGCGCAATAAGAATCTAATAACGGGTAGGTCAGGCACCTACACACCGAAATAATTAAACGAATGAACCCACAAAAAAGTATATAAAGTAGTTATTGGAAATGTATTGAATTCGTAGATTAACATTATTTTGGTCTGTAATTCGCCACTTATTGAGCGGGCATTGTGATTGATGGGCGAGGAAATAGATCAGATTAATAAAACGCCGGCACAGTAGTTGGTTTCACGGCGAGAGTTCTTTACAAAGCGGCGGCGAGTCAATTCAGTGGCACAATGGCGGCCACCCGGCTCACTGGAGCTCGCCGTGAGACGAGACTTTTACTATTGTACGGCTTTTATTTGGGAAATTAAGGAGTTTTATGAAAACCTTATGTTAAGGTTAAACTTCACTTAAAGGTTGAAATGTAGAGGTGCTCTTTGTACTTAAAAAAATTGCAATATGTTGAAGATTGCTTTTAAGGTAAACTTATCCATTTATTAAAAGGATCTAATTAAGCTTATAGAACTAAGTATATTCCTTCCTTTCTGATTCCTCCTTTAACGGGATATAGGTATCTTGCTAAGTGAGAGATCACTTCATAAGGAAGGTATCTAACATTTGTCGATTACGAAAGACCGGAGGCATGAGGTAGTTGTAATGTATTAACTATTAGTTCTGATATAATGTGATCGGAACAGTTGCGCGATGCGTTGCCGCGGCTCTAGCCGATCAAACGCGCCGCGTCACGACCCACCGAATTATGATCACAAAGCGCCGTTGATACCGAATATTCCATATAAATATTGAGCTAATCGCCCTTTCAATGAAGCGGCCCGCTTTTTTATTATTAATTGATCGCCGAGCGCCGAGTCATGCGCCGTATTGTATAGAGAAACATATTTTTTGCTGTTGAACAACTCATTAATGAGAGCCGGCATATGACGTCGGAGGCGTGTCCTCAAACTTGCACGAAACTAATTTTCGATGAGTTTGGATGCATGTCAAATAATTCGGAACTAATTTTTGTTTGTGCTCACAGATGATTAATTTTTGGCTAGCGTTACGAATGGATAGATACATAGATACTTGTACAAACAAACACAGTTAATTGATAGTCAATCAACTCACCTATGTTGTACTTAAAAGTTTACAAATGGGTACCTAAATTATCAACATATTTTGCTATCTTTCAAAACGAACTCAGTAAATGATTATACAAAACTTATATAAATTAAAAACTTAATAAAAAACCCATAAAATTACGCAGATTGCAAATTCGGCAATTAAAACACAACTCGTGTTCAAAGGTCTTTGTTACGTTTGTTGTCAGAGATAATTATAATTTGAACACAATGTGACAAAATAAGGTACGTGTATTAAAAAGATGTTACGCAACCCCCTGTGAACTTCTCAAAGAATTACACGTAATCTCATTATACTTATTTGTGTGTTTCCACATAAGTCGCGTTGTCACTTTCGTTGGTAGCGCTTAGTTCCGTTTATCCCACTTATTTAATTAAACATTCTCACACGTTGCCATAAAACAATAACTTTTAATTTTTAAAGTATTATGAGTTGTGATTAAAGGCGGTTAACTTAACAGTTACATTGTCTGTGGGAACTCGGTTAGGTGCCTCTATTGTAGGGAGGTGCTTCAGGTATCCTAATTGGATTCATTTGGGGATTTTCATTCATTAGAAACTACTAATGACGTGAAATTAATCTCACCACTAGTGACACTTTGTTGGCAAATTCAGTGGGCTATATTCATGAAAATTAAAATTTTCGATAAAATATGACATTTCCGGTTTAAGCTTAATCCATATTTAGGTCTGTCTTTCCACCAGATCTACTAAGGGAATTCCACGTATGCTGTGCTACTTTCGTAAGCGACGTGTAGAAACTGAATTTGATTAAAACAATCCAAATGGAATCATTTAAATTTTAACTGATAAAAATAATGGAACACATTTTGTATGTAACTAGCTCTAACGTTATTATCTATGATAATCAATTTGTATTTTCGGTTCCAAGGGAGCGCTCCATCACAAACATAGTGTCATTGTTCGCGAGATGTAACCGACTGATAATAGTCATTGTTTCAAAGCGGGAAATAAGCGGCATTCACTCTATATAATTGAGTTAATGAGAAACTTAATTGTTGCGCTTAATCCGACGTAAGTACCTACCTCGTACTTACCGTGATGACTGTATTAATACGCGGGTGGAGCAATGTGGATTATAACAATGTTTTAATTGAGATTTCTATCTATCATTACAACCGAGCACTTACTCGTTGCACAACAGTTCCTAGTCGGTACAAACTGAACAATTTACCTCAATATACGCAGTATAACGATCCATTGGAAAGTAGATATCTCGCTAATCACATATTTATGCGTAAATGTATCATTAAATATGAAAAAAAACAGTCATTTGATAGATGAAACGGATCGTAAACATTATAAAGTCGCAACAACATACGCAGTTAAACAATGAATAATAAAATCACATCGGTAAGTTTATACGTTTATAAGCGATGCGTCTAATGACGTGGAAACCTATTCCACGACGCGAAAAAAACCTGATCAGTCGGAGCAGTCACTTTGTAAAACACTGAATAATGGCAAGAAACAACCGTTCTACAAGAAATAATCATAGTGTAGATAGCAAAAACAAGCTATTAATGTTTGCGAGCGGGACTAAGCTTGTTACTATTCATGAGCCACTAGCGACCCGCCCGGCTTCCTATGCCAGTAATAAAATGCCCGCGCCGCGTTATTTCGAATGTCTAACTACGGGATAAACACCTGCGCAATTTACTGCTTATACATTCATGAAAATATCGTTCGGTGGTAACAATCAGATCTAGACTTAGACTAAGTGGGTGGAGTGGGTGCTAACTGTTTCTGAACGTTGCGTTAGTTAATTACTTGATGCGGTGATCATAGCCTTTTAGGTTATACTTAGGTAGATAAATAGGTAGCGGAGATTAGACACGCCTAATTTTCACTAATTAGATGCATTTTAGAGAAGGTAGTAGACTTTGCAGGCCGCCGTAGAACTTTGAAGCGAAGTTTATCTACTTGGACATTGTTTCAACAAAGCCTTTACAAACAAACAGAACAGGAAAATAAATGTCTTTGTAATAACATCGACTCGTAGACAAGTGTAAGTACTACGGAGTCTCACAGCAATGAATGCTAAGCACATTAAGTGAGTGAAAAACAGATAATATTATGATTTGATGATAGCGGCGTCAATCAGGTTAGTGCTGTTCTTTGTTCTTGAACTTGTAAGTAGTTTATTAAGAATCTCACCACGATACTTACACTCATTTTATGATTGGTGAGATTCGAAATGTTGGAAAAATTAGGAAATGTTCTTTCAAGGTACCTATATAATACCTATAATAGGTACTCATAGTTTATTTTTATTAGGTTTTACTCTATTGGTAATATAAATACTAGTGCTAATAGTGTCATAAGCATTTTTTAGTTTACATTAGTTCAATACTAAAACGAAAATTAGTACAACACAGAAACGTTTATACTTAGGTTAACTACCAAAGTATTAATTTTGTTTCAAAAATCTTTGACGGAACAATATTAAGTAGTAGTCAGTATCTAGTCACATTTCGTTATATTTTTATTTTCCTATAAAGAAAGATATGCCCCGAGATAAGTTTATGTGACTGGAGTGAAATGAAGAAGGCTCTGCTTAACATACTTACTGATTATGCTGAACCCATTAAAGTGTTAACGCAGAAGCCAAAATGGATATTTACGAAACGATTTCACCGTGGTATGTAACCCGACACCACCATATCAGCTGAGCGGAGCCTGCGGTCGCACGACGATACAAAACACTGCGAAATTGCGCGCGCGCACAACCCGTAACACACACATACAGACACACGGCACACGTACAACGTCATATAACTTCAACATATCGAAGCGGTTATTAAACGTTTAGCTAATTATTGTTTAAGAATCTGCCTGCAGGGCGGTGCGACATTGTTGCATGCACAATAGAAGTTCCATTTAAAAGTCACTTGTGCTGGTACTTTGTTGTTAAAACATAGGTTTCGGTCGATTGAAGTTAGCTAAACGTTTTATTAGCACTTCGGGCAGGTGTGCCGGACAATGAACGATCGTTTTGTATTGAATTGGGTCCAATGGACACAGGCCTCGAGTTCATCACGCAGTGGCATGTATTGATGTGTGTGCGCTGGTAGCCACACGATGTCTCGTCTTACGCGTCACTGATACATTAACCAATAGTTTAACTTGATCATATCGATTTACAATTAACCACTTTGATGTAGCTTCACCAGCGAATGCCTAGATTTATGGACTAGATTTGAATAATATCTACATTGGGTGGCCTGATAGGTGTCGTTAAATGGCATTGATATAACTAAATAGTGTAGTTTAGAAGTAACTTTGAAAGAATACTAGACTTAAAATAATATACAATTACCTTAAATACCTACTCGTAGGTATCCTGCAGGCTGCAGTACAACTTTAACATTAGAGATTTCAAATACTTCGTTAAATATTACGTTAATTAGTTAAGTGTCGATTTAATGGACGTTTCTCAGTTTGGCAGTAAGTAGGTTTTATAGATTTTTAATAGTTGTTTATTAACCGTACCTAAGTCCGGTTCAACCTTACCTTGCCCTCAACAAAAGCTTTTCGAAAAAACGGCCATGCTTCAAACAGAATCGAACTGGTTACCCAAAGTCGGTCCACTACAACCACTACGCGAGAAGTGGTGCCCGCAGCTGATCAGTGTTTAGTCGAGATTACGTCCGTTTACCAAGTGAGCCGCGGAGACCACAAACTACACACACATACACACAATCATACACTTATTTCATACTATACAGATATAGATACATTTGATATACCTATATTTGATTTACCTATACGTGTAACTAGGTACGGAGTATACTAATCTGATTGTGTTTGTGTATGTTATGTATTTGATTTGAATGTAATAGTTGGATTATTCCTTTTTATAGTTTTGTGATCTGCAGCAGCAAAGCATGGTTAAGTATTGAACATAAATGTGTTTATAGCGGATGAGTTCACTTAGTATTTCGCTCGTCCATGTGTTTAACCTATACCTATATAGAATATGATATATACTAGCTACATATGTACTAGCAGCGCCCCGCGGTTTTACCCGAGTTGTGCCCGTTCCCGTGGGAATTTCGGGATTATTTATACAAATAAACCTTCCTCTTAAATTACTCTATTTGGTTTTATACTATGTAGTGATAAGTATTTGTGTGTGTATAGTCATAGTATCTGTTAGTAAGATAC
Organism: Cyclophora punctaria; assembly: GCA_951394245.1. NCBI lineage: Eukaryota > Metazoa > Arthropoda > Insecta > Lepidoptera > Geometridae > Cyclophora > Cyclophora punctaria. Next base: position 8,231,960 of record OX596171.1, read on the forward strand.
CTATCTATAATGAACGCTTAGAGCGAAGTCTTATTAATCGTGTGTGAATTTTTCTTGTAAATTATGTATTTATTTATTTGGACAATATGTGCAATGTTCGTATTTAAGAAACTTCAAGTTTTGCCCTGACAAAGGCACCACCCCTTTAAATACTTACGTATCTGCTTCAGTTACATACACACACACACACACACACATATACAAACTTTTAGAAGCTTTTCTAATGCACAGAGCTCCGTTAAGATGTAACCACAGGCAATAGACAGAAGCCATCATTACAAGCTACTGGCTACAGTAGTCGGCATTTCAGTTAGCAGATGAAGTTGTATCACAAACCGCGCATGCTGGCGTGTAATCATAGAAGTACACCTGGAAATTAAGAAGACAGTTCCCTTACATTTATTGGTTACTAGCCGCGCCCCACGTTGTACGCGTTCCCGCGAGAATTTCGGGATTAAATGAATTTCGGGATACAATGTATCCCATATGTTATTCTGATGTATAACTTATATTACTTATTACTGTACAATTTCATCCAAATCCGTCTTGAAGTTTTTTTCGTAAGAGTAACAGACATACATACATCATACATAAAATACATACATTCGTACATACGTCCATCCTCAGAAACTTTCGCATTTATAATATAAATATTAGTAGGATTGTTACCAGAAGCTACGCTATGATCCAGGATTTTGGCTTGGGGAGTCCCCAAACACTTGATCCTAGTGAAGGAAGGTTAGATCCAACTAAAAAACATGAAGACATTAAATTCGTGAGGACTTAGAAAAAAAAAATGAGACTTGAGCCCTTATACGCCTTGCCCTGTATCTATACCTATTCTATAATGCGCAGATGAATCTGCTAACTGAATGCCCTATTACAAAGTATACCCAACCCATAGGTAGATAGTAAGCTAGTTCAAGTCAACATATCGATGAACAAGTTATTTGTTATTAAACCAATTGGCTACCCAACTGTTCAAACATATCGGTGGTTATTAGTTATTTATAATCTGCGGTTTCATCCGATCTCGCCTGATGGTTATCTCGGCTGTATGCATCTAGTTTGGGAGCTGTTCTTAACTCATTAGCTTAACGTCAAGGCTACTTTGTTTCATTGATAGATGGACTGATAAGCTGTGAGTTTGTGTATGCGGTTGGGTAACGGATTAAGGTATCATAAAGGAATTTGTATGAATTATCAGTTTTCAGGATCAAAACTGATTGGTTTGATACTTATAAATTCAGTTGAACAAAGGAATAAAGATAGAATTTTAGGTCAAATTTAACCCAGAACCCTTAGAAGATGTAGTGCGAGAGTAACCCTATATTTAGAAGGAGGACATACAGATTTTTAAAAAATTAGAGAGAGAGCGAGGGGCTGAGAGATGCATAGACACAGAAAGAAATCTCTTCGCTGCGATCAGAGAGTTGACGACATACCATTAGAGACAATGGTGACATGACAATAATGACCATGAGAGAATAAAATATTGCCAATAGTTTAACATTGGTATGTGGCCCAGTCAAGAACTTTAGATATGGACAATAGACATAAAAACTTACTTGCTTCGCTATAGCCAAGCCATTGCTTCATCAGCTATAGAAATCAAGATTAAACATCAAAATCACAACCTTTTAATAACAATAAAAGACAAAACAAACAGTATCATGTTAAAATGTAATCTTAAAATCACAGGGCGTATCGCAGTTGTTCGCTTCACTGGTCCTGGACAAGTTTAAACGAAGGAAAAATGTGACATTCTGTGCCAACACCTCGGACATGTGACACCTTCGATTTGGAAGAATAACTTCGGGTATTGATATCTGTCGAGCTCAGCCACTCGGCGCGGATTACAGTACATACATGCCAAATGGACTCGTTTTAAGGTGGATAATTATTTATTTCTACTATTTCTGGAGCTTAGCAAAATATGTACTTCAGTAGTAACTAGTAAGTATACATAGCTAATAATGTAGACATTCATAGAAAAAATATACTTATATATATAAGTAAAATATGATATAAAAAAATTATATATATAGAGATTTGATTTTTGTGTTTTAATAGGCGTAGGTAGAATAATTGTCATCGTATACAATGCTTCAAACTTTATCCAAAGGTTTTCAAAAGCAAAGTTTAAATCACATTAAATTCTTCAAGAACAAGTACTTATCCGCATTATAAGTACCTAACTACAAATATGTAGAGTAGATACAATTTAATCGTCTCCCACAGCCGACCGAGCATCTGAGCGCAGTGTTACGGCAGCGGGTAACCCGAGCCGCTGAGAGCCTGCGCCCGCGCAGCGTCGCGTGCGCACTCGATCGAGACAAGTCTTCCTATTCCTGCCTCTCACTTTACACGTAAACGAGACTCATAGAACATAATCTGTTATTTAACATGCCATTGTGCAATCATATCAATATACATACTGTATTAATTGTTTATTGTGTCATGTTAACAAATGTTCCTCTTCCTACATAAACTGTAATGTTCCTGTACTACTGAAGGAAGGTATGTACCTACATACAGTAGATATGAAGGATTCATTAAGAAGATGCTCAAATAGCCACAATTTTTTAAAAGTGTCTGCCAAATTAGGTTCAATGACCACCGTGCAATGGAGTAAGTATATCTTATTTAGGTAGGGAGAAGGAATAATAGAAGTTTCTATAAAAAACCAAGTGCGAGTATGTACAAAGTCGAATGCGAATAACTAGTATGTTCCATATAATTGTAGATTCCAAAATGGCTGTCAATGTTTAAAGGAGTAAAGTCAATAAAACGAACGCTTTCATTTACAAGATTTGTAAACATAAAAGGGTGAATTTACATTTTGATATTCGCAAGTGCTATAGGGAGTAAAGTGGCGTTCGCTCCCTAAAATTTTAAAACATCCATTTGCATATGCTTTGAGTATATAAACGACTCTTTCTGAAGCACTTTGGCTCCGAGGAGGGTGGGCAGCCTCCGACAACGGAACACCTACCTCGCTTAGACAAGGAGTAAATAAGACGTTTTATACTTACCTAACAAACAGGAGTTGAAGGCCACAGCTCATTATGAAATTCAAAGTTTACTTTTTGACTGTAGTTCATTTTGAAGTTTAAATGAGTTACTTTTCTAATTTCGAACAAACAAGGTAGTTGAAGGTAGTCATTCTAATTATGTTATACTTACTGACATATTTTATTGTATAGCTATGTGGTGTAGGTATATCAATATAATGCGTTACCGAATAATTAGATCGTGAAGAAAACACTAAAGCAAACCAAACACATACGCCTCTTCAAAAACATTTTACTCGTAAAGCAGTAAAAGGTCAATTTGCATACGTTTAAGCTTGTTTCAGAAGTTGGTACGAATGAGGAATTTTGCGGGGTGAGGGGAGGCGCGGAGCGGAGAGGGGGGGTAATCAGCGTAATGCCAATCATGCAAATGCCGAGATCCGACTGAAAGCCTCAACCGGCTTGTTTCAGGAGTTAAAATGGAGATCCACTTAGTGGGACACGCAACTCACATACGCAATTGATGCCGTCGACATAGAGTGGGGGACAGAGGGCTTGCTGCGATAGGCGAAGAGGGCGTTCGTGTTAGATAGGGTTTCGAAATGACTGCGTTCTTTGAAATTATCGTTACGAACAATATAGGTAGTCTTGAGTTTAATCCCTCGCAGGACAATGACGATTTTACTGATTGTCGGAGGAAGGTTCAGTACCATACAGTACTGTAGGTAATGTACCATACAGTACAGTACCTATAGGTATAAGTTCCTTAGAGTCTAATATGGTGTGTTTAGAAGTCTTAATGCATCTTACATAATGTAGCTTCAAACTAATGAGAATCATGTATTCGGAGCGTCCATTCTGCAAATATTAATTGTAACATATTCTATACCATTTTCCACGTCGTACTTATAACATTGGAAGCCTCTAACGAATTTAAACGCCGGCATAAACTGAGCTTGTATACCTTTCTAATTGGGGATTTGTAACACGAACTCGCCTCACTTTGAAGAAAACTGCTCGCTTCATTTATAGAAGTGATTGCGCCTAATTTATGTAGATACGGAAACATAAGCACTTAGTGACTAAATAATTTTTGATAAAAATCAATCACATAAATATGCACCGACGTAGATACTTAATAATAACACATGAATTCCTGATAAATGTGATTACATCATGACCCTAGCCCTAGCCTAATAGGTATTTACCTAATTTAGCATACTGTTAAGGAAACTGTGAGACTATTTTCAAAATTATCAAACTTGGTTATTTTCTTATAATCATTCGTATGTATCACTTATAATATTCTGAAAGACATTTGGTACCCTACATAAGTATCTATTGCCTTGAATTTTGAGGCGAAACATAAAGAAGATATTCTCGTTAATATTTGAGTACGTTCGTCACTCCTATAAAGTAAGTGAAACACTTCCTAAAATATCAATTCAGTTCATTTACACATTAATCAGGACGGTTCATTTTATTCTCAAATATTTTCCATTAAAGGGTGCTAAAAGCAATATGGCTGACTTTGGCGCGCTTCCCAATTTCGTATTCAGAACGTAGAAGAGGCGAAGAGAGCGTGGGTTTAATGTTGTCACTTTTAAATATTAAAATTAGATTATTGTGTTGCCAGAGAAGTGTCGCAAATTGATTCTAACTACTTTATCATTGAACTTAACTGTACTACGTGTGTATTGGGATTACGATGTTTTGATACTTTTAGGAGTGGAAAATCTTTACTTAGTTTAGAGAAAGAAAATATAATGTATTATCATAGTGAGCTACATACCTAATTGTGCATCAGCAGCAATATCATGAAATCTTATGGTTTACTTAATTCTGTAAAACGAATCCATAAGTCAAACTTTATAAACGTTCTTTGAACTATAAACTAACCTATCTTCATAAACTAAAAAAAAACATTTAACATGAACATTAAAAAGAACTCTACTATAAGATAAAGCATTTAATAAATAAAACAGAAAATGCTTCTGTTACAAAACTAACATTAAATAAATTAATTTAAGTATTTTTGCAATTCTAAATTCTATTAAGTAGTTAGATATTCATACGTAGAACGCATCGCAACAACTTGTAAAAGCAGTGAAAAGGTAGGAATTATGTGAATTAACATATCAAACGGGACTTCGTTACTCGCTACGCCACCCCACTGTACCGGGATTACCAGCACTTGATACTTTCTCATTTAAACTTTCAAACATTGCTTATATCGGTTACTTTGTGTTTGTGTAGAGTCTACGAAAAGGAAGTTATGAGCTACGTTAATAATTTTACGTAGGTGCTAACGTGGATGTAATTATGTACCTATCTTTGCCTAATTATATAAAAATTTACATCGGTAATACCTAATGGCAATGACAGAAATCAAGTTTTTTTAAATAAAATTTCCATATAAGACATTGTTAGCAAGTCAGGTTTCACCTTTAGTTACCTATATAATACTATAACCTTAGTACATAAGTAGCATTCGGTTTGTTCTAACTGCGAACTAATTCTTGATACAGTTGCACCGCAAACCTTGCTGGGCTTGCTATAATCACTCACTACGTCAATATAAGTCATACTCACACACAATCACAACTCAGTAGTATTATACCCTCAGACTATTAATAGATAGACTTCCTAGTTCTTTAATATATCGGTTACCAAAACGCTCAGACCATAACGTACCAATATATTTTTCAGATAAATAAAATACAAGTTTTCAGCAGCACGCAGCTTGCATCGCAGTACACGGCAATAACCGCGAGGCTGCACTCTCACAAATAAATGACATTTTAAATTGGAATCAGTACAGCACGGGATATCTAGAGACTAGAAGTGGTAATCAGAAATACTCTCGCTAACTCTACCTAACAGATAAATGTAGTCCGTAGCGCAAGTTAAATAAAATAAAATATGATTTATTTCTCAAACACACTTTAATAATAACTAAGTTATATTATTATGTAATGAAATATTGCATTCAGCTTTTACTATAACAGTTTTCAGAATTATCAGTTGATTGTTTTAAGCAATATTATAGGTACTACTCGTAGAGCCTCATGTAAATGACGTTCAAATGTCACTCTATAGACACAATGTATACGATAAAACTATAAATAATTAAACAAAACGCGTGTGACCATGCTTTTACAAGAAGGCTCTCACTAAGCTTGATTTGGACGCGTATTAAATAAGACTGAAAACTTGTATTAACACGCCAAGCAAATTTCAACAGCAATTCCTTCCAAAAACATAATTCAAAAGTTTCTACATTTTTGTATAGAGACAATTGTTAGAAAAATAACTTAAATTACTTAAAACGAAGAGTAAAATACAAGTAAACAATAGTACCTAAGTAAAGAAACGTACCTTATGTACATCCCTTCGGTATCCCCTCGTGGGTGTGTCCTCGATACCTCAGGCTTTAGTTAAACGGTCGCTAAACGTTTGGGCGGCCCGCCCTACGCGCTGTCGCTTCAAACAGTCGCCCATTATATTCACATTTACAAAACCGACCTTACTACTTCATAAATAAGGAGTTGTAAGAACGGAATCTAGTACAATAGAACCTTTGCAAAGTAAGAAAGTATTTTATATCTACGTATAAGTTAAACGGTACCGTTTACGAACTCATTGAGTATACCTACAGTCTCGGGTGTAGGGCGGGAACTGTTTTTCAATTGTTACATGAGTCTTTCAATTTGTTGGTTTCATTCGATCATGATGATACTCAAGTGGTACTCACATTGAGTAAGGGTTAATTCTAGAGGCATAATTGTAAGTCAGGCTTTGGGCCAAATAATAATTAAATTGTAAATGTTAAAATTAAAATTCTGAACTTATCTGCTTAAGGAGTTCGTATAAATTGAGCGAGTTTACACGTAAGCTGGAGAGCGAGTTTACTCGTAATAGCGTCGTACTCGTACAAGTCAAATTACTCGCTAGCTTTCTATTGAACTTGCTACAGCTTTTGAATTCGCTCAAATTAAATAACATCTTATATGTATATTATACTCGTACGTGAAAACATATCCACTTAAAACACATCTATCGAATGAAAGATAAACATGGCCTCTTTTCCATGTGAACGGTACGCGATTAGTTTTTATTTTGATCGTTCTAGTGTGCACAATCGGTGAAGAGTCGCTGGTCTGAAAAACGATATTTATATAGCCGCTGGGACTCCGGGACGGGGGCTAAGTGACACCGCCCCCGCGGATTAATAGTCTCCCGGTGAAAGTTATGGTTAGGCACAGGGACGGACTCTAAATAAAAGTGTTTTGGTTTGAAGTTCTTTAAATTACACCTTGTCAACTTGATTGTACTTTTTTTTCAATAATGAACTTTTTCACTCTTCCTCATTTCATAAAGATGACGTTTTAAAGATTGAGTGGTAGAGTCTACCACTACGTATGTAAATAAATACTATGCCTATCTATTCATTAACCTATATTTTCATTAATGGATTATTCTTAAAATTTTTGTATTATTAGAAATTGTTGTATGTTGTTTCAATTCAAAATGGAAACTACGTAGGTATCTCAGAAGTAGTTACTTTGGGAATAGATTTTTTAGATATTTGTGTGTTTTGAACTCTTGAGTTCGTCCCTCGACACCGCTCTACAATAAATACTCTGGCGTTTGGACAAGATACGATTTTTGCACTCAGTTTTTGGACTAGCCAGGTGGTAGCAACATTGTTAATTTATTAAATTTTAATGACTTTTATTATTATAATTAAGTAAATATAAAAAATAAGGTCTCAAACCTATAATAGGCTAGTTGACAAAATTTGGAAATTAGTTTAAAACTATAGCTTAGCATCTATTTCACCCCAAAAATATATTATTTTAAGAAAAATAGTTTTTTTACGTTTGTATTTTGAGTTTTAAGAAATTAAATTGAAATTGACCGCGAAAAAGGCCAAGACTGTCATGCCGTCTTGAATGACGTCACATTTCGCAGAACAGCCGTGTTTGTGTATGAAAGTCAATTGTGTTTTTTAATAAATAATGAATATCTCGTATTATAAATACTGTATAGTGCCCCAATGTAAAAGTACAACGACAAATAATTCATATACGTTCCAAACAATAAAAAATACGAAGAAAGTCATTATCAACTAATTCCACAATGTATAGTCGATTTCTTTCGCATTGGCGAGACGTATGTACAAATAAATATGGCCGATTTTCTGAACAAAGATAATATAGAGGTAAAGATTGATACATTAGCCACGGAGGTAGGAGTTCATAATAATTTTTATAGCAGTGATAGTTATATTCTATATTAAAATATGACTGATATAAATTCAGAAGTTGCTTAATGGCTGACATAGTATCTGTTCATTGGTTTATACATTAATTAAGTTAATCAGTCGGGTTTTTAAGTTTTTCTTTTAATCACGCAGATACAACGCTGATAAAAAACCGCGAATTGCTGTCAGTCGTATAATATCCTACTATCCTACCCCATCCTATCCTACTAATAAATAACACACCAAATCACTAAACAAATCGAAGTCCAGAGAGAAAGCCAAGTTTTTTAGGAAATCGAACATAGAGGACCACCCGTAACGTACAACATCAAGCAAACGAGACGAATGACGAACGAAGCATGGCGGCTGACTAGGTATCGGCCTGTCTTGCCAGCATAATGACAGTTCTTAGTTAACCGACAGTGGCAATACCGCTTAATTATCTAAAAACTGAACATACAACGAAAATATAATCGCTTTAGCGCTAGTATATTAACGTACGTTGCTAGTATATTAAATTAAAAATAATGTCGTGAGTTTTCAAAGTAATACGATGATTTATTTTAATTTGCCTTTTTGTGAGTTGAAAAAGTTCAATCACTTAGTTGATTTCATACTCTGTTATATTTTTTTGCTTGCTTTGCTCATCACTATAGCCATAATCAAAAAAATAGCATTTTACTATCTGTATTTTCACAACCTCACTTTTTTTCTTTTTGTTAAAATATGATGTTGAAAATTAATAAAATTCATGAATTCCGTGTTTAGAACTTAGGAAAAAGTGTATAGTGTGTGGCAAACTATTGAGTGTGTAGTTTAAGATAAATATGTGAATGTCGTAAAATCAAAGGTTTGTTAACATGAATTGCCAAAAAATTAGAAATCTACTATACATCATAGTTTTATCCGAAATGTGACGTCACGTTTCTCTGATTGGTGTTTAATGTCACGTGATTAAACGCCTCATTTTGTCGATTTTATTTTCCAAAAATATTATTAATCTTTTATTATTTTAATAGCAAAGTTGATTATTTATTTACTAATTATCATGGTTAATCATTAGAAACTAAAAGCCATCCGATTCATTCTTAGTGGAAACAAGCCTATTCTCAGGTTTTGTGAATCATGAATCTGCACCATTTTTTTCTGCGACGGATAAAGAGGCGTGTTTGTGTCTGTCTGTGGCACCGTAGCTCTCAAACGGATGGATCCATTTCGTTGTGATTTTTTTCATCGGAAAGCTAATTTCCTTGCAGTGGTTCTTAGCTATACTCGTATTCGAGAAAAGGCCGAGCCGTCCATAGTTTGCGGGTTTTCAATTTAAAAAAAAATACTTGCATATTATTTAAAGATGTCTATTTCTGCTAATAACATAAAACCTAATAAAATAATATTCCCTCTCTTAGCACATTTTTATCAAGTACCTAATCTTTTCATAAGCCAACATTGAAAACGTTGTCAAAACGTTGCGCGCCCCTGGGGCGTCAATTTTTTGCACGTCTAGTTAATAAGCGTCTACTGGCTCGTGAAATATTACAAATTGCGTCCCCCTCCCCCCTCCCTGGTTGATCACCCCCACTTTTTGCAGTGGCTCTTTCACGGTGTCACGTCAAGGGTACTCGATCGACGAGCAATGTAATGAATATAGGAACGGTGTGTTTAGTTGTTAGATACTTGACAATATAATGTTTTTGTATACTTGACTTGTTCCAAAGGTTACAATTGGAATATTTAACATTTTTAGGCCTGGTTTAGGTATACGACGGTATTCGTAGAGTTTAGAAGGGAAGGTTCAGGAGGGTAAGTACCGTACTTAGCACCGATATGTAACTAGTTATGTGAACAAACTCTAATGTAAACTATCTATATTATAACATAGGACTAGATTTGTATTGGTAGAGTACTAACTTTATCGAACAAATAAGTTCAACTAACACTTCTTAACCAGGCTTTAGATTTAGGATATAGGTTGCATGTTGCTTGCTGTTTACAAATACATGGTAGCATAAGTTCTACAGTCCATGTGTATTCCTGCCTCTCAACGAAACACATGCCAGATACATTTAAAATTGCTTCTCTAAAACATAGTAAAACATTAGGGATGTCAAAAACTTAATCGATTATTAATCCCTCCATTTATCTTTTGGACATTATTTCATACAAATAAATCATTAATATAATATCATATTCAAGAAGTAATGTGAAAACTATCTTCTACAAAATCGTGTAACATTACATTAGCAGTAGGAAGTAATCCGATCGCCATTGTATTGTACATACCTACATCTGATCGCATGCAGTGTGTACATCACTAGCAACGATCAAACTATGTATAAACCATCATAATGTAATATTTGATTCAATAACGTATAATAAATTTCCTTTTTGATTAATTCAACTTGTTATTCACGCTTCCTACACACTATGGTTAATAATTGAATTGAACGATTATGAAATCAGTTACGTTGTGATAGAACCAATCAATTTCCTTAAAGGATAACTTTATAAAAGCGGCCGGGCCTTAGAAATTGGGAAAGTGAATTAAAGCGAGCCACAAACTGGTTATATCAATCATAAACTTATTCGATTAATTACGTTTTGCGGAGTTAATAGCGACATCTAATATCGAGCCGAGCGAGCAAGGGTTGTGGCTCGCGGGAACATTGTCGATTATTTCAATTAGGTTCTTACACGATTTCATAAATACCTATAACATAAAATAATAATATCTAAGGATAAATACTTATTGAATTTAAACACAACGGGCAATCTTTGAAATGAAAATATTATGGATAATGTTCTCTCAAGTGACTTCGATTTTAGTTAAAACTATCTTATTTTAGAACACTAACAAGTTTAATTACTAATTAATTATACCTTATATAAATATTAAATAGTTAAAAGCTTGTTCAGATAAACCAATCCGATAAGAAAACAATTCCAGTAAGAGGTTTTTTAACAACATATCGAGTTAGCGTATCAATCAAACTATATCGATAATAGTTCCAATTAGAGCGAGATGATCGACAAGTGTCACGCACAGCCCTGCGCTGCCCGTTTCGGCGGTGGCGGTGTCATTAGGCAGCCTGCGTTAATGATTAATGCGGCGCCGCGCCCTGCCTCCCCCGCCGAATAAAACTCACTCCAACACTTAATCGACTCGACTCGACTCCACTCGACGACTACTACCCCTTTTGATGGAGAGCTCTGTCCTCACATTTATTTGCCAACGGACTCTCCGTGACCGCCCCGGCCTATGATCGAGTGGATTACTTACGATTGCCCGAGCACGATTTTTGTATTGCATTAAGTGCTCATATTTGTTGAATTATAGCTTATTTTTGATGTTGGTTTAGTTTTATTTGTGTAGTTTTGTTAGGTTGTTAGAAGTAATAATGTTTGTGTGTTTAGTTTTATATGGATGATAAAAACTGGGATAAACGAGTGTCATACTGGAGTTAATTAACGAATTATTTTGAGCGACACAGCAATTTTATAAAACGCATTAACATACTTAAGTTGGACTAATGCATCCACTTTTTTGCTGTCGATATTAATTCTGCGATCAGGCGCGTATCGGCGAGGCAATTATTGGGAACGGCTCACCTCGCAGGGTGAGGGTCTGAGGTGTTCGGAGGACGAATTAAAAGGATAAGAGAGCTGCGAGGTCCGAGGTAGCAGGCAATTAGTCGCGCCGCATGATGGATGACGCCTCTCACACTGACGGACACAAAACGACCAATGAAATCCCACGTAACTCATTATACGCCGATGATAAAACCACTATAAACTCGTACTTAGATATAGAATATAACATGATTACGCTGCGGTCGCGGCGTTATTTTAAAGCAAGTTAATACATATTATTTTTATGTTTTACCTTACATGGTACCTCTGCACTCTCTCGTAGCGGGATTTTAATTTGATTTGAGCGAGAATGTGAGAAGATCATAACATTATTGTATTTATTTCAAGTCCTTATAAGTAAGTAGATAATCACTCTGCTATATTCGTAAATTGTAAGATCTGGCGTTATAAGAAACTGTTCGGTAGATCTTTCATTTATATTCATGAAATGCAATATTAAAATATATTTAATGACAACAAAATCGACATTACAAGACAAAATTTGGGGAATATTCCCATCCAATTAATAAGCAAAAATATTTGTGCAGTACATATTTTTCGCGCAATATTTTTTCGTTGTAAATGACCTCAGTTCCAATATGAGACAAACAACTCATCCCATTATTTCTTGGTTTAAGAAGCCCTTATGCTACATTAACTTTTTATATCAAATGAGTCCAATATTTAGAGATAAATGCGGCAATTGTAAGGGCGAGTATAACCTCATTGGTTACGGGTGCATCCTCGTAAGTTTGACCACAGGTTAGTCAAGAGTTACTACTATTTCGACCGTGGAATATCACATAGTTAGTATGGGTATTAACCACAGATTTTGAAGTAGTTAGTATGTGTTGGGCCATTAGAGGGCCATCAGAGGCAGGTGGCACTTGGCCACGCTACTGTGTCACTGGACGGAGACACTTGTAATTTAGGTGAAACTAAACATGTTTTAGATGCTACTGCCTTTATGTAATGTCCACTTTGAAACAAAAAATAACGTCATTTGAATAAGCTAGGGTTTAAGTAGAATTAAGACAATCGAACGAATTATAGTCGAATCATGTCGAATTTATACTTTCGCTAAATACATAATAACATATTACGTATACCATATTTTATATTTTATACCGTAATATAGGTATAACAAATAATGTGAATTAATCTATACTTACTAATATTATAATGATGTAATTTTTTTAAGTTTGTTTGTTTGTATGTTCGAGCTAATCTCGGCAATTACCAGTCCGATTTGAATAATTAATTCTGTAATGGATAACTACATTCCCGGTTTTTTATCCCGAAATTCCCACGGGAACGGGCCCAACGCGGGTAAAACCGCGGGGCGCTGCTAGTTCTGTTTATATTTTTTAATTCGCTAAACGTACCTTAGTATAAATGTAGGAGAAAAGCACACTGATCGTACTTAAATGTAACTCTAGCGGTAAAGCATCCTAATGTAAGTTGAACTTAACTCAATTCCTAGGAAATGTATTGTAAACGCATCTATATAACAGTCACATTTGACATTAGGTTACGTCGTAATGCGTAAGGAAAATAATACGACGACTGGTTACGCGTTTTAAGTGATAAAACACGCGAATATGAACCTTAAGATGGTAACATACTGTCGAAGATTACACTGAAGATTGGTTTAATTCAGGAAAAATATGTTTTATTGCGTTTTAAACGAATGATCTATCTATAAAATCGATGTAGCATAAGCATATTGCATTAGGTTAGGTTAGCAAATGCATTAAAATGTTTGTAAAGCCATGTTTACCTTGGAGGTATCTATTTCATATTATGATATTATATATATAGTAGTCCTGTCCTTCAAAGGAACTGGGCAAATGAAGATATTAGTAGTGTCATCTTGACGAATATATCAGCACAGTGAAGGCATCACGTCCGTCAGCCAACTGTGGGATCTTTGACTCGGATATTGGTTACGTAGGTAGGTAGTACCATGCTTATATGTGCGGAAATTAATTAGCAAATGTGTAAAATGTTTGGTTATGTTAATTGTAAAGTCAAAATGTAAGTAAATTAAGCCAGAGCTGACTAGTTGGCTCCTCATTCACTCAACTCACACCCATTGTCTTCAAGTTAATAGCACCATTGTCACTTGCATTACGTTCTCAAGCACATTTACTATAATTTTAATTACATTTGCACCTATTATAATGTTTATACAACAGTTTATCATGTAACTTTAAGTTGGTTTCCGTATTGTGGTCTTATCAAGTGCTGGTTTGCAGTTGTTTGAGACTAAATGGCGTTTTACTTGGCGGCGTTAATAAAGAAAATTTGCTAGGCCTTTTTTGTTACTTAAAAAAATGCTCAGCTTCTATCGACTTCGTTTAAAACGAAGTCGATAGAAGAAGGTAACGTTGGTAACTGGATTAAAAAGTTCGTACCTACCTACCCAATAGATATAATATAAAAATAGTTACTATATAACTACCCAATAGTTATAATAACATATTATAGCTATTAATATTAATGGTACAAGTATTTATCAGATAAAGAGAAATTGATTAAGTTTTCAGCGTCAAGTACCTACTATTTGGATATGTTCAAGACCAAACCAGTTACTTTTAGGTAACATAATAACGAGTGCCTAACTAGGTTTAGGTAGAACATAAATGTGGCTACTTAGCTAACACTAATGCACTGAGACACGCACAAGGCCAATAAAACCCGCGACATGCGAATTAACTCCATTTGTTCATTTGATTTGAGCCCATTATTCGAGAAGCCAAATATTAACTCTGACTGTAATTTGTCATTTGTTACCAAATTAATGTCACACTTTCACCTAATCTAATATTTGTAGAGCGACGTTTTGATTACAGGGCCATTGTTAGTCTAGTAGCTTTCATTACGAAGTTGATTCACTACATTTTGATACAGAATACTTACGAGTAGGTACAAATTTGGTAATAGGAATAGAAACTATTATATCGTTTTTATTCGTTTTTTGAAAAAATAACTGTTGCTTGTAGCAATAATCAGGCCTTTGTAAACATTTTTTTTAAACTTTTTTTGCATACTTATGTAAAAAGTATCAGCCTATAATGCCGTACTGCTGCTGAGTTAATAAACCTCTATGGTCACTGAAGATAACAGTACAATCAGGAGGATTAGGTTCAATCACCACGCTTGGATGTTGTAGGTTGATTTTAAACTAGGTTGTAGGTATAGGTAACCTGGAGTCTTGGTTTTGACCAGCGACTGCATTCACCTTTGCACCACAGGAAACAAAATATCTATACACGAACATGATCAGTAGATCATAAACATTAAAAGCAAATAAAATTAGTTGTTTTTTAACGGCACATAATTTAAATTCACACGGGTTATCTCGAGTTGAGTGCACAACGCCTCGCCCGCGGCTGATACCATTGATTTATTGACTGCCGTACACATTTGTTCAATGTGAGTATAGCTATATCAAGTAGGGAGTAACAATAACTAATTGTGTTAAGTTAATAGTGTGAAGATGTCTCAAAGCATGTAAACTTTTTCAACGTTATAGCAGTTAGAAAATGTGTTTGTTATAAGTATATTTTATAATATGTATGAGCGTATAATATAAACAGAGGAGCAGATTGTGTTCTGCGGTAAAGCGATAATTCAGCTCAATCTATGTCGTGAGCGCGCGCGCTTTGTTTTATCCGCTGGCTTCTGTGCGCCTTTATTTAGAAAATTGATGAGAAATGGTTTCCATTACGATCTACCGCCTTATAAAAGATATTGCTACAGAATCCCTGTACGTTTGTTCCGAGGGAGAGGAAATGAACGCAAATTTGTTTTCGTGATTGCTAGCTTTGGAGCGAATATCGAATTGATATCGATATCATTTTCTTGCGCAATCGTATTTCTCATTAGATATTTATGTGTGACCCCGTGAGAGCGCTTCTCTCTGCTTATTCACGATTTGCATGAGTTAGTGATACGTAAATCAAAGAGAGACTAACTGTTATTTATTCATAAAATGCAAATAATATATTTTCCTCAGTTTATTACGATACACATTGTTAGGATAAACGGAATACTTTTCAATGGATATTGCGTTGTGAATACATTCAGCTGTTGGTAGGTTAGGTGTGGAATTCTCAGTAGCCGCTAACTGCATTATAAGCACTAAATAGGTCCGTTTTGTACGTGCATAGGGCCGGTCAATTTGCGTGCTCGCATCTCGCCGCGGACAATCGGCCGCAATTGGCCGCGCTGATTGCTCACGGACGTTTATCAATATTGCAGCCGCCATTACCGGTGCTACGCCGCGCTATTCCGCGACACGCAAATGATTGATTGAGTTATTGTAAACGAATACTGTGACAGATGAAATATTGAAGCCACCTAACAGTTCTGTTGACGCTTTTGTTGTCTTAAAATTAAACTAATCATACCGGCACAAAGGATTCTCGCGATCATTAATTAAGTCGGTCTGTTGACGTCGATAGTCGGCCAATAACCGTGACCTGTTATAATCAATAATTACAAAATGATATTAGATAGATGCGGAACTAATGGCGCGGTTCCCGGTTAGCGATGGATGCGGCGATGTGCGCTCAGCGGGCGCCGCGCGGGAGACAATACGGGGTCAGCGCACAATGCACGCGCGTTTACCGACGTGTCGAAACCCTGTATTCAAAATCGACACCGAAAAAAATATCGATTTCCGTAAATAAGTGAGTGTAGCACATTTATAATAATGATGAATGGAGCCATCGGGTGTTGTTCGCGTCGATATTGCGTAACTAATCGAGCAACCGTTCCACTGATACTCCGCAAACAAAACCACACCACTCATTGTAAGCTAATTGAAAACGAATACCACAACTGTGTCCTGACATAAATCCTGGACAACCGGGCGTAAGCACGTCTTTATCACTTCTCCGTTTACAGTTGTAAATCACAAAATTATTCTTTGTCATCTTAAATCTTATTGAAATGTTCGATAAAATTGTTCATGGATATTGATATTGATTTATGGCAAGTTATATTAAGTTCTAGGGTGCTTAACAAAGTCATATCATGTAGTTTGTGTGTAGCAGATATGAAAAAATCTATCTATATATATAAAACTAGCAGCGCCCCGCGGTTTTACCCGCGTTGTGCCCGTTCCCGTGGGAATTTCGGGAATTTTTTTACATAAAAACCTTCCTCGTGAATCACTCTACCTATTACAAAAAACCGCATCAAAATCCGTTGTGTAATTTTAAAGATTTAAGCATACAGACAAACAGACAAACAAACAGACAAAAATAGCGACTTTGTTTTATACTATGTAGTGATTCAAAGTCCTGACTGACTGACTGAGTGATAATCAACGCACAGCCTCAATCGCTACACCTAGTAAAGGATGTTTCCAGTAAAACGCAATTTTGCCAACTAACTATGCTTTTATTGACCGAGACCACAGATCACTTATATACTACAGATAATCAACTTAATCTTTATTACATTGTCTATACCATCTAGTTTTATTCCAATCAACACCCTACCTCAATGTAATAAAAGTCTTAACAAAAAAAAACTAACAAAATATGTTTTTCTAACAAACTTATATTAACTTAACACAAAACTAACAAAATATGTTTTTCTAACAAACTTATATTAAGTAACTTAACACAAAACTAACAAGCTCTAATACCACACATATTTAAATGTTTTATAATTAATGCTTTGGACAAAGCTTTTGTTAAGATATCTGCTGGTTGTTCACTGGTGCTTATATAATTAATACAAATCCGATTTTCCCTAACTAAATCCTTAATAAAGTGGTACCGTATATCTACATGTTTTAACCGCTTTATACCATCTGTTTTTGCATTTATAATAGCCGATTGATTATCACAATATATTTTAACTGGATAAATATTTTCACTATCAAAATCAGTTAATAAATTTGCCAGCCAACAAGCATCACTTGCGGCCAAACTCACTGATACATACTCAGATTCTGTGGATGATAAACTGACTGAAGCCTGTTTCTTAGAACACCATAAGACTAAACAGTTTGAAACAAAAAACAAATAACCTGAGGTAGACTTTCTGTCTTTGAGATCAGCTCCCCAGTCAGCATCACAATAGCCCTTAAGATTAAGCTCCTCACACTTATAAATCAACTTGTAATCCAAACTATACTTTACATACCTTAAAACTCGCTTTAATGCACATAATAACTCATTATTAGCACATGTCTGATATCTGCTTAACATCGAAATTGGAAAACACAAATCTGGTCTAGTACCTAACGCAGCATACATTAGGCATCCTATAATTTGCCTACATAACTTCTCAACATTTTTATCTTTAGGTTTAGTCTCATTAGTGAATATTTTAGTATTAAAGTTAGGGTCCATAGGGGTACATATAGGTTTACAATCATACATATTAAATTTCTTTAAAATATTTTCCAGATAGACTTTTTGGCACAATTCAGTTACTCCATTATCTAAATTCTGTTTAACATTTATCCCTAGAAACTCTGAAACCAACCCCAAATCTTTCATCTTAAATTTCCCACTTAACATTAACTTGAAATTACATACTTGACTCGCCTGAGTTCCAAAAACAAGTAAATCGTCAACATAAATGAGTACATACAATTTTTGTTTACCATTACATTTATAGTACAAACAAGGATCACACTTAGATCTTTTAAAGCCTTCTCTAATCATAACAGAGTTGAATTTTAAATTCCAGTATTTTGGGGATTTCTTAAGGCCATACAAAGACTTATTTAACTTAACAATATTTTCCCCATTGTTATATGCCCCTTTAGGTAATTTTAAATACACATCTTCCTCTATATCACCATATAAAAATGCCCCTGTCACATCCATTTGTGAGACTGGTAAGTTAAGTCTAGTTGCTAATGCTAAAAATACTCTAAATGTTGACAACTTTGCTACAGGTGCATAAATTTCATTTAGATCTATTATATCATTTTGCTCAAACCCCCGAGCTACTAATCTAGCTTTATATTGCAAGGCATTATTATTACTTTTAATCCTAAACACCCATTTACTACTAATGGCTCTAGTATTATCAGGTAACTTACAAACATTCCATGTATTATTTTCCTTGAGAGTTTGTAGTTCTTTTTGTATCGCTTCTTGCCACTTACAAGAGTCCGGGCTACTCATGGCTTCTTCAAATGTCTTAGGCTCACTGTCAGACACCAAAGCATTGTGACATTCGTAAAACACAGTCTGCTTCCTCACACGATTGCATTGCCGTCTGGTAGTTATTTCATTACCACTTGGTCCACTCGAGTCCCCGTTTTCACTTGGCTCATACAAACTTCCCTCACTTTCTGTACTACTACTAGTTTCTTGATCTTCTGGAGGATTTAAACATGCTTCACTTAACTCTTGTGTTTCACTGGCTTCACTGGCTGATGACTGTACAGGTAGATCATACAAGTTATCACCTTGATTATTAACCAGGAAAACAATATCTCTTCTTATTTCAACACTATTACTGCAAGGGAAATATACTCGATATCCCTTTGTTGTTTCTCCATATCCCACCAGAAAACCTTTTTCTCCTTTTGCATCCCACTTCTTCCTCTGTACTTTTGGTATGTGGACGATAACATTTGTACCAAATATTTTTAGGTTATTTATATCATATGTTCTGTTGAACCACAATTCATAGGGAGTTTTTGTTGGTACACTGCTTTTACCTGTTCTATTTATAACATAGGCTGCAGTATTGATTGCTTCTGCCCATAGTTTCTTTGGTAAGTTCTTAGAACACAGCATTGTTCGAGCAGCTTCAACCAATGTTCTATTTTCCCTTTCTGCACTGCCATTTTGCTCTGGGGTATAGGGAACAGATGTTTGGTGAATAATACCCTTTACTTGGAACATTTCCTGGACCTCTTTGTTAATAAATTCTGTTCCATTGTCACTTCTGAATATTTTGATAGTATTTCCTGTTTCATTTTCTACACGAGCAATAAAGTTTCTTATACATTTCTTAATTTCATCCTTATTTTTCACAAAGTAAACCATCCTGTACTTTGAGTAGTCATCTTTAAATACAACAAAGTATTTTGAACCTCCTACTGACGCCACTTCCATCTGTCCGCAGGTATCTGCGTGAATTACTTCACAAATTCTCGTACTCATATTATTACTCGTAGAAAAGGGCAAACGGTGAATTTTACCCTTCAAACAACTTTCACATTCCTTCGAATCGAGCTCATGAAAACTAACATTGTTTTTCTTCAATATATCCTTCACATATTGTATGTTTTGATGGGCTAACCTTTCATGCCATGAATGCAAGTCTTCGTGAATAACTTTTGCAGCATTAACTAAGCAATTCGTATAAAAACGACAGTCTAACACATACATATTGCCGCTTCGCTGTGCAACTGCTACAATTTTATTGTTTTTATAGAATTCGCAACCATTTTGGTTTGTTATTAAAACATAACCTTTACTCGTGACACGATTTACAGATAAAAGATTCATTTTCAGTTCCGGAACATAGAGAACGTTTTCTATGGTCGTGTGAATCCATTCGTTCCCGTTCCATACTTCAAGCGCCACCTGTCCGCATCCTTCCACACTAATTTGCGTTCCATTTCCTACAGTCACCATCTTGTTTGTAACACTCGAATATGATGAAAAAAGTTTATAGTCACAGCACATATGTTCACTTGCACCGGAGTCTACTAGCCACTGGGTTTTATGAAAATTGTCGCCGATTGCACTTTCTACAACGAATGCATTGCTTTCTTTTTGTTTCTTGAAACGACACTGACTTTTTACATGTCCAACTTTATTACAATAGTAGCACCTCCGCTCAAATCGACCTTCTTTATTGTCATTATTATTATGATAATTGTTCGAACTCGCCCTCTGATTAACTCTGCATTCACTTTGAAAATGTCCTAGTTTATTACATTTGTAGCACTTCACCAATTTCTTATTAAAGTTTTTCTTAGCCACAAATGCAGTAGAAGATGATTGCGCACTTTCATCGCCGCTTCTCTCCTTTATCCTTTCCTCTTCTATCAGCAACCTGGCTACTAAATTATCGTAGGTCTGCTTATCGTCAGATGCAGATTCCCAAGCGGATATAAAATGTCTATATTGATCTGGTAACGACATCAAAACTTTCGTTATTACGAGCTTATCCGATATAGTTTCACCGAGCTGTTTCAATTGATTCTGTATTTCCTGTATCTTTGATAAGAAAGTAGACATCTCAGCACCTTCTTCGTATTTAAACTGAAAGAATCTTTGCTGAACAATATGAATGCTCGTCTCCGATTTTTGTTCATAGACACTTAGTAACTTTCTCCACATCTCAGCCGAGGTTTCACATGATAGAATATGTACCATGACATCTTCTGACATTCTTGTTACCAGCAATGTCTGGGCTTTCGCATCGCACGTTTCCCAACGAGTACGGTCGGCATCATTTTGCGGTTTTATCTTAGTGCCGTTTACTATGTCATACAAGCCCTGACCTCGCAGCAAAACCGTAGTCTGGAACCGCCATATATTCCAATTTCTGGAACCTTCCAATTTTATTGCTCCCTGTCCGTGTACTATTGAATCCATTGTAAGTATGTATTTACTTTCCTTACTTCCTTACTTCTTCTTCTTGCCTCGTTCCAACCAGGAACAAGTAATTTACACGTAATTATTGATTAATCTGATTGCGGGTCTGGGCCCATAACCTAAAGGATGTTTCCAGTAAAACGCAATTTTGCCAACTAACTATGCTTTTATTGACCGAGACCACAGATCACTTATATACTACAGATAATCAACTTAATCTTTATTACATTGTCTATACCATCTAGTTTTATTCCAACATGCAATTTGGCAGTAACGTTCTTCAAGTGACGTAAGTGCACACTAAGAAAGGATTTTCGAAAATTCCTACGGGAACGGGCTCAACGCGGGCAAAGCCACGGGGCGCTGCTAGTATATGTATAATTTGTAAACATATTGTATGGAAAAGCAAAGAGGAAAAGTTAATAATTTGAAACAGTTTACAATCGTAAAAACATACCAAACTACGCATAGGACAGCTGTTGTCGAGTCCTTAGTCCGCCGGGCTCACAACCACAGACAAAGGGGCCATAATGTAAACGCTCTACCAATTCATCGTCACTAATTACGTAATTATGGGGGAGAAAAAAATAAAATGGCAAGCATTCCCGGCGCCCACACGACATATCAACTCACGACATTTCTCGATCGTAATGGTTTTTTCTGCAAATTGAAAGTCATGCATGATGGTTTTGAATCGAACACTCAAACACTAAATTGCCATTGACGTAATATAATTACTGACTAATTGACTCCGATGGTTGTTTGCTTCAAGATATATTAACTGAAACGAATGTAATATCACTTACTGCCGCACTCTGAAACGTTCATTATATAAACACTTAATTATTTGACATTTTTTCATAAGTTACATGTCAAAATCACTCATTAAATCTTAACTAAAGAACCATTTGACGTCTCTACGTACGGGCGTTAGACGCTACGCTGCGAGTTGCAATAGACTATAAAAATATTATTACTATTTCTCAAATTATATTCTATATTACGTAAATAAATAGCGATCAATTCCAGTTCACGGCAACCTAACGCGCGTTGTAATTAAGTGAATGTAATGACTTTGGTACCAACGACCAGGCGACTAGTTCTCATAATTATAAATTGATATGATTTATTTGATTCTATTCTATGTAATTTGCAATTTTGTTTAGCGCTTTCGATGAATTGACGGACAAAACACTGTTTAGATTGGCATTGCGGAGTAAACAATAGTAAAACTACCGCACTATAATTAACTATAATACTAGGTAGGCTAGGTAGGGCGGTTTGTCTAGGCGCCTAATTTATCTAAGTTGTGTCCCTATGTAATAACATTACCAATGTATAAACAACGTAGTATACATTTCCCTTATTAATAAAAGTTTGTCGAAACCAAGTTAAAGTAAATTACTCTAAGTTTGGATGGTGTCATTCCAGTACAATTTCAATCAAATTAATGTATTTTGTATCGATCCGATAGCATAATTTTCTTCTTCTTGAAAGATAGCTTAGCAATAAGTCCTTTATATGTACTCATGTGCTTATATGAACATCTGTCAGCTCAAGTAAGCGCTTGAGTATTATGAATAGGTACTCGCTTATATAGCTTTAAAAATATCATTGACATATAGGTACAGTCAGCCAAAAATGTGGTCTACCACCCTCAAAAGTGGTAGACCACTTTCTTGGCCGACTGTACATAGGTAGGCATGTGTTCCAAGTTTAAGGTAGCAGTATCAGAGATGTCAAATGCTTCCGTAGTAAAGATTTAATGAGTGATTTTGACATGTAATGTATGAAAAATTACGTCAATTACTTCAGTGTCAATTCAGAAATACTTCAATGTATAGTTGTTTCAATAAACTTATAAAACATTGCTAAACGCCAGTATCTTCAAATCGTACAAACAAACCAGTTTATTGTTTCACAAATTATTAGGTGCTTAAACCAACCGATAATATCTCGTTCTATTTTTTAGTGGTTTGTCGAATAGAATAGTTAATTAGAGTCGAAACTAAACTAATTGGCGAGCACACACGCAACGCTCAGCTACTTTATGTTAGAACACACACAAATTATTGCGTTACATTGTAAATGATGTACTGTTCTGTCGAGAATTGTTTTACCTAATTATGTTTAAGAAAATGAGAAAATGTTTCGATATAAAACGTGTTTTAATAACTCTGTTTTGTTTTTGCAACGGAAAATAGTGACTTCATAAAAATATTGAATAGTCAGTCGATCTTAAAACTTGAATGTCCATTGTCTATTTACATTTATCAGAACCAAAAGAAAAAGATAATAACAACATTCTATGATAACAAATATCAAAATAATTTTCTGTCGACTACTTTAGACAAAATCTGTTTTTTTGGCGGAACCAAACTTCTTTCCATATTATCAGTATGTAAAGTTTAACAAACTAAATTTTCATAATAACAAACTGTCGATTTCCCCCGACTGTACATTACTATAAGAATCTTCTGGTTGTAACTCACAGGCATTTACATTAGTGTGTGTCGGTCAAACGACACAGACACAGGTGGTCTCCGTCACCTGACACCACATTCGGAACCGGCCACTTCCGCCGGATGCGCCAATTAGACACACACAGCACACAGACACACAACACATACAAACACTCATAGTCAAGTCGAGTACGTACGTACACTACCACATTACACACACACATTTCATGATTTTACTCTTTGACCTCTCACGGATTTGAAATCCGAACTACCCCTAATCTCATAGGTTTCTTCGCGTCTGTCTGTAAGTAAATGTACCGTACAATGACACTTTAGAAGGTATTTGTCGACCTAATTAGGTTTACTTAAGAAACCTGTCATGGATAACTATTTAATATTCGGACTAATTACTATCACTCGAACAATATCTACTTACTTGTTAATAGCTTGGTTTATACTCCATTTTAATGAAGTTTAATTAAAGTAAACTCCATTAAAATAAGTATCAATTTGCGAGATAAAGCGAGAAAACCTAATTAAAAAATAATAGCTTGAATAAACAATTCAATGTCTAATAATGGAATAAAGCAAGTTTCCGAGAATTGGCACAAACTACATCTATTGAAAGAGGTTCTGTGCTTTAAGATACTGCGCTGTTATTTTATTACATTACCTTTTTATTACTCGCTTTGTACTAATTAGTGTGTTCAGTTAAGTTCAATGGGAAATCAACAAGACGGAACGAAGGGACATTTTCATTCCATTGGAGTGGAATCATTAGCATACACTGGTTAAGTATCAGAACAGGCATTAGGTACTCGCCTACAATCAGGTAAGCATTCACAGAAATTCAATTTAAACTTAATTTTCACTGAAGCAAAATACGTTTTGTGTTCTTTTGGAAACTGACTTTGGTGAAGTTGGTTAAGAAGTAAGAAGTGTCTTTAAAATAATAATAAAATATCGTTAATTCAACTTTCGACGCGTTTGTTTTTTATTTGGGCGTAACCGGGATTTAACGTAATATATTTATTTCTTTATAATTTATTAATATCCCACTTACTTTAAAATTATTTTCAGAAAACAAGTTATTCAATATAAAAAACGCTTGTTGACATAAAGTTGAATCTAACGAATTACCTAGTCGAATCCGCGATGCAGAACTATCTGTAACGATTTAAATGAAACTTTTAAAACGCGTCGGTTCGTTCAAGCTCTCGCTGTCAGTCAAGTGTGAGTCCACCTTAAATTATGAAGTTATCCAGGGAATGTAACGAAGCTTAAAATCTTAGTTAATTATTCATAATTCAACGTTTTGATGCGTTACACTGAACTTTGATATATAACCTGTTATTGTGCTTTGTTAAGCTTTTGTTCGAAGCTCTTTGTTCTAATAATGATTTTGAATACATTTTGTAGCCAATTACCAAGCATTAAACTAAGGAACTAATAAGTACTTTAGATTCTAGTTTGCTAAATCATGCAAGTTTTTCTTCAAAGCATCCGGTTCTCAAAGCTCACAGAAGCTTAAGCTTTTTAACGTTTCAACAATAATTTCTCGGCTTTATATCGCCTTTTTACTGTAGATGAATTGATTAAGATATCATTCAACAAGATAATCAATGTAACCTTTTCAATATGATGTTGTTTCGATTAGAACCTGTGACACTAGGCAGGTCGGTCAGTGTGCAGTGGAGCAGTGTTGGTGGCGTCCAGTAGGGGGTTCTGCTCCGGTACGCGGCAGGCAGGGGGGGGGGGTCTCGATAACATCGCGATTACCCGCTACAAAACGCCCGATAGCGCGCTCATTACCAACACAACTTGCCCGCATAATCGCACTTTGAAAAACGTATAAAACCTTAACTTTTTAAGCTTGAATAGAATTAAAAGCTCCTGTCAGATGTTATGTAACGTTCGATTTATAAAATGTTTGTTTTTAACGCTTTCAACAGTTGAATAAAAAGTTATCTTTTTTGTTTAAGTAATGTACGGTGCTTTCATTACATATTTATTTATGTAAAACGTCTTTTTATGAATTCGTCTTATTTGCAAAGACAGTACACGCAAACACACGTGTTACGTAAGAACATAATGAACGATGTGTATTTCCTTTTTGTTAACATTAAATTGTTTTTTGTGTTGGAACGAACATTAATCTAATTTTTATGTCACAGCTATAAAATTACAAAATGGCTCCACATTATAGGTGTACTCGGAGGCAGCTAACCGCGAAACGTCCATTTCATTTCCATAATTTCACAAAATTGCAGATTAAAATCCGAAAACATCGCTGACAATCGGTGGCAGAACAATAGCGAGCGGCGCGTCACGCCGCGCGTCACGGCGTCACGGCGTCACCGTCGCATTGTGGCCCGCACCAACACATATTACCCAGCATTATACAATTTGTCTGTCAAAACGCGGAGCGCACCTGATCTCAATAATACTTAGGAAATAAAATAATAAAACGGTCGTAATAGCCTCCATTGTACACAAATGTGACGTGAATAATTGCTTCTGGAACGTAATTGAGAACTGTTTTAGATTTATCATGAGTACGTTTCGTCTAAAGCGTCTACCTCGAGGTCATTGCGGCAGGTTGAAATAAAAACTACAGCAACTAATACACACCGAAATCAATCCATTACCATGCAACTGTTACTCCTATAATTACGGCCTATGAATAAACATAGTACGACACAATGTTGCAACAGCTCAAATGACATTTCTAAAAACCTAGTATTACAGTTCCAACAATCGGGCGCCTACAGACTACATTTATGTTGAATCAATCGATACAAAGAAATTAATTACAAAAAAGTGCACACAAAGCGTGCAGTGGGTTTATCGCGACAGAACGCGACTCGACTAAAACGAAACGACTAATTACCGCGCGGCGCGCGATAACATCGCGCCGCCCGCCCTCCCGGCCGCCCGCCCGCCGCTACACACTGCCTTCAAAAACAACACTTTGTTAATCATTTTGATTGAAATGAAAGGAAACAGCTTGACGATTAAAATAATATTATGTGTATGAGTAATTAAATGGGATATGCATAGATAAACAACGCTTTTAGACAACGGTACGAACGGTAACATGTGGGTTTATTATAATGTTAGAGAATTACAAAACAATCCACAATGCGCTCGAGATGTTATTATGTTTACTGTTTGGCTATAATGTGAATCTTATAATTACAACTCAAAGTGTTTCTGTAGGAAGATCAACGCGCACCGACGAACAGTAAATTTATTTTATTACATGTTAAACTGTTTCACCGTTATTTTTACATTCGCTGACATAAAATTAAAGTATAATTAAAAAACGTTTCTCTAATTACCTTTTTACAAATTAAAATTTCTTTTTTTTTACATAAGGCACGAAGAACAATAAAGGTGTATTATATTACGTAGAGAGTAGTTAATAATGAGTAAGTGTAACAGTTAGTCGTAATGCTCGATATATTATTATTCATAGTGATTTTATTCGTGTTACAAACGGCCGGTGGAATCGTTTACTGCGGCGACTAAACGGTACGGTTAATTACCGAGCGCGATACGATCGCGTACAATACGCTGTTCGTGATAATAAAAATAGCTCAGTTTTGCTATTCAAATGGTCGAGTCTATACAGGCCGGCCAATTACGAAGCATAATAGTGATGTATTGATGAATGCAACTGAAAATCGCGTGAGATAAAAATGACTTTATAAACTTAAATAGGTTTTTTAATGTTCACATTGATGTGGTGATTTACGTATTCGTGTGACGCAACGCAACATACTGCTTTCAGCAGTTAAATATAAATGAATATTTCTCTCGATACAAACTAGGTTTTTATGGCAGAGTTCTATTTATTGTATTTACTTAATTGAACGCCTGAGAAATATGTAGGTATTGACTTGACTGTCTATAGTTGTAGGTGAGAAATGTTAATCTGTAGATGTCAATTAAAGGGGAGTCATGTTCCAAAACCAAAGTATTAAGGGTGGTTGGAATTGGGATATCTATCTGACCGCCAAGGTGCATTGTTAAATTGTCGATCCATTCTTTAATGCGATATAAAAAGATATGAGCTTGTAATGTCCCACATGATAATAATACACAGAGTTAACACCACAGCTGGGCAAAGGCCTCTCATCTCACCGAAGACATCAGTACGGTGAGGAGGGTTATGCGTAATCACCACGCTTGCCTAATCCTGGTTGGTGATCTCAAGCCATCTGTCGACATAAGAATGAGTTTGTTTTGGTCAAAACCCAACAAAGGGAGTAAGGTACCAATCCTACCACAAACAGACGTATATCGTGATAGATACACATAAACCTCCGGTTCAATAGACTATGTATATATTCAGCGAGTACTTGGAAGTAATACATTAATTACATACAATATGAACAGTTCAACTATTTTAATTGCTTCCATTAGCTGCGTTTACGTTACCGACCTAATTAAAATGCAAATGCACATTAATGTTTTAATATCCCCCTATGCGCCGACTGAATAAACTGCTTTCACATATTTTTGCTCTTTATGTAACTATTTAAGTACGGTTACGCTGTTATAATTTATTAGTTTTGCATTACAAATTATCCTAATGAGTTTGTTTGTATATCATTATTGGTAACAGTGTTTCTAACTGATTCCGGTTCTGTTTTTATTATCAATAATGGTAAGTCTGTTTATATAACTTTATGGGCCTACTGGCGTTCATCTTCTTTAATATTAAGTAACTTAACATGTTCAGTCTAACATTACTTTTCTTTAAAAATTGACAGTGCCTCGGTTACTCGAAAATTAGTTAATAATTAAATACCAAAAATATAACTTTTTGTAAAACAACCGAAATTTCTGGTGCCCTTAAAAATAATATAATTAATATTATATATCAAAGAAATCAAATTATATGTTTGAATTAATAATAATAATAAATAATTTCTAATAATATCAATCAGTAACACTGAATATTTCTTATAATTGATTTACCAATATCATTCACCAAATCTCTTAAGGAAAAGATTTCAACGCGAGCTGTGCTCCTGCGCATGTTACATTTTAAGGTTACAATATGTATTCTGTATATTAAATTTAATTAACATGACTAGTCAGTTTATTTCTCACTAATGTTATTACGTATGCATTTTTAATTAGGCTATATTCTAGATAAGTTAATTGATTCCTCAGTTTCTTTCAGCCATAAAAGTGAGCTTTCATAAGGGTGTATAAAAGCTCACTTTAAGAATCTTAGCTAGAACACTTAAAAATCAATACGAGTATAATCTTGTCTTAAACACTTATTACTTTGTACATTCAACGATTCACATAGTTTATATGCAAAAATAGGAAACAGTACCAACTGCCACACTCGTTCCTTAAATCAACACTTAACTAAACGACGTAATTTTTCTAACATGACATGTCAAAATCACTCATTAAATCTCTACTAAGGAAGCATTAGACGGCTCTGAGTACGGGTGTAAAAGGTAAAAATGCGAATCGTACACATCAGTACATAAAAGAGTATACGAGTACATAACTCAGTGAATATAACAATCTTAACATCGGGCCGGAGGAAGTCGTTTGAGTAAACTGACCATGTCAATTCTATTTTTACTCATAACACATTCGTTATAACAGATAGTAGTTTAGATTATTGTCTGTGTGTGTTTGCTTAAGTTAAGTTTTCAGTTTAATTTGATAGTGAAGTTTGAGTCACAAGGAAAGATATAATATGATTGAGTTTACAAAATCAAAATAAGGAAGACATTTTCAAGTTATTGCTTTTACATAATTTATGAACAGTTTTTTTTTTCAAATATGGAATTGTTCCATAAACATTGCAATCAGACAAGTCCGGTATTAATTTCAACGCAACACAAGTTTCTGTAGCCAACAACAAAAACCCATTCGTGTTGCTTGTAATTAAACAACGTTTAAACAACATAAATATTAATTTTACACTCGTGGATACCTGGCGTGTTTATTTTTTTATATAATTTTCCGTATCTTTGTAACAGATAAGCAAAACTTCTACGCCAAAAAACCGAAAATGTTTTTCTAATGTTGAAAACAGTAACGATTATTCACTTTACAATCAATGTTTATTCAAGTGTTTATAATTGATTTCCAATTGTTCTCGGAACTAGCAGGAACGCATTTGTTTGAGCGGCGTTCAAGTGTACAAATGTGGTTGAGTAATTAGTATCGCACGATATCATGGAGTGGTCAAATCAAATAGGAATGGAGGCTCGCGTCCGCGGGTCGGGCGGCCGCGGCGGCGAGCGCACGCAATAGTTTGTTAGGCGATTCTAGAAAACGGTCGTTTTGCGATTAGATCTGAGCGGGAAGGAACCGTGGGGTGAGCGGTGGTGGTGCTGTTAATTGCTCCGTTTTGTGAACACGGCCGGTGGCGTGCCGCGCCCGCCGCCCGCGCTCGCCGCGCGCAATCACCAACCGCTGACTGATCGCTTTTTAAATAGGTTTTATGCCCACTAAAAATGTTTCAAAGGAAATCGAAGAAAGCCAACTGTTTCGTGATTGTGTAAACGCAAACGGGACAGGGTGTTTTGTAAAACGCCACCACCGTAACTTTAGTATGTCGAAATGTGCGACTGTAAATAAAATATATTACTCAGGGTAACTCGCTTCACTTCAGGTTATGTTTTAAAATAATCCATTAAGTCACTGAACCAATCTATTCATGCTACAAATTGACAGCAAATTCATTAATGACCATACTCATACTTAGCCTACAAACAGTATGTACCTCAACGGCTACCGAGAGTACATTACAGTATTAAATGCAAATGGAGATAGCACAGACAATTTAGTGAGGTGGTTAATAGACTCGAGTTACGCGAGACGCCGCTTCAATGCAACTTAGGTTCACTACACAGTGCACGGTTTTTACCATACCTCCTTTCTTACTACTTAGTAACTACATGCTTATCTACCGACTAGGCTCTGTTCCTTTAGTAATAGAAGGTCTATACTCCCGCCATATGATACTCGCGGTAGTACTGCGGCCAGTACATTGTGGTGAGAACCCTCGTATCGCCCGGTATCGCGATTGTCCGGTGGCGTGACAAGGCGCACTTACCCGCACTGCAATGCCACTGAGGTGTTCGTTACAACTGTACCATGCCTATAAACGATTAAATGCATTACCACGTTTATATTTCACAACGCTTTACTGTTTCACTTCAGCGCAATAGATATAATATAATGATTATTGTATTATTAGGTTAATTGTTTTTTTAGTTACTGCACAATGCTTACCCTTACCTAACTGCCGCACTCAGAGACAACGGCCACTCAATCAATACTTAACTAATAGTATTTTTTCTGTGTATTTTTTCATACATTACATACGAGTATCAACATCACTCATTATCATTTGATTTATACTACTGAAGCATTTGACGTCTCTGAGTACGGGCGTAAGTAGCTTGTAATTATAACACTGCACTGTTAAAATCATCTTTATCATTCTCTAAAGTACGTGGCTAATCGGATTCCACACTTCAATTTAATGAGGAACTAGGGTAAAAGTAAAACCTTCCCTTTAACTTTACATACTGCCTCCGAACTCCAGAAGATGTTATCTATTTATTTTTATCTATAGAATTGTAATCTATCCTCTGATTTCTTATAGACTGCTGGTGATGAGCAAACAAGTACTCCTGCTCAAGTCCAAAATATTGGTTTCATGAAACTGTTGTAGGTTATGTTGCTGTTAGACAAATGCGTACAATAATTAAAGGCCTATTCCTCCGACTTTCTCAAATAATAATTCCTCAAGTGAAGTGAACGTGGAAACTCATCATTACACAACGTAAACATGCATATCAACCATTTTAATTTGTACGTTATTTTGTCCACAACCCCACCATATCAAAAACATAGATACTACACTCACTAAGTACATTAGAAGCTCCCATTGCCCCGGGTAGCTACATAATGCTTTACCTAGAGGTAGTTATCAAATTATCATGTATCATTGTAGTATAAGTGAATACAAATGACTAAATTGCATCGTTGTAATGCTATTAAACTATTTACAGGGAGTACATTATGGAAATATGCTTTAATATAGTTGTTTGCTCGTTGCTAAGTTGATAACTTCTCGTCGTTTGATATTCAAAGTCTCGTGATCGTGAGTGCTTCGTTACATAACCTTTGATTCTAGACTACTTTATCTGTTTATTTGATCAACTAAGTGCCTATGATAGTATTGTAACATGTTACGTTGGTCTGTACCAATCAATATGTGTGGTTAGTAACTATAGTCAGGCAGCCTGACTCACTCAGGCTATGGGTAGGAATTGTAGCGGAAAAAGTATCACAAGTGTTTAGGTTCCTAATATACTCTAAGGCTTCTCATCACATCTCACTGAAGATATCAGTGCAGTGAGAAGGATTAGACATTACGCTTGCCTACTGCTTAAGCCACAACTTGTAATGTCTCAATGTAGGGTAAAGGCCCTTATCTCACTGAAGATATCAGTACAGTGAGCATTTGGCGTCACACTTACCTAAGAGTTTTTAGAGCACCTAAAGACCTCGGACATAGTCTATCGATTGAAACTACCGCGACCGACTGCTTAACGCCCTCTGAAGCACGGTAACGCTCAGATAGAAAGGCCACTATCGGCCACCCATCCAAGTAGAAGCCGAGCTGCAAGTTGCCTAACAATCGCTATGAACTAACGTCGCTTTGTCAAACTACGCCACGAGCGATATTTGCCTACTGCGGGTTGAACTCAAACGAAGTAAAAGAATATGTTTGAAGTGCATTATGTTCTTTAATGTCATCATTATATTCGCTGCCAAGTTCACCGGTCAAGGTCACAGAATAAAGCACGAGTGCGAGAAAAACAATGTCTATTTTAATTGACAACATTTTAATTATAAAACACCACAAAATCTATGGGACATAGAATGTCATAATCGGATTACTTAAGTACATTGCCATGTCTATAGTAGCTTTAGGTACTTTACATACATTTTAATACTATAATAGATAGTTATTATTAACAATACATATACATTACAATACTATGCGTTATGTACTTATAATACAGTTTTCACAATAAACCGCTGGTAATGCAGCGGTTTTAGTTTGTTTTACATTTGTTTCATTCAGTGTCACACTTCACACCAATACTTAATTTTGTTACTCAATTTTGTCTATTTTATATCAGGTAACACAATGTGATGACAAAAGATGCTCTAAGACAAATATGAAATCTGTCAATGTTAAAAAGTTTTCTGAAAGTCTTATTGAAGATGTGAAACACTGAAACAACTGAATGTTCTTATAGTTATTTGTATAGTTATGTTATTCACTGGAATGTCACAGATCCCTCATTCATTACATACACGTAGTACTATTGAAACTTACGAAGCTTTTAGGAACCTAATTTATTATACTTAGACATTTACCACGACATCAATTTATTATTTTACATAATTGCTGAATCAAATCTGAGATTACAATATCACATAATAACGACCAGCGTCCGTGATCCAATATCATAAAGTTCACTGGGCACGCGTTGCACTATACATTGAGATTTCAGGCCGAAGGTAACTTTGAGTCAATTTCGAAATAGTTTATCACTTCACTCAGTTTGAAGCACTTTCATCGAGTCTCTGTCTCGGGCGTCACAGATCGTCACAGATTTGGTCGTTGATTACACGTGTATGGGTTCGTCGTCTTCCTCGTCGTCGTCGGGGCGATCGTGGTCGTCGCGGGGCGAGCGCGGCGGCGGGCTGCCCGGGTCGACGTCGGGCGAGGGCGAGCGGCGCGCCTGCGCATAGTAGCCCAGGGCGCCCAGGGTAGGCGCGCTCAGCGAGCCCAGGTGCGCCGACGGGCCCGCCAGCCCCAGCCCCAGCGGCGGCACCCCGCCGAGTGGCGCGCCAGGGTATAACCTGCACCACAACACATCACACGTCACACTATATTCAAAACATACTCTATCCAACCTCCAGTTTCACCTTTCTCCTGGATTTACAGTCCACATATAAAAAGAGAAAGAGTTCTACCTACAGTTATTAAAAGCGACGTATGAACGGGCCTAATCAATGCAAAAAGCGTGTGGCTCAGATTTTATACAAAAGTAATTTTGTTTCATATTCTTCATATTCTTATATATTCCCGAATCCAAATGTTTATCAAAAAATTTGGGTCCAAAAGTCTAGAAGCATCTGAAGCTACTGGGATCTTAAAGATGCGAAGAAGAAGTAGGTTTTGTAAGTAAAATTTACCTGTACGGTAAAGGTTTCTGCAAGGTGTTGGCGGTGGCGGAGGCGGCGGCGGCTGCAGTGGCCGCAGCCTGCCGGTAGTACAGGTCGGCTGCGGCCGGCGCCGGCTGCGCGGGGTACGCGGGCACCCCGGCCCAGTACCCGCCGTACAGGCGCTGGAAGGCCGCGTAGTTCCCGGCCTCCGCTAGCAGCTCTAGGCCTACCGCTGTTTGCCGCTTCCATTTTGTCCTGATCAAGAGAGTAAAGGGCTGTTAGTACGAGTACATCTTGAAGCTTAGGTACCTACATGAGAGACGGTGTTAAGTACATACCTAAATGAGAGACAATACGTACACCATAATAAGGAGGGGTTTACTAAACCAAGAGTGGATTACGAATCAACCAGAGTGGAAACGAAACATAAGAAGTAGGTTTTGAGGAACTCAAACTATACATTACTTCCAACTGTACGTTACCCACTTCTTTTACTATCTATTAGTAAAGTATGAATGTTTGGTTATCCACGTTGCTGTACCGTTAATGTTTAAATTACTGAACCAAAAATAATTTCAAGTAATCAATAAATTAAACTGAATAGCCAACATTTCGAAAGGGTTTCCAACGAGATGATCTCTTTATGAAACACGGCTGCATCGGAATCTATTGATAATATGTTATTGAATACAATGTCGGCGATGCGTTCACAGTCCATTACCGGCTCCAATGGATCGATCCGCCGTTGTGCAGATCCCACAAGAAATTACACAAAAACGATTTATGTGACATAACTAACTTAAATCGACTCTAAAATTCTGTAAACTGTCGTTTGCGGTCCCCAAACCATAGATCACTAACCCTACAGATGTGACCCCAGTCGTCATCAAATTTGTCACAGACCACTCCACAGTACAATAGAGACACACCAATGAAATAGCTAATAAAAAATAAATAAATAAAATAATAAATTTTGACAAAACGTCTTGGGCACTCCGGTGCTCGCCGGAGCGTGGTCTAGTACTTTAATTTGATTTATTTGATTCAGTACGAAAGGGTGATCTCGAATAAATTACTTTGTATAGCTGCAAGGACGTCTCTGCTTCGTTTCATTTCGGATAGTTTATTCATGCGAACCACTTTTCAGTGGAGCTTTTAAGCAAACACTTGAATTTTAAATATGCACCAAATAATGACGCGAACATTGAAATGATAGCTTTATTTAATACTTTTCTTTTAAAGAGTGATTCCTATAGTGAACTGGGAAAAATGTTATTTTTTCAAAATAGGTTTTAACCCAAAATTAAAAATCAAAAACAATTGAATGCGAATTATCATTGTTATTTGCTTTCGCCTTATATCATCGAGTCAGAGGGAAAGGAAAACAAATAAATAGCCAAAGTTCCCCTAAATATTAAAATTTAATTTTGCTGTCGAGTATTCGATTAGTTCCGAAGTGGTTCGTTATTGTCATTGAGTGAGGTTTTTATTAATTCGAAGGGAGTTGTTATTGCGATGCGATGCGCATTATCATTGCTAGCTATTATTATTGTCGAGCGGAGCTTCCATTGTGCGGTGGGGCCGCGGCTGTTAGCAGACGGTTCACTGACTACCTCGTTAATTAATTTCTCTAAATGGATCATTTAATTTCATTAAATGCAAATGAGGGGGAGGCCGCGAGTTTTGTTATCCTTCAGCTCCGTATTATCGTCTCCTCATTTATCATACCAACGTCAAAAATTAAAATAATTATTATTCGAGCCGTCTAATACTCGTTTATATGAAGCTCGACATCGACTCTAAAAGCTTGCCTAATTTAAATAAGACTCTCTAATTATCAGTAGCTGACAATTGATCGATAGAAAGTGTCCGCGCCTTCATTAATCATATTATTGTGACGGCTAATTCTTCCGATACGTCGCTGAGAGCACTTATTTAATTGTCAAGTGGTGAATGAGGGGCAATCTGTTCAGTGACACTATTCTTTTTACTGCCGCCGCGGGCGTCGGACAAAAAGCTCTCGGGGCGCACTTAATTTTGGACTGGCGCATGGCGGCGGCGTCTCGAGTAGTGTTCCGTCGTCACCGTGCGTCTCTGTCGCTCCCGCGGCCGGCGGCGGGCTCGCGCTCGCCCCTCTCTGTCGCGCAGCCCCGGCGGAGTCTGAGTACGCTCCGCCCAGTGGTTTAGTGATTTGATGCTGCGTGAACTGATTCAATTGTTGTTTGAGAAGACGCGCCCAAAAACGCGCCTTAACATTTCACGTTAAAGACGAAAATTGTCCGGTAAAACGATCCCGCTTACGACCTCTCCGAGGGGGAGGTTGTTTATCTCGGTTTGCGTTTTTCGAGGACGTGATGTGAATTTGGCTTGTATATCCGCCAAACAAAGAGCACTTTCATCGATCGCAACAGTTGGAGACGCCGCGGGCGCTTACGCCGTTGTGCCCCGCGCACGTCTAGCCCAATTTGAGCTTTATCGAACGTTATTTATACGCTGCTTAGAAAGTTTGAGAAACATGTTTGCACGAGTGTTCTTATGGGAATTGTATTAAGTTTGAGCGTCTTTATTGTCGAGGACGTGAGCGGGGTTATAGCTTCACAAGTAGTTCCGTCTAGTCTAGGAACTCTACCTAATCGCTTTGGTCGTCATGGACATTCTTAGATAGTATCAAAAAGGAAAATAATTACTATTTATTCACAAATTTGATGTACCTTCACTATACAATCACACACAAGGTTACAAATAACAACAGTATTAAGTTTCATATTAAAGTGACAAGGCAAAATTATAAATCTAACTCAGTTTTTATACGTATTCGTGTATCATCACGATCTCACTGTTAAAACCGCCAAATTACTGAGTGCGCATAATCCAATCCTCTTATTAAAATTCGACCAAAACTCAAATGGCATTTGCAGCATAATGATTAGTGTTTAAATGATAAGTCAAGCGACCTCGGCGTCCTTCGTTCGATTCCCGTGTCTCTGAAGGTGTAATTTGGAAGGGTTCTGAATAACCGATTAGCTGTTTCTCGGTAGCGCCAACCTCGCATTATGTCATTAGGACTGTGTGGTCACACGTACGCCGTTTCAATAAACTACTGCGTATTGGTATTACAAGATATCGACGACGAGCCAGGTAACACACTTTCCTTGGAACGGAATTGTGTCAAGAATTTCGTGGAAATCGAATTTCACCGTAATCTTAAAAGTACCCAAGAGATGCTCATTAAAAATTAAATGATTTAATACTTAAATAAGCATTGACGTCATTTATTGTTAATTTAGTGCTTATTGTTGGTTTTGAGTTCCATTTTCGTAAAACCTTGGCTCTGCTATTTA
This sequence comes from Cyclophora punctaria, assembly GCA_951394245.1. NCBI lineage: Eukaryota > Metazoa > Arthropoda > Insecta > Lepidoptera > Geometridae > Cyclophora > Cyclophora punctaria. Next base: position 8,269,505 of record OX596171.1, read on the forward strand.
TAATTAAATACGAACCTCATAAAATGTAGGTAAGCTTTAAATTTAGTATAAGAACTTAATACCTAAACCAATTTTTTACGCTGCACGGTATCAAGATACAACTCCAAATACCAAGTGGTTTGTATATCGTTTAGATTTTGGTTTATAAGATTTTTTGTTCCAATAAAATAATCATTTTTCCGTCATTGTGAATCGATCTTTACAACAATCTCGACGTTATTTGCGTTTAACTGAATGCTCCAAATAAACGCATACAAAGACTGGGATGATTTGCAAAACTTCGCACGTTCAATCAACAAATATTTTTGGAATCAATTTTATTAAAAGCACTTCTTCAAAGGTATATTTTCTTATATCATTATCCCTTGATTATTATTCGTTACAAATGGAAAAAATATTGAAATGAGTATTTATTTTTTAGTATTAAAGTATTCAAAGTGTCCATTACCACTATACTAGAGAAATCCGCGAATCTAATTGGAACAAATTAGCCACCTAAAACTGTACCGAGTCGAGTACAACAAGTCTTTGGAAAACGTTTATTCGGACACAAATTTGACATACTGCCGTGCTCAGAGACATCAATTCTGACATAGTTTTTTATATTTTACATGTCAAAGATCACTGATTAAATTCACCTATTGATGTTTCTGAGTACGAACGGCTAAACACTTTAGTCACACTTTAGTCCACGACTTTAACCCATGCTTTGGCGTTTATGAAATCGATAGTATGATTGTTATTGACTATTGTTGAGTCACCATGTAGGAGGTAAATCACCATAGAGGTTGAGCGTCCGTCATTATAAACTCGCCATTATGTAACTCGACGATTATACGTCGCCACAGACTAAATGTCGATAAACGACGCACTGCAGGCACCACACCACCTATTACCAGTTTACGACTGACAGACAGACCGACAAACGTATTCCAAAGTTTACGATCGGCGAATCACACCGATGAGTTGTACTCACCGCCTTTAAATTTAACCACTTGCCACTATAATCAGGTAAGCCTAATTGTAAATGGATTTGAACATGTCATTTACTTGTCGTTAGACAGTTTATTATTAACCGTCATAGTTATTCATAATTAGTTTCTTTTTTAATGAAGCATTTTCTCGCCACAATTGCGAAATAAACCTCAACTTTATGTGATAATTCTAAGCGTAATCTAGGAGAAATAACTTCATTTATGTCTGTGAAATGTCTGTTATTATTAGTGTGTACCGCTGTGGAGCAATGATCAAGATATCTGTGAAGTTAAAGGTACTGTGATAATAAAACAGCTTTGGATCTAACGGTAGAGAAGTTTATATCATTCCTCTGTTAGTAAATTATATGGATAGGCTAGGAAGGTGCTCGTGTTGGTACGCTGACTAAGTTAAACGATTGGGTGATACTCAAATAATTATATTAAGTCTACATCCGTCGGTATGACTGTTTGAATACATCTCTGAAACTAATATATGAAGCTAGCCTAGCTGATGTAAGAAGAAAAAAAATATGCTTAAGGGATCTTTAAAATAAATACATAGCAATTCGAATTTGTTTTTTTTTGACACGAATATAAAAAATACTGTATAAGTTAATGATTCACATTTGATATTACTACTTAACTATTTTTTCATAGAAATGATACACTTTAGGGTAAATTACAATGGAGTGTAGAGCGGTAGCGGCGATCATTAGTCGATGATTTGGGGCCTGCGCCGGCGCCGGCCCGCCGGTGACTTGCGTCTATCGGTAGTAACTGATCACTAATCTATGGTTTACTTTGCCTTCTCATCGCAGATCTGAGGTCAGCTTTGCCCTTTGTCTTAGATTCACACGTTGTCATTCAACCGACACTTTTGGTGCCGACAAATAGGCATTCGAGTCTGATAATAAAGTACATTTTATCATCGTTTTGTGAGATCTGTTTGTCTAATTTGGTACGTCGGTTTAGTCTACGTGTAAAGTCTAACTACTTACTACATACCTACTACTTAAGTATACAGTAAGTACTTAGTTGTTTTTTAATAATACTAGCTTAGAGCTTATTTTGAGTCTCGCAGCTGTATGTGAATTAGTGCGCCACATCATTTTATTTATTTCCATTTTGTGTTTCTAGTTTGTTTTATTTTTGTTTGCCAAATGATTAATACCATTTATAAAAACACAGTAACCGAAACTAGTACAACTATAACTCAAAGGTCGTTATATTAAAATATTAAACGAATATAATATTTAATGGCGATTAAGTACCTTGAGAACGAACAGTAGACAGATAGTTAATTTGGCACTCACATAAGTGCGTAATACATATTTTAATTGTTCTAAAATAAAAATGGTTGCTGATATTATTGTTGAAATGGAATTTAAAATATAAATAAGTGATTTAATAATGGCACAAACGTCAAGTTATAAAATATATTTATATAAAACGACTCTATTCCGAGATATTTATCTAACATAACTCTAAAACATTTAAATGTAAATGCGATAGTTAAGTATTTAAATTGTTTGTTAAAAATATTCACTAATTAACAAGATAAGCAATAAAAGTTATGTACGTAATTAGTTTTATTTATAAATTAAACTGAATTCAAAGAGCGTGACGTAAAATTAAAATTAATTATCTCAGAGCGGTCTAACGCGAGGGTCCTTTGTGTTTCGGACACTATCGAACAATATCTGGTGGGAATGGCGGCGGCTATTCGGCTATTATTTGAATAAACAGTGGGAGGATAGCCGCCAATATTCCATTTGTACCGGAGTCTTGGACAAAAACATAAGAAAGTAGCCGCTCACAAAAGCCATTACATCCTTCAATTAACTCCGATTTCACACCCTTTCACGAACCGAAAAATCGAAGCCCAAACATTAGTTTAAGTGAAATTATAGAAGTTAACAAAAAGTGCGACAAAAACCGTCGATTGGAGACGCGGCCCTCCCCGGCGCCTGCGCCGGCGCTCGGCCTTGCGTCAATAACCAATATTGGTTATTGGGAAGAAACTTCTTACCTCATCTTGTCCTAGCATAATGTAAATGATATACACAAGAAGTTAAGTAAAAATTTAAATGAAAATTTGGTAAATGTGAATTATATATTTATGCTGCTGTTTTACGCTAAGTTTGGGTGCGTTTGTTGTTTTTTTTCTCTAACAAGGCTTTTTGATAATCTATCCCATGACCGGTTCAAAAATACAAATGGTAGTTTTTATCCCAAAATCTACCAGAAACTAGAACATATTGTACTTACGAGACCACAACACAATGCATCCACACTTAATTACCATCACACACAACTACTTCAAAGAAAGAACATGTCATACGTAATTTAAAAGTCAATCTGAAGCACAAAAGCGGAACGTCCTTGATTAGAAAGATAATATTCAATCAATAGATATTAGATTGTTTTAGCTACCGTACTTTTTATGGCTCCTTTCGGTCACGAAGGCGGCGCTGGCGCAGACGGCCGCTCGCCTAATTACTAACGTTTGTTTTTGATAGAGCCGACCCGGTACAAGCACACACACAATTGTTTTGAACTTTAGAAGTCTATTTTCTATCGTTCTCATGGTCTTAAACGTTCCGTGGATTATGCCTATACTGTCCACTATATTATAGTGGTATTCTGAATTGTGTTACTGGATTAAGGACATGATCTACTAATCGAATACTTCGTTTTAAAAGAGAAAAATATCAATATGTGTACTGACACTCTTTTAATAAGAATAGAGTAAATACTTTATTTTGTTCGGTTATATTTTATTTTAACATTGGTTACTTTATACTAAATAATCATTAATCATTAATACAAATCTCATCATCAAAACAACTTTAACTAAATCCTCTTTTCATTGATATGAATGTTATTAAAATACGTGTGACGTAACGTTTGTGGTACTGATGATACCGGTAGCGTTTAGCTTAGCGCTGAGTCAGCGTGTGTTTGAGATGCGCCGCTTCTCACGGGCCAGTACCTGTTCACTCTCATTGAGGCAGACGTTGGGAGGTAAGCCTACTGGGAAATGGGTGGGCAACTTGTCTTTTGTCTTTCTAGAAGGCCTTCAGGTGATCTAAAGCTCCGATACCAGGGTTGCCCACGAACTTGTCAAACGTACTTTACTCTGCTTGGAATCTTCTGAGTTATCTGATTCCTTTTCCACCTAAATGTTGGATCGGACCCTCAAGTACTAAGCACTTAAAGTTCAATAAAAAAAGTGTTATCAAGCCTTGGACTAGGTTTTTGTATGTCTCGATCACCACTCTATTACTCCGGGCATTACTTACCTCCCCATTAATCCGGGCAAGACTATTCTAATGTTTTTAGAGAGCAAAACATCACAACTATAACGAACAACTTCGACAGAATTAGAACATTTTATAGCCAGTTAGGAAGATACTAGTTAGGTGAAGTATTCAAAATCAAATGGCCAGTCTGTTTGTTAACAGGAGTCGATGGTAACTCCGTCAGTCACGCGACGGTTGCACATCCAAAGATAGTATCGTTTTATTGGATAAGTACCCAACGACTTGCATCAAAACACCACGATGTTTGTTTAAAAAACACAATGACGCAATAAATCATAAACAATTCAAAATATCTTTCTCCAAGATAAAACAACCGTCAAAATAACTCCTTTAATTCTGGTACTTGATACAAAAATATGAAAATTAGTAGACCGTTTTATGACACTTTATTGATGTGATGAGCACAACAGTAGCATACGAATTGTTACATTATCTGAGCCATACCAAGTAAGAGTGTAGGACTATGTCTTGAAGAAGATATTTTATTAAAAACATTATACTTTGACGTCTTTGTATCGAGTGGATGTAAAAATAGGGATTTATTGTTGTAAACCCTTTTTTATTTGGCTCATGTAGGTGGTGAATTGAGTAGAAGTCGGTTAAGCTTCGCCTTTGTTGACATCTAAATAACTTTGTTGTCAAGACTCTGACCTCAACTAAAAATATATTCGAGGTACAGTTTTGGATTTGTAGATAGGATTAACTAAACTTGAACAAATATTTTTGTTAAATGTCACCATAAGTATTTTATTTAAATACTTTCTTTATACAGTCAGTTGGAAAAGGAAGCTTTGGTATAAACTGTGCCTCCTAGCTTTCATTTAATAATATACCTACTGCCTTATTCATAAACACTATAACTAAAACACTGATTTAAAGTATTTCTGTCTCTTTTGCTCTTCAGAAAATAGCGTATGTCGGAAAGAGACAAACTATTAAAAAACTACCTAAAAAACTGTTAATAATCATTCATGAATAAGGCGTCCAGTCTTTTTAAACTATTTTATTCAATAAAAAACGGCGAATGAAAAAAAAATCACTGCTGGTTATAATTATCATTGTTAAAACAACGCTTGACTCTGAACAAAAAAGTAAAGCAAATCATAAAATTGTTTTTCCCCACAGCATAGCAAAAGCCTATCATTACCTTAATAGGCAATGCTGTGGGACCTACAATAGTAACCTATTGCTAAATTAAGCTGGGACCTACAACCTACTTAATACCTATTGATAAATTAACATTGAACATTATTCATAAATGGATTCTCACCTTCTATTCTGGTACCAGGTCTTGACCTGCGTGTCAGTGAGCCCCAGCTTGGCCGCAAGCTCCATCCTGTCCTGCACGCTGAGGTACTTCTGTCTCTCGAAGGACTTCTCCAACGTCTGCAGCTGATGGTCCGTGAAGGCAGTCCTGGCCTTCCGCTGCTTCTTCGCCAACCCTGACGCGTCCCCGCCGCAACTCTTACTTGATACATCGTCAGAATCGTCTTTGACACCTGTAAAGAAATTTTGTGTTAATAAGAACAAGTGAGTGATGAGAGGCCTTAGCCCAGCAGTGGGACATTACAGGCTAATGTTAATTTTCAAGTGATATTAGTATCACGTCTTTGGGAAAAGTTAACTAATAAATAAAAGGAAATGACGTCAAGTATATGTGACAGGTAAAGTTGAAACCTCATTTGGCATGTTAAGTTATGAATTTGTTGCAAAAATGTCGGTGTTTCAGGCCCCACGCAACACCAACCATGTCCGTATTTAGCTTTAGTTATTTGCAAAACGGATTAATTTCAAACAGACCAAGTTTCCTCAGTGCAATAAAAGCCCTCGTCATTTAATCCTCAAGACACGCTCCTCGCACGACCCCAGAAATCGTAGGAGCTCCTCTATAATCTGTGGTTAAACCTCGACAAACGTGTTTCTTAACATTGGCCCGCGGGCCCTGGCGAAGCCCTGCTGTAGGGCTTCTTGTGGTCGACCTGTCTCTTCGTATTTCCTTCAACACCCGTTTCGTAAACGAGCGATAATTTTACATATTTAGCAATTACTTACTAACTTAAAGTATCGCTCCTAAACCAATATGGAACCACATTTAAATGTAACCTAATTAAAAGGAAGCCGCGCTCAAAATATTAATCCCTCAAGCTAGTGTTATAAGTGCATTATTGTGTATTAATGATAATAATTTTCACGGTCGAGTAACGTGGCCGGCAGTTGGACCTTATTATAATAAATTAACGGCGGTATACCCTAATGGGTTTCCCTGCAGTAATTATGTTCAATATTACAAACTGTTAAAGGGTCGGTGGATAAAAAATCTACTGTTCTACAGAGGCAATTTATGGTGAAGGTTTTTACGACAGAAAACATTTACAATGTAAACACTCCGGGCCAGGTATTCATAATTCATATTTGACTAAACGTGATGCGTATGCGTTGCTGTAATCATGATTCGCTACATTAATTTTTGCACCTTTTTTTGCCTTCAACACCTACAGAATGAAAAATAAACCTCTCAAGAAGTATAAATAAAATAATTTAAAACATTTGACTTTATAAAACCACTGATTCCTTATTCATTTGTTTCAATCAATAATTGTCACTTTATCTCTTAAAGTATGCAAATTGCATTTTATTAATTTATTATTGTTAACATTCGATTTTATATTGAACGTTATTTAAATATACCTACGCAATATACATAAGTATTTACAATAAAAATCCATTTATGTGTGTATGGACGATCGATCATTTACAAGTTGCCATTTGTTAATTCTTTGGTTTAACGTTTTACATCAATACATTTGTTTGCAAATATACATTATTTCTTAATAATAACATGTTGGAACGACTGTTAGGAGATATTATATTTTATTGATCTTTCTAATGGGTATGTTAAATTCTCTTACACGCTTAATCGGTTGAACAGAGCAGATTAAATCTGTTAATTTATGTCTCAATCTAGTTTCAATAGAATTTAGATACTTTACTTGTAACAAAATGTGTCTCACTATATTTTATTAAACTCAGTCCGCCTTATTAATAAACGCTATGTAACTAAAACACTGTTATATTGTGTTTTGTCTCTTTTGCTCTTAGGAAATATGTGTATGTCAGGAAGTGACAAACCATTTGATAGCTAAAATGTTCGCTTTTATTAATATGGCCCAGTAAGTACATATTAGATTAACAATTCTTTATAGATCTGTTTGGGCCGTAATTGAGATACAATTAATTTTCACAATCTTAGAGCTTTGCTGCGATGTTGCATTATTTTACTTAGATAATACCTTAATATTTGCAAGCCTCACGTATGAGGCAGGATAAAGATAAACTTTACTTACAATGTAACATGTTTATTGTACGTATATATTCGCAACATAAATGAATGTTATAACATAATTAAGCAGACCCTCAGTTAATCTTGTTCTTCATAAAAACAGTTTATACTTTTAACCTGAAAATACTAGATTTTATTCCTAACTTCCTACAGAAACTGCTCAGTGCAACGCAGGTGAAACAACGTATCTCTACTATTTTTCTACCAATTGAGTTTTATAACATACTAGACGCTCCGCACGGTTTTACCTGCGGCATGGCTTTTTCCGTGGGAACTTCTCGATAAAACATAGCCTATGTATAAGCCTGTTGAATATAGCTCCCCAATATATATAGCTCTTCCGAATGGGTGGTACGTTCAAAAGAGCCTCTATGGGGCCAAAACTGAATAAAAATATTTGACTTTGACTTTGACTTTGACAATACAACAAACATTATTCGAATCAGACTGGTAAGTCCGAACATACAAACAAAGTTTCTAATAATACCTCTTTATAATATTAGTATTGAAGTACAGATCACGTGAGCAGCCCCCACGGGTGGTGACCACAAGGCTCGCCCACGCTCCGCTGCGCTCCTTACATTATACGTATTAACTATAATCCTTTACCTTTACCCTTCATACAAATATGGATCAATTTGACCATAACCGCAAATGAGATTTGAGTTACAAGTTATGACACTTTGGCGATATGTATTTGTATTTTGTACTACTTGGTGTATTGGCGTATTGTTGTTGGTTGTGTATTGTTGGTTGGTTTATAGAAATCGATAAATCTATGATTATGAATTTTGAATATTTGACCGGAATAACAGATGAGATTGAGTTACAAATTATGATATTTTATAGTTTATCTCACTCTGATTGCTAGGATTAAGGTAAATAACATATATATTCTAAAAATATTCTTTATTACGATCTCAGATAGCAAATCAAGTTTTGCCATGGTTTGAATTTAATTTTAAAATAACCAACTAGATTTTTTTGATTTGATACGAAAATGAGTTTTACCTACCTACGTATACTATAAATTAAAATAATCTTAATTACGTCTCTGTTAATACCATTAAAACGTATAAGTATTTAATAAATGAGTCCAATTGAACTAATCTTGTGATAAAGTGATTAAGTTTCAAGTTTGGGCGTTATCGGAAACACACGATTTCCAACATTACCATATTATCTAATGAATGTTACAGAGATTAGTTAACTGCGGTTTAAACCGGAATACATTAAAATCAATGTCTTGTTTCGTGTTCTTCAATGAGATACAGTTTAATATATTTTTAGGTCGTAAATTACCTCAACTGAACTTAAACAAGACTAACAAAACACTAACATCCTTTAAAATAAAAAGATATCCCGAGTATTAAGTGCTAAGTATTTGAGTATTCAGTAAGTATTAAGTATTTGACAATATTTAAATAACGACACTTTATACGGAGTATTACTATACTGTAGATAACAGCTTTATAAGTAAGTACAATACTGTTTGATACCCGGCTCTACTTACCAGTGATTTTTAAATTGTTGTTGAACAATCAGTAAGAAACCCATAGGTACCTGGCGTATTCTTGAATATTCTCTTGAATATTTATAACACAAATAATAAAAATCCTAAAGTCCGATTAGGTGAAGTAGTACGTACTTGTATACAAAGGTATTATACATTATTTTTAGTTATTTTATTATATTATATTATATATATAAATCTATATTAATATTATAAAGAGGTACAATTAGTAAGTTTGCTTATTTGTTTGTTTGTATGTTTGTATGTCCAGCTAATCTCGGGAATTACCAGTCCGATTTGAATAGTTCTTTTTGTAATAACCACATATAACGGGAAGGTTATAGGATATTTTTCATCCCAAAATTCCTATGGAAACGGGCACAATGCGGGTAAAACCGCGGGGCGCTGCTAGTTAATTATATTTAACAGATACCTTCGCAGACTTTAAGTCGTATAATTTGTCACGACCGACTAGATCTTCAATCTGTTGTTTAAATTCATAAACTGACTCATTTAATAGCTCCGGTAATTGTATTTTTTTGCTGTCGACAAAATAATCAAATCTGACCTCTGTGTTAAATGTAAATATAAAACAATATGCGTAGGAGTTGTTAATGTATTTATAATTGAAATGGTTAAAGGTGCGGTTACAATGATTAACATTTTTTAAGACAGTTGTATCAGTTTATGGCTCGTAAATCAAGTGTGCGCTCAGAGACGAATTGTTGTTGATTTGTCATTTAATTAATGAAATAATATGCCTGTATTTTAAAGTAAACGTCAAATTAATTCAATTTATTAAGACTAAATATTGTAGCATTAATTAAGATTAAATAAATAAAAAATAAATTTATCGGTACAATAAACATGAAACTGGATTCTTTCAACTGTTGAAAAATTTAATATACTTCTCCTGTTTATAATCAATGTTTTTAATAAATAAGCGTATCATAATAACTTCTTGATTAAATCGTATCCGTATCAAAAAAAAAATCGTAATGGTACCTATCCCGTTCGCATCAATGTAACCGCACTTTAATCCCGCTCAATTCTTATCATCATAAGGACGCGGCTCACTCACAATCTATTCGTGACATTAATTAAGTATCGATTAAATATTAAGTTACATAGTGAGAGACAGTTCTCTTATGATTAATTCAGTTAATCAGATAGCCGATTATATGTTTGAGGTCATCTACTTCTCTAATTGGCTGAATGATTTTCAGCATAATCTATGATTTTATCTTAAGTAGGTACAATAATCAAAGTTTTAATTGGCAGAAGTGCTCTTAATCTTGGTAGGATGTGAATTAAAACAACGCAATATTTAAAACTGACTACAGCGATGCCATAAGATATCCTAAATGGCGCACTCAGAGAAACTAATGATTGCATGAGAAGTTAATGAGTGATTATTGCAATGTAATGTATGAAAAATAACTTCAATTAGTTAATTGTTGACTTAATTATTATTATTATAAAATAAGTATAAGTATCAAGGTGGGATTACCTCATGAAAATTTTCTGAAAGAATTGCCAACGTTTTTACTTAAAAATATCTCTATGGATAGATACATTCATCGATTACGTTATTATAAGTCCAGTTTAATACATATTCAGTAATGATTGATTAAGTGCTTAACCAGTAGAATAATTTCCGATAAATACATACACAATCTAATAACAACGTTAAACACATAAAATAATGTAATTTATTGTCTGTTTGTACAACTAGAGGCAGTTAAGAGTGCGCAGGCCGCGGGTCAATGGGAACCCATGTATATTCATTGCTTTATTAATGGCAATGTTATTCAAACAAAAAGTTAATCGTTACCGACTTAGTTTTTGCCGCCAATGAATACTTGAATACTTATTACGCAATAAAAATGTATTTTACCGAACAAAACATCACTACATAGTATGAAACAAAGTCGCTTTCCGCTGTCTGTCCTTATGTATGCTTAGATCTTTAAAACTACGCAACGGATTTTAATGCGCTTTTTTAAAATAGATAGAGTGATTCAAGAGGAAGGGTTATATGTATAAAAATTCCCGAAATTCAAACGGGAACAGGCACAACGCGGGTAAAACCGCGAGCGCTGCTTGTTACCCAATAAAAATGTACCTATCTACCGAATAAAACATCAATTATAAAGTTGTGATGTATTGCAAAATATTTCTAATTTTGACTCCATTATGTAAGGCATTAGTTGCAATTTGTAATGAAAATAATGTGGCTAATCTAAGCGGAGGCAATTAAAATCTAAACCGGTAGCGAACTAAATAATGGTCTATATGCCGTTTATACAATTTGCCTAATTACTGTAACGCTTGCTTTCCACGACGATGCAAGATGTAAAGCGAAGTGCACAACATCACCACTGCTGCACAAACAAAATGACGTTACTGCAGTTTGAAGACAAACGGCAAAGAGTATCTGGGACTAAAATAAAATATATCGCTTCTAATATAGACAAACTTATGTCGTTAATATGGTTAAGGTAAATTACAATTATTCTTATATATGTTTGGACTATATTAATTAAGAGTAAAAGCATTTGGGAATTTGGTTTTGATTATCAGAAAAGCTATGATGTAAACTAACGAAAAGCTTTGAGTATGACATTAATAATAATAGGCACACCTTTCGAGAATACAATCAAATCCTCCATTAATTTCCTAACGTCAATTATCCACGTGTGACTTACATTATATTGTCAACAATGCAGCCACTAACGGAATCGTCTAATTGGTTACGTCACACCATAACACTAGCCATTATAACCGCGCTTGTGAACGCAGCCTAATGGCAGTAACTAAGCATTAAATAAACTAACATTATACAAAGAATACACATTAGTTTTCTATTTCGAATGCAATGATTTCTGCGATAAGTTTTTATAACAAGAGATAGTTATGAGTGTTTCTGAGTTATTAACTATTAAATTAATATCTGTTTAAGAATACGTAATTCACTTTTTAACATGCAAATGGACACAAGAGATGCCACGGTGCAGCGGTGCGGCGATGACTATCGAATTTTTTGGAAGAAAACGTATAGAATATTAGGCATTATAATTTTGTGTAACCACCCGGTTAATTTCAGCACCTCCCTACTCTACCTTCTCAATGTATGTATGTCTCTGTGGTCTGTCATGATGACACTTTTTTATTTGTTTTAACCGACTTTAAAAAGGCGGATTCTCAATTTGAATAAAGAATTTTTATTTGGTTAGAATTTCGCTTTCCATCTACCTATATTTTCCTCTATATACTTAAATGCATATTACTCTATTATCTCACCTGTACTCAGAGACTTCAAATCCTTGTAGAGATTTAATGAGTGACTTTGACATGTATGAAAAATAACGCCAATTAGTTAAGTGTCCATTTAATGGACGTATCTAAGTGCGGTAGTTAGGTATGGATCGTAAGTATTATGTAACAATCTAAAGTTGACATTTATGTATGTAAGTAATCCTTTTGAAACTTAATTATTAAACATAGCAAGTGAGTACCATTGAATACAATATGATATCGTGTCTCGTTATTTCGAAAATCGTTGCATAATTGCACAATTATTTCAAACTTAGAACCTTTTTATAAACGTAATGAATGATCAATGATGATAAGTTAAATAAGAATTGTAAACAGAAATGTTATAAGCGTAAACCAAACAATAACCAAACCATACTTTTATATGCGGGTAGATAACCAAAGATTTCATTAACACTTATCCGCCATTAACTGAATAGGTATTACTTATCTTCCTACAACGGTAATGTTGTTATTTCAATGCAAATATAACTCTGTACATTGTAAATGATTAATCTGTAATTAAATGTGAATTTAAATACTAAATGAATGTGTTTTTGTTGCAATTTGCGTAAGCTGTGTGTAATAAGAATATTTTATGAATTGAATTGCGTCACTGATTTTATAATACGTGTAAGTGTAAAATAATTATGTTAAAAACATAAAATTGGTATAACATTTATACACGTATAAAATAATGCTAAAAAAACATCGGATTCAAAATTCTTAATTCATAATTTAAAACAAAAAACTATCTCAGAAACCATAATTCCTTCGAAATATAAAAATGTACTATTAAACCCAAAAGTGTATCGTATAAATCGTTCATAATATTGATGTGAAATCGAATGAAAAAATATGCATTTTCCGATACTTTATGAGAAATATGGCCGCCGAGAGACTATTACATGGTATGTTCACTCGTATCTAGATGATCGGGCGACCCGCGCGGTACTCATTTTATTTTATAGGTATATATTATTAACAAATAGTTTATTTAAGAAGATAAAGATCATTTTATATATGTTATAAATGAAAAAACTTGATCTAAGTATTAACTTTTGCTGCATACTCTGATAAATCAAAAAGTAAGATTCCAGCCTGTGTTACATTACTTGTGCAATTAAACAAACAAAAGCGAAATCCTTATTGTAAAAAAATATTTTAATCATAAGTTCTTGAGACTTTTATTTAAAGAGGGACTCAATTTCAGTGCTCGCACGCCTGTCAGCGCTGACACAAAGCCTCGGATATCAGTCGCATTATACGAACAAATCAAGCTGCCCCTATTTATATCAATGCTAATCTATTTATTGTCACAATAAAAACTTTTGATGTTATCAACTCGACGAAAGAATCGTCACCTTTATCGAGATGCCAAAACTTTAAAAGACATGAATGACTTGAACTTTATTGGTATAGTGTTAAAGTTTATTTTGTTACGGACACTATGCGGTGGAATGCTAAGCAGCTTAACAGAGATGGTTCGCTTTGGAGGTTGCATTTGACGTCTCCAGTAACGAGACATCCGATGACATCGGGTAGGCCATGGCGTTAATGTACAATCACTTACACAATCGAAACTTACTTATCGCATTTCATTTAATGAAAAATAACCACTTTTATCAACTATACAGCCCCGTGATTTTCAACTATTAAACCAACATTAAGTATTCAATTAACTTGTTCCAAGTTTAAATCTAAACAAGTACGTTCGTATAATTAATTGAGAGGAACCTCGATTAATTAAAACTAATAAGTTGACGTGATAACAGGCAGTAAATTATAGACAAATGATGCACCAATCGCGACGCTTAGTCACCTTACTGCTTCACTCGGAGCGAAGGATCCGTTTCAAGGAAAACATTGTTTTACACAACGCTCCGCTAACATAAAGCATCAATTTTGAAACACCAGTAATAACTTCTGAATTGTTAAACAAATATGATACTTCTAAATCTCTCTTTCCTGGGAAAATGATAACAAAGAATTAGCTTGAGCAATTACGTTTATGCAATGAGTCGTATACGATTAACAATAGATTAATTATTTTGTTAACTAGTCTCGGCTTGTATGGTCACTAATTGGTATAAACGCTGTATTTTTTCACATTCTCAGTAAATGGGTTTTTTAAATTACGTCGCCAGAGGTTTTTATTTACAGTTGCATGAAACGTTTAATTGCCGCCAGCGGATGTTAAGTACAGTAATTGGAAGGTAAATTTATAAGATAACATACACCACTGTGCTAAAGGAAAATAATATTAATTGTTCGTTTGATTAATTAACTCTACAACAGCTTAAAAACAATATAATGGAATAATAATATTCTAATTAACACTCTAACTTAAATTAGCCGCCTTTGTACAAAGTTGTATTGTAATATTTTAATTAAAATTATAACAATAACTTAATTTCTGTATAATGTAGTTAGTCCTCAATATATTTAAAATAAATTTATAATCTAACATGTTTCGTTCATAACTGTACACCCCAGTTTAGATTAACGTGAGCTATTTAAAAATTTAAAAAGCGAACGTAACTTCAAATTTGACAAAAGCTGATTATGACGTCAGTTTTTTTCTTTTCTCCCCATGTAGTATCGAGTCCTTTCAGCCAGGATTAATTTGGATCGTTTTATAAGGAGGTCGGTAATCAGGGCTGGAGGAACGAGTTGTGTTTATCGTACCCTATTATACGTTTTATTATTTAATTTATTTAACGCCTCCAGTTTATCGGCTTGTCTATTAAATCGGTGATGGGATAAAGTGGTTTTAAACTCAAATATTAGTCTTTTGAACTTACTTATAGATTAAAAACAAAATTAGTTTAATGGGAGATTTGTCAAGTTGAATAAAAGATAGGTGAATTTGTGATTATAAATTAACTATTCGTCGACTTATCGATAATATGGATTGGTACATATTATTTATCAACATACTAAGAGGACATTCTAGTACCGACTTTAAAAATTACTTAACATATTATCTAACCAAGTCTCCGATTACGTGAAGCTACAATAAACAACAATTTACCACGATTTCTAATTAGTAGAATATAATTTGTGAAAAAATAAAAATAATAGTTCATCTCATTACGTTTCCTTGGTGATGCTAATTGGCGTTATTAACGTAATGTTGGTGTTTAATTAAGAACATTTGTCTTGAAATAATTAAAAACTAAGCAATTATAGGAAAGATTAGACGGTGGCAAAGTGTTTACTTCAGAATATACGTTCATTAGGAGCCGATGCATTTAACGTGGAATACCTAATAATACCGCATGAGAGGTAACAAGCGAGGATTATAATAATTATAATAATGTTAATTAATTATGAGGTTTAATTGAATAAATTTTGTTCAAAATTTAAATCTAGCATTTAACAATAGACGTATAAATCTATGTCTAGACAGACCATCGATCTTAATAATTACAGGTTAAACTTTAAAAGTTTTTTCAGTTTGGTTTACGAATATCACTAGGTTATTAAGTCTGAGCACTAGGTAATAACCTATTTTAGGAATATTATTTAGTAGTAGTTTAGTTCCGCTGCCTGAGTGCGTCCCCGTCGGGGTTTTCTGATGACAATGTTAGTGAAATTATTTTAAGACTTCCGTAATGACAGATGTCATTCAAACACAATTTCAATCAGTTTTATAAATTCTTGAAATTATTTGTAAAGATTAACAAAACAAATTATTCATTATTATTTATAGGTAGCATTCATTTTCGTTCGTCCGCCATTCGTCGCAAAATTTCATAATTTTAAACAGTAGTACTATCTAATATATGAAAATAATTTCAAAGTATCATGTTTATAAGTTAATGCTATGCTAAGTAAGTTCAAGAGTGGCCAACCCAGGTGTAGGGAGTTATTAGACCACCTAAAGGTTTCCTCTATGCTTACAATAGCAAACACAGGATTAAACCATATGAAATAAAAATATTTCAAAGAATTAAGAACTTATTCTTTTGAGATCGGTTAAAAGGAACATGAAAGGAGATCACAAATCGAAGAGGTCTGTTAAAATTGTAAGTCAAATATTATTTGTGTCGGCTGATCGAGTCTGAAGGGACGTTTGTGACAAAACACATCGGATCAGATTACACCAGGATGACCCCTAAGGTTACACACACAATTTCGAGCTCTAAACTCTTACAAATATAGTTTAATATCCTTTGAATAAAATCTCTACCTATATCCTAAAGTTGTGACGTTATAAAAAAGTAAATCGTTATAAATCCTTATTTATTATGGTTTGTTTCATTAACACTGATTACCTTTTTATTTATGAATCAAATAAAATCAATCTAAAGAATTAATTCACGGGCTTGCGGCAGATAGTGAAATTAATATTTGTGACATTTGAAAATACCTCAATTGAGATGCAATAAATTAGATATACATAATTGAATCATTATTTTTATTTTCAAGTTGTTTGTCAAGTTACATTTATGTATTATCTGAGTATTAGGTTGTTTATACATTTGGTTTGTAATTGAAAAGAGCATACAAATATTTATTTGCAAGCGGTTTACCTTTACTTAAATGCCTTCTTAAACAATGGTTTACATTATTTAGGTAAGTACATTAAAATCAAAAGCTTTACGTCTATTTAAAGCAATATATTAGCAAAATTCAATTGACAAGAAAACAAATAATGTGGTAAAATAACAACGTTAGGCCTAGTAAAGCATGGTATGCACATTAAATTAAACAATCACCCGCGGTCGGCCGTAAACGAGTTCTCACATCCACAGTTCGCGTGACCGTGTGTTACTATCTTTATTATAACAATTCCCAGCCATCAACTGGATCAAACTATTTTATAGAAACCTCGTACTTATAACCACAGTGTAATGCCAAATGCCTCGTAAATAATTCCATAACATGTAGGTGTTAGTTAAGTTAACTATACACTCATCGATTGTCTATGCACCAGCTGACTGCTCCTTGCAGCTCGTTGATGTCTTTTCTTAGGCCGTTTAAGATGGTATAGATAGGAATGCTTTAAAAACATTTAATACACTGTTCATTGTATAATATTGTTTTAACTGTTCTGCCTACATTAACGGTGTTATACGGTTATACTTACTTTGTAAGTAGATCCTTACATAGATTGTTATAGTTGTCATTATGATCCAAAATGTGAGATTATAGACTGGCATTTATATCGTTTTAGGACGTTACTGTTTGTCCTAAGTGAGTGGTAAGTGTTGTGAGGGTAGTTACCTGGTGAGTCTGTAGCGGATCTGTCAGAGTCGGAGTCTCGGTGCGCGCTGAGGTCCCGCGGGGGCGCGTCCAGGATGTCGGTGATCATGAAGCGGGTTCGCGGAGCGCGCGCGTCGCGCTCGTCGCGCTGCACCGTCATGGCCAGGGCGCCGGGCGCGGGGCCCGCGCCGCCGCCGCCGCCGAGCGCGTCCAGCGCGGGGGTGCGCCACCCCCGCCCCGCGCGCACCACCTCGCTGGCCCCCAGCTCGCCGGGACCCACTCCGCCGCCGTCTGCGCTCAGCCCTGTCACCGCTCCTCACTCATCACACGCCGACAAACGACGAACACTCATACAGTTCTATTACACTTTGTACAACTCTGTTCGACTCTCTTGCGCACGCGCATCGCCACGGGCAGATCGAGTTTCAACAGTTTTTCCGGATGTAACACACTTCCGAACTCTATCGGTATCCAAGTTTATAATGAAGTAAAAAGTTACAAATGTTATCTTCCTGAATAGGGCACTAGTTCACACACCGGCCGATAGATCACTGGGTGTCGGGTCCGCGAGCGCGCGTGCGAGTGCGGGTGCGAGTGGTAGCGCGCGGCTCGCCGGTCGCGGAGCGGTCGTGTGGTCGGAGTGCGCGCGGCGCGGAGTGTGCGCTGCGGCCGCGAGCGCGCGGCGCGGCGGAGTGGGCCGGGGCCGGGCCGGGGGCGGCGCCGGCCAATGGGCGCGCCGGGCGGCGGCGGCGGGCGTGCCTCGGCCATGTTGCCGCGCTCTCCTCTCCTAATGCTCTTTTTGCCGACTCGCCGCCGCGGGAGAAAGCTCCGCGCGGATTTAAGCTTTTATACGTGGATAAAACGCTTTTATAGGAAAATAAAACGTTCTCGCAGCGGGATATCGCACTTTATGACGGCGTTTTAGTGAAACTTGGCGACACTGCGCGCTTGTAATTGGCTCGCACTCGCCAAATTGCAAACAACTTGTCGTAACTGCGACTGAATAATTGTTCTGAAATGTCAGCGCAATAATAAATTAAGAACAAATTATAACTAGGTTCCAATAAGACAACGATACTTGTAAGCCACCTAGAAGTATTTCGGTCGTAACTCCGCACAATCTGCTCCGATTTTAAAGACTGCAACTATGAAAAAAAAAATACATTTATAAATATGATTTATGTTCAGATCACTACTTTGCTCAAATAATTGACTATTTATTCATCAAAAATATTTATAATTGAGTACAATCAAACACAAAAAATATTATTTCCGTATATACTTAAATGATCCCAACATTTAATGTAAACTTCGCGCATTCATTGCAGATCGTAAAATCTGTAATGGTCGAGAAAAAACTGCATAAGCGATGCCATTACTGTTAGGTCACAGTAGAATAACTTTTGCACATTCATTTTAATATTTAAAACGATTAAAACAAAAGTGAATTGTGTGTTTACGAAATTATTACGTAAAGGCTGCAATGGATTATGGCTTTATTTATTTTTCATTTTTATTGCAAGACTTTGTTTCATAAATATGATGAAATTTGATTGTTTTCTAAGTAAGTGTAGAGGTGTATGTATGTCTGAGGTGTATGTATGTCTACTTTGAGGCGATATTTATATATAAATCATGGTAAATGAATGGGTAAGCCATTTGTACCGTAGTTATTATTATATTCAAGAAAATAATATCAAATAGATTTACTTATAGATTTTTGTAGGAAATGGGCATGCCATATGTACCATAGGTACTAACTATAAATATACCAGTATATAATATCAAATAGAATTACTTACATCAAAGTCGAATGATCTGAGGATTTATCTTTCAACTATAGAAGGATAAGAGAGAGCGGTGCCATTCATTCGAAATATCGGAAAGTAAAGTCAGATACTTTACTTACTTGAACAGACCACTTTGGGTACCGCAACAGAATCCGTTGTTATACGTTGATAGTGAGAAGTAGTAGCCTTCACTTGGGTATCTACTATTGAGGCAATCATTAGCTACTATGAGCTAGGTTGTAAATATTACTACTGAACTTCCTTGCTAGTACATTTCCATTTTCAATTTGTCGAAAAAATAAGTAGATAGATAGGTATAATCTATGTTTTCTTAAGAGAGAATTATGTCTACTAATCTGGTCGATTTCCAACCGACGAACGGTTCCTTCTGAGGAGGAAAACGGTGTAGTCACTTCATTATATTATAACCTCTTTCTTAACCCTTCTCTTTAATAGAAGTTGTCTTTGGTTCAAAAATCAGGTATGATGGCTAAATTTTTAAACATTTTTATGTATGTATATAGATATTTTATTAGTACTACTTACCTATTTTTAGTTCCTTAAGTTGTCAATTGGTGTGGTGATTGGACTCTAGACTGATAATCTCTATGGTAAGTATTTAAGGTACTGATAAAACACATTATGCGCTTGTGCCATTTTAATACTCCAAAATGATCATAAATTCTAAATAATAGACTAAAAATTTTAAAAATATGTTCTCTTTGTAAAAAAAACATGCTATGAATCTTCGAGGAGGAAAAATACAGTTAGGGTCTAGACAGACGGACTGCAATTCAACTGCAATCCGACTGCCAAATGGCAGTTCAGATGCAGTTTGAATGCAGTTGGCTCGACTGCAATCAAACTGCACGTCGACGGGCAGTTGGCGTGCAGTTGGATTGCAGTCTGATTGATTGCAGTCGTTGTAACTGCACTGTGTTAGTAAAAAAAATTAGACAAATCATTAGGGCTTTGGCTATCCAACAAGTTGCATAATACGATTTACCTCTTAATTATATAAATCCTGAAATTTTTTCTTTCAAACCGTATTTCCAGATCGGTCTAAAATTACTTCCAGATCGGTCTAAGAACACAAACAATAATAAAATTCGCTGATATTTATGGCGCCGTATAATTAATACACCGATGGTTGAACATAGAAATGAAATAAAATTACATGCTAACAAAACCACGAAACGTAATTAAAATCATAAATACTTCCAGTGAATTCCACCCGGAGGTGCTCCGAAGCAATGAGTTTTCATTTCATGCCTCCGTGCGTTCTTAATCGCATGAGTCTATTTAATATTACAAATGATAAGTGTTCGTTGATGTTAGACGGCACACTGCGCAATGTGCATTGACATTCGACGGGATTAGCAGAAAAATGCTAATGATTCAACAGAACGGTACAAACGAACTAATGAATTAAATTAGCTTTAGATTGAAGCGGTAAACATTTTTAATTTATAACTCGCTGGCCAAGACTGAGGTCTCCGGTTCAGTTTCCGGTCAAGCGAAAACATGATTCCTACTTTTTAAACATGGCTCGGGTTCGACATTGCATTGATCGACTTGCATTAGGCAGCGTGGTGATTACGCTTAATCCTCCTCACTGTACTGATATTTCTGTGATAATAAAATTTTTGCACTACTTCTTGGATGGGTGGCCGATAGTGACACTTGTATCTGAGCGCTACCGTGCTCCGGAGTGCACATAATAATATCGGTCCAGGTAAGACCAAGTTGGAGGCCTTTAGGCGGTCTTTAACTCCGACATCAGGGTTGGCCGTTAACCTACTCGAAATTACTTACTTTATACTACTGTACTATTCTTGCTTATTCTTGCTTATTCTTGCTTATTCTTGCTTATTCTTACTTTCTTTTCTCACTTCTGCCAACATGTCCAAGTGAAGCCATGTGGTTGCATAGTTCAATAATGGCTCGTGATTGTGGTCAGTGTTTTGTTCAAGTCGTAATTTCACGGTGGCCGCGGCCGCTCGAAGCGCCTGAAAAACTTTAATCATCCATTTTTATGGAGACTTCACTCGTAATTCACATTACAAATATGATAATTCTACTCGTAAACAACGTGGTTTGTACTCAGTCCGCAAATTGGAGCGTTTATCAAACGTTTCCGCTGCCGATAACGCTCTCAGTTCAGTTTCTAGGTAATTGTTATTTTTAATTAAGTTTGTTTCTGTTCCGCTGCGGCCTATTTGTAAAGTAAGCCTCAGTCCTAAACAGCAAATATATGATATATATATGATATATATAGAATTCCAGAAATCCACGTACCTATAGCTTTTTCCTTGTGTTAAAAATAAGTTTTAGTTATGTTCAATAGCTTTTTAACTGTTCATATCGATCGAACAAAATAACATATTTTCCCTAATATCCTATGATAAGCACGCACAGTGTGAATATTAGGAAAATTATTTTTTAGCCCTAAGTATCGTATGCGTATTCTAATAAGACAACAGCTTCTCCAAATCAAATCAGAAATCGAAGAAACCTTACGCCCGTACTTAATATATTAATGTCTTGACATAGGTATATCAAATGTATGAAAAAATATGTCCATTAGTTAACTATCGATTTGATGGACATCTCTAAGTGCGGCAGTAAGACTTGCGTACAAGAAAAACTCAAACACATTTGATTTCCACTTACTCGACTCAATGAAGGGAACACAAAGAAACTTTCCCTAGAAGCTTTTAAATCATCATGTACATTAATATTACAAAGAAGTAAAAAGGTTAAGTAAGAGCAATCATTTAATCAAACACACAGACAGACAGACGGAGGAGAAAAACTAATTTATTCCCACGTAATCGATGTACTTACCTACTCCAATGACATAATTGTGTCGCTAGTGCAAGCTCCGACAAGCTACGTACAGTCAGCAAAATATACTCCGACCTAATCACTAACAGCCTAATTCATTAACTCTCTATAACTGAAACACTATATCAGAGTTTTTTTTCTCTTTTGCTCTTTGTAAAAATTGCGTAGGTATGCTGAAAAGCGACAAAAGCAAGCAATTAAGCATTTATGAATAAGTCCGTAATGCTGTTAAGTTTAAACGCAAATGTATGTACACCTATTTAAGCAAGCTATGCCATACGAAACGTTAATTTATTTTGTTAGAACTGAAATCTGAAAAAAAGAAAATAAATAAGAAATAATAGAAGCTTAATCAAAATAACATATGTCAAAAAGTAGCCCAGCAGAACCATTGCACCGTTAACTAAATCCCATTTAAAAATAGAAAGCATAAAAAGTAACACAATAAGGAAATACATAAAACGATAATAGGTACAACAAACCAAGGAATAAACATTTCGAGCCGTATATAGCCGTGTATATATCGGCGATTAATCGTCTGACCGTACATTAATTGCATTAATTACTCATTATCAGGAAGACGGAGGCGCATTAATTTAGCGGAGGTTTTTATTTACACTTTACTTTAACAAATACATATATAATTGCTCTTCTAGTCTTTGTTATTTAGTGATGTAACCGTGGGTACGGTGTTACATGCGCGCACAATGTATGAGTATGAACCGTATGTGATACATGCGTCATACAATTTTGATCGTTGTGCAAACAATCTCAGTGAAAAACCGCACTGTTCATTGCGCATACGACTGTTTGCGTGTCTTATTAAGAATGTCGATTAAGACTGAATCGACGTGTCTGTGAACTTAATTATTTCCTTGATTAAAGACACGTTGGTGTTATGCTATTTTATAATTGGTTTTGTCTTGTTTCTTAGTAATTGTGTCGTGATTATGTACTTATCCCTTGTTGCATTAATTCTAACATCTTCTATAAATGATTAAGTTAAGTATTGTATACCTAGGTTTAGTCCCTGTTGATGATTGACTTTTAGGTAAGTCGTGCATGTCTCCTTGCATGTGCAAGGCCTCCGACATGGTCTGACGATTGCAACAACCGGGACCTGCAATTGCTCGTGCCCCCGGAGGCACGGTAGCGCTCAGATAGAAATGCCTCTATCGGCCACCCATCCAAGTACGGGCTGAGCTGCATGGGTGCAAATCATTTCATGTTGGAAAAACGCCATCATGTCAACACTACAATTTCTGAGGCGCAAATGCAAGTCACCTAAAACCTACCAATGCCTAAAAAGATATTAAAGTTAATACATGATATTTTTTACCCAAAACTCATTGTTCATTGAATTAAAATGTAGGTACCTTCAGTTATAACCTGACGCTAACTGATGTTTAAACAATTGTAATGTCGATTAAAGTCGGAAGATTTCTTACAGATAAGATACAATGTATTTTACTTACAACACTTGACTGCTTCCATTCGTTGATGAGTTGTCCTCGTTTACATGATGTTACAGGCCAGATAAATAACACGACCAACGGTTAATTGAGATCTGACATTAAACCATTCATATATCTTCACCTAAACAGTAATTAAGACTACTAAAGTCAAACAAAAGATTTATTTCAAACATTTTTAAGTTCGGTGTTTTACTAACGCTTAACTGTAAACATACCATAATAACCAACCTCTGTAAACATTACTAAGCTACACGTTTAATTAAATCCATATAATACCTAGTTTGAGTTACATTTCACGGCTTTGTATTCTCAAAAACAATTAAAATAGAACTTTTACAGCCTTCGAGTCATTCATTAACTATTTGAAGACCACACACCGCAGTGCCTCCGAAATGGCATACAATTAAATTAATTATTACAAAGAATGTATTCAAATCCCACTTTCCACGTTCAGATTTTATCTGTTAAAGACACCTTGGTTTATGACTGAAAATTAATTAATGTGTTTGTTGGATTGAAGCACTTCGGGCCAAATCAAACACTCTTAGAGCAATAAAATTGATGTGTAGCACCGGAAGCGACGCAGACATGTTCTGTGCAACAAAATAATGAACAATGAGAGCAATTATAAGTGGCGAGATGCGCCGATAACCCGGCGGTTAGAGTAAACGCGCTTTTTACGTTAATTAAACTTGGTTTCTGTAAACGATGATGGTCTTATTACTGCGACGGAGGCCGACTTGAGCCGAGTGTTTTACGGTCCGCTGGCCTCACCTCGCATCATACATTAGGTACTTACGTTAACAAAGTTAGTTAGTCGTGACTAAGCTTTGATTTATCACAGGAAAACTAGATTAAAACAGTAACTATTCTGTAATACTACGATATAATTTAGATTCGTATCTTATTGTACTTGATCTAATGCTCTCTTTTATTTTAAACTAGCTGTGCCCCGCGGTTTCACCCACAGCGCCCCCGTTCCCGTGGGAATTTTGAGATTATTATTCCTTATTTTTCTTATATAAAAACCTTGTCCTGAAATTAAGGAACATATTAAAAAAGAATCATCCAATTTGGTGCAGTCGTTCTGAAGTTATGCGCTTAGCAACAGATTCAGCGATTCATTTTTATATTATAGGCTAGCTTTTCCGCGCGATGCCTCCACCCACCAATAGATGGCACTAGTGTGAAATTTTTGTAAATCGCGCTTACGTTATTTTTTTCTAGATACCTATATAATAGTGGGGTTGCTTTTTAAATAAAATTGCTATACCTATATTCTGGTAGGAGCCTAGCTAGTAGTCGTAGGGAAGTAGTTACTTTATACTAAGGCGCAATAAGACTAGGTCCACTGCCGCCTCTAACAATCTTTGACAGCAATATTGTAAATGTTTCAAAGTTCAAATTGCATCTAACTATCGACGCATGTAGAGGCCTTTATTAAAACCTTACATTGTTTGCCATAGTTATACTAACACCAAATTAACTACAAATTAACACAGTACAATGTAAGTATACAGAATAATTATTTATTCAAAAGAACACATTGCAGTTGATAGCATCTTATCTACAAAATGTTTCGCGCTTATTGTTGGAAGAAACAAAAGCGTTTGAGAAAAATTTAATAATTTAAAAGTAGTATTACTTCCCTTATTTTCAACCAATGGTTAACTAAGTAAATGTTTGACAAGGCAGGGGAATTTCATTCGTAAACAAGCAAACTAAACTTACATCGTGGTTATTTAACTAAGCGATGTTGAGCTCATTGAGATTGTTAAGCAACGTCCTGCTCGATCTCTACTTGGATGGGTGCCCAATAGTGGCATTTCTACTTGATTGCTGCCTTGTTTCGAAGGGCAAGTAAAATGGTCGGTCCCGGTTTCTTCAATCGATAGATCTTTAAGGCTGTGGGTAGTTCATAATGTAAACGTAAAGAATATGTGCCAGACGCCTGAGCCTTTTGTTACGATATATAGTCTTTAGACTAACTGTCTAACAATGCTAACAAGCAGTATTGTTCTGCCAGAGGGATAGGCTAAAAAGTCTGATGAATATCCTGTCACCTGTTTTCATACACCAAAGAACTGTCTAAGCAAAGTCTTTAGTGGGATCAGGCTCTTAAGCACAAGACACACATAGTGCAGTTGCACATATTACCTTTCATAAAAATACAAGGAATACAACGTCTCGCGACCCGCAGCCGCACTATGTATGTCTTCCGCTTTAGATACTTTCTAAGTGTGTGGCCACAGTGAATGCGCGGTGGCTTACGCGGTGACTTACGCGGTGGCTTACGCGGCGGCGGCGGCGGAGGTGGCCACACTGAGGCGCGAGCTCTAGTAGCGATCAGACGTATATCAGGGGTTGCAAACAATTTTCGATCAACAATACACAACTAGATTTCGGGTCACGTACAAAATCAAAGCTAAAAAATGTCCTCGTGAATTATAAAATAAATATAAAATAAAATTATAAATATACCTGGACAAATTCACACACGGTTAATTAGACCCAAAGTAAGCTCTAAGCTTGTGTTATGGAATCTAATTAACTGATACTACTACATATACATACACAAATACTTTATAAGAATATATAATTGACACCCAGACATCGTCGCCAACAACTATGTCTGCACATATTGTTGACTCCGGGCGGGAATCGAACCCGCAACCCCCGACACAGTAAGCGCTCTCACTGCCACTGTGCCAACGGGCTTGTTAATTACGTGTGACAGCTTATTTTGTTTACTACCGAACTGACCAAAAAGTTTTAAAACAGTTCGAAGTTCAACCTAATTACAACCATGACACCTAGCAAATCTTCAAATATTTAAAATTACTACTGTCACTTAGAAACGAAAAGACAACATTTAGTGTGAAATCAACCTTAACGACCTACAAATAAAGTATTTTATTCCCGTGTTTACCTTCCTTTCGTTTCGTTTCTTTTAGAAGAACTACAGATGGAATGGAGTCGTGTTGAACACTTAAATAATTTGTAATATGCACGTAAAAGTTTACTTAAAATTATTTATGTTTTGGGCTATCTAGGTTTGATAGTATACATACTTGTTTTCATTACGATTTTTTTGATAAACTTGATAGTATAACTCTGCAAATATAGATCCTAGCGTATATATTAAATAATAATGATCAAACTTACTGTCATTTTTGCTCTAGAGTTGAAAATTAACGAGTTATTTCAGAAAAACTAAAAAAAAATGAACTTAAAACAAGATGGCGGCGAATACTCTACCGGGATTAGTTACAAAATCGAAATTTATAAGTCCAACCACCCCCCCACGACATAAAAAAAAAATCGCCCCCCGGATAAATAAATTATTACTACAAAACAAATCTACTCCATGTTTCTGCTGTTCTGTTTCACAAAATTTGCGCCAACGTTGGCCAAACATTTGTAGCGGTGACTTCAAATCAGTATTTTTTTTCAAAATTTGATATTATTTTGTTTAAAAGCTTAAAATATAACTTATTCTACATGTACTCACAGAAAGTAAGACACTCCGGCCGTTAAATTGTTTTTCCGGCCATTATTTTTGCAACTTTTTTGGCTGTGGTTCGAGGGAACTAAATAAAAGAGTGGCTCACTTTTCAAATGAGACCCTAAGCACCCAGACGTATTATTTGCGCTGACCCGAAATCTAGTGTGTATTGTTGATCGAAGCCATTTTACGTCAAAACGCCGAGCGGTAAGACCACTGGTTTGATACACCTGCCACCCGCTTGCAGTGTTGCCGTTCTAGAGACTTTGTCGCTGGATCTAGCGGAATTCATAAGTGGTTAGCGGCAAAAAAAAATGAGCTAGCGACAAAAATATATTTAGAGACTTCTAGCGGATTTTGAGCCGTTGTAAATGTGACTTTTTTTTCGAAAATATATGAAGAATAATGTGTTTTTTAAGACCACCGCTACACCTTAACAACCATAAACATCCGTTCTGGCACAAAATATTCTATTTCAACCCCACAATGTGTCTCGTTCACAATCTTTTTCTAAATAGATAATATACCTGGTTTAATACTTATTCATATTAAGCTATTGCATAGCTTCTATCGCGGGCCTTGAGCGCGGGGACCGAATCCAGAAATTCCGTAACGAAAAAACCTCACGCTCCCCAATAACGCCATCTAGTGATAAAAAAAATAACTATGCAATAGCTTTACCGCGGCAGTCCCCGAGTGCCACACCCACGTCTCTTTTTTTTAGCTGATTTTCAAATGTCCTGCTGGCAACATCCACGTAAAATGATACTAAACGAGAATTCCCCTGTTGTGATTTTTTGAATAAATGTGTTGATTTTATTTTTTTGTTATTTTTTGTGAAAAATGAAAATATTTGCCAAAATTAAACGATCGGCGCCCTCTCAAAACCCCAATTTATAAGGCGCGAACTTCGAGATTAGACTTGAACGTCAGCGATAAGATTTAGCGACTTCTAGCGGATTAAAAAAAATATATTTACCAATATTTAGCGGAATTTTTCATATTACTAGGGACTTTTAATTTTGTAGAACGGCAACACTGCCCGCTTGTTAAGTCGCTCGCCGCCTAGGCCCGCACTGTGGACACAACGCGCGGATCGGTGCGTTTGAAATCACCGCGCGCGGAGTCGCTCGGTCTTGTCGCGCTAGGCTTCCGCCTAGTCACTTCAGTATGGACACTTACACGCGTTTCATACGTTTGATATTTCGCGCCCGCCGTCGCCACCGCGCTAGGCCCGCAGTATGGACGCACACTAAGAGAACCTAACATATGAAAAACAAAACACAACCGCCGCTATGTATTTACCTCGCGTCAACCGTCCATCCAAATGACATATCGTAACGAAAACCTATTATCCACTCTATGACAATCCCACTCGTATTTATAATGCTATTAATAAAATAATGACCCTCGACCGCAATAGGAGTTAATACAGCATCAAACTAACATTAAATGTCATTTAATATACAAAAAACATGTCTCCCCATAACAATCGTTTTGTTATTCCTCATAATGACAATATTTATTTCTGCATTAGACATGATAAACATCCGCATTACATCTAAGTAATTTGCTTAAATAAAACTCTATTGTTTGTCTGTTATATACAGAATGTGACCTGGGAATTTGTTATAATATACTTACTTAAAGATAATTAGGTACGCATTACGAAACTAAAAAGCTTTTATCAAATTTTAAACTTAAGTGCACGGATTTTCCGGAACATCAAACCAAAAAAAAATTGAGCAAGTAAGTACCTACTCATCCGTATCTAATAATATCTAATAGTAAATAGCTGAGAACTATCGTCTTCATTTGTTTTTAGAGGACGACTAAAATGGTACCTCTGAAGTATGATATACATGGAATCGTAATCCACATCGAGATGTAAGACGGGACGGGGTAGTGGGGGCGCGCTGAGTAAACATAGAATCGGGCTACTTATTACGGGGCGCGTTAGTATGCATGGGCTGGGACCGCGCCCTCAGCCCTCGCCATTATACCGAGCCACTTTGTACATAACCTCCGATTTACACCTAACTAGATGCCAACACCACCCTTGAATGCAAACGGACTCAATCTAAATAGGAATTCGTATTACGTGCTCCAATCGACGGGAATACTCCGCTCCCCTTTTTTGAAACCAACGAGATTGAGAATCGATCGCGCGACCGCTCACACGTTTTAATTGAGCAATACTTCTCTTTTTATAGGTACTGATACGTTGTCCATTAATTTGTTTAACAGTTTATTAACATAATCAAATTCGAAGTTAAACCTCGAAAAACAAAACACGATACACATAATTTAGTGTACGGTATTCAATGATTCTATTAGAGCAAGGTATGCTACGATTTATGTACCAACATTATGTGCCGTATCCAAACATTTACATCGACATACAATTCTTCTTCTTCTTATCGAGTGGATGGTGACCCTGACCAATCCTGGTGTCAGAGTTATAGAGCCGCCAAAGGCCTCTGACATGGCTCATGTAACGACTACTATCCGTAGAGAGTAACCGGGACCGACGGCTTAACGTGCCCTCCGAAGCACGGAATCATCTTACTTTTCAGGCAATCAGGTGATTCAGCCTGCAATGCCCTAACCAAACTGAAGACAGTCTCACAAAGTGATTTTTGTGAGATATCCCCACCGGGAATCGAACCCGGAACCTCCGGATCGTGAGCCGAGCGCTCGAACCACTAGACCACGGAGGCTGTTACAATTTAAAATACATTACATAATGTATAATCTCGTAAATGGGCTATCTATAATGAGTTATCCTGACCCTGCCCGTATCTCTAACGTTTTAATGAACCATACAGAGAATATGTATGTAATGACAGATACAAACTACTCATAATCCCCAATTTACGAGCAATAGAGCCAGTATTACAACAAAGTTCGTGTTCTTAAACACTGTAATTCAAATCTAATGTTTCGAAATGGGCCATTTCATTTGTATTTAGATAAAAAACAGTAGAAAAAGGTTGACAATCCGACATGTTCTCAGGGACATTTCTTCAAATTAGACTATTATTAGTTGCCGATCACGTCGCAGGATGCTTTTAATATTAAATTAGGGGAACCTGTGGTTATTTCGCCCTTAATCGCCGCAGCGAGTTGGTGTATTAACTTTATATCCAGACGGTAATGGCGTAATTTATAATAAAGCCGAAATGACACAAAATATTGTCAAATTATAGGCTCTGAAAGCATGAGTAACCACTTACAATGTCCGCCGCTGAGCCGGCCAGCGCGCAGTGGCAGGCGAGCCGGGTACCGCTCGCACAACAATCAACAACTCTAATCTTAAGGTGACAGGTACCTGCACTAGTTTAAGCTGCTACTGGTAGAATTTCAGCAGGCTCTAGGGCTCTACGCTTCAGGAGATAAGATCTAGGTATGTTGTACGTAATTCGTAGTATTTAACAGGTATCTAATCCTAGTGGATTTACAGTATATGCATGCATCAGACAAAGAGATTGAATGATTACCTAAATATCTATGTAAATTAAAACAACTTACAAAAGCTAATTGTTTTTGTTCAAAACCAATCACAATAAAGTAACTGTATTCAAAAGAGCTCGTTCTGTCTCCATTGACTTCGTTGCCACCAGTACTGCCTACATTTAATTATGGCTATATCAATAGTATTCCTTTTGGGCGAGTAAAGGTACAGAAATGGCTGTGTCATATTATTTTAGTGGATGACGCCGGCCGCCGGTCGTCGGTCGCATCACATAACAGCTGCGGCGGCCGCCGACTGATTGCAGTGTTTATTCTCGATACAGATCGATGCTGTATCGTTTTGTATCGAATCATCTGATCGTAGGCTAATAGGAGAGATCTCGACGTATTTTTCGGCTCCCCGACCGCTCATTTAGTTCGTACGTGACGTGCTTACATCCACAATAAATCGTTTGAATCGCATTATAATCCATTCGTATTATTAAATGTTCGATTCTGTGAGAATTTTTGATTTGAACGACGTGATGGAATGAGAATTTTGATTCGTGGAGATACCTATTTTTTATTTATTGATTTATGTTTGGTGCTGTTTAATTTAATGTTGGCGAAAATTAGCATGTGGATACAAATGTATGTGCTTAGGCTCGTTTTATATGTATTTTACATGGGTAGTAACTACAACCTTATTATTTTAATTTTCTATGATTATAAGGCTGTAACTGCACGTACATACACGATAAAGCTTAAATACAGAAAGCACATTTCCGAAGTGTGCTTAATAATTATAACATGAGCAGTTTAAAAAAGACATGCTAACGATTGGTTGAACTGTTAAAAACAAAAGAACAAGAATTCCCCATTTAAATAAATGAAGATTTAAAAAGCTTAATTGTCCATTAAGCTCATCCTTATCGCGGCATTATATCTGGCGCGCGTCTTATATGCTAATTGGTTAATTACTGTCTTTATTGGTCTTCAAACAAATTAATAAGTGACTGTAATCCGTGCGGCGCCGCGGCGATCCCGCAGACCGCGGGACCCGGCGCTGTACGGGCTTTATGTATCAAATAGATTATAATATGCAAGGACTGATTATAACGAGACACTGAGATTATTAAATACTTGTTACTTAGCTGAGTTATAAAAGAACCTGAACATAGTTGCACAATGTCGTGACCTTTTTACACTTTGATGTGGCAACATTAGGATACTTTGAGCCATAGACTTTTGAGCCTTTGGAGCAGAAATACCAAATATGACATGTCTTCTTCTTCAAGTAGATGGTACATAATACTAAACAATTTAGATAAGCCAGCTCCAGTGCATCGCCACCCTAAGCCCTGGTATGCTACACCTAAATGGAAAATGCAGAGCACTATAAATCGCTACACTAATTTGTTCATTAATGTGCAATAGCAGCAAAGTACATTGCTTCACATTGGGCCGTTAGTGCTGTAAGCATAAGTATATACCACGTATATACCTATAGTACCCAAAATTGCCCTTTGAAAGAGCACCTTTAGGCTACTTTCATATTAATACATATAAGGAACCACACCCGACAGGTCTTCCCATTACCCTTATACGAAACGAACAATTAGGTACCTCTACCTTTACAGTATCTCAGAATGTAACTGTTCAATATCTTCATTTATGGATGCTTAATCACATGTTTAACGCAAGGAAAGTCTTAAATAAACCGTTTCCAAAACGGATACTTCGTTTTATAATATTTTTATAATTTGACGGTAATTATTTAAGCACGAAGCCTCCCAATCGGTAATGGGTCGAATGCATTCAACTAACCAGTCGAGGTGTCACAAGTCGGGATAAAGATAAGAAATACCATATCACCCAATTGATAAACCATAAAGAAACAATCACGATTTCAACCTTATCCCACCGAGATAAGACAGGTACGATATTTTCTGGAGATATAAGAAATCGTGGTTTAGTTAAAGGTACTTAATGATACCTGCTCGCAGCAGGATGACATCACACACAGCATTGTAAATGGAGAGATAAGAATAATTCAATAAGTATCGTCGATTTTTGTTGATATTACGATGTTATTGTTTTTGAAATATTATTGGTATTTTTATATTTCCGGGAGACTCTGATAAGCTTCGCAACGGTTACCGAGAGTTCTATGATCTAAGGATATCATACAGTTCAAATACTTCGGCTCATCCACTTGGCTCTCTTATCTGTGTCTTGGTTCCAATGGGTTAGGTCGTATTTCAATATTAGTTTCGGATCTGGTTCCATATCTCGGTGTTATGGCTATTTGTTTGCCGTTCCATTAAATCTATCTAAAAATTCAGTTTGCTTCGAAATACTGCGATCAAGCGCCAAAGTTACGAGGAACCGCGCCCGTGCAAATAACCTCTCCTGCCGATTTATCGGCAGCTCGCCGCGAAACAAAACTCACACAATATTTACCCAGAACTCACTCGACAAACAAACTCAGTCCTAAGTCAATACCACCTTTACAATATCAATAATCAATACCTACATTATATAATTTAGTCACGAAACTGATATTTGATATGGAAAATTACTCTGCAGGTCATAATTTACAGTTGTTTAGTTGACTCCGGTGCCTGGAATAACTAATGATATCTATAAGTGGCGCAATCATGCGAAAATCATTACAAACCATGTCAAATTGCTCATAATTTGTAAAACATTGTATTGATAATAATTAGCTTTGTGATGGAATGTGCAAATACAATAAAATGTTATCGTGATGTGCCATTCGGATCGACCTACTGCAAACACCTAATTCATGGCAACCGAATATTAAATGAAAAATACCTCCATAACAACCTAGCTAGATTGCTTGCTTTAAGTACCTAAGAAATGTGAAAAGAAAATGAATCCTCAATTCACTCCACTATGTTTACGAGACAGTTAAATTAAAAGGATCTAATCGTCGTTTTAAAATAATCATTTGGAACCGGAAATGAACCCCGAATTAGATAAATCAAAATTGCACTAGCTCCGGCTGGATCTGTCATTATGCGAACCTTCGACGGTCGCAAAGGAGCCGATGTGACGCGGCGGCCGCAGGCCTATTCATTAATAGACTGCCAATTAGAGGCGGGCATAAACAAGGCTAATTGTCTCTAATTTGGCAGTGTTCGTCCCCGCGGCCGCCCGCCGCCAGCCCTGGCCAGGGTCAACCCATGGCTCACTCCATTCATAAAATGTCGACAACAATTTGCGTTATTTTACGTTAACATGGGATTGAATGAGAAAATTTTATTTCGGAACAAGGTATTTCCGTCCGATATTACCATAATGTTTTAGTGCGGTCCGGTTTGTTTTTTAAGTTTCAAGCGATAAAAATAAAAGTGTTTGACGGTCTTGCATTAATTAAGTATACTTTATACTTGACTTTAAAAGCGAGGAGACTGTTTAAAATGTAATTTTAATAAAACTTATTTTTATATGGATAATATCCCACTAATCAGCCCGCGTCGCCGGCTCGCATCGGTTCACCGTTATCATAACTCTATTTCGGACGGTGACATCACAACTTTCAAATGTCCATGTCATGCTTTTAACTCATTCATTAAATGCTAATACGATTAGTTCCGCATTGTTTCTGCTAATTTTATAGCCGCGAGCGTTTAACTAAGCGACCTGTTAGGCCCGTGACATTCATTTTAATTAACACCCGAATAAACTTATCATCATAAATTATGTTGAACAGAACATTATAAAGCTTGAGCGCTATTTTTACAACATGGTCTCGAGTGAAGTGCTAATGGAGATGATAAACTGAGGCTATCTTTAAATAAATAGTATCGGAGATGACACGCCGGGCCGAGCCGATGGACGCGCTATACTTATATTGAAGAGAACAGAAAACGGAACGGATATTCGAAATTGGTACAATAAAACGCTTAGAGCCAATAGGTTTATCGGGTCCACTTCCTACAGCCGCACTAATAACCAAAACAAACAACGACAACTCACACAAAGGGAGGCAAATAAGTCCAAAAAGTGCTAATATAAAAAAGTGTGTCCGTTTTTATAAGGCATCGAGTAAGTGTGAGGTCGGAGCGAGGAATGTTGGCGCCTGTCTGAGTACGTATACCTGTACGTTTATCAATGGGCCGCGGACAATAAGAACAAAAAACAACATTGAAAGAGTATCAAAAGAGCGCTTCATCAAATTGACGGCGCTCGCGAGGGGTGTCGCTCGCGGTACATCACTATGTGCTGTCCTCAGTTACAGTTAGAGTAGGTATCGCTTTTATCTAGATTTATCGATACTCTGCATACGTAGTTGGTCTGCAGGTGGTGAATTATATGTAAGCATTCCTTTTTGGAATGTTGTTTCAGTCTAGTAGCATATCGTAGGCAAAGACTTTCTCCAGAGATACCTACTTAATTTCTATTTAGAGTTTATTCTGGACATGTTCTCCACCTACATTAATATATCGGAATAAGCATGAAAATAACATTGGGTGTTGGTATTGTGTGGCCGCCGGCGAGATTGCGCGCCACCCCGGCGTCGCGCCGTTGTAAATATCCCGAGTAAAGCCTAACACAACTCAAGATGAACACGACAAAACTGATAAGGACCCGCCACGCCTCGCCGAGACATCCCAATTTAGTGCCGGCCCCGAGATAACGCTATTATACAGCTTTTAACTATACGCCCGATACGCTAAATGTGTTAAAAACACCTTATTGTAGTGTTTTACTGGGAAATAATATATTCATTGTAGAATATATACCTACTGGTGCGTAGGTAGTTATCGTAATCTATAAACCTATTCACGCTTCATGGAAGTTTACGCGGGTGGTGGAGCTTAATGAAAAGCTCTTATTGATTATCTGCGTTGTTTGTTCACAAAAAATAAATTAGTCTTTAACACGAACGCACTTGTCAACCCAGCTGTCGCGACATGCTAATATAATTATTTAGAAAGTGTACGTACTTGGTCAGAGTAGGTGAACATACATTTTAATGACACGTGTATGAGTGAATTACGATATACTTATTGAACTTAGCAATGTATATTCAATGTATTATTGCTGTGTGACCAATTTAAGTTGCAATACCTAATTGAATATAGTTTCAATAATGTTATTAAAGTATTGAGCGTCTCATATCGTAGTTGAAGCCGTCTGTATTATATCACCCATCGGCTCTCCATCCCAGGCGACCGCCGGCGAGTCGAAGATCAAATTTCCATTTAACTAATTGAGCGAAAACGAGACACAAGCAACACCATTCAGCGTCGATCTAATGAATGGCCCTCGAAAAAGCCAATTTGTAGTTTTTTTAACGCTTCAATTTGTGCCGTAAACCCCAAAAAAAGGCTCGACCAAAACCACAATCGAATTAGTGTCCCTTGTTCCGGAGATTAGAGGACTGTCCACCTCTTATCTCGGTCGTTCGTTATTTTATTGGCTTGTATAGAGTAAGTCGATAAACACGACGCATAATGGCCCATAATGAATCGTCCTCAGCGGAGCGCGGCCGGCGCGGGGCCGCACCTTCGCTCGTCATAAAGGTTTTATGTAGGGCTGAGGTGCTCGCCAGAGACGTCTGTAGCATCTCTTATCTCTCCTCTTCAAATAGAAATAGAGAAAGATGTCTTTAGAGGAGAAGGACCTAAAGTTATGACAGTGAGCATCACGGTGTCTCAACTGTAGAGACCCTGACCCGCGGCTCCCGCGACTTCACTCACTGTGTACACAATGTCCATCTGTTGCATAAACAGACAATAAACCTGTCAACAAAACATAAATACACTCCACGGCTAATAAAATGTTAATAAGTGCTTAAAGTGGTTTTCTAATTTAACGACGCGTCAATATCAAATTATTCGGAATACCTCGATTTTATTAGCGGAATAAAGAAAACTTTTATTGATTCTTAATTATAATTTCAAATAGTTTTATTGAGTTATAAAATTAAGAAGACATGATCTAACTCAGGGTTTCAAGATGTCACACGTATGTATATGTTTTTCTATGCTTCCTACATGGACTTAATGTATTTCCTGTGGGACTATCATTGGTCAACAAAACTACCAGAAAATAAAATCAAAGAAGGTAGACAATTATACCGATAATAATAATTCAATCAAAAACTAATTTTCGTTATATTGATACCACGATACATTTCAAACGAATCTAATAACAAAAGAACGCATCTATTTCGGTCCAAATATAATTTCTTTATTATAACAAATAACTTTTGAAATGGTATTTGATTTTGGTTTTACAAAAACGTACAAAAGATTGTAGTAAAGTGGTCCCACAATGGGTGACACACATTACCTGTAACTACTTCCCACTCACTGCCCACATATAACAAGCCACGTTAATATTATATTAATGAACACAAAATGATGTACAAACTGCGTAAAACACCTATTCATAAAGCGTATTAAAAGTGAATTAAAATGTCTGAAATGTCATTGCTAGGACTCATAGCTTATTAGAGAACGTATCTGCGGCCGGCGGTTACACCGAACGTTTTCTTATGAGACAACTACATATAAATTATATGAGACAACTAAATGGTCTTCTTCTTCTTCATCGAATGGATGGTCAACCTGACCAATCCTTGTCAGAGTTATTGAGCCGCCAAAGGCCAAACTACTTATATGATAAAGTATTGAGACATATCTGCTAGTTGGACTTCTTGGTTGGGCATAGACCTGCATACTTGATGTGCTGTACTTTTATTTGAATAAAGTTTAATTGCGCACTTTCAGACGTTCATTAAATTGACACTTAACTTATTGACGTAACTTTACATACACTACATGTCTGAAAAACTCTGTAAATCTCTACTAAAGAAGCAATTGACGTCTCTGAGCACGGGTGTAAATCACACAACTCTAAATTCAAATACTATCCGATACTTTTTCATCTAGAAACGTTACACAAACAGATTAATAAGAAAACAGAATAATAAACTACTCATTATCAATTTCAGTTCGTTGTTCGCGACCGGTGTAAGCGGCGGTCTGCGGCATACATTCCGGTGTGTTAGTGAAATAGATGCCGCTTGCCCACACACTAATGATTTCCTGTATTTTTTCATCGCCAATTATTTCCCGTGGATGAGCACCCGAAGACAACAATGTTTTTACAAACGTTCGCTGTCTCAAGTTCGTTTCAATTTAATTTCGTAATATCATAACGTATTAGAGTTTTTGTAGAACACTCTTAACGGATTTGATGATCTATAAACAGTACAGTTATTTTTTACAATGCGTGTCTTTTTATGAACTGTTTTTTATATCGTTTCACTGTTTTATGAAACGAAGTAGAATTATTAGACTATTAGGAATATAAAAAAGCTTTTGGCTGACATAAGGTAGGACGTCATGATTGCCCATTGGCTCAGCGGGTACCGTGTTTCAGTTGCCAGCACAGCAACAAATTGCTTGTGCCACCAACGCACAACACAAAGTTGATACCGAGAACGAAAGCAAGAAAGAAATGTATATAGGTTCCGTAGTGCCTAACCTGCCCAATAAATACTAGAATGCAAACCAGCCCGCACGTACGTATCATTGACCTACCTAGTGTCCCATTAACTCGTTACTTCAGGTAGGTATCACGTTATCAAATCGTTCCTGTTATCGGAGAACACAATAAATGAATTATAATAAAAATCGCGGCGCGTTGTTCCTACAAATATTATGTGTTGTACGTACATACATACGTGTCGGCGCCTACGCACGTTGGCCCGCGGGCCACGAGCCAGCACCGCGCCGTCCCGGCTCGACACTTCACACCTCTGATAACTAGCTTTATATACATGTATCTAAATCTATCTTTATATTATTTAACTTAAGTTATTAGTATATAAAGTTATGTTTTTGATGAAAAAATAAACTTTTGCGAAACCATAATGAAAGCTCTCTTCAGTTAAATTAGTAGAGTTTTTTTGAGAAAATCGTTTACATCTATACTAATATTATAAAGCTGAAGAGTTTGTTTTGTTTGTTTGTTTGTTTGTTTGTTTGTTTGTTTAAACGCGCTAATCTCAGGAACTACTGGTCCGATTTGAAAAATTCTTTTTGTAATGTATAGCCACATTCAACGGGAAGGTTATAGGCTATTTTCCATCCTGGAATTCCTACGGGAACGGGCACAACGCGGGTAAAACCGCGGGGCGCCACTAGTAATTAATATAGGTACATAAGGTTTGAACCTCCTTGTTATAAGTCGGTTTTAAATACAACTTCCTAAAGCCTCAATAAAAAAGCACAGGCTACATTACTTGTCTTGAAAGAACTAAACAAAATAGACTTTTCTCATGGTAATTTCATGGTTTCACAATTCGATAATAAAGTGGTGTATTCATACGCAAGTAAACATAAGAAATTGTTTATTCGTAATTAGGTGCCCGAGGGTAAGGAAGATGACATTAAATATGAAGACGGTTCGACAAATAATTACGCAAATTATTTATTATTAGTATCATTACAGTAGGTATTATTTGCGAAGCATGGTGCCGAACGCATGTTTCGCTTAACCATTTAAGGGTGGAGAAAACCGCAACCAATTAGGGCTTATTAAGGGGAAACTGCATTAAAATGACATCCGGTTGACTGAAGCGCTCCTGTCAAAAACTCAATGGCCATCAATAGTTATTGCACACTGGAATTATGCACGTTTAGGGATAGTGAATAGCGAGTTTTATTTATCGTTAAAGTTTAATTTAGTTAATTGCTTTATATGTTGCTTCCTCGCCTCGGTGAGTGACATGTGCACTTGCCTGCCAAACTGAGGTCCCGGATTCAACTCCCAGGCAAAGCGGAAACATGTTTCCTACTTTTCATACATGGATCGGGTTTGCGATCACCGACCCGCATTAGGCAATCGTAGTGACTACGCCGAATCCTCCTCACTTGGTGTGATGACAGGCCTTTGCCCAGCAGTGGGGAATTACAGGCTAATACTTTGTTATGTTAGTAATGTTAAAATTTACATCAACATTGGTTGACCAAACAGTATGTAGGACCAATGAAACAACTTTCTTAAAATAATTTTCCTGAAAACTTTTGAAAGGAAACCTTAACCGTCATTCTTGAAACCTCCATAAACTTCTTTTTCAAAAAATCTAGCTAATATTATTGCTATCAAAAACAATTTACAAGAACATCGTTAAAATCAACTGCTGTTATATGCAGGATGAGAGGTCGCCCAGCACACGCATCCCTTCAAAGCACGTACAGGCAAATGAAAAGCTCAGCTGCATCATACGTGACCGACACCGCTGCAATCTCAATAATACGCTACAAAACTTAACAATCAATATAATTGACAACAATTGTTGTTCTCAAGGATGGTAATGTGGCAGATATGTATCTACCTTTGTTCTTTGCATGGAAGTGTTCTAGCTAGGTGAAGAGAAATAATGTTGACGGGTTTAACACAGGCTTAGGTAGTAGTATTCATTTGTTTTACCTTGTTTCTTGTAATCTTTGTTAGGTACTTGAATAATGGTGGTTCAATAATTGTTGATATCATCTCCGTAGGAATAGACAATCAACCTACTGACACGATGGCCGTCCACAGCTCAATTAAGATTACGGCTCTGAGCGAAGCAGTTACAGAACACAATGTTAATTTCCATCATTGGTTAACATCACTTCGGTGGTCCGAATAGCCGATCATTAGACGAATCGACTTAATAATAACGTGTTTCATTTCAAATCGAACTTTTAATAATAACTTTGTATTTTATGTGTATCGAAAAGGTTAATATCTGAAAAATAGAGGAGAGTTATAGAATAACAATCGACGTCCGGCATCGTCGTGTAATTAGCTTATCTCGAGTTGATCGAGCGAGTCGGAGCGCGCGCGCATTGGCGACTCGCCGACCAATGGCCGCCCGCCAGCGATCGTTACAACATCGATTCTTTTTAGTTATTACAATAATTCCAACACGATTCCGTATAATTGCGCTCGTTTCCGACGATCGTGGATTGAACACGAGGAATTACCGATAAATTCATCTAGATATGTAGCCCTGCATAACATCCATCAAATCATTAAATAAGACCTGACTCATTATTGTCAGGACCTACTTGAGGAAACATCGATTCTGTTACTGTATTGTAATTTGTTATGTTTCTTTGTACGTGTTATCTATGATCATTGAACAATCTAATCAAATTATAGGTATTCTAGACTTCTAGGTAGTCTATAAGCCATCATCACTCATTAATCATTAGAATAATATTTTCATAAAACATTAGCTCTTACAATTCAACTCAGTAATGTACGTAACCTAAATAAAATAATGAAATCTAATTTTAATGGCGTTAGTAAAGTTGCCTCTGTGGCAGTAGTGTATTTATTAGAGTTACGAAGCTAAAGCCGACATTACCCGGCCTCAAAGGAACCTAACTGTCAACTAACTGCAAATTAGTTACTCTACAAATTGCCGCCGACGAGAGACCAACTTCTGCTGCTCTTAATATAAATACGTAACCGGCGAACGTAGAAGTTGTGTCGTTTTCTCACTAAAGATTGCCACATTACCGCACTTGTTAATCTCAGTTTCACAAAATGTCTCAACAACGCGAATATCCAATCTCATCCAAATGATAGATAATGACGTCCACGGAAAGTGTAACAATAGCACTCAACTCGACAGTGAATTAGCAACGGAAGCCCAAAAGGCCGGATCGTATAAGGTTCAGTAATGTTTTTACCGACGTTTTATGTTCCGTCACTAGCGGGAATGAATCCGTCGTACATAATCAAACCACATGCGGGGCAGTAATTGCCTCTATATTCAAAGACCCGCTCACATCACGCCGTATAATGACAAAAATAGTCCAAAAAACACTACCGCATATGAGATATTTTTTCCAGAGTTCGCGCGCTCGCACGGAGCTAAATTACGAAATAAAAGATTAACTTAAAAGATCAATAAACTTAATAAATGATCTCAATAATTGTTGTATTACGGGCACAATGGAGCGGCTTCGTAGAACGTCATTAAGGCGCGAACATCATTAATTTTATTCGCGGCTTTCTGACGTAAAGGCAATGGCGTCTGTCAGATTTGAAAAGGCGCTCCGGTGCCACCTGTTGGTAGCGCGGTGAATTAGACATTGGACCCCGCGGCGAGCTTTCCACTTGATACTGCCACTGGAATGACTCAACACTACGATAAAGGACCATTGAATTTGTAGAAAAGCCCTCAGTAATAGGCTACCAATCACATACACACCGCTAATGAAATTTCGTGGAGCCTTAACCGCTCTATCATCTTATTTATTAGTCGAAAGCAAAAGGTGGTCAATTGACGTCGGGGCTCACAGTCATCCGGATAAATAGAAGCGCCCTTTAAATATATTTCAGGGTGTAATTGTTCTCACCGTTTGCTGAATAACAAATCGCCGAACATTTGATGAAAATTAATAGGTACTCCTCATCTCATCCCAATCCGTCTGCCCGGTCGCTGCAGCAATTTATTACTTTACAAGTTCAAAGTGGAACACACCGAAAATACAAGCAGCAAAAAAATCGTAGCCGCCTCTTCGGATTAGATTTCTTTATGGTAGCTAATTGCGTTTTATCAAATTAAATCCATTCTGCCCGCGGCGGACGCTGAAAATGATTGATAATGTTTGAGAAGGATCCATTCCCACTGCTTTTATACAATAAACTGTTTTGATTTGATTTAATTATTTATATTTGTTGACCATTTATAATAGCACAGAAGATGAATGCTTCTGCATCGCACCCTCTATTTGGGAACCTAACTATGTATATGTCCAAAATAGGTAGATATCAACATCTATAGCATGTAGATAATTCCATAAACCATTTAGGTACTTACGTCTACATAGGTAACTGGTATCGTTTCCATATTTGCATGAAAGCCAAGTTCTATTTATCTCTCGGAATCGTCGGAAATTGCAACAACAATTTGATTGCTAGCAAAAAAGCAGTTACCATCTCTTAACTCCTATTTTAGCTAATAAGCACCTTGTTCAATGTTCATGCAGCCGACATTATAGTATAGACAACGGCCGATGCGAAACGATTTCAATC
This sequence comes from Cyclophora punctaria, assembly GCA_951394245.1. Taxonomy (NCBI): domain Eukaryota; kingdom Metazoa; phylum Arthropoda; class Insecta; order Lepidoptera; family Geometridae; genus Cyclophora; species Cyclophora punctaria. The sequence goes on from OX596171.1 coordinate 8,312,335, forward strand.
AGAGCCAGTCGGAAGACTCGCCTCGGGGTTGAGCTTCGAAATTGATAGCGTTTGCTACTGGTCTAGACATACCTAGAAGCCATCGCGCATAAAATATAATGAACGTTTGTATGAATGTATACCTAGGTATAATTTAGGGTACCAAAGAAGTTATGAACGTATGTGAACGGACCGGTACGTAGGTACTCAAATTAGAGCTTCTACCTAGTTAAAAAAACGAGTAGTATACTAACGAGACTTTTCAGATATGGTTGCAATTTGAAACAGAATCCATTTCACTTGTAGAAGCTTTTATGAGGCTATAGCATCGTGTCTAGGTGTCGGATGTACCCGGAGTCCGGTCAGAGTGCACGGTCTCCGCCACACCCGTCATTTCAATCATTGGGCAACGGCGGCGGACACAAAGCGGTGATTGATGCCCACGTTTACCGGCCTGGTGGCACCCATACGAAAAAACGAATGCTTAATTAACTCGTTTGGCACCGCCGCTCATTATAATAATTAATCAAACCCAGAAGAACGATAGCTGTGATGATGCATCGAACTTTGATTACATTAACCCGCGCAGCGCTTCGGTAATTAAAAACGAAACCGCGTCTGGTGAAGAACAAAGCGGCTAATACTTACGTTAATATATTATCTTTGAATAGTTTCGCTAATTTCATTCTCGGAGCAGGTGATTGGATTTATACAGCTGCTTCTAATCAGTGATATTAGCACCTTTTACTTCCACTTACGTAAAGGGGCAATAACGTGAATACAATTTTATGTTATTGAAGAATTATGTAATAAAGTCGGACTGACTTCTCGCTAACTAGTGAGGTACCTACCTATCTCTAGATATCTTTTATTTTAAAAATACTGAATCCTATAAAAGGTTCGTTTACATATCTTACAATACTATAAGTAAGTATCTTTAGTACTTCAACTAGGTACGCTATTTATATATGATACCCAGTTGTCCCAATAACATGTTTAGCTACAATAGTAATTCTCAGTTCATAACTATTGAGTTGGTTGATCATGTTCCTGTCCTCCGTTATCAGGTATCTAAAGATTCGCGGCGCTCGGTGGGCCGGTGGGCGTACGCAGAGATACAGCGAATATCTAATCTCCAAAGATATTCCTAACGCATAAACTATAAAAGAACCTCGCACGTGGGAGCGCCCGTTCTGGAAATCTGTTTCCTGCCAAACTTGGAAATTGTTTTATATTCAGGAATGTATCGAAAAATAAAAGCTAGATATTGTAAAGCTTTTATCAAGGCAGATATCTGCCTCCAAATTAGTCTTTCGATAGATAAGGGAGGTTCTTTGTTGGTGCTGGTTGTAGAACAAAATAAACGTGAATAAATACGTAAGTACATCCCCTTAATATTTAAGAAACGATACTACAAGTATTAATTTATACTAAGTATAATAGGTACGTCTGAAGTAACAAAAAAACAAAGCTTAGGAAAGCCTTTAGACCAAAGCTGTGCTACTTCATAGCTATATATTTTTGGTGTCCACTATTATATCCAACATAGCTTAGCAATCAATGTAACAACAATGGTAGGTGGTATCCATCACAAAAAACAATATGCTTTGTTTTGATTGACTGGGCTGTGCGTATCACACAGCCCAAACCGATGTTCGTTTAGAGACCTGAAAATGGGAGGTTGTGTTCTTTGTATGACGTAGGCGTTCAAAAATTAATCCCCAAAGCGGTGAAAAAGGCGTTTTAGGGGCAATGTGTTTCCATAGTCGAATAAATACTTCCGCATGAACATTCTTTAACAGAATTTATGGAAGAGTTTCATATTTTACAAAATAATAACAAATCCTATTAGAACCATTTCGACTTCTACGCGGATGAAGTCGCGGGCAACAGTAGTCAGAATCAATACCGCCATTTAATTATTTTCTCAAATAATTTGTCATTTGTTTTGTTAATCCTCCACAATGCACCGACAGGTGTGTGTTATTACAACTACTGACAATAATAAATTACGACAAGGGTCCTTACGAGCGTCAATGCGACGCGTGCGCAACTAACCACAACCCAACTCCTTTAAACTAACCATTTATTTTAAACTAAACTCTATATGCACGCATTAAATACTCTTTTCATACTAATATATTGTAAAGGAAAACCAATTTGCACACGCTCAATGGCCAGCCTTAAGAACAAAGGACACCAGTTATATTTTAAACCACACAGGATGTCTTGTGCGGTTCAACGTAAGTATTTTTAAATTACCTCTTTTATTTAAGTTTTAATACATTTTCTGCTTACGGCCTTGCAGTAAAAACAGCAATAAGTATTTATATCTACTTAAATAAGCAAATAGCGAACTTAAAGATAAATACAACTAAAGCATATTGCTTTGGTCTAAGCGACCACAAATACAGTTTTAAGTTCATGGGGACCTATCAAAAGAAACTTCATAGTAAGTACCAAGTACCGAGCTGGGAATAAACATATGTTTGAATAATATATATAAACAAACTCATACCGAGACCGAACACAGGTAGATTCAAATCATATATCTAACTAGGTACGTAGGTACTTTTTAAACTAAGTTATAAAAATATTAAGGTAGAATAATGAACATCATCGTTGATGATGATTCCCACGGCGATTTCGGCGACGCTGACCGTTTTCAATTTGGTGAACATCCGTTTTGGTGTCACATGATATTATAACCGATTTAATGCCAGTAAAATTTCTGGAGCAACTGCAGCATCAACACCTACTATAAATATGTATATAGATTTACCAACATCTACTTTAAGGTACTACTTAGGTACTAGATTCGGGGTTATACAACGTTACAATCTAACCGCGTTAATCTATATATATAAAATTCAAAGTCCTGACTGACTGATAATCAACGCACAGCCTCAACCGCTACACCTAGCAAACATGAAATTTGGCAGGAAGGTTCTGCAAGTGACGTAAGTGCACACTAAGAAAGGATTTTCGAAAATTCATACGGGAACGGGCTCAACGCGGGCAAAGCCGCGGGGCGCTGCTAGTTATGACATAATAAGTCAATACCTCCATAAAATATTACCTATTGACCTGTAATGTCCCACTGCTGGGCAAAGGCCTCTCATCTCACCGAATTTATCCGTACAGTGAGAAGGACTAGGCGTAATCACGCTTGCCTAATGCGAGTTGATGATCTCAAACCCTAACCATATTTCAAAAGTAGCTCAATACGGGAATTGAACCCGGGACTTCTGCAGTCTTGGTAGGCAAGTGCACATACCACTATCTAGATCACCAAATTCACTCAGGCTATATATACCTAATATCTCCATAAATAAATCTAAATCTTCAACATTTAAAAGATAATTTATTAATTATTTCTAGGCACAGCCACGAACCTAAGTCCTTCCTAGGGTACCTAGGTACCTGGACTGCACGTTAATGATTCACTCTGACTGAATTATGATTTCAATTTGTGGACACCAACCGGACAGGATGGCGGTGTTTATTCTGTTTACGACTCGCACGCCGCACATCCAGCTACAAATGTACGAGTATAATGAATACGAGATGTTTAGATTTTAAACCGACTTCAAAAACCGGAGGAATGTTCTCAATTCGGTAGGTTATTGTTTTTAAAACCTGAAATTTCCCTGCTTATATGTCTTTTTGAGTTAGGCTGTTAGTTGGAGTTCCTTCTTTCCGTTTCTCTGTGTCCTCTCTCTCTTCATGTTCTCTTAGATATCATCGTTACCTTTTTATTGGACTCTATGATCGCCCTTTTTCTTTCAGTTGGTCCAGATAACATTGGTTCAGGATTACCAAACCCCTCTTATTTTCATTTATTGAAAATATTATAAAATTTATCAGAACGTCTTTATTACTTTATCGTGTTTCATATTGATAATTGTCGCCATAAAAGCACAAAATGTATTGCGCATTTGATTCTGTTCGATTCTCGGGTATGGCAGTTATATTTTCAAAAGTGTATTAATTATCTCTCTCTCTCTGGTTTGACTCTAAGCTCTCCTTATAGTAGGTACTGCAATTGGGTCTAAAAATAATATGAAATGTCCGTATAAGCACTGCCACATCCATTTTTCTTTATTGGGAGGCGCAATGTTTAATCTTTGTCGTTACGGCAATCAACTCATTCAGAACATTACCGCACTTGAGCACTATAACAAGAGAAGTCATGGCGAAGACACTACTCCTCATTTCAGGTAAGTTTACAAAAATATGACCCCCTAAGTACCTACCTATAATCTATATGAAAATATATCATTACCTACATAATTTAAAAATTCTCATTAAATACCTAATAAATAAAATATAATCCTACATAACCTAAATAAAGGCTAACCCCAGTCATGGACAGTTTAAGAACGCATTTCAAGGTTGTTTTTTCCTTTTTTTTTCTAATTGACTCACTTCATTTGATAAAACAATAATAATTTTAAGTTAACTCAAAATACATATTTTTTTCTCCAGTCATTTAAGTCTCCAGGACAATAAAAATCCAGTCATGGACTCTCAGAGATGGACTTGGACATAGACCTAGCTATGAATTGGGCTTTTGAAAAAAAAAATTTTTTGTGATAAATGGAAAGATTATATATTAGTTTTATAACAAAGTTATTTCAAAATAAAAATTAATTTTTGAATCCAGTACCGAAGACACTCTGACAACTCCCGAACAAACCCGAGCGCGTGTGACGTCATAATGATACACGGTTACACGTGTAATAGCCGTAAACGCTGTACGTACTTATGGTTAAATAGCTATAACATTATCACGTCACAACTATGGTGACCAATTATGGCGCGTTTATAGTCACGTGATTTTTATTTTTTATTCAATTTTTAATTGTTTATAATTAATTGAAAAAATATTTTTTTAAGTTTTTTGCATTATATATCAATATTATTAATAATAAAGTTTTAAAATAAGTACCTACATAAAAAAAATCATTTTTTTTTTTCAAAAGCTAAATACAACAATAAATGTTGAATCCATTATGAAAATCAAGTTTTACAGGATAAACAATATTTGCGAAACAAACATCCAAACAGATATCCATCCATTCATTCATCTCAATTAAAACTTTCGCATTTACAATATTTGAAAGTTTAGGATGTTTATAAAGATTCCTTTCTATGAAGTCCCCAACTTACGATTGGTTCATTCCTTAATTGTCCATTATTTGAAATATTCAATTAAAAGTGCACCAATTATGGACAAATATTAAAAACATAACTTCTCACCTCATGGAATAACAATAATATAAATTTCATGGTGTTATCCCATTAATCGCACATTCTGATAGAAAAAAAAATTGATGTTTTACTAACTGCACGAATAGAGCCGCTGATACGATTTTAGAATCACTTGAATCTGAGATTTTATAGATACTTCACGTGATTTAACTTAGACCGAATTGCATGAAATGGCTACATTTGACAGCTTGATGCCACAGTTTTCCCAATATTAAAAAAAAATCTTGCACATATCCATAGACTAGAGTTACCTACCTTAATCTATGTCTATTATTGATGCATTACCCGATTAGGTTCAGGGTATTTTCAAAAACCTTTTTCGGGTGTTTCTTTTGCCCTATTTCCAAAATTGAAGGTACTCGTAGAACGTGTAGCCATAGGACATCTTTGATAGTACACAAACAGTTTAATTAAAGGTAATTTTTAAGAATGTTGGTTGATGGTTAACAGAGCTTTCACAATATGTCACTATAATTCAGGTAAATCACCATCGCCGAAATAGCTCAGTTGGGAGAGCGTTAGACTGAAGATCTAAAGGTCCCTGGTTCGATCCCGGGTTTCGGCAGTGCTGGCTTTAATTTGCTTGCTTTTTATGTTTTTTATTTTTATTACTTTATTAATAGCGTAAGCCGATTTTTTTATTACCAGTGATTACGGGACGGTAGTCCCGTAATTGGTAAAAAAATCGGCTGCACAAAAAAATCGGTTATGATATCATTTTGAAGGGCTCCAGCCAGTAGATTTGCATATAAATAAAAAAAGGATTAAAGGTAGCAGATGATTACTAGTAAATTTAATACAAACACATCTGAATTTTTTTGTAAAATAGAATATACAACGTGTCCCAAAACTCAACGATAAGTGAGTACCAGAGGGTGGACCTCTTCATACCTACTCGGAGAATAAAAATATAACTCGATACCTCATCGTTGAGTTCTGGGGAGAGTACGTAACTCAGTAGAGCAATACATGCTTATTATTATGCAGCGCTCCTCATAGCCGGGGTAGTGCAGGCGGCTCCAAAAGACCCCGAGAAGAGTGATAAGAACGAGAAGGTGGAGAAGCATCCCAGCTGCCAACAGTTCACGCAGGGCCTGACCTTCGACGACGAGCAGGCGCTGGGTTCCTGGCACCTGCTGCACTACAAGACGGAGACCGACAAGGGATCTGGAGATTCGCATTGTGTGCAGTTCATCTCTGTTACTGATCAGGTTAGTAGTTTTTTCTTACCTGTCCTACAGCTGAACAAAGGTATCCCCGAGAGGCAGAGTAGGAGGTAGATTAGTACTGAGGTAGGTAGATTAGGTTTTCATTATGACTAATTAATTTACCTATTAAGAGCCGTCGGTTGTGCTACAAAGGAACTTAATTAGGTACTTTCATGTACTCGTATTATATCTATAATATAATAGGTACTTACGCAAAATCTGTACTTTATAAACGGGAATTGGACAGGCTATGTGACGTTTTAGTGCTTATTATGTTTTGGAAAATGTATATTCATTAAGTTTAAGAATTGTATCCTATATGATGGATAAAGATAGATAGGTACTTACAAAAAACATTAATGCATCACCCGAGTTTTCCATAAAAAATCTATTTCTTTAAAATATGTCCTATGTCAGGAAAGGGCAACACTCAAGGAACTGATCGGCAAGTACGTGGAGAACCTAAACTGGGACAACCTGACGCTGAAGATGCAGATCCCCTGCGCCAGCCACGCCAACAAGACCAGGGACTACTACCTGGAGAGGCTGGAGGGCGACGGCTCCTACAGGACGCTGCAAGTGCCTGCAACGCCTAGTAAGTTGGGGGGTGATAGTGTGCAGAGGCTAACCGGCTTATTTAGCTTTGTTTCAGTTAATCAATTTTGACTTGATCTCAGTTTAGCTCGTGAACTAAGATTAAGTTGAACTGATCACGTTCAGTTGTAACAGTGAAATCGGGGCAAGGTGAACTAACACCTACCTAAGTATAGATGTCGTGTCACATTCCAGATAAAGTGGACTTAGCCGATTTCCATCGATACCCGATGCGGTTGAAAATAGTGGAGGGCCAGTACCTGGGCATGATGGATTGTCACGAGAAGTTCGTGTTCCTCCTCGGCAAGCAGCCGCCCGAGGGCAAGGTGATCGACGACCGACTCAAGAAGATGATCGAGACCTACTGGCCCGGAGAGTTCTAAACCATTCTAGTTTTCATGCAAAATTAGAGTAGGTCTTTTATTTAACCACAATAAAGTTTACCAATAAAACTTAAGTTCTTTTTATACTTATTATACAATACCTTTGTCTTTGGCGGCTCTATAACTCTGACACCAGGATTGGTCAAGTTGACCATCCACTCGATAAGAAGAAGACTTATTATACAATACCTATTACCTACCTAACCTATTTGGTATTCAATAACACATTAATATCATATTTCAATTTGAATAAACCGAGCCCTGACATGCACCTCACAAAATATCGACATTTACTAAAGTTCAACCGTGTACCCGTTTCCGGCCGTGAACAAAATTAGAACAAATATCAAAATAATCACAAAGGCAACCGAGCCATTAGTTATAGTTTCCACCCCATCGCTACACCGCAGCCCCTCACCACGGCATTAAAGCACCACTCAAATTAAGTGTGGCTCGATCAACAGTCATTTTCGGTTACAATTAACCACACATTTGAGTGAAAAGTCAACCACCCACTCCAATTGATTTATTGTGTAATACGAGTTCCGCCATTTTGTGACGAATCAACGTAACGAATTAAAAGCATTATATGATAGTGCTGGATGAGACATTGTAACAAGGCTGGTGTTTTCTTTACATCGCATGAAATCGGTATCATAGGTGATACTTATGAGTAACACGTATGTAATAGGTACTTATGTATTTCCTAATCTCGGATAGATTAGGAAATACATAAGTAGGTACCATAAGTATATGGTTTAGTATTATTAATTTCGTAGTTTGTATGTATTGGTCAGAAACAAGTTAAGTATTCAGATATCAAGTTAAGTAGCTGTATCTATCAATCATAAATTTCAGATAGAATAGATAATAAAAACCCAAAACACATTTAGTATCAGAACTCTACCAAGCAGTTATGAGTTCTGGTATACTCAAGTTCTAGCCACATCCAGCAACAGTGTGCAGTGTGCTCCATGTAGTGGCGTGTGCCGCGAAGGGCGCAGGGTTGTTCATTTGTCTAAACGCAGCGCGACTCGAGGGCTCTCGCCGAGGGCTGGGAAAGTGTTGCACTTTACAAAAAGTTAAAATGCTCGTTGAGTATTCAAGCGCCGTTGGATTTTTCATTAACAATTGTTCTTCATATGAAGTGCTTGATTGCACTATTAAGTTTTTTAGTTACTTTTGTACAGTCAAGTACGAGTACTTAAACTTTTTTGTAGTAAAACCAATTAAAGTTTGTTTTAATTTCTTTAGTTATGCCTTAATCATATGGAAAATTCTAATATGTAAACTAAGTTTGAAGGCGGAATCTTCGAATCAGAATAATAAGTACAGTTACAATTTATATCTACATTTCACCTACCTATAGATACCTACTCACTTCTTTAAAGTTTTACCTATATCTAAATGCAGATTGCTACGTTTTGGCCGCAATTACTACAGTATTTTCTGGGTCATAAGATAAGAGTTTTATATTAGTTTCAGCAATTACGAACAATTCAAACCAAATAAATAGAAACAGCGTTCATTATTAAAAGTTCAAATAGTAATAACAGAAAATAAAGCCGATAATATCTTAGAATTGTTGAAATTATGAAAGAATGTATAATTTTCGTCTATTTCGACTCCATATCGGCGGCAAAGTTTTTCAATTACGAGTTCAAGCGATGTGCCTAATTACCGTTACAGGAACTTTAATTGTAATTATAGCCTGGCCTACTACTCGTATTAATTGAAAAGAAATGGACTTGTGATGTGTACACTTGTGTTACCTACTCAACTACTAAAATTAAAATCAGTATTATTTTATAATTATGAATCTTAATACACAATAATTAACGTTATAATCAACAGTTCACAACAAAAGGCCAATAAATAACCAGAGCAAATAACAAAAGCAACTTTTTATTAAATTCATACTTGTTTAAGATCACAAATGCCGATCGAATGAATCACAATACCGCGATTAAATCAAGGAAGTGTTCAGTGAAAACAATTTAATGTTTGCTGTTAGTTTTCGCAATAAATTATGGTGTTACGTTAGAATAGCAGGTGTTTATGTTGAGGCGCTAGTGGCGACACCGCGCGGTAGTGGCGTGATTGAACTGACGTTTACTGTACCACACCTGTAATTATTACTGCGAACGAACCTCGCATGTTAATTGTTGGGAAAATTCGGAGCGAATACGAGGGTGACTTTCTGACTTGTGGGAACCCACCTATTGCCAATTAAATTAGATAACTGTTTAATTACATGTACCTACCGATTTACGTTACCGCTAATTTGAGGGACTCGTGTCTCATTCTAGTTTCTAATTAGTCATATTATGAGTTACGACTTACGACGCTTTCGTACGAGGGGACTGATTTAATAAGTCAAATTATCGCATCGAATAGATGTTCTAACTAATTTGTGTAATTAAGTATGGAAAGTTTTTGTATTACATATTAAATGAACAAGACAGTTCACACTTGAGACGGAAATAATGATCTAATATAGATAAGTTATAATTAGGCAGAGTAGAAATTTTTTTCGTGCTACAAATAACTTATTATTTCTTTTAGGGATAATAAGTATTTCAGCTAAAATTATAATGATTTTGCCTACTTTTTAAAGAGGTTAAGTTAATTTTAAATCCGATTCATAAAGTACAGTTGTTATCTATATTGAAATCAACGTTTCTATTATTAGTTAAGTACACTTAATGGTTCTAATTTGGATTTGAAGTCTGATTTAGAGTGGGCAGTAAATTCATCAGATTTGCATAGCTAATCGTCTCGTTACACGCAGCCATGCTAAGGGAAATACGTTTTACAATGATTTACAGTCATTACAATGTTGAACCATTATTTAATAGCAACATTTATCAGGTTTAACAAGCTAATTTACATCGCATGTAACACCCGAATTTAGCATAAGCTGCCGTCATAAACCACCCACGAAATTAAGTCACAATTACATTAAAATTAACACTTAACAGTTTCCGTTGCACAAATTTGATGTAAGTACCGGTAGCCGAGGTTACAGTTACACTAACTTATACTCCATATAAGTCCCGAGAAGACAATTTTCTCCATAATCTTCGTCAGTAGGTAGATATTAGGTGGCCAGTACATAATATGAATTACACAGTAACAAACCGAGACTAAGTGCGGCCGAATGTTTCCGTTCGGTGTCCGCCATTACGGAGGCGACGCCGATAGAATTACTGGCCACTGAATAATTTGATAGGGGAAATGATTGATACAACAATCACACGTAATCAGAGTCGTGTCCGTCCGATTAGGCCCCCGCGGTCACTAAGGGCGCCGCATCCGACAATTTCTCGACGATTTAATCAAACCTCCTAATGGCTTTCTCTCTTCATTAAATCGTGAATGGACATTGTTTTTGTCTCTCCTTGTATACTGGGAACGTTTCAGCTTAATGCGGCTAATGGCTTGATTTTACACGCCCACATTACGATACAACTACTGACTCTATTTTTTGGGATTTACTTTATCCATTAGTGGTCGCGTCTCAAGGTGAGCCGAAACCTTCCCTCGGCAATCACCGATATATATCGCGCCCGTTAATGTACAATACATAATTTACATCGCAGTTAGTCGTATCGAAACTCAAACTTGCCTAATTTAGAAACACTTGCTTGTTTTCGGAAACGTTTTTGCGTAGTTAAACGCATTACTGAACATGCGATTCTACAATTAACAGGCGTTAGGGTGAAAACTATAAAATATTTATAGTTCCAAATCGCTGTAATCACAATTTATGTTCGATGAGATAAAACACTAAAATGTGAAAATAGGACAATTACCTTGCCGGCTCATTCTCGTGACTAATGCTGACCATTACGTAAAGGATTAGACTCACTCATTCGAACTACTGAACAGAAGTCGATCTGAATAAAAAACCTTATACATTTTATATACATTATATTTGCATACAACAGTACACAAAATAAACAATTCTATTACAATATATTTATACATTTATATACATTAATTGTTCCTGGCGCGCGGGCTGAGGCGTGGGGAATGTTAAGTGTTTAGTACTCGCGGTTTGACGGTAGAGGTCGTTATTCTCTTTTGACTAGCCTTTAACTGAAGAGCTAACACCCTGGGCCAATGCCTGTAATTCTCCCAATATTATTGTATAGCTACCTTCATTCACAATTTCAAATACGTGCCGAGTCTCGCGCGTCAGGAAGTAATACTAAATGCGACAAACCGATTACATAAACGCAGTACATAAGGCTCTCTTGGTAACAGCGTAACCTGTCAAAAGTAGCCTCTATCACAAACATAGTCTAATGTAAATAACAGTCGTACTCTACATTTTTGCAGTGCATTGAACTTTGCACTTTTCAGTTGTGCTAACATTTAAACAGACTAATATCATAAATGCGAAAGGCTGGTATATATTTATTTTTTTACAAAACATATATCTTGAATAATTATGAAGCCACAAATCACAACAGTTGAGACATGGTTTAACACATATAGTACTTTTTTTTTATCCCCAAATTCCTAACCAAACAGATACATATAGGGTGAAACCGAAGACGTTAGAAGTATTTCTATAAACCATTAAACATTGTCACCATATATACTTTTACTTATAAACATTTCGTACTACCGCACTATCTACATTTTATTCCGTGATGATTAGTAACAACATTGAACTATTCACAAACAATGTGACTTTAATAATTAAGATAAATATTGTCATAATGTGACTACGTGTCATTAAACTAATATAACTACAATAATATCGAGTTTTTAAATAATACATATTGCTTTTCATATAGGTATGGAGAGATATCTAGATGCACCAACGAATTTAGTATTTTGACGTGAGATCAAAATCTAATGTACCATGTCTATGTCACTCTAGTTTAGACATAAATAACCGTATAATCTGTTCTAAATTGTATATTCGTTGTTGCAACTGGATGTAAAACTATAAGGTTAACCAAAAATGCAGGTAAAAAAATAAGTATTTTTAACAATGTAAAAAAATCATACTTATGTTTGCATAAATGCATAAACGAGTACATAATACAAATTCGCGATTAATTCATCAATTACATTAAGTTCGAATAATAAAGGTACATTTAGACGGAGAGAGGTATATTTGTCTCTATCTCTGTCTGCCTAAAAGGACCTGTAATAAATACCTACTGCAACATCTAAAGCAATACTAATGCATACTTTCAACAATTCATACAACGAGGAACAAATTACATAAAACCTGAACATTTTCAGCTAATTTCGCGAACAGTCCACAGGTATATGCTTAGCATCTTCTAACATTATAAACGCGAATGTTTGTTGATTGGCGTATGTTTGACTTGCATCATACTAAGGACGTATTTGGAACTTTCCTGATGATCAAAAAGAAGATGGTTCTAACGAATTGAGCCCTTCTTTTTTAAGAGAGTTAAAGAGTTATTGACCGCCTTGAAATTTAGAAGGGCTGATTACTTCCGCTTCGTAGGTATCACCTAGGTATAGTAAAGTATAGCTAGGTATCACCTAGGTATAGCTCTGAACAAAAGACGTTAGTACTAGCCATTAGAAAAGAGCTGAATACGATCTTAATCACTGGACGGATTTGGATGAAATTCGTCTCACATACCAAACCAAGAACAACATTTTACACCAACAACTTATTTGAATCGAGAACTGCTTTAACGCGGGTAAAACCGCGGGGCTCTTGTATAACATACATAAACAATGTACAGTACGTTGTTTTATATACAGCGAAGCTTATCTTATCACATGGGCGTAGCGTGGCTAGTTCAGTAAGGCCGGCCGTTCTGGGGGCGTTCGGGCAGCTTCGGGGGCATGTTGGCGGCGGGCCGGCTAGAAACAACACACACGTTAGTACACAATCAACATGTATATAGAGTGATAGTATATACAGTGAGACAATACAAATGATGTGACCACTTTGCAACATATTCATTTAAGCTATGAAGCACAGGCGGGTAACATGCTCATTTGTTTTTTCTTTCGCCGGCTATCATGCTCTATCCTCTATGTAATACAATGGACATGTGGCTCTAATAACTCAATGTTCGATTCGTATGCTGTATATTCTATAACATGCACCATAACCAATATGTTTATCTTCGCAAGCATTACATATTTCATTCCTAATTATATTTTAATAAGAATATTTAGAAACGTATTAGATGTTGTTAGTAAATGAGTATTAGTTGGTAAATACAATTCTCAGTTTGTCTGTTCCTGCGTGTCGTGGCTACATATTCTTATTAAAACACTATTACTATAACTTGAATTCGGCTTACCTAATATATCCAGTAATTAATATCGGTATTTTAACTGTTAGTAGGACAATAAAGCCAATATGATAAATAAATTGTATCGAATATCGCAATAAACTACTGAAATAAATCAAACATTATTTAGTACACATATAGCATTTAATTACTCTATTTATACAGCATAAGATTAACAATATTCATAAACTATATCAAATCCAACAATCACTGTCTATACCTTTTTTTTCGATGGTACTAACGCTATTAACAAGAGATAGAGCAAAACGTTAGATGATCGATTAGTTTCGTGTTAAGTTTAGCTAATATTGATAGAGCAACGAGCCTGCTACTGCCACATGTACTAGCGGGTGGAACTCGCCTGATGCCCGCGACTGCACCAGCCCTCAACTCCACGTAATATCTATCTATTTCGATGAAGGTCGTCCTTCCTAAGGACTCCACAACGGATTGTCGCATTCATTAGATAATTTCAAAGATTAAAATGCCCGTGAATTTTATAATGTAGTATTTAATAACCATTTGTATCACCATCAATAATAAAACATTCTAATAATTGACCAAAGATATTGCTAACAGCAACAATATAAGGTACAACTGCTTTGGTCTTAGCATTTATAAGTACATTTAATGTTACAATATAAATCGTCAGTATATTTCATAAAGTTGATTAACGTCAGTGTTCTACCGATACCGTTACGATTATATGGATATACAATTGTAAAAATACAATAACAAATAAGCTGGAGTACATGGTAATCGAGTAAATGCATTATAACATGTTTCAAACGCTTCGTCGATATCTACATGAGACGGAAGAAGTGTTAAAGCGACGAGCGTGTGTAACCTACTGGTAATACAAGCTACGGAACACCTAGACACTGACGCGACGCGACGCGACGACGCGACGCCGCCGTCTCTACGAGCTACTCTACGCGACACTCACGGTGCTGTAACAACTAATAACCGCTCGCCTCATCACATACGGTACTCAACTAGCAAATATTATACAAAACAATACCATGATATGCTCCTCTGTATCAACTTAGCTACATAATCCAATATACACCTATATTAAGCCACTGAATGTAACATATATTACAATTGATCACGTAAATTAAATTACATAAATATCGTTTAATAACGTGACAGTATGCAGAGCTAAATTATTATTAATATTAATTGTATAATTTGATAGTTCTTCATTGGTAACCTTGAAGCACTAAACTATTCATAACAATTTCAATCGAATATAATACTGAACATAATTATCATTGTATACAATTTATAATTTGGACACTATACATTACATTTCTCATAATATCTTATGTGTCAGCTACATATCTAGTTATCAAACAATGTTAGTTTAACCTATTGGAAAAGAAAGGAATGCAATAAATGTTTCTACTTGAACGTAGGATTTGAACGTGTGTGATCTTCGGAACAGCGGGTTGAGCAAACAATGTGGTCCAAAGTAACATTCGAGTTGACAATATATTAGATTTGGTACAAACAATATCATTATAGGGTAACATCGTATCACAAGCAGTGTGAGGTACTGATGTAATGTGCAACGCAACACTTGACACACACATAAAGCAGAACTGAAACATAACAAGGTTTAATAAATACAAAACCTTACGTTGTATGTTAGCTTACACTGAAGCGGTTATGTATAAAATCCGAACAGTTAACAATTAAGGATCCCAAAAGAGTTTACACAATATTGATTACATAGAAAAACATTGACAATAATAAATGTTATGTTCTTCACTTATTATTAGCCAACAGGAAAGCGCACCGTCATAGATATTATTTGGATACATATCGTATTATGTATAAGTAGGTATTAAAATTATCATGATTACATATCAGACAAAACAATGCGAACAGAGTATCCCATAATAACGTTTCAGTTAAATGGTATTTTAGAAATATTTCTACTTAAATAGTCGTTAATACCTAATATTTGGTTCGCGTTCTTTTCGAATGTAAGGACTGCTGTGAGTTGTAAATCATTCACAAAACAGATATGTATAGGTCAGACGTTGAAACAAAACGTTTACTTCACAATGTTAAATTTTAATATCGACTTTTTAAGTAGAAGTGTGCGTTGCGTACGGTTACTCGAGTTATCGTTAGCGCGGACCGACGTTTGGGGCAAATGTTCATTCAATTCAATCCCAAGTCCGTACCGCTACATTCATAAACCGTATATTATGAACGACCGGTCCGCGCGTAGCACTAGACGCCATCCGGGCGATGAGATTGTCCGGATCAGTGGTTAGTGGTTAGTGAATGTATTGTTTACTTGAATCGTGCGAAGGCGGAGCTGAGTTCGCTCATGGCGGCGTTGGTGACGGCCTGGCCCACCGCCTGGTTGATCTGCTGCCTCATGTGCGGCGGCAGCTGGCCCAGCGCCGCGCCCGCCGCGCCGCCGCCCGGCCTCCTAGTGTGACCATCAGTCTCCGTCAACACAACAGTGGCGTAACGATACACTGGCCATTTTTAGATGCCAGAGGTCCCAGCCGAAAGGGGCCACCGGCTTAAGAAATAAAGCTTATTTAGGTGTAAAGGTTCCTATCGAATAATGAACCAACGGCTTTAATGGAATAGTTCGTCTAGCCCCGGGCCCCGTTCGGAGTAGTTACGCCACTGCATCACACATCTCCCACAGCCTCTCTGTAAGACATCTCGTCCCGATGTAACCGCCATAATTTGTCATAACATTAACACTGAGCATTCTTACAGGGCAACTGTGACAGTCTCACTCACTAATGAAATGATACACTAAGTCACAATATCAAAATAATGATCTACAAAACATACAGAACATCGAAGACCACACACAATCTATGTATAATATTCAAACATGCAGTGCATTGTTAATACTTTTTGCATTTGTATAACCCTATAGTGCATCTCAACAACACCTATTACAGTCCCACCATCTTATCTGTTCAGTTGACGGCGTCGCTAGTGGAGAATTTGGTATTGCCATATAAGAAATTCACCAAGAAACAAAGGTAATTAAAACATGTCTTGCAAGTCAGTCTATAGATATCATTAAAATTTAAGAAACTACAATATCAATCATATAAAGCGTAACTAACATAGTATAGTATAGATTCAATATGGCTTAATTATAATAAAAAAATATAATAAATGATAACATTAACATGCATATTCCAGGTTTACTGTGTTTAGTGTTTACCAGCTTCGATCACATCGTCACTTACCATCAGGTGAGATAGTGATCAAACAGGTCAAAATTTGTGACAGGCTCACAAATCAATAAATATAACATACTAGCAGCGCCCCGCGGTTTTACCCGCGTTGTACCCGTTCCCGTAGGAATTTCCTATAACCTTCCCGTTGAATGTGGCTATCTATTACAAAAAGAATTATTCAAATCGGTTCAGTAGTTTCTGAGATTAGCGCGTTTAAACAAACAAACAAACAAAACAAACTCTTCAGCTTTATAATATTAGTATAGATAGCTATGAACCTTAGTAACTACATAAATAAAACAATAATGCAGCACAATAGGATTTTATTTATATTTTATAAAAATAATTGTGGTCATGGTTTCTGAGCTCAAGCGGTCGCACTCCAGGAATTCCGGTCGATGTTCCTGAACCATCTGCTGATTATATAACCACCAGCTCTATATATATTTTTTTTGTAATAATGAGTGATTTAAAATTTCCATATCTGGCTACATTGACCTGTCGCGGCAGCAACGCGTTCATTCAGCTTTTCAAATGGTATTAATGGAGCTTGTAGGCGTTTCTCTTCTTTCATGAAAGATATAACTTTTAAAATAATTAGCCGTGCATCACTTTTGAGAGGTTTCGGCATTTTATTTGCTTTTTTCACAATGAAATCAATAAATAAACACGGGAGCACTCGCACTAGACATCAACTGACAGCGGAATGACGTTTAGGAAAAAACTTCTGACGCGGCTGTAGTTCCCATTTTGCCCACCTGAACAGATAAGTTGGTGGCACTGTAATGATCTTTGATATTTGTCAAAATTCTATGTATAACTTTTTTATTGTATAAGTAGAGTTTCCATAGACATCTATAATATAAGTCGATATAATATTTATAAACCGTCCGTCAGTCTGCGGGCAGGCATGGTCGACCGATGAGCGGGCAACGGACGCGCATCGTAACTTAACGAATTCGTACTTAGATTTATGACCTCAGCATTCCATCACATACTATAATATAAAAAAATACTTTCAATTAATTAAATTGTATACAATTAAACTTAAAGTACGCCTGCCCACAGACGATATAAAGCTAAATATTATAATTCATCCATATCCTAAGTATATGGTAATAATTTACTACAACTTTAATATTTTTATGGAAGCAACATTATTTCAGACATATCATAAGTATTGATCATTTACATAACTAATAATATTGTATATAACATTATGTATAATATAACTCATAATCAGTTTGTTAACTTACTACAATTTTTGGCTGTTTGTTTTATATTAATAAACGTATCAAGGGGTGTTTTAGTCAACTAATAAATTATTTTTGGTCTGTCAACATTGTGATTGGTTAATATTAGAGTATTAATAACATAAGCGAGCAAGTCAACTGCAATAAGTTAACAAGCCCTCGAGGTTAGTACCTTTGTTCGTTATTATATAAAGTTAGAGACCACGCGTCGCGCTGCCTAGCGCCGCCTGTGGAAACAATCACACGCTCAAGATTCACACTACCTACATTAGTCACACAAGCATAGTCAATAATAAAATAAATATAATAATAAATACATAGATATATCCCATTGATTAATTAAATATTGTTACAAAGCACAATATCAATACGTAGTATGCAAATTATGGCTGTTACATCACCCACGATAATGCCTCACTCTATAAAGCAAGCATACACTCCACTCGGTTTTCCGTTCAATTGTAGAGTTGTATTGGCTGTAACATGCCTACTAAATATAGCAAAGGACAATATAGGACCATTTCGATGGGTATCATCATTCACAAAAACATTTGTACTCCTTGTTAACCGTTACATACATATTAATATACATTTGGAGTAAATCGAACAGAATTTAAATTGTAATTAAGCCAGATCCACGCCGACCAATTGAACGCTAAGTCGAAACAATGAGATTCAAATGGCATTTACAGATTACGGATATCCAAATATGATTGGTGAGATTTGCCATTGGAAGTAAGTCGTGTTAAAGTAGGCAAATATATTCGGTTTGTTTCAAACAGTGGCGATAGGTCGGGGTGGATCCAGTGAAGGAATTAACAGGTTTAACCAACTGCCCGGATTTACCTTTATACTCTCTGTTAGAATATTCGTAGTGATGTAGAGTGCGTGCAATATAAGTATGGGCGAGACGATAGTTAGAATTAGTCGATTTTTACGTCAGACTTTTACGATCAATATACACTAAAGTCTGCCAAATTGGCGCACTCGTCGACGCACAAACTTACCGTGCACTAATTTGCGAGCGCGCTATACACTCACGATTCTACAACTTTCATCGTTAATGTCCTGTCTGTACACTCACAGTCTCTTTCACAATCTCAAAGAAATTATACATGGTTTTGCATCGTTCAAGAACGCGAAAATGGCGCGCGACGTGGACGTGGACACGAACACGTAAATGTCACGTATTGCGAGATTTTTGGACATCGCGCTGCGAGGGTAGAGTGCGCTCGAAAGTTAGAGGCAATAAAATAAATACACCTAAGGCCAAACTACATTCACGCACGAACGCACGCAGACGCATTGATAGCAAATCTTGTATCGTTTGCGCTTCTATGTGTGCGTGTGTTTGCTTAAGAGCGTAGTTAGTAGTTCGGCTGGGTGGGTATATCTACTTTAAAGTGATGTGCCTGTATGTGTGGAGTACTCACGTGGGTATGAGCGGCGCGGGCAGGCCCTGTCCGGGCGCGGGGCGCGCGCCGGGCGGCGGCGGCGCCGCGCCGCCGGGCCGCGACGGCAGCGGCGGCGCGGGCCGCCCCGACCCGGGCGGCGGCGGCGCGCCGCGCTGCCCTAGCGACCCTGCACACACAACACCTCACTCACTAAAGAAGGTTAACGTTAAAGCTAAGTTAGTAATAATCGGAGTGTACGCTGTTAAAGTGCGTTGTGCGGTCCTAACATTTGGACTTGATTGGAAGTGTCATGAGTGGACGCTTGAGCAAAGTGGCGTCTGCCGGAGCATAGGGCGTGGCGTCGCACGAGTAAAAGTGCTAGAGAGGAGCACCGAACCTCGCTAACACCGCAGAACTGGACTATTTTGGGTAAATAATGTTAAGAACGCAGACATGTTTACAGTACTAGCCAGTAACTGGCAGTAGTGTGAGATGCTACGGGTACCTTGCATGGCGGGCGCGGCGCGGCGCGGGCCGCCGGGCGAGGGCGGGCTGAGGCGCGGGTTGGAGTCGAGGCGCGACTCCAGCCAGTCGTTCTTGACGGGCGGCGGCACGGGCGTGCTCACGGTGGCCATCGACACGTCCCCGATGATGTGCAGCGCCTCCTTGCACGCGTGGTACATGCGCAGCATCTCCTCGCGCTTCAGCGCCTCCTCCGGGGACTCCTCCATCATTTGAGACTGGAACACGGATACGAACATAGTTACATTCCACGACAAATACGGCATGGACGAACAAGATTACGTTACGACTAAGGTTTATTGTAAAACGACTTGGTAGATACAGTATCTTTAGTAACTTGAAAAAGCCTTGAGGCCATTTGTCACTTTGTCGGGTCGCCAGAAACTGTATCTTTTATATTTACAAACTATTTAACAGTTTGCAAAATCTTGCTTATAATAAAAGCTTTAGCTTCATACTGTTTTAGGACAAATTCTCAAGCATACAACCGACGAAAACCGACGACGGTCAAGCATACACAACGTTATCCATGAAAAAAAACAACTACATATCTGTATCCACAAACTAACCTGATCACCCGAAGCATAAAGATGCGCCAGCAGCTCTCCGTTGATGAAATCCTTAGCGTTATTAATGATCATCATCATGATAGTCTTGGGCAC
The DNA here is from genome assembly GCA_951394245.1 of Cyclophora punctaria. Taxonomy (NCBI): domain Eukaryota; kingdom Metazoa; phylum Arthropoda; class Insecta; order Lepidoptera; family Geometridae; genus Cyclophora; species Cyclophora punctaria. Next base: position 8,333,139 of record OX596171.1, read on the forward strand.
GAGGTCGCGCGTAGTTTTGGTCACGATACGCATGTACGAGTCCACGAGGTTACGGATGGTTTCCACTTGACGCTCGAGTTGGGGGTCCATGCTGCTGGTGGCGGCGCTGTCCGAGCTCTGAGCCATACAACATAATAATTAAATAACATATTAGTATCGACTGTAGGGGAAATATCTTTGCAGCTGTGTGTGGACTAAACGTTCCAATGTACTCTCTATCAAAACTGTAAGCAAGTTGCTTTGTATGTAAGAAGCTATAACAGTTGCTAAAGGTACAAGGTTAAGCATTCTAAAGTACGCGATAGTCAGGATATAAAATAACGCTTGTGTGTGTTAAAAAAGTAAGAAATGCCAGTATCGGCACCGATCCGAGTAAGGACAGGGCTGCACGTTGCTTACCTACGTTAAAATTATTGAACGTACTGCAATACAAATGTTATGTACATTGAAAGGTTTAGTCCGTTGCGCGGAAGAATAGTCGTGTAGTATGCGTGATCTAAACGAGTATATAACACAAAATTAATATAGGTTTCACATTTTAGAATGTATTACAAAAACCACTTTCAAAATATACCAAAATCTCAAATATATCTTAATAACGTTAAAGTAAGCGTATTAAGATTGCAGAGTAGTGCTATTAGAGATGATCAAAATTGAAACTTTGTGTTGCTTTGTGTTTTAGTGTCGCTAACGATAATATGACATTTACAATGAACAATATTAGAATTAGTTTCTTGTAGTGTAACTTTGGTTTATATTGTAAAAATATTAATAAAACTAATGAATATTGATTACACACAGAGTGCAAAAATCGACGTCACTTATTTCAAAGATTTATTAAGCAATGTTATTGATGATCTATTCATGCCAAACCAATTTCCCCGACGATGCAAATCGCACCAACTCCAAATTGATGGTAAAGTGTTAGAAAAATATGTTAGTAAGCCTACAAACTAGCGATATTAAACTAAAGGTATTTGTAAATTATTCAACGTTTCAAATTCACAAACTATTCAATAATTTTCAAAACCTTGCTTATAACAAGACTCCTACAAAACGAGGCCTACGTCGCCACTCGGAATTAATAAATAAATCCATGCTTGAAATGCTTCTGTTCAAAATTTCAACTCTAAACCCAATTCACCCTTCGAAATCCAGTAAACAAAGCTATTGTATGCATTGTCACTTACTCTCTTATTTCCACCCAAACCCAGGGAAGGCGGAAATAACTAAAAATAAAAAATAAATAAATAAAAAACAACGTTAGCTTGCCGAAAACATTGTAGATACAAAACATAGTGTGTGACTAACAACCCAAAAACACTTGTGGAACAACAAAAAATCTAATAAATAAAAATCCAAAGTTGACAGCCATTTCACAACATGACAAAGTTGTCAAACAGCTGTAACATCAATAACATAGTTGGTGTGCTTGTTAATAACCCAATGTTGTGTGAAACAAACTAGCCATGAACACGACACGACCTAGATGCGCCATGCTAAACCATCATTATTCAGTCATGTATTTCAAGAAAAGCAACAAAAACGTATTGTTAATTACACATAAGGTTAACAAAAAAAAAGGATTTATAATAACAATAATAAACGTACACATAAGTAAATAATATAAATAAGTAGGATATAAATCAATTCTTGAAATCCACTAAAGACAGTTTACACATGTTCGTGTGTTTGTATGTGGGGGTGACTGTTTCAAAAGCCGCATAAACAAACCTCAGATCCTTCATTCTGTACAGCATGACAAAACAACAGATCTTATAATATAAAAATAGACATATACACCTGCATTATCAGGCATATGTGGACATAAAATATTGATAAAATATCATTCATAATTGGATATGAAGCAATATATTAATATAAGCTTACATATAGAGGGTTATAAATTAAAAATAAGGTAGATAGTAAAGAGGGTAGTACGAGTATAGGATTAGATTAGAATATCGAACAGGCAGATAGAATAAACGGTAGTCAGTATGTAAGTTATTACCTCGTCTCCGTTGGCGGATTCTGAAGTCTTCTCGGGGTAGACTCCGGCGCGGAGGAAGGAAGCTTTCCACGAGTCTACGTCGTCTTGGTTTTCACAGGACAACTCGAGTTGTTTGTAATCCTATAGTGATAAATAACGTGTTCAACTTTATAGTTCTAACATGGCTGATAATTAATTTTGATTTCTATTCGAAAGACCTACCGTTTCCGCACGACAGAAACATTCATTTAGTAATTTTCCAAATATACGATAAGTATTGTACGAGACTCATCCACATCTCCAGTAGAGTAGGGGAGGGGGAGGGCTCCCCCTGGTCATGTTATGATGGTGATACACCGGAGCGGGTTCATGTAAATTATCTTTTGTGCCATCGACACCAAGAAGAAGATGCTTAGTAGACAAATTCCCGTACGAGTGACATACCTTATACACATTCCTTCCCTCCGGGTTGAAGAGCGCGAACATGTGCCGGCGCGACATGAAGCCCTGCTCGAGGTCGCGCAGCTTGAGTCCGTCGAGCGGCAGCATGTACTTCTTCTCGCGCTCCTCCTCATCCTTGAACCACGAGATGCTCTCGGAGGTCAGCACGAACCAGTAGTCGCGGGAGCCGCCTGCACAAACAAAGTGCTATTGATACGGGGTAAAGTAATTTCGAATAGGTTAGTGGGCAACCCTGGTGACGGAGTTTTTAGACCGCCCAAATACCTCCGACATGGTCTAACGATTTAAACAAACGGGACCGACAATTTAACGTGCCCTCCGAAGCACGGTAGCGCTCCGATATAAATGCCACTATCAACCGGCCATCAAAGTGGGAGTCGAGCTACACGTTGCTTAACAATCGCAATGAGCTAACATCGCTTAGTCAAACTACTCCCTCTTCTGTTGTTTACTGATAAGTAGTGAGACAATGATATATAAAATACGTCCTTTACCTTTCATAATTCCCAAATTGTGGATGCACATGTATCCTTTTCTAATGACTTGGTTTCCGAGTGCCCGATGGCCGGATTTGTTTGCGTTTTCAGACTGGTTCTGTGCGCTGAATGGAACAGAAATATTCACATGTATCAATTACTCTAAACTTAACTATATTATGAATACAAATGATTCAAGTAACATTTGAATAAGAAAAATCCCTGAGAGGTTTGCTCCGAACGTGCACGTAATAAATGTTAAGACACAAAACGAGGTGCAACAAACAGTGCTCAAAAAAGCTAGCATTTAATATTGTTAAATTATTTCCAAAATATCAATTTAAATTTATACTCACCCATTGAAGTGCATACTAAACAGAAAACATTGAAATATCAACGCAATAATAAGTAAAAGGAAACATTTAATGTTACTTGGATCACTTTATTCACAAGGTATCCAAATACACTTCAATAATATGGAGTAAGTATGTTCATATTTTCATTTTGTTGAACCAAAAAGAAATCAGTATTTGCAGTGTTCTTTTAGTGCAGTCACATGTACATCTTCTAAGATAACATGACCTTTTTCAAAAATCCTATCATTCTATGCAAAACATCATAAGCGCCTAGTGATTTCAGTTAGGGACTCTAAGGGTGCGTTGGCATTGAACCGGAGCGGTGCGGAGTCCCATCGGGACTGTCAAACAACGCATTGACAATGTCAAAATCTTTACGTTATGCATTGTGATTGGTCAATTGAGCTCCGCACTGCTCCTCTCCGTTTCAATGGAAACGCACCCTAAATAGACTTATTCAAACGTTATTCAAATTAAGAAGCCCCCAACTGCTTACAATTTTGACAAATATTTGTCAACATTTTTGATTTACTATCAGTGTCAGTATTCGCTAGTAAGTTCAGACTTTGTGACTGTAAAAAACAATAAAGTTTAAATTATTTTAAAGTTTAAATTTTAATTATGGTCTATTAATCATTTGATGTAGGTCAGATCATGTTATCTATCATGAAGATAATGTATAATAATCTATATCTACCACATTGATTATTGTAGAGCACCATGCTACAACTAAGTATGATAGACAGGACTTTCTTAAAGCAGATAATATGTGCGACACCAAATATTATTGCTACCAGCAGCCTGCAGGCTAGCATAGCCCCGAGAAACGTTATAACATCCAATAGAATCTTGAATAATTAGCCGGATATCTCATCTTCGGATTAATATGGTTGTATCGCACATGTTATATTTTATTTATAGTAGAGCTAAAAAATAAATACATTCAGAAGTTCAACTTCGCTACGTTTCGAAACACACATAACATAGACGCGCGCTTATATGTATTAACAACATAATCGCCACGGGCATTCGTTAGAGCCCGTTCGAAGCAAGTGTAATGACGCATCTATATTTGCGTGCTCCTATTTCAGAACGTAGGTCATAAAACTTGATCTTCTGTCTGTACAGCACGGTCACGAAGCATGAAGAATTTCGTATTTTCTTTATGTATTTATCTCACTAGTACTGAATAATAGCAATGTCTCACTCGCACAAGGTGTTGGTAGCTTGAAACGGCAATACTATTGTATACGAGTGACATACAAATTGATAACGGTCAATGGACGTGATCGTTCGTGGTTCGCTACCGTGCTTTAGCTATTTATCATCGGTAAGGCTGTAAGAGATAGCAGAGCTCAACTGACCAATCACAATGCATGAACAAAGGTTTTGACAATGTCAATACGTTTATTGACAATTCCAATGAGCTATGATTGGTGAATCGGGCTCCGCGGAGCTCCGCTTCTATACGCACTTTACGGGTGTAGTGTGAGTACTGTGTACTGACTTGGCGAATCCGATGAAGTCCTCGTGGTTGGTGTTCATGTAGGCGAGCTCGCAGTCGATGAGCAGCACGAGCTGGTCCTTGCACTGCGCCTCGCGCGAGCGCACGTGCGACATGATGATGCGCTCCGTCTCCTCGCGCAGCCGCGGGTAGCGCGACATCTGCGCACGACATCACAGTGTCAACACGGGTTTATGTTTGTTCAAGTATAGATTGATAAAAATCACTACATAATATAAAACAAAGTCGCTTTCCGCTGTCAATCCCTATGTATATTTAAATCTTTAAAACTACGGATTTTGAAGCGGTTATTTTAAATAGATAGAGTGATTCAGAAAGGTTTATATGTATAAAAATAAACCCCGAACTAGTTATTGAAACTTACCTTTTCAGTGCAAATACGAACGACGTTAGACAGCTCTTGTACTACGAGATCCACACACTTGAGGCAAGGCTCCTTCAGCCGGCCGATTTGCTTCTTGACTATAGCCTCGAAAGCCATGTCGGGGGTGAATAGTCCCACCTAAACAAACAATAATGTATATTTGAATATGTGCTTGAGAGGGTCTAATAAGAGATATATAGTGTGGTACTATACCATTATTAATTGATGCCTGTGTACAGATTAAAGGGTAATTCTGTAAGTTGGAATTGTGGAACTATATCAAGTTTTGAAATTAATTCTAAAATAAAAAATAATCTAAATTTTTTTTACTATTATTTACATGAATATAATTCAAAAACTTTATCTGATATCTTCAACTATCTTATGTTGTCAAACTATCATAGACAGATTATCAAATGTTTGGGATTAGGAGTCCCATATTACATTATTGAACAACACCTATATTTTCGTCTTAGTTTAGTTTTCTTAACACCTATGTTTTTATTTACTCACCCTAATACCATGAATATTTCTAATAGCGAAAGCGATCTCTCGCCTGAGCTCCTTCTCATCGAACTCCATCTTGACGATCTCGAAGGGGAATCGTTCGTGGAACAGTCTGTTGATTTTGGCGCCTCCCGACAATTCGTTCGTATTGATCTGCGCCGAGCCCGACCCTTCGATGGTACGCTCGAAATCTGTTTGCAGTGATTGGATCATTCTGGAAATCGAAACAAAAATCCCATAAAGTAAGTAGTAGTATTCCATAGGTTAAGTTCATATAGGTTAGTGACCAGAGGCCAAAAGCCTCCGGCATTGCGTTACGATTAAAAACGAAAATAAAAGCGTAATCCTTTCCCCCTATTACTACCATAAACGTGAAAATTTGTGCTAGATGTTTCATCCTTCCAGATGTGTGTTACTCTTTCACGCAAAACTACTTAGAAGAAACTACAGTAATTATAACGCATATGCTGCTTTTTATCCCAAAATTACCACCAGTACAGGGTAAAAAAACGGATTGAACCGCTGGCTAGTAATCATTATATTTAAACAGTATTTTAATCCTTTAAATGTCAATAAACTCTCAACACGATTCGCTATGCGCAAAGGCGATAAAAAAATATTGACTTGCACTTTCTGGCGACCTTTGTTAGAAGTTTTTGTCAGTTTTCCGGCGAAATAATGACTATGATGACTAAGTACTTTATGTTATTTTTAAGGCCAAGATGGTTAAATCTGAATCTGTCTCAATTATTCAGAGGATATTTGGCGAATAACTACATCAATAACATCGATTCGACACTGTTTTCATGCCTCATTTATTAATTTCTGACAAATCATTTCTAATCTCACGTCAAAGCTTACCAATTAATTCATAATAGGCATTAAACTTTGCAAAAGTTAAGTTTGTATACGCCGGTAGCGTAGCCAACCTGTAGGCGGTCAAAAACTCCGATACCAGCCGAGTTTTGACTACCTAACCGCCTCAAGGCCACCGATATCGTCTAAGTGGTAACGTAACGTAGTTATTATAGCGTAACTCACTGAAGCATAGCCTTAGTCTTGATAGACGGGTCATCGGGCCGGAAGTGCTTGTACTGATCGACATCCTTCTCGAGTGTGAGGAGTTGCTTCTGCAGCTTGTCCCTTAGGCCGGGCAGCGTGTCGCGGATGTGGTTGGTGAGCTGCTGGTTGAGCACGCGCTGCAGGTACGGCGTGCCCAGCCGGTCGGCCAGGTGCCGGTACGACTGGTGGCTGTTGGAGAGGATACGTTAGATGGTATGTATTGGTTAGTGGTGAATCATGTTGTCGTGAGATTTTAGACCGCTTAAGTACCTATACGGTTCCCAAAGAAACGGAGCGCCATGGACAAGAAGCTCCGAAGCATGGGGGGATGGAGTTACTCTACTAGAGTAACCTAGACTTATTTCAGACTTGATCCGCCTTCTTAATACTTCAATACTATGGTTCGAGATCCAGTCTATTAGAAATGATCGCAGTAATAGTGAATGTGACATTTGTCACAATGGAGCTTAGGTTTAAATGAAGTGTCTATAAATTCTTAGTTGCTGTTAATATATAAAATGTTTCCAGAGGCAAATTATACTACTGGCTGAATGGAAGCAACTTTCATTAGAAACACACAAGTTTCCCTTTTAATAGTCTGGTTAATAATGACGCGATCAAAGATGTAAGTTGGATACAAATTTGAGCAATTAAAGTAACCAAGTTCTTATAGTAGTAACAAAGTTTAGCTGCAGGTACCTGAGGAAGAACTTCCTCTCTGCTGCGAGCGCGGCCGCAATATCCTTACGTCCATCGATATCCTTCTGCGATCTGTTGACGACGCCGATGTAACCGCGGCGCAGCGGCAACAATTTGTTCTCTAGCACATCGCGAGCGTCAGTACCTTCGTCCATCAAGTCCAGCTTGGTGATCACACCGATTGTGCGAAGACCTGGGTGATAGAAATAGTTGGATGATCATTTATGAATAGGTAAAATGATGATAATGATAAAACAGATGATCTGTTTTCACCAGAGTGGGATATTAAGTATTAAGTAACAATATAGATTATAGACACACAACCAACTCGACTCGAGCAGAAGAAGAATTATATCAGTTCAAAACCCCACAGTTAATTAGTTGTCAAGCAGTCAAAACATGTGTATGGTCGATATTTTAGACAATTTAGTCATTATCATAACCAAGATTCCGATACCTATGTTAAGACAAGCAAGAAGTTTCCTTAACCTACCAAATACTACTAGACTGATAACCTAATAATGATTACCTTGTGGGTCAACCTCTTTGGCAAGTTTGAGGGCATCGCTGTTCGCCAGATCAGTGTTGGCTGGCGTGACGGCGAGGATGAGGCAGGACTCGCGGCGGATGAACTGGAAGATCATCCCTTTGATCTGCTGCTCGATGTCCACGGGCTGGTCGCCGATAGGCACCTTGGTCAGGCCCGGCAAATCGATCAGGGTGAGATTGAGCACTGGGGGCAAAGCGTATATTTAAGTGTAGGTAAAGTAAAGTATTAATTACTAGCCTGTAATGGTAATGTACCACTGCTGCACAAAGGCGTCTCATCTCATTCAAGATATCATTACAGCGAGGATTATTAGGGATAATCACCGTAAATCCAGATGCTTAGGACTGTATGTAATGTTTCAAGAGTTCTGTAATATAATGTGGATTCCTGAGATTGTAAAGCATGTGTCTGTAGTTTGACTGGTAATGCTTCGTGATTGTTCCGCTTAGACACTACTTGAATGGGTGTGACCGAAAATGATATTTTGAGAACTATCGGATTGTTTCAATCGTAAACCCATGTCGGAGGCCTTTCTTTACATGGACTTAGATATCCAAAGCCAGGTTAGATTACTAATCTATGGTTTTTCAGACGCTACTGCAAGTATACAGACGCAGATTAAAAGTCTCTCGCTCACTGAAACTCTATATACCTATAATAAGGTGAATTCGGTGTAATCACCGCGCCTGCTTAATGCGTGTCGTGACCTCGAGCTGATGCCGTTTTGAAGTAACAAACTTTAAAGTTTAAATTAAATAGTTTATGGTGTCCGTTAGTACGAGTATTGGAAAGTTTCAAAAATGGGTCCGGTCCTAGTTACTAATTAATAAATTTCCAACCAAGAAATAGTTGCTATGGAACTTCTAAACTACACTCCATTTATTTATTTTAAAGTTGGCTAAAATTTCGACAAGCGTGGGCGTTATTCCCAACTAATTTATTTAACAGATTATTCATATTTTTCGCAAAGTGTATTATTTTCGACTTAGTGGTAACCACCACTATTGAGTTTGTTAACATTTTAACAAAGTTTAAAAATAGACCTTAGGCACTCAACATGACTAACAAAATCAAACAATAATTGTTTAATTGGAACGTTGAGTCGACCAAAATATTGTAATGTTTGTACGATATTGAATTTGGAGTCGGTTAAGGCGCTGTAAACACGATGTTAAGTCATTGAATTGAACGCATAACATACGACAAGAAAGTTATTAGTTGATACAATAGGTAGTATAGGTAACTGTAATAATTAACTATTGTCGATCGAGTTCCTGTATCAAATTCATTTGTGTGAACATTTCTGGTATTGTTATTGAAAACGAATTATATATTCATTAAAAAATTAGTACAAACCGATAAAATTAAAAAAAATCTAATAAGTCAAAATCGATGATGATGCATCGGAACTGCTGTTAAACTTTTCCAAACTTTAAAACATGAGCTCATCAATGACGTAAGCCAGTTAAAGCAATGAAAAAAACTCTTATCTAGTTTAGCCATAGATAATTTTTCTTGTATAGTTTAATCCTATTTTTCCTATCATAGTAGTGTTTCGGGAAGTAAGTATTAGCCTATAACGTCTGTAATCAAAGGCCTGCCTCAATGATGAAGTAACTCGATTGGGTTACTTGCTAATAAAATGAGAACGGGAAACTATTTGAATTAAGTTTGTAATACGATTACTAGCTGGTTATTTAGGTACTTCAGTTCTATTTTATAATAGCTATTGTATAATAAGTCTCAGATGCGTGAATCAGTTATTCAGATAGTTCAGTATTATATGATAAGATAAAGTTAAGATTTATGATATCATCACACTAATGCTTTGTATACTGACAAAGGTATGTGGTATTAGATAGTAAACACACCCATTGATATAACTAAGATTTAGGTTCGCGATATAGATAGATATGATACACATTTTTTAAATTTCTTTACCTATTGACATCAATTAATGCGTGAAAAGAATATTCGCGATGAGTACACACTCTATCGAAACTGTATGTATGTTTGTTGCGCTTTCACGCAAAAGACGGAACGGATTTGGATAAAACTATGCAGTAACATAGGTTATACATTCTAATGAGACATGGGATACATTTTCTCGAGAAATTCCCGAGGGAACAGATACAACGCGGGTAAAACCGCACTACTGGTACAGAAATAAATATATAATTCCTTTATAGTATCAACGGAACAATCTAAAACATGTTTCCTTTTCCTCCTGACCTTAAAGTTCAAATAAGGATAACCTCACATCGAAAATAGAGAAGAATACGCGAACGACTTTTGTTATTCTATATAGATAAAAATCATGTTTGCAAAAGAATTGTATGACTCAAGCAACACCATGTTAAGAAAAAACATATAGACATTATAGTATAGAACCAAAACTATGTCTAATGTTCCAAATGTACTTATCAAAACAGAATAGTATCTAACTTTTCGACGAATTACTTTTAATAAATGCTATTATAGTCTCAAGAGCTTTTTACGATACTTGTAAGGTGTCGTGTTAGTTCTTGTATAAAACTGAAAAGTTGTGAAATTACCTATGTCTAATAGATTATGAGTAGTTATATCATCAATCACAGTAATAAACATAAGCCTGACCTTTTGGCGAAAGCAAGGCTTTAATCTTTTACAGTACAGAAGGCTTAGGCGAAACTAATCACCGCATTTCCCTAATGCTTGCTAATCACGAGCCACGTTCAAAATGTTAAATTGAACAAAGTACTTTTAATTAAATCCATTTAGAAAGTACTAGCGAAACTAGAAAACAAAGCCGACATAATAATATATTGTTTATCTTTATCGCAATAAATACTAGCAGCCTTGTAGAGACGCATCGAGCGAGCATTGATTGAACATGTAGGTCACCAAATGGAAGGCTGGAAACTGCTCGTACGTAGGTAGATACGTAACATATGTGCCGAATAATAAGTGGCAATCATTACTCTAATCTTGCATAATTGTAATTACACTTCCAAGTCCGTTTGCCAACAGATGGGCTGTAGTAAAATCACAGTTTTGAGTAACATCAACATGTGGTTTTGACTAATGGTGGTGTCGTTTGTTTTTTCATCTAATAAACGAAACTATCTCACAGCTGGACAAATGTCTTCCCTATAACCTATAGTTCACAACTTCCCAACTCCCATTGTAATGAATATAATGAATAGAATTGCAAACAAAACCAATTCTTCAATCTAGCATAGACACTGCGACTTTACTTATCATTTCAATAAACTGCACATACAATAAAGATAAATAAATGTGGCAAAAACTATTAAAATACCTTTTATAACTATTTTACATAAACTAGAAAACAGCATTTATCAGTTAATTGTCAAGTTCCGTATCTTAAGCGCTTGATAATAGCAACAACTCAGCTCATTAGGTATTTATATTTATTTGCAAGAGATCGGCGAATGCAAGGACTTCGGTACACGAAGATAATCGCCATACTTGGTCTGAAGGCCTTCGAGAAATACATTGCCGTGATCCAAACGTTATATCAGCTATGATTAGTCTACATAAAGGTTTCTTTTGTTCTGCATTGCCGGAATATTTAAGGTGTGTCTACGGCATTTCATAGTTCTATCGAGCTACGTACTTATATCCTTTGTCTTCCTATCGTAAACACAAGATATAGTGCTAATGTTTACAGACGAAACCAAGCGTCTATTATTGACGATAACACCAATAAACATAAGATGATTAATATAAAATAATTAATGAACTTAATAAATGCAGTGCGAGTGATTACGTTACAACGGAAGGCGGAATTGTGTCGTTTCAGTATTGTTATTAACCAAGATAAGATTGTCGCGCGCGTTTAGGACAAGAGGACATTGACATAAATTACATAAAACTATTGTGATATTGTTTGTTTGAATTAGGATCATTATTTCAGCTAGTTTTAATAACGAGGTATTGACACAAGGGAAGTCGATTAGAATTGATAGAGTCAAATGTACTGATAAGAACTCGATGCAAAAATGATAATCAGAATATTTCTATAGAAATACCGAATTCCGTCGATAAAACTATCATTTATGGATCATTAACCTCTGTAATAACTAATAAGTTTAACTGTTTTTCGAACAGTTTCATAATCTCTGTATTTCTCCTAAAGTAACTTTGTTAAGAACTAGACCCCATTTTCTCTTAGTCATTAAGACATTCCAAATAGAAAATATATATTTCCATTGTTCACGCTCATTATAATATTTATGTTATTATTGAGAACTTCGTCTATTTTGTTCGTTTTTAACTTAACAACAAGAAACAGTAACGACCAAAAGAATCCTCCCAACTTTTGAAATCTACTAACTGTCGTACCTATATCAATTTTCCAATCACAATGGCCGTAATAAAGACCAGGCCGTGTCGGTGCAAAGATCAATTAATGAACAACATGTACATAGGTATAGATGCCCAATTGCCCGCAAAAATGTCGTATATAAATATATCCATCATGTAAGAACCAATTTTGAAAATTCTTTCAATAAATATAAAAGCTTTATTACAAACTGAAGATGCGAATGAGGAAAGAGCATACGTACAGGACGATCCCATTTTGAACCGTTTCCAAAAAAGGAGGTAGTTTTTATAAAAATTCTGTTCGTAGAAAGTTTTTCGCTTTAACAAGAATAATATAACTTGTCGTCTTTGAACTATAGAGAAGTTTATTTGAAACAAGAAAGAAGTATTTTGCAGTTAAAAATAAGTAATATTTGTATGTACTTAGTTTAAAATCTTCGCAGTTACAAAGTAGTAAAGTGGGATGTGTTACCGTTTGGCGAGTAGACGCGCAGGTTGATGGGCACGGGCGAGATGCCCTTGTTGGAGCCGGTGATGCGGTCCGTCTCCGCCTCGATCTCCAACCGAACCTCGCCGAAGTCCACGAACTTCTTGCCCTTACAGTGGAGGAACTCCGCATATTCTGTATCAACAAATAAGACTTAATAAATAAGTGTACATAACCCCTGTTTTACTTTAAAAAAAAGAAGTTATAGACCGTCATGTCCCTGCTGAGCAAAGGCCACTTTATAAGGACGATTAGGCACAATTTGAAATGATTTTAATTATGTTCAGATGCTAAGTACATACAAGACTAGATATATATATATGTTCCATACACTTGAGACAAATAGTTCCAAATATGTATGAAATTAAATGATTCTTAATCTGAGTGAAGTATAAAATTGGGGGATAGACCCATTGATACAACTGTCATACTTATAAAACATCTCTTTTTTCATTGCATTGGTTAAATTAATCATAAGGGGGCGGCATTTAATACGTAAGATGTTTTTCCTATTCACCACTCTAACAAATACAAGCGGTCACATCCCTTTTGTCACACAATTCTGAAATCTGAACTAAATGCTTCATCACACTCAATTTTGACAGTAGCCAATTTTGATTTGGATACAAGTTATGATTAGATGCTCTTATTAATTCGCTAAACTAAAATCTTAAACTTGCATTTCAAAGAAAAAATGTTTCGGAAAATAATATGAATAATAAGCACTTTGATAAGTCTAACAGGAAATATATTATAAGAAATCATTAACTTGAATTAATAATTATTAATAACACTTAAATGAATGAGTAATGTACAACATACATACATATAAAATAATGCAATGAGCCCAGAAAAATTCCATTTGTTTGAGGTATTAGTAAGCCAATTAGTTGGTTGTTCAAGTACGTAAAGTAAAGACTGAAGGTTAATAATGTTTCAACTGTTGAGCAAACTTATTTATTTCAAGATCATTGAAACAAGGTATTTCCAGTAGCTTCAGTTCATGGACCACATATTATTTGGTGTTGTTTTTTCTTTTTTATCAGATCATACCCCAAATGTATAGCATGGTGTTTTATTTAACAGACATTGTGGCAATCTACAGGAAAGGAGTATCTGCAGAGTTGGATAACCATAGGCTCAATAACAATGATGACAATTATGGTGTAAATTAATGTTAAGAAATTACTATTGATATATTCAGCAGCAGAGATTACTCAGGCCTTCAAGATTTCTTCATCATTATTAGTGATTGTTTTAATTGTCAGATATTGTCAGAGGCCTTTAGGCAGTCTAAAAACTTCGATACCAGGGTTGGCCACTGACCTACTCAAAATGAATTAGCGATTTGGGTTCCAACTCCCACAGCAGAGTAAAGGCCTGCCCCTTGCTTCCCATTACTTTAAAATAAACTAAAATGATTCCTTATACTTGGATGACAAACCTGCATTTGCATGAATCAGTTGGAGGATCAAGGGCCGACGAGTCACTATTCCCGATCCTCTAGGCAAGAAGTCTCTGCAACAAATCATCATTTAGTTAAAAAATGTTTTGAATTTGTTTTTCAGACATTTAATGTATTGTTATAGAAGTTTTTATTACATTTGAATATATTTGTCAACCATTTTATTTGTTACTTGGATTTATTCCCAATAGGAACATTTAATCATGAACAAGGTCATCAAATTATAATTCATAAATAAGTACACTCATATAATTAGAAACAGATGTCGATCTTAGGTCTGCATTGTACCTGAAGTGATATTTTAACTTGTATTTTGTGATTCTGATTATTTAGTGGAGGCTTTCTTTACAGTACACTAGAATATTAAAAGTAACAACTTTTATTAGTTCCACTTTCACAAGTTAGCTAAGTAATTTGGTTTAATATAATGGAATACTTGTAAATATAATATCCACAAAACAAAGTGTCAAACAAATACAAATAGACTGAAGATCACTTTTTATGGATCAGTTATTTTGGTTCCATTTATATATAAACATAAAAATACCCATCCCAATATAATTATTGTGTGAAACTTTGTCCAAGTTGTTGTATGAAATGTACATTTCTCTTGGAAAAGGAAGGCCTCATATTATGAGTCATCACAACATCTACTGAATAATAAATCAAGTGTGTAATAACTTTGGTCAATAGTACACTAATACACTAAGATATATCCAGAGGATCTCTAAATCTGAAGGATATACAGAAAAGTTTACTGTAGAGGTCTTTGTTTGGTAAGATCTACATTAGAATCATTCATTTTAAATATGTCTTTGCTATAGAGCTAAATCTAAATAAGTATAACATATAGCTATTTGAAATATAATCCAATAAATAGTGTAACCATATACTGGAGAGTATCGCACCTGCCGACAAAATTTTCTAAAACAGAACTCTTTCCTGCGGACTGACCACCCACAACTGCAATTTGCGGAAGATCTAGGGACATGTGCACGCCCATTTGCACAAACGCATCTTGCAATTTGTTTACAATAGGGATCAATTGTTGCATTCCAAAATTCCCTGCCATTTTTTATAAGATACATTAAACTTTTATCACTAAAACACTAAATTGCACTTGCTCATCACAAATTCATCATCAATAAACTGACGGGACGGGTTTATTTTTCAACATGGAGGTGGGTGGCTATTACGCAAACATTCGTTCATTCATCCTTCATTTGACAGCTACAACTCGATATTTATTTAATCGATATTTTTGAAGCTCGACTACATCTAATAAATCATTAATCAGACTTGATAGGTATAAAAAAATACATGTGTAGTAACAACGCAAAAATGAGCCATTGATATGATTGATGCTACCTATTGTGCTAATCCATAGATTCAATGAAAGTTACAAATTATAAAATGCAATGTTGTCTTTTTTATGTGAAAGTACGAATAAAAAAGGGAAGCAGACGGAACCAAATTCGTAGGCCAATCATGATGTACATTGATGTAAATGTTTATAAGAGTAATATTATCATATTTATTTATCAACTTGATTTCATATATTTTATGAAATGGTAAAGGCTGAAGCATACCCAGTCTTCAAACATTATGTAAGATCTATATAAACACAACCCATGCTATGACACACTGTTTTTGTATAATCAATACAAATCGTCATGCGCAGTAAATCTAGGCCACTAAATGAAAATATACTATTGATGTAGGTACATGGTATTAAATGTTTTTATCATTAATAACAATGTCAATTATTATGAGTAAATTAGTTGGGTAGGTAATTAACATTTGTTAAAGATATTTGTAATTTTTGAAGATATTTTAATGGAACAAACCAAATAATAATTATTTGGGAATTTATACTGATTACCATCAATTTTTTTTACATTACAGATATATTAACAGTTTCTGCTAAAAATAGATTCCGGATTTACGTATTTGGGGCAGGTATTGATATTTTTACAAAGACATAATGGGTAATTACATGACCTGTTGCGGATATACCTAGGAGCAATATTCCCAAGATTAAACCTTTTATTTTGGAGTGATCTAATAGGATAGATATAAATGAGTCAAGGTACCTGCCCACGAAGTTTTCCAGCACAGAACTTTTTCCAGCAGATTGTCCACCCACCACTGCAATTTGTGGCAGGTCGAGCTGCATATGCACACCCAGCTGAGTAAATGCATCTTGAAGCTTGTTAACTATAGGTATCAACTGTTCCATTCCCATATTCCCCGACATGGCTGCCGGATTTATCTAACGCTCTGCGTCCTATGAACTTTACCGCAGATACCCGCTTACTGATTTTTCGTTCATCAATATGGTACACTTTCCTACAGCGCATGCGTAACTGAAAAGGGCAAAGTGTCTATCGGCACTTATATTGCATCTTTAAATTCGTAGTTATAATTTATCGACCAAAAATAATAATAGGTCAATAAGATATTAAAATTAAGAATAATACTGTGCAAAAGCATCTGGTTTAACAGAAGTCTATTGTAACCATTTTATACATTTCTATTACAATTATCCATCCAATGTAATTACGGGACAAGCGCGAGTATACTCGTGTGGAAAAAGTTCACCAGTAATTTGATTTCACGAGATATTAATATGCTACTTCCACTCTTAGGAATGTTTTGGAAGTAAGAAATTGTCGTTATTAGTCATACATATGTCAGCTTCAACATATTTTATCATGTGTACCATTCATGAAGTATTAGGTACAATTTACTAACTGTAAATGGACTGGAACAGCAGATCAAAAAAATGAAACCTTTTTTAAAATTGATAGTAATAAATGGATTTTATAAGGGTTCCGTTTTCCCATTTTGAAATACAGTACCATAAAAATAAAGTGATGTTCGATACATTTTTTTTCCATAATGAAAAGTCGTAATTATTTAAAATTAGCTTCTATTTGAAAAAAGTTAATGGGAAGTGTAGCCTCCCGTTCAATTCATGTGCAACCAATGTAAATACCATTGTTATGACAACTGATATAATTGTTAACCTTTAAGTATACGCGCTATTTAGGGTAGCATTCCGTCACGCGTGGGGTCCAGAAGTATCCCCAGTATAAATTAACTTAAATATTGATAATTATTTAATATTTTTAAATAGCCGTTTTAGATTATAAGAAAAGACATTATAATATTTATGAAAAGTATTTATTAATCATAAAACAATCAGTCTTTAGACATTTAGGAACATTTTTATCAAATTAACAATCTCGTACATAGAATTTTTTAGGTACATGTTTAATGTACTAAAATTTAACGAAAAAGTCAACTTATGACTAACTTACTATTTTTTTCTTAAATAAAATAATAATAAAAAAACGGAATTATAAGAAAAAATAACAATAAACATTATAGAAAAAAAATGACAACTCTTGAAACGTACTGCCCTAAACTGTCCAATACGAGATGGATGTGGTGGAGTTTTGCTCCATTTGAACCGGTTTTTACCGTAAAAACTGTTGCTGGTTGTATCCTCTGCGGACTCAGTGGCGGAAGAGTCATCGCTTTCTTCTATATCAGATGCTGAATTATGTTCACTATTGATTCACGGTCACTTATATCACCCAAGTCTTCCAAAATGTTCTCTTGAGCTATATCTCCTATGCCTTCGATTTCAGAGTCACTAGACTCGTAAATAATTTGTGCAATATGATTTTCAGTAATTCGGCGACTCATATTTCTATTTATACAACACCAGTTCTGAAAAAGAAACAAATAAAAACATAACCAAAGTGAAAAAAGTAACTACGTTAAATCACGGGTGGGGTCTGCAGGTATCCCCACGTAAGCAAAAATGTAACTTACCTTAGCAGAAAAGTGACGAACGTCTACTCGCCGAAAGGTCTCGCGTCGCACTGAGATTAGCCGAAAACGCACGATCGTAACTTGTCAATTTCAAAAAATACCCTTAAAAAACAGCGCGTGGGGTCTGCTGAGACCCCGCCCGTGACGTTAAAGGTTAAATAAAACTTTCAACAATATAAATAAAATAAGGAACTTCGTTCCAATAAACATTAAAAATTCTGTCTATTTAATTTAAGGCTTTAATACAAAATAAAACCCTAACGACGTCCAAGGGTTAAACGCAGGGGGCATCGATGATTTACAGTAAATCGATTAATTTGAATCGATAATCTCTACAGATATCCCACTAAATAATTTCCCTTTTTGACAGCACTTTGACATTTCGCACAAAAATATTATCTGTACCAGGGTAGAATTCGTTCAAAATTGTATTATTTGCAACCACAGGCTATGCCGCGTAAGGCTTGCTATTCAGAGCAGAGCATCGAACCGACATATCAATAAACTCGTATTCCGAAGTTGGTGCTTCACGAGATTTATCCAAAGGTATGAAAGTTTAAAAAATAAATAAAAAATCAAAATGGTTTAATTGGGAACAAATGAATTTTTAGAACTTTTGGAAGTGATGATATGATAAACGCGATAGCGTGAGCTGTGTTGCGTATACCAACGCCCTCCTCCAGTAGTAATACAAAAGTACAATACAGTACCTAACTTAATTTTTTTCTAAATTACTTAATACTATTAAATACGTATATTTTTATTTATACAATATAGGTAACAATGTTGTGCATACTAATAGGATAATTTAATAATTATTACAATGTAAAACAACGAAAACATAAGACCTTTATCATGCCTTAATTCTCAAAAATATGAATCTGAATCTAGGTTTAATTGTTGTAGGGAAAAAATAGGCGATTCCTGAAAAGTTGATTTTATTCACCGTCTAATTTTAACTTTTTTGTCGTTCTTGTATTATTAAATCTTCGGTTAGCCGAGGACTTTTTATTTTTATTTATATTATTTTTTATGTTCATGAGTGAGTAAGAATCATTATTAGCATTTCCAAAACATTTTTTCCACTAGAGTGCGCTGTGTCGCGTCTTTGTTTGTGACGTCACTCTATTGATTGTGAAAAGGGAAGGAGATCGTCTTTTGGAGACGCCATCTTAAAATAAAGTGATATAAGTTTTTGGTAGCGTAGATTATAGTTGAAATCCAAAGTAATCATCATTTAAGACTAAGAAATTGTGATTATACAATTTTCATTCCGTAATACTTATTGTAACGGACCAAGGTATATATATATTTCGGATTTGTTATTTTCTAGAAAGATAAAATAGTTTATTTACCGTTCTTCTACTTCTACTTTGTACCGTTATTGTTATCGGAATCGTTGTTACTGGAAGAAAAAATAGTGAACCGTATTATAAAATAGTGTAAGCAGAAGTCATCGATCCAGCATTCTTTTTCAACGAATGTAACACGTCAATAAACTCCAGAGGGCAGGGCTCAAAATAATGTCCTCTCTCTCAGTGATGTGAAAGTGTTCGTGTTTTTTATAGTGATTCCCATTTATTGGTTTACTTCTGCATAAGTCTGATAGTAACATAGTGATTGAAGTAGGATAAATTAGATTGTGAAGGACGTTCTGTGCAATTTTCTTTGTGAAGTGATTACACAGTGATTGGAAGTTGTAATTGCCGTGGTTGCAGTTGGTGGTCGGAGCGAGGGTGACCTCCTGATGGTGTGTACATCGCAGCATGTCTGCACTCTCGACGCCGGGCGGCGGAGGAACTACGGCGCAGAGCAAGCCGACGTCCGGCAAGCAAAAATATCAGAAGTTGGACATCAATAGCCTGTACTGCGCCAACAGGGTAAGTAGATTGGTGCATTGTATCCCTTTGTGACTTAACTACCGTCCATTCACTAAAATGGAAGGTGTTCACGCCCACTTTTAATAGACTATGTAGGTAACTATTGTTACACTCAAGTTATTGAGGCTTTAAAATATGTACAAGCACTAAGATTGGTATATAAACCATAAACTTTATGGTTTCCATGTATCAATATTATGAATGAACCTAAATGGGAGTTAGATTTTACAGTAGAGAAAGTTTTTGTTGGTTACCAATACTGTAGGTAGTCAAACTCAATAAAGAATAGGGGCATGACATCATTTAACATTTTTGTTTAGTTTAAATAAACTATTAGGCAATAGCAATATTTTAATCTGGACAAAGCTTCAACAACAGCTGATTGTACTAAGTTAGTTGGTACTCATTGTGTTTGATTCATAAGTATTGATTGACATCATATTACTTACTAATTACACACTGATACACTGAAAGCAACCATAATAATTTTTTGATTATAATTGTAGGTATTGTGATATCTTATAACATTGAGTAAGAAATTCAAATTATACTTTAATTTAGATTAATGAGTTAGACTATAATTATTTGCTCTTTATGTGTCTTGATTTGAATTTTCTCTCTGGTGCAGAACGAGAATTCGGAACCGTCCTCTGTTAAATCTCAACTAAGCCGCAAACATGGAATGCAAAGTCTTGGAAAAGTTCCTTCAACTAGGCGTCCACCAGCCAATTTGCCATCTTTGAAAACAGAAACTGGTCAAGACTCTAACGCTAAGTAAGTTTTGTAAATAAGAATATTGTTTAAAATTATAAATTACAGTTTAAGTTCATACAATTTCAGAATTGTCTGAAAATTACATTTGAAGTTCTGTAATCCCAATGGCAATCATTTTCCATTGCTAGCTCAGGGTTTTACTTTGATGTTTCTTGGTTGTATTTATCAAAGAAATCAAGGACTATTAAAACTATAGAAAGGGAGACAATTTAGGTTAGTTATGTACCTATTTAAACATTTTCAAGTTTTCTATAGCAATGTTTAAATTAACAGTGTAGACTAGACCATAACTGTTCTCACCATTATTGTATATTTTTGCATATCTTTATATTTATTTCCAGTTCTTTATCTGCTGCATCTACAACTGTATCTTCACCACCAACATGTGTATCTCAAGTTCAAGTAAGTTTTTAGCAGTTCTTTTCCAATTTGAGTTGATTAGTGATTATTTTTAAATAGAACTCAATTTTGTTACTATAAACATTATTTATTTCCAGCCTACAACGTCGAACAGCAATGTCATTGCAGGCACAGGCCCTGGAGGTTGGGTGGCATTACCGCCCCCGACTTCGCCACATTTTCGCACAGAATTTCCTTCTCTCGAGGCAGCTGCACAACCATCACACCGTACTTCAGACCATTCTGTGCCTCAACCACAATTAAGACCGCAAAGTAATATTATATAAAAATTATCAAGATAGATTTAAAGACATTTTTTCTATGATTTTAACCATAAATCATTTAATTAGGCAATTACATGTATTCCACAGCCGAAGGCAGCTGGACGTGCGGTGGCACCGCCGGAGTAAGACAGGAGGCCAGCTCGTCGCCAGCCACCGCACCCACTCCTACAACCACCTCACAGCAGCAACCAGTTTACCGTGCCATTCTGCCTTCATTTGTAAGAAAAACATGACTCATTTTTCATTTTATTGTGTAACTAGTATCACTCAGTTTCACCTGTCTCGAACCTGCTTTTTAACATGAAAGTGTTACAATAGGAATAACAGAGGTAATGTTGTTTACAGCTAGTAAAAGGTAGCAGTGGCGGCGGGCTGGGGCTGGGCGGGCTGGGCGCGCTGCGCGGCGGCGCGGGCGGGCGGGCGGCGCCGCGCGCGCCCGCCACCCCGCGCGCCGTCGAGGTGCTCACCGCCCGCCCCATCCTGCGCGACGACCAGATCTCCTCGCTCGACGACATGTCGAGGGATGCCGGCTGGGCGCAACACGACGATATAGACTATGAGTCAGTTCACTTTTACTTTACACTTCACTGCGGTTTTATTAGTTGCGTTTCCAAGATAATTTTGAGATAAAATGATGTTGGTCTCCAAAGTATAAAATTCATCAAAATAGATTTAGTAGTTAATGTGAAAAACAGGTCTAAATTTACATCCATATGATATCCATATTAGAGGAACATTAGATAAAAAAAATTATAACCTCATTTTAATTTTATGATTCCTTCTCTTTCAGCCAAAAGCTAGATTTTTCTGATGGAGAATCATCGGCTAATAACAAAGGAAACAAAAATAATAACCGGGCCAGTATTGAAATTGACCGAGTCGAGCAAAAAGCTCATGAACCCGGCGATGAAGAGCAACTGTGGGCGGAGAGGCGTCAAAAACAAAGTAATGAAGTAGCACAAGCCGTCGCTCGCGCTCGGCAAAGAAAAGAAGAGGAACAAAGACGTCAAATGAGAGATCCGCCGTCATCACAAATGCCTAAAGACTATCGCGATAGAGGTGATAGAGATCGTAATGACAATAGAGACAGAGAACAGGAAGTGAGAGACAAAGAGAAAATGGATTCGAGGGACAGAGATCGTAATGATGTTCGCGATAGAGATCGTAATGATGTTCGTGATAGAGACCGAACAGAAAGTCGCGACAAAGAACGCAGTGACGTACGTGACAGAGATGTCCGCGACAGGGACCGTTTAGACAACAGGGACCGCGACAGAAACGAAACGAGAGAGCGTTTTGATAACAGAGAGCGGCGCGATCGTGAAGGCGATGTGAGAAATCGCGATAGAGAAATGGATCGTGATAAAGGAGAAGGAAGAGATAGAGGGCGTCAAGATAATAGAGACAGATCAGATGCTGATAAAGACAGAGATCTGCGTGAGAGAGAGCGCCCTGATAACAGAGACCGTGACAGATTTGATAGAGATCGCGCTGATAGAGATCGCGCCGATAGAGACCGCGCCGAAAGAGACCGCGCCGATAGAGACCGCGCCGATAGAGACCGCGCCGATAGAGATCGCCCTGATAGAGACCGCCCTGACAGAGACCGCCCTGATAGAGACCGCGCCGACAGAGACCGCGACCGACCCGACAGGGAGAGAGCGGACCGCGATCGCGACTTCAGAGAACGGGATCGGGACTATAATCGCGAGCGTGATCAACAGAACAACTCTGCTTTTTCGAAAAGTTTTCAGGCAAATATTCCGCCACGATTTCTGAAACAGCAGCAAAGTAGACAACAAGATGATCAACATAAAGGCTGGGCATTTACAAACAAACCAGCGCCGAGACGTCAAGAGCCGCCTGCTTATAATGCGCCCCGACATGCGCCGCACAATGGACGCCGTTCTTATTCCAGGTAATGATGCCGTTGTTTTTGTTAATTTTTATTATTAAACTAAATCGCAGTTTACTCTATTCATTTTATGTTTTACTATATTTTCAGAGATTATTCTGATCGTGAAGATGATTTTAAAAGAGACAAGGAAGGATCTGGACCACAATGGAGATCTGAAATGCAAGACTATGAGAGATCAGGAAGGGAGTTGGACCGATCTAACTCCAAGGATTCTTATAAAGATTTCAATGAATACAAAGGAAAGCATGATTCTGATAGAAAATCAATGGAAAATTCCATGGAACATAGTAGGTCTGCAGCAGACAAGTTGAGTGAAGTTTTTGAACGGAAAAGTATCGGTATTGCTGAACCTTTTGCTGTGGCTGAATCTGCTCCATCTGTTGAAAAGCACAACTCTGCAGGCAGTGGATCACAACGAGAGTCACTTGAAAAAGAGCCAGCCAAAACTTCATGGGCTGATGCGACTCAAGATGAACCCATTCACACTAAACCTGACAAGATAATTTCACCTCCAGAAGAAAGTAATGTTATTCCCGACAGAGATGATGTAAAACGGAGTTCTCCACAGCTTTCAAGTATTGCTCAATCTGCATCATCCAATAATATAGCAAATTCAACATCCCAAGTAGTCCAAAATAAGTACCATGCTTCAAATAATCAACCATTGGTGTCTAACCAACAAGCACCTCCAATAAACCCTACAGCTAATATGCAACAAACCTCCATTCAACCGACAAATCAGGTGCATCAGACATCTTTTGAAGCAACTAAAGTAGGATCACAAATGTCTTCTAACCATTCTGACACAGTATTGTTTTCATCACAAATATCAAAACAAAAACCTGAACATCACCAGCAACACAATATAGCTAAACCATTGTTCCATGTATCTCAGAAGTCTGAGAAAGATAAATCTGAACCTGAATTAATGGCGAGGGCTCATATTGATGCACCAGCACCAAGCAAAGTTCCAGAAACTCCAAATGTAGAACTGGTTCAAAATGCAGTAGACACAAAGCGGCCTATGGATGAGAAAAAATCTGACATGCAAATCAACATTGACCTGCAGAATAAGATACCTCCTAAAGAGCCAATTGAAAGAAAATCAAGTGGATCAGGATCTGAGAAGAAAGGACGAGGCTACGGCGGTGGAGGTGGTTACGCAGTTTATACTAGAGGCTGGGGTCCGAGAGAATCTCGTGGTCGTCGATCACATCGCAGCTCCCGCTCTAATAACCGTGCTAGTGAATCTGATGGCTCCACAGACGGCCCTCCAAACGCAGAGCGGAAAGAACGACGAAGAGCTCCACGGAGCCCGCGAGGCCCTAAAAAGTCTGACAGGCCCGAAGATACTAATCGGTCTAATAATCCTCAAGAACAGATGCAATTAATCACTGATGGAATGGAAAATAGGGAACCGTTCGCCCCTCGTGGACAACCTTCTCGTCGCGGCAGAGGAGGCTTCCAGGGCGCCGCTCGCCCGCCGGCGCCGGCCAAGCGAGTGACTGGCTACGGCCCGCCTCATACCAAGAGTCCTTTCAGTCAAGCCAATAGAGCTTTCAAAGACAATGAAGAGGTTAAAGATGTCACTTTGCAGACTGATGACAAAAATAAAGATAAAAATAAGCCTCGCACTGGGTCGTCGACGGGACGCGGCCGCGACAGACGGCCGAAGGGTGCGGGACCGCACAGTGGGGAAGATGAGAACTGGGAAACAACTTCTGAACATTCCGAAGGCGGTAGTGCCAGCAACCGCCGCCGATCTGTGCCAGGAAGACAAGCTGGACAAACTCAAAAGACTCAAGGAGGTCGGCACCAGAATAAAAATCAAAATAATGCACGCAATTCACAGGGAGCTAAGAAAGACAACTCGGCCGAAAACAAGACTGCTGATATTACAGAGGCTATTACTGATCTTAAAATATCTACTGCCAAGAAAGATGAAGAAGTTATAGATGATGGTTTTCAAGAAGTGCGGAATAAGAAGAATTCTAAAGATTCTAGAGGATTACCTGCGAAAGAAGATCCTCAACATGGTCCCAAACCATCTAGATCTCATTCAAACCAAGGTGGTGGGCGGAATGGTTCGTCTACAAGGAATTCGAGCGAAAAGCCTAACTCCAGGGCCACCGGGGCGCAGCCTCCTGGTAAAAATGCACAGTATGATCGTCCGCGCCAACCCAATTTGGCACCTCGGTTTGTGAAACAAAGGCAAAAGCAACAAATGGGGTTAGTGAGCGGTTATGGCCCCGATACCAGTGTGGCACCGCCTCCACCTGCAGTAAATGCTTGGGATAAACCTATTTCCCAAACATTAAGAGGTAATGTGGAGGATCCTACAGAAACAGTTGAGAATAAGTCCGCCCACTCGAGTCAACGTAGCACTCCAGCAGAGGCACTAAATGAAAATAAGAATACCAGTGTTTCTTGTGCACCTCCTTCTGATAAATCTGGAGTCCTCGATGGGACAACTCCACCAGTTGAAACTATTATCTTCGAAAATACTAATTATAAGTCTGCACCACCTGAGGATACATTGCCACAAAAATATCCAATTAATTCCAATGTACCTAAATCTCAAACTGAAGAAATACCGGCTGAATTAGAACGCCAAATGGCATTTAACGGTGACGTGCGGGCACGACCGCGATCGATCCAAGAACTGATTGGCGACAATGGTAGACCAGTGACTGATGGTGATGCAACTCTTGGATTACAAATGTCATTTGAAACTGCACAAAAATCGGAAGATTCTTCAGACATGAAACTTGACTTCGCATTTGATTCTGATCTAGGGCAGCTCACAGAAGATAAAACAGCCAAATCTCTGGGCTTGCCTCGAAATGTGCACATGAGTACATCAAGCACTATTTCGCCTCTGGCGGCAGATCTCAATTTAAAAATCGCTAGTGTTAAAAAGGTTTGGGAAATGCCAGCTGTGGCTGAAGGCACTGAAGAATTACAGTTTGCCGGATTTGAAGAATCTAATACTGAGACAGGTGCACCTCCGAATGTATGCAAGGTGAAACCGACTCAGCAATTACAATCGCCTCCCCCGCAGCACTACAACCACGTGGGCTACCAGGGCGGCTACGGAGGACTGTCTGTGCCGTCGCCGCCTGCTATGTTGTTTAACTCATCTCAGCAGTTACTAGGTTCATCTCAGCAACTCCAACAACAAGGAGGACTATATGGTGCCTTCCTGGATCAGAGCCGTGGGCAATTCGGCGGTTTTCCTGGAACTCATTATGGGGCCGGTTCAGGTGCCCCCTACAACTATCAACCACCACCTGATATGTTCCAAAGTCTACCAAACCAGTACCGAATGGTAAGTGTCTAATACGAGTAATACATTATAATAACTTGTATACGCGTCTCGCAGTTCCATTTGCGGCCAATCCTTTTACGTAAGAATTTCGGGTTATAAATAAAAAAATAAAAACTGGTTCAGTAGTGAAGGCGTAACAGATAGACTGAGAGACTCCTGCCTGCATATAAGGATATTTGATTCTAACTACGGTAATTAAGGATGCGTTGTAATTCTGATTAATTTAAATACAAATATGTAACTTTGTTATTACAGGCAGCAACTGCTGGCGGTGGGGCTGCTTTTGGTCAATCTGGCCAATTAGGCAATAGCCCCAGTACCGTGTTGATTTCAAGTACTTCAAATTCACTGATGTCCGCTACTGTAAAACCATCCACTCAACAAATCGGTGCCATTGGTATGTTGTTCTTTTTCATTGTTACTCTTATTAATTTGTGTCATTATGTTGGGCAAAAACGTTTAATGTGTAAAATAAATCTTAGGTAGCAAAGGTGGTGGTGTCGGCGGCGTAGGCGGAGTGGGCGGCGTGAGCGCGTACCAGCAGCAGTACCTCGGGTACTCGGGGCCCGTGGGCGAGGCGCCCTACTCGCTGCAGGGGCTGCTGCCGCGGCCCGCGCCGCCCGCCACGTCCTACTACACGCCCTACCAGCCGCCCGCCGCGCCCGCGCCCACCTACCCGCTGCAGTTCACGCAGCCCGCGCAGTCCGGCGCCTTCGGCTCTCAGTTCCTCTCCTCGCAGCTGCAAGTCGCCGCCGCCGTGCAGCAGATGCAGGTACCCACCTACCCTCGGCACACCGCACACCCCACCACATCGAACGGTCGAAAGTAATCCATACATAGTATAATCAAATGTATAATAATTTGTGTGAGCAGCAGCAGTACCGCGCCCCGATGCAACAGCAGTACGCGCCGCCGGCGCCGCAGCCGCGGCCGCCGCCCCAGCAGCTAAAGAGCCCGTTGCACGAGCATGCCAACGGGTTCGCGCCGCTGTGCGAGTCGGCCTCGCCCACGCCGAAGCCGCAGTCCAAGCCGCAGAAGCCGCCGCACTCGCCGCCGCAGCACAAGTATCATGCGCCGCCGCCGCACCCGCCGCCCGCGCATACGCCGCATCAGCACCATCAGCAACAGGTACGCGTCGCCTCTCTATAACTTGCCGTCGTAAAATGAACTCTTCGACGTCTTAAGTGGTAGTGATGTGTGAATTTAATCAGATGGTGAGCGGGTCCAACGGGCGCTGCGGCGGCGGACAGAACGTGGGGCGCGGCGGCATGGGCGCGCCGCGCTACCCCGCGCCCATCCAGCGGCCGCACGCGCCCGCGCTGCCGCTCTACCGCCCGCCGGCCGCCGCGGCGCGCCCGCACCACCCGCAGCCGCGCCACAACCTCTACTACCATCATCATCAACGCAGTTAGTCTCCTCAATAATAAATAAATCAATGAATGCTCCATTGTCGCTACACTAGATGAGCTATGAGTGTGATAGAAAATGTGAAATGTGTGACGGTTGTATTGTAGACGGCGGAGGCGGCGGTGAGCGCGTCGCCGAGGGCGGCGAGGCGGCCGGCGCGGAGGAGAGCGGCGAGGCGGGCGCGGGCGAGGCGCCGCCCGCCGCCGAGGTGAAGGCCGAGTGAAGCGGCGCCGCGCGCGCCTCCGCCCCGCCCCCCGCCCCCACTGAGTGATCGACACAGGATATCGCTCGTTTTAGGTTTTCGGTATTTAATTAAGACGTAAATTATGAAGTGAATTAAGCTACTTAGTTGGTGTCGCCGCCGCTCGGCGTAGTAGGCCGACCCGACGGAATAGATCGGCAGCTCCGCCTCGCGCGCGCGCCCCGGCGGCCGCGATCAACCGCAAGAAGCGTTCCGTTTGTATGTAAATAGATCGCTCGGGCGGACGACGTCCGATTCCTTGACTGTTATTTAAATAAGTATATGAGCGAACGGTCGGCAGCCGCGCGCTGCCGGCGGGAGGAACGCGAGGATGTCGCTTCCGTGACCCATGCTGCCTCTAAAACTCTCATTAGTGAATATTATGTAGCGACGGTTCTGCAGAACGATTGTCGATGCAATATAAATGAAAATAATGAATGTAATTTGAAGTTTTTGGCTTCCGAATGGCGAGTCAATGCGACATAATGTAGATGCGCCACTCGTAAGAATACTTCATGTATCATAATCAATTATTATTATATGCGAATAAAATTATTATGACTCAGAATATGATTTTTATTTACACCAAGTACGTATATATATTTAGGTAACCTTTCCCAAAGCACCTAATCCCCCTCACTGATCTGATCTGGTATCTTCCGAGATGAGGCTTTTTGCCCAGCAGTCACTGACCTCTATTATATACACACTGGACTGGCTCTTACCATACAAATGATAGCTAATTTTGTGTGGCAATTTGAAGCGCCCCTGCGAGTGTCCCGAGAACTAATTTTGACGTTCACTGCAAGCAAATAGTAGGTACCCCTATTTGCTTGCAGTGAACGTCAAAATTAAATTAAAGTTCCATGGACTTTCGTATCTGCCTAAAGTGGCCTACGGCGCCAAAATGGCGACACTCAAATAGGCACAAAATTATTATGACTGCAGCCTGTCCAGTGTATATAATAGAGCTCAGTGCCAGCAGTGGAACATTACAGGCCTAAAATACCTACCACTTCCCCTTACTGCAATCTCTGATTTTGAGTTTGATTACAGTTCCACACCATTAACAGTCAAATCATTCTCTAGAGTAATGTAAGTTCGAGTTCCCAAAACATGCCACTCTGATACCAACTTAGACTCTTGGCATCACTATTTTTTCGTAGGTATTTTTGTTAAAATTCTGCCGTGGAGTAGAGGGATGAAATGCGAAAGTCGTGGCGGTCAAAAGGTAAATAAGTGATTTCCATTCTTACCCTCCACTATAAACCTTTTGCTCAATAGAAGTAATAAGTATGTTTGTTTGGAAAATCTGGCATTTTATTATTGGGATACTTTTGAGGATTAAAAGAATTAGAAAATATTTCTGAAAAACTGGTCTCGCTAATGATGGTTAACAGCTACGGTATTTACAGTCTGCAAATGAAATTCTACCGACTGCTGCTGTAGTGTTTCAAATTAATTGTATTCAAATCAATTAGTATTTCTTAACTTGCTGAGCGTACGCTCGGCCTAAGAACCCTGCCAATTAATTTTAACTTCTGCAATCGACATATGTATACATTAGAATTTTCGAAGTAGGTAATAATTTGTCAAAGTACTAAAGTGCTACGCGCTTTAGTACTTTAGTACCTCAAGTAGGTTCAAAACTTGGTAAAGTGTGAACTAGGCAATCATAATATAGCATAACATCCATTACCTACCTACGTCTTCACTGATACTACTACTATAGAAGTTACTACATAGTAAAACGTACACATAACTAAAAACTACTACTTGCTACTGATGCTACTATAAAACGGGATGGGAGTGGCAGAGTATCAATAATGTTTGGCGACGACATGGCGCGACTGAAATTAAAGTCCGAACATAATATTATCCTGTCCCCTTCTTGTTTTCTACGCAGTTGGGGGTAAACTAAATACTTGGCTTTGTGCCAACCAGATATAGTACAAATACATTAAAATGGTTACTCGTTCAAATAACCTTATTACTTGGTTAATATATTCTCGCGAGGTTTATGTCCTAAGGACATTCGCCTGAAAAGTGAAAAGGGATGAATAAATTGTAGGTAACTACATAACGTCTACGTAAGTATCCAAGTACACCAGCTGATTCTAGAAGTCTAGGGTCAACAGCCAGACATGGAGGGATGCATTGCAAGCTTTGTCTGAATCCTTGCGAAGTAGCAGTACGTTTACCTCAAATTCCCATCTATACGATAATATTAAACTATTTTATTAGTAACTCCGCTTCTTTGTTCCTTCATTTAATTTATTCGCTCATTGTATACAGGTTGGATTATACCTGTTAGTAACATTATTATTAGGTAAGTATTATATGTATAGCAACATGAAAACATCGTGTTTGTTTGTGTGGTTTAGAAGTATTAATATCACGTCCGGTAGGAAAGGAAGACTTATCAAAATAACTCAAATGATCATAAAACAATTTGGCTAATAAATTATTTTTGTTTACTTACCTACATTAATATCCAAACTATTTCTTAGAAAGCTTATCAATATTTTATTAATAAAATCTATAAATCTTTATCTTTATAATTGCTATGACGTTATTAGGTATTTATAATACTTTATCTTATCAAATAAAAGTGCCTTATCTAATTTTAATCAATAATAAGTATCCCATAAAAACTTATGTACCTATGGTAATTTTCCCTATATTATGCCATAGGTATCAATTTATCAAAGGGAGAGGAACCGGGCAATTGCAGTGTCGTATCGTTCTCAGACATTGACTAATTTAACTAATCGAGCCAAATTATTAACATATTTGGGTTCCCAGACCAGTCCGAAAACACTTCGGCCCAATGTAATGATGGAATCTTTTGTGCTAAACGTCCAATCTACTCCAAGATGGAATCTAATATTTATCTGCTTAAAATGAGTAAACAATCTTTTGATGAAATTGTGCAGTGAGCCTGGTATTCACACAGATCAGTGGACATCAGCTTCTTTATTAAGGAAGGACATTGACACCATACAAATGTACCGCGGAATAAATAGTTCAGACAATGAGATCTGTTTTGTTCGTCCTTCGAGTACTACACTACGTGATTCATTCGTTTCAAAGTGTCCGGGCAGCGCGGTGCACGTTGATAACTATACTTCGAGCAGACCCAACTCTCGAAGTAAGAGTACTAATGTTAGTGTACCGAGCACCGCACACCGAGTAGCATGTGTCGGCCGCGACGTCGCATACAACACGAAACTTTCACATTGTATAAATAAACAAACAACAATAAATTTATACATTGTATAAAACATTTGATAATGATAATAATATTCAATGTTTAATTGGAGATAGTTTTATTTATAATTTTTGTCTATTTGCTGGGTCGTAGTGAAAAGTGTTTTGAAATTTTATTGTTGTGCTAATAGTGAGTAGTATTTAAAAGAGTTTCGTGGCCGCCCGAGTCGTGTTTGTTTATTTCTAAATGTTCTCGTGTTCATTGTGTTAATACCCTCATGATTTGAGAAGTGTAGCTAATTACCAACTTCGTTATTATTGTGCCTACGTTGATATTACATTGCTGCCGATATGGGTAAAGATTACGGTAAGTAAACCATTAAAAATCGATTATAATTTGATTAAGCCATTTTGTGTTCTTAAATTAGACACACTATAATAGAACAGTCCGACCTACTTGGATTGAAAGAAACTGGTTCTTGTAGACAGACAGGTTTCTTGATTCCCTACACCTACAAGACGGGGAGAAAGGTACTTAAGTACAAAATATGATACAAAACAACCTTCACGTTTTTTCTTTGTTAGTATTTACGAATATTTAAATTTTAAATAACTAGTTAAGCACAGTCACGGAAGTTGGCGGTCGACCACTTTTAGGCGAAATTGCTTGAAAATCATATTTGCTTTACATATAATCGCGCTGCCAACTGAATATAACTAACAACAAACTTCCCTGACCGTACAAACTAACACTTACTATCAGATTACATAAATTAAATAAACGCATCAATCAGTATCTATGTAGTTACCGTCTGGGGCGACCGCAGGAAAATGCAGTAATGGAACATGTTAATAGTATTCTACCCATCTACCTATGACGTTAAAATTAGAATGCATTCAATATGCAGGAGTCAATAGTTGGAAATTCTGTTAGCATATCGTGGTGGCGGGGCGGGCGAACATTACGAAACGTATGAATGAGAAACAAAGGTTCTTACTTCTTTGTTTTCATGAATGAAAAGCCTGAAGGCTTAATCTCATACAATGACATCTACTAATAAATGGCAATTACTCTAACTTTATGTAAATATATTTTCCCTCTAAATTGCATTTAAAGCTACCGAATTATATCTACAAATGCTTGACATCGAACCCGTAATTTCCTGTACGGCGCTGTTTGACAACCGCATCGCTTAGTCACTAGGCCACTACTAGGTAAGTTAGTCTTATAATTTTTAAATGCGTAAAACTTTAAGGAAAATATACATTAAGTCATTATTCTTTAATTTTGGATTATAATAGTGGCCATGGCCAACCTTGGTGTCGGAGCTTTTAGACCGCCTATAGGCCTCCGAAACAGTGTAACGATTCAAACCACAAATCAGGACTGACTGATTCAGGTGCCTTCCGAAGCACGGTAGCGCTCAGATAGAAATAGGCCGGCCATCTATCCACATTAAAAATTAAAAGAAAGTTAAAACACCAATAATACATTGAAATCAATTTATTTTGTGCATTTATTTAGGTGCTCTTTGACGTTCTCCTTTAATAATTATGATATTATTAGTTGCGTAGGTATTTCAACGGTATACCTAAAAACTTATCGAATAATTCGTGTTATAAATACCAAAGCGAAATAGTTTGATAAACTTAATTTAAAATCAGCACTTTATCATAGATCGGTTATCACTACATAAGGAGTAGGATAAAATAAAACAAAGTCGCCCTTTTTTAAACCACGCAACGAGTTCTGATGCGTTTTTTTTGGAAAATGTATTTCTGTAGGTTTATATGATAAATAAAACATTCCAAAAAAAATTGGGGTCCGTAGGTACTAAAATTGCGAAAAAGTAATCCAAGATATGAAATAAAAGCCAATATTTTCGTGCGCTGCTAGACTCTTGATACCTAACTTGTTGTTTTTCGATTTTCCCACATGGTATCTTGTGATAGAAGTGAGGGTGGGTCTCTAACTGCCTTATTCATAAACGTAATTTTACTTAAACACTGATTTAAAGTGTTTTTTCACTTTTACTCTTTGGAAAATAGCGTAGGTACCTACCTAGGTATGTTGGAAAGGGACAAACCATTTGATAGCTAAAATGCTGTTAATAAGCGTTTAAGAATGGCCCTAAGTTATGAAAGTTTAATCATTAGGTATGTATATTCACGAATAGAGAAGTGTAACTCAGTAAGTACTTCGCTCTTCCGTGTGTTTTATACCTATATATTAGTACTAGCTGTGCCCCGCGGTTTCACCCGCAGCGCCCCCGTTCCCGTGGGAATTTTGAGATTTTTATTCCTTGTTTTTCTTATATAAAAACCTTGTCAATAAGGAACAAAAAAGAATCATTCAATTTGGTGCAGTCGTTCTGAAGTTATGCGCTTAGCAACAGATTCAGCGATTCATTTTTATGTTATAGAATTACCTAAATAGGTAAAATCCCTGAAAATTTGCTTCTTACAAACAAAGAAAACTTATCTAAACGAGATCAGAATTTCCATTTCACTTCGAATTGGAGTAAGAATTGTTGACGGGTTTTAATTTTCTGAATTGCACAAATCATTACAATTTCAATACAGATTTAGATTTAGATAAACTGTTCATATTTTCATAAAAATGCCAAGCAAATACCTAATTTCATTGACATAGAAAACGCACGAATAAGGCGAGTAGCCGCCAAAGTTGTCAATCCATCGTTAATTTCTGTAATCTGTAGCACAATTGTTGCAATTCGCCCTTGGACTCCATACTGATGGCGGTAACCTCATCGAAGTAACGCAATCGGTTTTCCGGACTAAACGACCTTCGCAACTTTGCTTGTACTGCCAAAACGACACATCATACCTAAACCGAATTAAACCATTGAGTATTTACCTACAGTTCAACTGACAAAGATCAAATTTAACCTACCTTAAATAAACCATCTATTTAGTTAGACAGGTTTAGGCACAAGTGTAGGTAGGTAATCAAAAGATCAATTCAAGTTAAAGACAATGGATACTTTAGATACCATAGGTAACTAGTTAAGCAGTTAATTTCGCTGTGACTTCGAAAGTGCCTTATTAAGATTGCCATCGCATTCGTCTTGATAGGATGATGTTTTTTTTGTACACGTACAGAAAGAAACCTTTTTAATGTTATCCTAGTAGCAAGGAAGTAAACTATAGTCGGTCAGTAACAGATTTAGTAATGGATTAAGGATTCATGCGAGTATTTGAACTAAACTTGGCTTAGATGAATCAGGTTAACTATAATGCTGTTACAGTTATATTTAGCACTAGCAGCGCCCCGCGGTTTTACCCGCGTTGTGCCCGTTCCCGTGGGAATTTCGGGATAAAATGTAGCCTATAGCCTTCCTCGATAAATAGACTATCTAACAGTGAAAGAATTATTCAAATCGGTTCAGTAGTTTCTGAGATTAGCGCGTTTAAACAAACAAACAAACAAACAAACAAACAAACAAACAAACAAACAAACAAAACAAACTCTTCAGCTTTATAATATTAGTATAGATTTATGAATAAGGCCCTTAACATAAGTATTTAAGGGGCTTCAGCCTTTAGTATACCGTAACCTGCCTTCTGACTACTTTACTAATATCTATATATATAAAATTCAAAGTCCTGACTGACTGACTGATAATCAACGCCTAGCCTCAACCGCTACACCTAGAAACATGAAATTTGGCAGGAAGGTTCTTCATGTGACGTAAGTGCACACTAAGAAAGGATTTTCGAAAATTCGTACGGGAACGGGCTTAACGCGGGCAAAGCCGCGGGGCGCTGCTATTATAGTTATAATATAAGCAGTACTTAGGTAAAAATATTCAGCTCAGCAACAATAAAGTTACAAAAACGACTATAGGTAGACTAATCTACCTAGACAATGATGCCAGGCAGATGCTAACAATTTAACTATCAAAGTAAACCTACTTAACTATACTGTGTAGTGTATATATATATCCATACAAAGATGGCATTGAAATTGAATCCATAATCAAACAACGTTTCTATATAGTTCAGAATGACGAAAGTAGGTCTTATGTCACAGTATGCGGTAGTTTAAAGTAAATAAATTGTGTAATAAAGCGCGTTATTTGCGGCGCGACTCCCGCCGCCCGCGGAGATGTATCTTCAACTCAGACGCAAATAAAGATACCGTCACCATTCACACATCACATTAAATAGCGTACACACCAGAACACCACGCTGAACATCAAACTCGACGTTTAATAGAAAGTATTTATGGCGGCAACGACATCGACAGACGGACAGACACACTTACTAGTGTATGCAATATAGCTGTACGAGCAAATGTTTGAAAACTCAATATATTTTATGACTTACTACATTTCCTTATTGTAAAATTATGTGGAAATAAAAGATAGCTTGAGCTAATGAAACGAAAGATAGCTGATAATAATAAATTGATAATTAAGGACTCTTAATCCCATTTGAGGCATACAATTACAGTGCTCAGTATTGGTAAACAGAACATAATATGATGATGCAAAAACCATGACGATGTATCTACCTATCTGTATAAGTCTTTATATACATGCTATGGAGTCATACGCGCTATAGAGACAGTATTCTCGGTGCCGCTAGACCGGCGAACCGCGTCAAATAAATAGGATTAAAAGATTTCAAACACACACGACGTGTTTTAAATATACACAATTTTATCACGTAATTTATATGCCTAAGAGTGCCTTATAAAATTTAATAAAAGTGTCATAAAGTAATTTCAGTGTTTTTTTAGGTATTATAAGGGTATTTTAAGAATTTATTTTACAGAAGAGTGATGATCAAGGCCTTATAGTTCTCGGCATATTTATACGAAACTTACGACATTCGTATTGTTTAATCAGTGGTAATATAACAGTGATGTTATTCTTAAACTCGAGAGTGTATCCATTCGAAATGTTAAATTGAAACTTGTTTGGTACTCGGCGCAGTAAACATAATATGCAATGTATGAAGTGGGCACGCACGACTGCATATTTGCAATAACAATACATTGAGGTCGCTGATTTTAATTTGACAACAAAGAAAAATGGAATCCTGAGTAAATTAAAGATGACTCACAAGTGCTCTCTTCATCACAGATTGTACTTAATTGGACTAAAGTACTTCAATCTAATTAATCTCTTGGAATTACCTAATGTCGTTCATAACCTTTTAGTTTATGTTTGTCGGTTGTCGGTACGTATAGGTTTAGGTAATAGTGTTAAATAATTGTATATTTATTTAAACTAGCCGCAGTAAATTTAGCAAATACCTACCTATAAAACTGCAATTAAAAATTATTCACGGGGATTCCCAAATTAATAAATAAACAAACATTTATTCATAAATTGATAGCAGAAGCAACCTACTTATATGATAATATTATGCTACATTCCAATTAATTTCAAGTTGAGGATTGATGATTCATGTATTAAATCTAGTAGGCAGAGGCTTGCACAATTTATTTATAAATGTTTTTATATCAGGTAAACATTAAATTATTGGTCAAATCGTTATCGTGACTGATAAGATTCGCCCGTGCACTACTCTGATACAGTTCGCCGGTGTAAAGTGGTGTAGGTAAAAATTAAAACATGTGTTGAATAAGTGATACTAAATAATTAACAACAATGGGTTGCTGCGGGGATTGTTGCGTGCCTCCGAAAGAATCTAGTAAGTATATGCAAATGTTAGTAATTACCTCAACATCAGATAAAGAGCAAAGATAAGTTACAGGAAGCTTACGTTATCCGTTCAAAATATGAGTAAGGACTTGTTACACAGTACATGAATGAGCAAAGAGCTGCGTGTTTTTATGATATTTTTTCTTTACTTTTGAGATAACGAGTACATTATATTTACTTTACAATTAGGTACTTACTACAAACGGATGCTATTTTGTTAGACAAAAAATATGTACTGTAGGTATACTCGAATATTTGGTTAAGTAAACAAACTATAAGGTTAAACTATATTTATTATTACACAGTTATTACAATGCATAGGATTAAGAAGTTAAAATCGAAAAAAGAGATCAAGGGGTAGGTTTTTAGTTATATGAGCCAGATAGAGGAAAAAGTGTCTGTCATGCACATTATGTGGTATCGGAATGTGAAGGAGTATCCAGCCTCAAAGTCTTAACGAGTGTTTAAGTCTTTTTGTGCTAATGAGCCAGACAAATACATTACATCGCTTTTGATGTTAAGAATTTAAGTCTTTATTTACCTTTCAATCAAATCTCTGGTTTGAGATTTGAAATCACCAACCCGCATTAGGTAAACGAGGAGTACCTATAGTTACTACGTCTAATCCTCCTCACTGTACTGCTCAGTGAGATGAGATGCCTTTGCCGCAGTGGGATATTACTGGCTACTACTTAACAATATTGTGGTACAGATTATTTCACAATGGATCCTAAAGATCCCAACGACTCTTGCTTGAGGTTTGAAACCCAAATCATGATTACTATTATCAACTGCATCGTGTGTTGCAGGAGAGCCGATCCGGTACGACCCTACATTCAACGGGCCCGTGCACAGGCGGTCGTGCACCGACATCACCTTCCTCATACTCTTCATACTGTTCCTAGGAGTCTGGGGCTTCGTCGGCTATTACAGTAAGCATTACAGAAACACTATACCACACAACCTTCAACATAATAATGTGGACATTATTAGCATTCATATTTGTTTTAGCACATATCTAAAGGACTACTGTTTTAAAGACTATAATTGCTAATCATATTTACATATTATCTTATCGTTCTAACAACAAGATTAAGAAAACTCGTGTCAATGAACCGGTAAAATTGGAATCATTGTAAAAGCTGACAAATTCCCATTGTATGAATACGACACATGATTGCATAGTTTGCAGGTGCGTAAAACTGAGATTAAACAATAGGCTAGCGTACCATTTATAATTGTCACGTCGTAAACACGATAGCGACTGCAATGAAATCGCCAACATAATAAGTAGAGACATAATAGGATATCACATCTTGGTGATTGATACCTTGGCTATAATGGATGCTATGCCAATGAAAATTACTCTTGAACCAGACTATCCTTAACAAGATGGTCACTAAGCGACTGAGTCCCATGGCAATATGGCAGTCGGTGATTGCAACAGGCGGCATCAATGACCATTGTAATGATTTACATCAAAACATGGTAAAGATGAATGCTTGATATCCCACATAAACCTAATACTTCATCAGGCATTTTTTTTGAACAGGCATGAAAAATGGAAACTTCGAGAATGTGCTCGCACCGATGGACTCCAGAGGAAGACGCTGCGGCTTGGACGCCGGCCTGGAGAACAAGAAGTACCTGGTGTTCTTCGACATATCCAAGTGCTTGTCTTTGGGAAGTCCTATCACGGGATGTCAAACGCCACAAGTACGAATACTTATGAATTATGATATATATGTACTTATTTAAACAAAATGTATTTAAATTAATATTGTATGCCAATAAAACAAATAAATATAAACAAAATAATTAAGTTATTTAAACTAAAATATGAATTTGTTATATCCAACAGGTTTGTGTTGAGAAATGTCCCCAAGAAACGATACTGTTCGACGTTTTTCTGGACGCATCAAATTTTGAATCAATTAGATCCAAAATGGTTTGCACTGAAGATGTGAACACCGCCACCATGACTTATCAACAAGCCCAAGAGTATATAAGACAGAAGAAATGTGCTCAATACGTGTTGCGAAGCACCCCAGGTAAATACTGTTTCTGAACAAATGTTAAACTGTGATGTGATTTTAATTGAGAGAAATGTGCAAAATGATTTAAATATACTCGTACTTAACTACCTATATGGGTAGTGAAGGAGAGTTGAATGTAGAACTAACTAGTCTGCGTGTTGTTGAGTAGTGTTTTGTTGTGTGTGGCATGTTGGCCATTGATTGAATACCTAACTGCAGTGTTATTCCGGTGTATCGGCGATCTGTCCACCATCCCATGCAATGGGCAGGCCGCGACCACGCCGCGGGCGCGGTC
The DNA here is from genome assembly GCA_951394245.1 of Cyclophora punctaria. NCBI lineage: Eukaryota > Metazoa > Arthropoda > Insecta > Lepidoptera > Geometridae > Cyclophora > Cyclophora punctaria. Next base: position 8,372,722 of record OX596171.1, read on the forward strand.
GGCGAGTGGCGGCACCTGCGTGCGTAATCCCAAAGAGGCTCAGGTCTCGCTGATGAACAGCGCCACCGCGTTGGACTCGTACGTGGGCTGGATCGCCGCTAGTTGGGTCACGTTCTTCACGAACAATGAACCGGACACCCACATTGTATGTAGCTGAGGACGCACTCACTCGCAACTGTACAAACACTTGTAGTATTTACTTACTAACCCACCGGAGCCTGTTCCTTAGCTTTAGTCTCAATGCACCATCCGTAACAGCATCTTGGTTGTAGTATAGTAATTGGTGTATGTATTTAACATTCCGTATATGTATTTACTTCATGATTCATACTAATGGTGCGGCAGTGTTGGATCGGTGCATGGTGCAAGTGACGGAGGCGGCCGAGGAGATCGCGACCATTTCGGCGGAGATCGGCATGAACTCGACTCATTTCGCCACCGAACTCGAGCAGTGGCTCAATGAGCTCCATTTAAACCAGGTAGATAGTGCCAACATTGTAAATAGTTTGTTGAAAACTCAAAGTAGCTGCATCAGAGTTGTAAACGAACAAGACTTGTGATGTGAGAATGGCATGGCATGGTATGGTATGAACGAACAAAATATTTACTCATCATCTATCAGGTTGATATTTTTACTACAGATAAGTTTAACTAACCGCGCTATATTTGTACAGCTTCAATATTAACTGGTGAAGGGTTTACAACTAAAATACAGATACAGAAACGGTAACTAGAAGCGCATGTATTAAGTACGTGGTTATGAATTTGAAGACACAGATTAAAATATAAGGTATCTCCACCTAATAATTAATAGTAAAGTAGAATTTGATTTAGCTAGTTGAGTATGTGATACTAAATGCATCCTAGATTATTACTTTCAACGAAAATATCTCACTTTAAAACCTAAAACGCTACAAAAAATAAGAACCTGAATTAGTACATTTAACGTTAATCGTACACTCGTACACATTCCAAATTGAAATTGCAATCCATTAGATGACACTTGCAATCGAGTAGAAATCGATTTCAATGTATTGTAGTCACATAATATCAACGTTAACGCGTGTCTCGTGACAGATGGCGGACCAAATAGTGCAGGACCTAGTGCAGTCCAAGTGGTACCTGCTGGGTGCGCTGGTGGCCGTGGTGGTGGTCTGCTTCGGGTACATCCTGCTGCTGCGCTGGGTGGTCGCGCCCGTCGTCTGGGTCTCTATAGTGGGCCTACTGGCTCTGCTCGGATTCGGTATGTATTCAAAATATTGACTAACGGTCGGAGAAGTTAATTAAATGGACACTTTTACGCGTCAATAATCACAAATGAACCTCTTTTGAGGAGTAACTCGTGCGGAAGCAGACTACTATTTAGTATTTTATCCCAAAAGCAAAACCAGGGCTGTTAACCATACGCATCACACACATACACTTGTATGGTTGTAGTGATGAGTAAACCGATTACGATGGCTATTTCGTTGTTTTGTTTAGTTTATTCGAAAATTATCATCAGTAACAGTTGAAGTAGTCTACCCAATACATTCTTATTATTTCAATCCAGCACTCTGGTGAAAACAAGTTGAATGTTTCCTAGTATCGCGTTATCAGCTTCTAACGCCCTTAGCTTAGAAAGTGTCGAGGTTGTCGTGTCCGGGCCATTGTTTGATATCAAACAACATTAGCATTAATCATCATTATTCAAGTGCAAAAACACGCCAGGCGCCGCTGGTATTGTAGGTTCTCTAGTCTAGGTACTTGAACTGATTCCCTATTATTCTTACTTATAACAGATAGGATAATAGCCGTTATAACTACATCCATTATAGGTAATTCCACGTAACATATTTATGCACCGACCACTAAGTACAGGATAATTTAATGCAGTTATTTGCTGTAGTTAGAAACAGAAATCTCTGTCGGCCTTCGAATAATTTATTGAATCGATCTGTAAACTAAGTATTTGTTGAATATGTTAGATTTCATTTTGTATGATTCACTTTTCAAGGCGTTATAAGTAGCATGCAGTGATTGACGACCACCTGAGAACTACTTACAATCGAAAAAGCTACCGAGCTATATAGGACTTTTGGCTTGGGCAAACGTCTTAAAACTTTTAACGTTGTTTCTTTAACTTCACTATAATATTTCCTAAAATTCTTCCTCATCAAGATCTGTTATCAACTTGTTTCTTCCTACTGCTGGGTGAAGGTCCCCAATCACGTTTAATTAGTGGTGCCCATTATTACCATTTGGTTGTATGTCTTTTATCATTGTTTGTTCATTACAGCGACGTATTTATGCTACAAGCAGTACGAATACTTCAAAGCGAATCCAGTGCAGTTGATCCAGACCACTAACTTGCAAGGGTATCTGAGGCAGATGTTCTCTAAGGCGGAGACTTGGATGGTGATTCTGATCATTGTAGCCATTGTACTCGTGGTGCTACTCCTCATTGTGATATTTTTGAGGAAACGCATCACTCTGGCCATCGCAATCATACAGGAAGGAAGCAAGTAAGTAACGATTGAAGATGATTTGTCATTTTAGATAATGACTGACGTACATACATACGAAGGCACTTAATTTAATTCTTCTTCTTCTTTTCGAGTCGAGAACGAGACTTAATTTAATTCCGTTTTGTAAGGAAGTCTAATTTTAGTAGGTACTTATTTGTGTATGTCAGACAACAATCGGATGAATAGTTCCGAAGCCACTACAAACAAAGAAAGTTAAAACCTTGGCATAGTTTGATTGAGCGATGTTAACTCATCGCGAATGTTAAGTGACGTGCAGCTCGGCCACATCTCGGATTGGTAGCCGAAAGAGGCATTTATATCTAGGCGCTACCATGCTACGTAATATTGTCGGTAAGATCATGTCGGAGGCGGTAAAGCGGTCTAAAACTCTCTATATAATATAATTAAACACGTGCTAAATATGATTCATAACGAGATTACCTGATATATTAAACTTAATATAAATTGTTTAGGTAGTAGTTTGCCATGTCCAAAGTACAATAATTGAGAAAATCTATTTTAAAGTTAATTATGTAATGTTAGGTATATGGCGACAAAAAGTTAACTAGATATATTATACTAACTATATATTTAATAAGTTGCCATGTAATTTAAGTTTTTATGTTTGAAACGAACTAAAATTGCAACCAAACTATTTGTTGAAATTGTAATCACGAAGGAAGGCTATAATATTAATGATTGTCCTCAGGGCCGTGTTCGCGGTGAAGTCGACGGTGTTTTTCCCGATGTTCCCTTGGATTTTCCAATGCGGTGTCATTGTGTACGGCGTGGTCGTATTCATGTCGATACAGTCCATCGGCGACAAGTTGTTCCAAGTGCTTAATCTACAGAATGACACCAGCTGTAGCTGCCACGGACAATATAAGGTACATCTCTACTAATATTATAAACAGTTACTAATTTTGTTTTATGATAAGGTTTACCCGTCCGATTCGAACAATTATTTTTGTATTGAATAGCTACATTCAGGAGTAAGGTTATAAGCAATTTTTATCCTAAAATTCATACATGAACAGGCACAACTCGGGTAAAACCGCAGAGCGTCATACACAGTTAAAATATTCATGTGTATGAATCATCTAAATTCAAGTCTGCGCGCACCATTTTACTAATGTTTACCCCTTTTTGGCTCACGCAGTTAGGAAAAATGTTTAGATTGAATCCTATCGATTGGTGTACCTTCTGTACACCAATTGATAGGAATAAAATAAAACAAAATATTTAACATTCGAAACTGTACGCTCTTAAACTTAGTCCACTTTTCTTTCACAGCTTTTCTTAATTTCAGGCAGATTCTTAGTAAAAGAAATGATCTGTAATTTGTTTTTTTCGTCAATGTGAGTATAGTGTTAACTGGTTTTTTGTTTTCAGGATTATGACACGTGCGATCCGGTGCAATTCGCATTATGTACGGATGCGAGTGGAGGAATGTGCAAAGAAGCGGTTTGCCACTTCACGGGCATAGACAACCCTTACAGTGTGGTTTACTTGCACCGTAAGTATTAGACTTTTTTTACTTAGAATCTTATAATGAACCCTTATTGAATTTAATATGCACAACGAGGTATTGTTAGATATGACGTTTTCTAATATCATATTTTAAGTACTTCTAATCATGTTTATTGAAATTTTAAAAAAGACATGGACTATGCCCATTAAAGAACAAATGGAACCTTGCATTCATAACTTAGCACTGAGACTTTATTGTCTTAACCCTGGTGCTGGATCTTTTGACCGCCTAAAGGCCTCCGACACCTGACAATTGTATGTGTCCTATTTTCTTAACTACGAACCCTAAATATTTTTAAACTGCAAAACCATTTTTTTTTTGTTGGTTGGTTGGGGCTATGGTGTAAAAAAAGGCTGCTAAATAATTACTTAAAGTCTAATGGCTAACGTACTGCAAACTAAATAGGTACTTAGCATTTACTTTCACTAAATTACTTGTGACAAGGCTTGGCTCAGCACTTACAATTTCTAATCTACATAATGAAACCATGCAACTTATGTAGGTGATTAATAAAATAACTTATGGAACCAATATGAAGTTGAAAAAAACGAATAGTGCTTTTATTGAAAGTACTTACTTAATAAAGTAAATATAAGAAATATATATAGTGTACTTCTACAAAGACTGAAACTTGTAACAATGCTCATATTGCGCTATTTTGAGTTCTTCCGAAATATTATATACTAGCAGCGCCCCGCGGTTTTACCCGCGTTGTGCCCATTCCCGTGGGAATTTCGGGAATTTTTTACATAAAAACCTTCCTCTTGAATCACTCTACCTATTACAAAAAACCGCATCAAAATCCGTTGCGTAATTTTAAAGATTTAAGCATACAGACAAACAGACGCGACTTTGTTTTATACTATGTAGTGAAACTATTGAACGCATAAATCCTACTTTCGCATGACAACGGAGTTATTGCGCTATTTTGAGTCTATATTATTTAAAACTACTGGAGGAAAATCAATTAAACGTGGATCATACGTTTAAGAGGAAAATCGGCGGAATGGATATTTGTGTACATTGGTGGTATGGTATATTACCTAGCTTTAGCAAAAAAGACACAACCTTTAGGCCCCTACAATTCTGCACAAACGTCAAGTAAAATAACCTAATGCCTGGATGTGAAGTCCGCCTGGTGTGAAGGGTGCCTAGTCTCTGAGGGTATAAGCTCGTAAATACAGCAGCCCTATTGAGTTTAATTATTTGTATGGTTGTTGTAGTGGCGAACCTCCTGGGCACGTTCTGGGCGCTGTTCTTCATCAGCGGCGTGTCTGACATGATGCTGGCGAGCACCTTCTCCACGTGGTACTGGACCTTCCACAAGAAGGACTTGCCCTTCTTCACGCTCACTAAAGGCATTACCACCACTCTGACGTACGTATATTACAGTTAGATTCCATACCAGATACTAGACTCTAACGTGGTATGTTAGAGTCTTACTTTACGAACGGTGTATACATTAGTCTTCTACCCTATTTATTTTATACACTTCTTATTTACTTTTTCTTTTTTACTGTAATCTTTGATATAGACGCCTTTGGTCTGCGGTTTAACATTGTAGGCTAACTAATAAATAAGACAATACCGGAATGGAAGGATTTCCTTTGTTATATTAGCTGTAAAATGAATCATCAAAGCGTCATCAAAGTCGGTTAAGCTTTTGTCGCTTACGTTTCATAGGTATCATACTGTATATTGAATTAAAATACAACACCATACTAGTGAACTTGCCAATTACCTCAGCCTACTTATGAACCTGTTTATGATAAATAATGAAGCCTTTTTAAATTTATAGGTACCATTTAGGCACGGTAGCGTTTGGCTCGCTCATCATTGCCATAGTGCGCGTCATACGAGTGATCCTCGAGTACATCGACCACAAACTGAAGAAGTTCGACAATCCCTTCACGAGATGCGTCATGTGTTTCTGCAAATGCTTCTGTTGGTGTTTGGAGAACTTCCTCAAGTTCATCAACAAGAACGCTTACATCATGTGCGCGGTCCACGGAAAGAACTTTTGCACCAGCGCGAGAGACGCCTTCTCCTTGTTAATGAGGAATATAGTGCGAGTCGTCGTGTTGGATAAGGTATGGCTTCTCATTTTTCCATAATATATCTATCTCATTCTTCTACTTGTAATACATTTTTCTTATTCTTCTACAATATATATCTTTCTCATTCTTCTATAATTTAGTTCACTTTTCTCTTCATTGCGTTATTAATCATTAATTAACATATTGAAAAACAATGTCCCCCGAAGCGTCTGTCTGTAAACTCAAAATTTTACTGGAAGGATTTGCGTGCGGGTGTCACCAATAGGTTTTGAGCTACTTTTCATCCCAAAATTCCCAAGAGGACGGGTAAATCCGCGGGGCGTTGTTGGTCTAATAAATGTTTTCCATTATTCCATGGAATAAATTAATTAGTCATGCTATATAAAAACGTGTGAGTGTACTAACATGAATCTAGGTCTAGGCATAAACACTTCATCGATATGAAGAACACATATGGCTTTAGATAATACCGCTTATCAATATGTGCTAATTGCTTGTGGCGTGATAATATGATATCATGTAATTAGATGCATAGATAAATTCAATCGGTTTTCCCTTGTTTTTACATCCCTATGGAATCAATTTACGCGGTATGCTGATGATGACGCATATACGGTTATTACGCTAATTTATTTTTGAGAGATTATTTACATCGCATTAGATAAGCTCTGTGAGGCCTTATCTTGTGAATAAACATTTTCCTTGTAATGGTATAGTACGTATGTGGTGGAGTACCTTTCACGATGTAGGTATATAAATAAAATAATTAAGTTTACTTACTATAAGTATTGAGTTATAAACCTTCGAAAAAAATCGGTTCTAACATCCCACAAAAAACCGTGTGTTATATTCCTCATTACTATGCAGTGAGATGAGAGGTGAGCCCAGCAGTGGGACATTAAGGGCTATAATTTTACTTTACTTTTACTAAAATATCTATTTTATAAATCTACTAGCAGCGCCCCGCGGTTTTACCCGCGTTGTGCCCGTTCCCGTGGGAATTTCGGGTATTTTTTTACATAAAAACCTTCCTCTTGAATCATTCTACCTATTACAAGAAACCGCATAAAAATCCGTTGCGTAATTTTAAAGATTTAAGCATACAGACAAACAGACAAGCGACATACAGACGCGACTTTGTTTTATACTATGTAATGATGAATAAATTCCAGGTGACCGACTTCATATTCTTCCTATCGAAGCTGCTTATATCGATCGGGGTGGGTTTCGCGGTGTACTACCTGCTGCAATGGAAGTTCGTGTACGAGGTGACGCAGGGCGTCCAGCTGCACTACAACTACATTCCGGCGATCATCCTTAGTGTAGCCACCTATATCATATGCTCCCTGTTCTTCAATGTCTATGGAATGGCCGTAGATACGCTGTTCCTCTGTTTCTGTGAGTATTGTGATGTGTACATAAGTGTTCGTTTTGTCGAGGACATGATATGAATATTTATTTAGTATATGTATATAATAGTATCATTTAGTTAGATTCCATAATACAAGCTTCGAGCTTAGTTTGGTTCTAATTAACCGTATGTGAATTAGTCCGGGAATTATAATTTATTTTAGGATTTAGGCAGTGATTCCATTGTCAACCGATTTTCAAATATCACATGAAATCAATAAGGAAGGAAATATATTTCCTAGGTGCCTAAAACAAGCTGTGTAATCTTACGAAGTTTAGGTGCAAAATACGTAATCTAGACAAGATCGAGGAAAGCATAGGTATTGTAGCTCTCAAGTTTTTGACTACTGCGAACATTCATCTTCTATCTTATATCGTGATTCAACTTGTACTTAAAATATTTTCAGTGGAAGACTGCGAAAGAAACGACGGCTCGCCAGAGAAGCCGTACTTCATGTCCAAGAACCTGATGAAGATCCTCGGCAAGAAGAACAAGAAGCTCCAGTAAACAAAGTGCCAAAGACTAGCAATTATAAGAGTTGTGATTTTTATTTAACTTTATACCTACGTCACAAACGTCTAATCGCGACCAATGTTTGTATCTCTATACACTTCGTTTCATAGGTTTGATTTATTACTTTGTACCTATTGTTATATAGTATTATAGATTAATCTATTTATTTATAAACGGAACGATACACATAAATCGATAAGTTGATAACTTATTTATATGTATATGTATATGATAGATTTTTGAAGTATTACTTTTGTGATTTTGTACTAATTTAAAATTATTAATACTTTGTACAATGCAAGTAACCTCACAATAATTATAAGTTACGAATTTTATTAAAAAGATTTTAATCTATCGATCTAATTGAAAATAATATAAAAAATAAACGATAATTACGAATATCTGTACGTATTTTATTTTTTCTTAAATTTAACCCTTTTTAACTTTCTGGCCTGTATACCAATGTAACATACATTTAAAGGCGCGAAAGTGCAGAAGTTTAGCAAATACATATGTGTGTGTATAATGTTTGGTGTGTGTCTATATATTCGAGGGTCGACATTTAAATATGTGAGTGTGTAAAATTTGATGAGTGTCGTATGTATTTGAGAGTCTGTCTGTTATACCTATTATAAAGTAAATGAACACATACTTCTGGACTTATAACTAGTCAATAGGACAATATTTATACCTCAAAAATAAGGCTAGGGAAATAAAAACTGACCTTCTATCTTTCAACCCTCCATCACATCATTTATTCTGTGTTGCGTCAAAAAAGCAACATCCAACATGGCTTCCGGATCGAGTAACTCCTTCACGGTCTCATACTTAAGGCTCTCTTCGTAAGCAAACATCATGCTGGTGTCATCTAGCATCACTTTAGATGCCACTAGTGCAGCAATGCAGTTCTTCAGCCGGGCTATTGTCTCTCTGTCGGACCGGTTTATAGGCTGAAATTAAATTGGATAGGTGATTAAATAAATTTGTGAATAACAGATTTTTTTTTGGGATTATGGTGGAATTACAAATTGATAAAAAACATGAGGAATAATTATTTCAGTATCAGTTTTATTTGCAAACCCTCTTGAATAAGCCTGTGGATTCTTAGAGATATGAAGACTCCTGGCTAGAAAACTCAGGTTTATACTGATATAAAAGAGCGGATTATGAAGTAGAGTAAAGAGAATAAACCATAATAAAGTAAAAAACCACCATTTCCCACACCACAAGGTGGTTATGCACCATTCTAAATGAACACAACTCATTGTTAATGTAGACACTGAATGACTGAAAATTGTCTAAACTCACTTGTTCTTCATAATTATCAATCTCATCCTTGTCCCCTGATTGGATGATGTCCTGTTTCTGCGGACAAATCCAGATGTATCCGTTGTTCCCAATGATCACCGCTACACCGCACGCTAAACTGTGGAAGTGGTTCTTCCTGCGTTTTATTAGTGAAGGAAATACTTTTATCAGTATCCCTTGTGATAGCTGGAAAAGATGTAATGCAAATTGTTATAATGTAATAGTTATGGTGGGATACATAGAGGTATGTATCGCACCTTAAAAAAATTGAGTATGAATGTGCAGAAATTATTGAAACAAAGGACCTATTATAAGCACAGTGCCCTAATCTCAAGAACTTCCAGTTTGATTTGAATAATTATTTTTGAAACGGATAGCCATATAAGGAAGGTTATAGTCTATTTATCATCCCTTAGAACCGCAGGGCACTGCTGGTTAATATATATAGAGCAAGAGATATTGTTTAAAAATTATTGTTGTACCACGCAATATCAAGGAGGAGGTTAATAATTATTTTTTTTACCTCTAAATTATCATGAAAATTAGTATGGCATGGGTAAAAACCTGCAATGCTCCTTGTACAAAATAATAATATAGGTTTCCTTTCCTTACACAATCATAGTTCAAAAATAAGTTTACCTTTCCATACTTCAAGCTCCTAGTGTGCAGTGACAAGGTTCCATCGGAGTTGATGTTCTGAACCTCCGCACTGATCAGGTCACCTTCTTGTAAGTGTTTCCTCATGGTCTGTTCATCTTCTGCAGATCTCCTTCTCTGAGACAATTAGGACAAATAAGCACTAAAGAAACAACAACTTAATTATTAAAGATATGCAGTGAAATGGTCTGTTATAAATTGTAGGAATACAAAGAGAGTACTGCTGTTGTTTAAAAAGTTAAAGCTATTTCTTTATCAAAACTTTTTTAAAACAAACACTATTTTAAGGCTATTTAACATAATTAAAGAATTGCTGTCATAGATACGTAAACTCACCAATTCGCCACCCGGCAAGTTGACTGATGACAACTGCAGATATGAATCCAGCCTTGAGTTAGTGTCGACTTTCCATCGCTTCTGCTGCACTTCCAGTATTCTGCCGACTACGACGTCACCTATCTCACCGACATAGCGACTCTTCAATGGTCGAACACAAATCAACTTGTTCACCCGCTGCATAACACCAGCAACTGATGCTTTGATAGAGTCATCTTCGACGTATGTGCCATGCCCACTGAAAGACCATTTTCAACTTTATAGTATAGTATAATAAATAACATACAATATAGAATAAGCAAAGAAACATTCGCTTACCGCATAAAATCCTGAACTCCAGAAATAACCTCGCCTGGAGTATAAAACCGCGGCAACTCATTTAGAGATGCAACACAGTGATTAACTCTTTCAGAGGCAAGCGTTATGGAAACGTGCCCACTCATTTTAATAATAAAATTAAAGATATAATAAAATGTGTGATTTGATTAGTTATGAAAACATAAACAAACAACCCTTTTTGCATATCAGAGAAGTTCGTTCAAAAGAATTCTATTCTGGATATTTATGTTTACGATGAAAACCATTTAAATTAAATTAAAAACCACGTAAGAACGCAAGTTATCAATTATTAACAGTAGTTAAGTTAAGTTTTGGATAAAATTCAAATTGCAAAATTCCGCAGCGAAGTTCGAAAACAACGTGCGTTTGACACCACTTTGACACTTTACTTTGTTTATCTGTCAAAATGACTTGACAGTAATGTAGCGCTAGACAATTGACGTTCTTCACAGCGAAGAGAAGACAGCTTAAAACATACTTCAATGTCAACTGGAACGAGACTGCCAACAAATTGTCAAAGTCAAAACAAAAATCCAATCCAACCTTAGAATATATACGGGGCTATAGAAGTAGCGTTAGCGTTCGCGTGCCCCTTTCAGATAGCAATATATTTTTTCGATGTTGCCACTACATGAATTAAATTACCCGGCTGTATCAGATTAAGGCTACACTTAATTGTTTGTGAAAAGGTAATTTTCTATGCACAAAATTGTTCTGATATGTACTGCTTTCTTCTCGTTAAGGTTTATAATGTCCATTTCCGAAAATGAGTTCTGGCTGTATTCTGAACTTCTCACATAAAAAAGTTCGGGCAGAGGAAATGTTGGGAAATGAACATTATGAACCTAAATGTGAATAATATTAACAATTTTGGTGCAATTGGGGGTTAAAGGTTGGGGGTGTGCAATAAAACATATTTATATTCTTAATTGTACACCTTTTTATTGTCCTTTGAACAAAACTATTTTATTAATAAAATTTCTGATGTTGTCATCTTTTTGAGAAGCCATTTTGGTCATATTTTATGATGAATTCTCACTTCCAAATATTTAAAACTAATAGCTTTTATTAGCATAATCAAGTGATTATCCATTGGGGTATTTTCATGAACACATAAAGTGTTCATTTAAAACTACGAATATTTCCTTTCCCAGCATTTTTTTTTTTCATTTCAATCCGGGCTCACAATCAATACAACTGTACCAACTACACAATGTTTTTGGGTGTGGCAAACAAGTAATAAATTCTTTGCGCACATATTCGTAAGCCTTTGGACTTATAAAGTTTAAACACAAAGCAAACTTCCTCACAGATTCTGGATACTTTTTTTTCTTTATGCCTAAGACTGCCTTGATGAGATCAGCATTATCCCCTCCTATTGTCTCCAAAATATCA